>OX243811.1:6585776-6748276 GCA_945859605.1 Lumbricus rubellus | reverse complement strand
GCATAGATGGCACAGATGTCGTACAGACCGAGAGCTGGTGGATTGTTGATAGATGGAGCGACGTCTGTTATTCCGATCACGAAGTTGTGCAATCTGGAACCTGAACGATTTAACATTATTAACTCAATAATATGCTATTAATATTAATATTAATAATATTAATATTATTATTGCGTCCTCACGTTTTGCACATTAAATTTTTTATTCAATTGTAATTGCATTGCATTGTAGGCTAGGCCTGAATGCATTCAATTTTGATTGCATTCTATTGTAATTGCATTATACGCAAATTGCACTATATAATAATTGCATTGTACTGCATTGCAATAGCATTGTATTACAAATAGCCTACATTCTATTGTACTGTAGTTGTATTGAACCAAAATGTGCCATGGGTTTTTGTTGCTGTGTATTTTTGGCGTCGACTTATTTCGTAATTGTTGTTTCAAACTCTCAAAGTAATAACTTCAAAATGTACTAAATCAAATTCTATGCATAGAATAGCATGCCATGTGTTTCTGCAGCAACGTACCAAAGACGTAGTTGATCGTTTCAGTTGTGATGTTGACCTGTGTGACGTTCACTCGTTTTCCCAGGTCCACCGTCCACCATGGACTGAACTCCATCTCTGTCTTCGCACATGCGCAGGCCGACGACCCGAAGGAGTTGAGGGACGTGTTACGGAAGCCATCGACCGCTCGGTGCGAGAAGCAGGCGTCGGAGTAGGTTGAACTTTGCAATGTCATCTGCTGTATGGCCATGTTTACGTTCGGATTGGCTGTCAAGCAGATAGAGAACGGCTTGTAACTGTACATGAGATCGTATTTGTAATCTTGATCCTCTCTCTATAGTCTATAATAATTATGGAGTTATTTACGTTTATTACGTCGGTGTTTGAGGTAACAGCCGATGCCGCACCAGATCCAAGGCGTAAATCAGATCAATATATCTGTCTCTCTTCGGATCGCGTTCTTCCCTTGGTTATCAGCACCAAGCCACCAACACTAGCAACAACAGCAACAGCAACAACAGCAACAACAGCAACAGTAACAACAGCAACAACAGCAACAGCAACAACAGCAACAACAGCAACAGCAACAACAGCAACAGCAACAACAGCAACAGCCTGGGCCCGGTAGCGCATTGGATAATGCACTTGCATAGAGATTATCCGACCAGAGTTCGGGCACCGTAGAGCGGACGTGCTTTGTTTTTATTGTATGCTGTCTGTTCTGTTAGTAATTAGGATTATTTTATTATGTCCTCTGCCATTTGCAATTTTGTGAATCAATTGTTTCAATTGCATAAATACAGTACACCATTACAGCCGGAATGCTCAATGAAACAAATATTATTAACGGCAGCAACAACAGCAGCAACAGCAGCAGGGAGCGAGTTTATAATCAACAGCCATACTGATATGCAAAATGTCATGTCCATTCACTGTGGAAAAAATTAAATTGCCGTTACAGAGGAGAAACAAGCATGCAATGAACCATGCCAACCAAAATTTTATTACTGGAACAGTCTTCGGGTGCGACACTCAACGTTTACAAAACGTCTCACCTGATTTGTCTATGCCATCAGTAGTCTCTCTGTGGTCATAAAAACTATTAAATGTAAATTCCCCTTAGCTTGAGACACCCCAATTGAAATCAGTTTAACAGGTTTTTTGGATGCCGTTAAAGTTAAATAAATGTGCAGTTATCGCATGAGAGACAATGCCCTGCTTAGTCGTAAAATTTGAATCATCAGAACTAAACATGCAAACCCAAAGAAAATATAATCCGTTGATAGGCCTACTCACGAAGTCCGTTGTACAATGTACTGTAGGTATTGTTCTCTCCGCCACACAGTTGAGAAGGGTCGCCGCTGCAGTTGATGCTGCACCCGTTGCTTCCGGAAATGGTTTGCACACTCAGATCGGACACGCAATAGCAATACAGCCATTGAATTGCGCTGTATTTGAAACCCTTCCGGAAGAAAGAAATAACATCGTCCATAAACGATGCGCATGCAAGACGAAAAAATATATAAAAATATATTGGCGCTGCTGTGTGTAAGTCATAACTTTTCTGTGAACAATTAATCAAAGAAACTAAACTGTACTTAATTAATGCTTAGGCCTATTTAAGGAACAAAATATGGCAGATCAGCAAAAGGACCGTTCAAGCGCAGATCGAATGGAATTAAAATTGGCACCAAATCAGTCAATCAATCACTTGATAAATCCACTAGAATATAGGCCTAGTAGATTGCAGTTCCCATCTCTGTTCAAAAACCTATTTGAACGCTACATCTTCTACGCGGTGAATAATATTCTTATTTATTGCCTTGCGTTGCTTTTCCCCGCGTCACTTTTTCTTCGGCTCTTACTTGGTGCCTACTCAGCAGTGCACTCTTTAAGTAGCCTACTACTCCATAATTGTATGTGCTCTATACGTACGTACTTAGGGCCTACCTTTGCAACGCACTTCGTAAAGCAAATCCCGTGCGAGTTATTTGGCGAATTTAATAACGCTGCAGAATTCTGAGTTGGTATTGTCATGAAGTAGCATCCGATGGCGGTGTACGCTGGTATGACGCCATCTAAAAAATCAATCAATATATCGATGAATCGATTAGACAATCAATCATTCGTTCAATAATATTGAATGAATGATTGATTGTAGGCTATATAATATTAATGACATAATTTGATTGACGTAATATTATTACATCAATCAAATTATTCAAGAAACTGCATTAACTGTTTTGAAAATTTCATCTACTCATCAGCAGACCGAACATTCATCATTCATAACAGAATAATTATATTTATAATTATTATAGGCTACATAGGCTATGTTATAGTTAGAAGACTTTATTATCCCAGTGTCAAAAGCATCACAAGTCCAATTTCGCGCGTTTTAGGTAGTTAACTTTACTTTGCCCAGTGTCAGAAACGCTGATCTGCCATATTTTGTCATTGCTATTCATATCCGTCTAAGTTTGAAAACTTACTTAGCCCGGTGTCAAAGACGCTCATCTCAGCCATTCCTCCACAAATGTCAACACCGTTGGAACACGTTGAGCTGCAGTTCTTGCTCGGTCCATTGACACCGTACTCTTCTTCGCAGAAACAACCAGTTCGTTTGACTTTGGCAAAACGTTTGGATATTGCCTTTGAAACAACCAACCAACTTTGTTTACGTAAAGATCTTTAAGTAAAAGCTTTAGGTCAAAAATTAGGTAAAATGAAGACACAAACCCAAAATGGCGGCATGAAAAATTTATTATTTATCCAACTGCTATGTAACCAAGAAGTTTTCCATCAATCCCACTTCCAATCACGGATGAAAGTTTCCAGTCAAGCCCGGTGGTGGCCCATTTTGATTTTAATTTGATGCAGTAAGGAATTCCACCAATCCAGCTTTTCTACTTGCGCAAAGAATTACTTTCATCAATCCAACTTCCATTTAGGCAAACACTTATTTCGCAGCAATCAAAACTTAGTACGCAATTACATTCAGCAAAAAAGTAAGTAGAAATTAATCGATTACGACTCAATGCGTTAAGAGCTAGGTTGCTGAACAGTTAAATTCCAACAATTAAATCGAATAAATGTCCAATGAAATTCCAGCCTCAAACATCAAAGTACCACTGACGTCTGTTACAGTAGGCTACCGATTGTTTAATGTCTGGGTGCATATAGGGTATATATAGAAGAATTGTTAAATTGAGACGCCCGGGATAGGCCTAAAAGTCTAAGAAATATCGGGGGGAATCCAAAGGAAAAAGTCAGGAGGGAATATTGTCCGGGGTGCCTACCATAAACTGGATTTCAGAAACTTGTAAAATGTAGCCTATAAGGATTATTTATGTTTATAGTGCCTGTGATCTCAAAGAATAATAATTTAAAATAATGTGTGTGCGCCTGTGCGGGACTGCGGGTGCATGTGTGTACTGTGTACTGTGTGTACTGTAACAGTAGACCTATTATAGTATAGGTGCATGTGTGAATGTATGCGTGTTTATGTGTAAATGTTTAGCCTATAGTTATGTAAGTCTGCTTTATGCGTGTACACTGTGTGTGCATGTATATTGTATAGGCTATGTAGGCTACGTAGGCTAAGCGTGTCGGTAATCTATATATGCGAGCATGTCTGTATGTGCGTGCGTATTTTATGACTGGATATTTCATAGCGCGTTCTAATACTACGTTCCTCCTCGGCTAATGACTAGTATTTTGAGTTCATGCAGTTGAACAGTTTAACCTTTTAGGATATAATGTTCGAGTAATCATATAGTAAGCATAAACATCACTCTTGCGGTCTCTCTCGCGCACGCCATTGTAGCCTACTGCAGCAAAGGTCAAAGGTGCACACGATTCACAATAATTATAGCCTAGCGATATATTGTTAGCAGTATCTTTCATACGATTTATCAAGCTTCTAGTCACGGAAGCTTAGCCGAAAGTACGACCTGTTGGCCATACGGAATAAATGGCATAGAAAGCTCAAGTGGTCCTATATCGTAGGCCTACGCTTCTTTTCAGCGCAGTGGCAATTACGCTTGCCATTGTAGAATTCACGTTCTTTCAGTGCACGCGAATATGTCATTAACGACTGGCCTATAATGAGACTGACATACACAGTAGCTACCGTTTGCGAGTAGGTCCTCTTATAGGCCTATCCCCACCATGCGTGACGTAGCATGTGTTGTAGGAATAATAGTGTAGGTTCCGACAATGTGCAGTCACTCATTAAGGATATGATGCGGACTTATTCTTCATTATAGATTCTGTGAAACATGCACGGAAACTGTAACGGGCCGGCGCCCAAGCGCATAAATATCGACTCGAGATGACGACTAGAATAATCTCCAATAACAACATCATATTATTGTACCCAAGCGCGTATTTAATCTGCAATAACGTGTAAGAAACGCTCTACTCCAGGTACGGCGACATCCACTGAACGGTTAGAAGCACGATGTAATTTAAAGTGCCGTGAAATTCCATCTTGAGATGTCATGTCACCGTAAAACTGTTTTTTAAACACCTGTATTGAGTTGGGAGAATGGGCAGGTATTTCTTTTTGAGGGCTAGGCTGCATAATTGTTCTGGATGGATGAGCTAATGGCTTAGGCTATTCCACTGTTTGAAATGAATTAAATGGCATAATATACATGTAGTTCCACTCTCTAGAACCATTCATCCCGATGTTCCGACTTAGCAAGATACCAGGTACATATCTATTTTAACATGCAGTTCTACACAAACCGTGCTGTTCTAAATGGATTTGTGCAGTTGTAGAAGCACTCTTGTACAGTTAAAACTAGCAAAAATGGTCATTCTCCTCCGATTGGAAGTAATTTATCATGGAGGATGGGAAAGGAAAGAAAGGGTTGTGCAATTCTAAAAATTCCTTTAAAACAGTCCTGGCAAGATAAACACTAACATAGCATCAATTTTACGGAAAACAAATTGCGATGACATGACCAAATATTTAAGAAACTTCTATTACTTGGCGAACATTGATGATAAAAATCGAGTGGTTGACTTCTTTGTGATTTTCTATTTTATCGCCCAACGATTAGGCGGGCTTTTTCTGTCACTATTATACAGGTTGTTGACATGTTTGTGACTAATCTTGCTAGTGAGTAGCGAAGCTGATATTTGGATATACTGTTCAGTTCATGCCACCGCACGTTGCAAATAAACGTTTCTGATTGGCAATCATTCGCGCGCGTTGAATGACGTCGTATGTTTAATGTTTCGGCGGGAAAAGCGATCGCTATTGCATTTGAAGGCGTGAAGAGATCTAAACTTAAACTTTGGTTTGCCATGTAGGCTATGTACAATGTACATTGTACATGTACATGTGTAAAGCCATGAGTTGGAACCATGAATAAGACTTATTGTTGATAACTTTGCTTCCTTATATCAGGAATGCAGTGAAAGTTCCAAGTCTGAATAAAGGAGGGTGATAACGCTAATGGTCTTTGTTATGACACAATGCCTTTAAACCGAAACTAGGGCCTACTGTTATTACTACTAATATCGTTCATAGATTTGTGCGTGCATAAAACTGTGTTGGCGATCAGATTTTCTGTTGTATATAATAGCACTGCGTGTTTAGGCCTACTTGATTACGCTCGAGAAAATCTATGACTGCATGTGAATTCTTTTGTATAGGCCTAATAATAATAATAAACGCCATATCGGAAGCGGGCGAGTCCACGATTCGAAACTCGATCGATTGAATACTCATAAAGGTCACTGATATAGATCCACTAGATTCTTGCGTCATGCTTCTTAATGTCGTTGCTCAAAAGCTGTAAGCTTACGACATGTCAATGGGCGGACGATGTTTAGTGCCAAGAAATCTGACGGCATAAACATTTACCATTATTGTGTACGTTGAGGTTGAGGGGTTGCCAATGGTCTATAGGCGGATCGACCTCTCAAAATGATCCTCGAGACGTGAATGGGTGTCAGAAGAACAAAGCTTGGCGGCCATTTTTATGTTAAAAGGTGCATTAGAACTTGGCCGACACCGGATGTAGGGAACCAGAGGCAAATCATTCCGGCGCATGGGCACCCGCAGAAATTTTTGCAGGTGGAGCAAAACACGATGGCCAAGGTTAAAATATTTATAGCAAATTTGTAGCGAGAGGTCAAAAACTGCAAAGCAGGAAATTAAAAACATGCATGGGTATTTTCCATAGAGGTTTCTTTATGTAAATTTCTCAGTTTCATTTTTAAAAATGTATATTATGAATTCTTTCATTATTGCAAAGAATTTGTTTAAAATATCAAAAAGTATTATTTAAAAGTATTTTTTTAAAATTCGCTAATGCAAAGAAATTTGTTATAAACCCCGAAAGTGCTAGTTAGAAAAATAGCTTTCAATTTTCAGTGGTAAGTGCCCCCTCTTGCTCCTATGTGCGGGCGCCCATGTTCCGGCAGAACTGTTAATAAGGAAGCAGGCATAGGATATATAGAGTAGTCTGTACTGAACCATAGCGGTCATGTCGATTTCTCGGTTTCATAGGCCTACCTCAACTGCAAGCACTGATTGATATGCAACGACTGTTCGGCTCCTACATTACGCCCCGTCTCTTCTAGGCGCTTAATAAATCTAGAAATACAATACCATTAAATACGACACGGTTGCAGTGTCTAACAACATTATACAAGACAAAAACATTGTTAATGAACATAATTTCATTTCTTTGTTAACAGCGTCAGAGACCTGTACGCTTGAACGCGAAAGTTGTTCATTTCAGCCGCGACAGGACAGGGAGCGTTTCACCGTAGGTTGGCCTATCTCAAGTGGGCGCTATATCAAGTTCATATTTATTGATTGGTTGTATCTGAACATTAGTGTTATATAGGCTAAATATCATCAATTGCATCCGATGACCTGCCTGTACAATACATCATGATGTGTGGCATAGGCTATTATAGAGCTACATTGTCAAAGATGTAGAATACATTGTTGCATTTTGGAATGAAAAACAATCGTTAATATTATTATGACTGCATGAAAAGGAAAGTATTCGAAAATGCTGTTGAAACACGCATCAAAAACGTACCCTTTACGTCCGCGCGACAGCCGTGTTGCGGAGCATTTGTGAATTTTCTAAAATACTCTGATGCATGCTTGCAAACTTCCATCCTTAAGAGCATACATACCTACATAGGCCTGCATACGTGCTTATTACATAGTTTCGCTTCCAACCAGATTGGGAAGCAGCGAACTACAGAAAGAGGCTGTAGAAATCGAATTGTTTAATTGTAACAATCGCGCATTCCGCGACTCGCTTCACGATTCCAAGAAAAACTCTTGATTGTAGTATTTATTTTCTGCTGCAGGCCTAAAATACAAGAAAGTCTGGCGCTCCCTACCGATAAAAATAGCGCTAAAAATAGCGCTAAAAACCTTTGATCAACCAAAACCCATCTTTTCTTGGCTCATCGACTCATTAGGCTGACTTGGTACGTTACACTTTTGTAATTTCCTCTTGAAAGTTGGCAAGACTAGTCTTGTCTTAGAATGTGTCACGGGCAGGTAACGACTTTACTAATAGCCACTATAGATCTATCGACCCATCCCTGTCTTTCACAACCTCTCTGACACGTATACGCAACACTTGTGAATGAATTGGTGCCCTGAATTTGACTTGATCACAGAAATTGGACGCATTGAAATCGATTCGCTTCCCGATGCTGGTTTAAATTTTAAGGGATTCGAATCTCGGAGTAGCACGGTCTCTATAAGGGGGAAGCGGGGTGGGTTCATTCAAACGGTGGTGATGAATCTCTCACCCGATCAACTCATTGAAAAACTTAGAAGGGTCATCGAGGTCATAATATTATACGGTAGCTATAAAAACATCCGAGTACATTTTGAATTTAAAATTTTAAATCAACACGAAGCAACGTGCATAGAACAGCAAACAGCGAAACACAAGGTACACGTAACAATGGGAGAAGTCAACGAGTCTCAGCCCATAAGTGACAATGAACACGTAAATATTGCGATGCAAAGAGAGACGATACGGATATAACAATAGGACCTATATGTATCTTTATATTTAGGCCCATATAAAACATTATGTTACATTGGCCAAAATGTGTGCGCTTGTGTGTATACCTAGTCTTTCGTATACTGCATTTAAAGAACCACTCCCAATGACTGCAGTGTAGGCCTACATATTATTATAAAGATCGTGCGTGACTGTATAAGGATTTACGCAGCTGACTTTTAACAAAAGAATTGCAAGACAATAGACTGAGGAGCGATCTTACAGTACATATTGAGATGCATTCCTTTGTTGAGCTGACGGTGAAATTATCACTGTGGAAGTCATCGTAGAAACATCCGATACTTGAAGATACACCTGAAAAACGAAGACCGACGTTATTCCTAATGCATTGTATTGTATTTGAACATTTATATAGCGCCTCCAAAAGGGTGAACCGTTCAGATGCGCTCCAATTGCGCAAGGGCACTAGAGAAGAAGAAGATTTGAAGAAATGACAATGAGGAGGATGGACTACCAGCAAGAGTTTGAGATGGAGCACATGGAGATAGCGTATTATAAATTTAGATCTAGAATTTCTCAGCGCCCAGAGGGACTAGCTTATTAGAAAAAGAAGGACCAATTGAGGTAGGCCTAATGGTCCGCTGCTGAGCCATAGATTGACGTTCTAGTATTAGGAATTATAGGAGAACTTTTGAACCGTTCAAAGTCGCCAATTATTGTCTAATTTTGATTGGGTGGCTAGTAGAATAATTGTAGCGCTACAGAAAACAAATATGTCTTGCCCGACTAATCAATGGAAAACCCACACAGATCCAATTTTTGCAACAAAGCAGAAAGAGAAGCATTGAGACCAACATAGAATCGATTGCATACAAAATATGAGATTTCAAATTAAACAGATGCGGAAAACTGCTGTGCATGATATAAGGTAGGTTTCAAAAGAAACTCTTGTTTGCCTGTTTACAACTTGGAGGAACCGTTTCGCAAACAGTTCTATAACACTTGAGAGCAACGAACTATATTAAGATTGATTTCTGAATGTCGCAACTGTTGCTATGGGCGTTAACAGGCTGAGGTGTTTGACCTATAGGCTACACCTGTAGGCCAATAAATTTTCTGAATCCAGCAAATGTGTATAAGCCTACATGTAGCCTATCATGTAACTTAATGCTAAACGGCAATTTCTGATATTGATTTATTATAATAGTTATGATTATAATTTTTTATTAGGTCCAATTACTGTAATTTGTCGGCCTACTAGTCTACATTACTTTTTATTATGATCATCGTTACAAGAAAAAAGTCAATATTACAAGAAACGTCGGTTACAAGTTTTATTGCCATGGCTATCATAGATAGGCCTACGTCTGGCACATATTTGATTAATAAAAAACGACAATTATAACAAAATAAGATTAATTATTTTTATCACCTCCGAGTCTCATATGTCAGCTACAAGTAACAACAGGTTACAATCGCTTCACATTTCGAGACGTAGCCAGAAGTTGGCCGAAAAATAAGCTTTTGTGGCGCCAAAGAAGTGTCGAGTTTACATTACAATAGACGTTTACTTGAGATTGCAATAAACTTGGGTTTATTATAATTGGGTTTACAGCAAATATTTGCTTGACTTTACAATGAACATCTATTTGAGTTTATAATAAACATTTATTTAAGTTTACAATAAACATCTACTTCAGCTTACAATATAATTTATTTGTGTTTGCAATAAATATTTGCTTGAGTTTACAATGAACATCTATTTGAGTTTATACTAAACATTTTCTTAAAGTTTACAATAGACATCTACTTTAGTTTACAATAATTTATTTGTTTACAATAAACATTTGCTTGAGTTTACAATAATCAATTTTCGTTTACAATAAAAAAATTCACTTGAGTTTACAATAAAGTCTATGTGAGTATGCAACAAACATTTATTTGAGTTTACATTAAACATCTATTTACTGTTTTTCCAATAAAGAGTTTCTTGAGTCTACAATAGAGGTCTATTTGAGTTTACAATAAACATTTACTCCGATCAGCATAGCATCCCGCAATGCACATACTTATAACAATAGACTAAAAGACAATGGATCTTACCAGCAACTGCGTTGACCAGCAACGCGATCAACTGGAGAAAGACCAGAATTCCAATCACTCTTTCCATAGCGAATAGATTCCAAACTCTTTTCCAGCGGCTGATGTCTCTTCCCAACAGCAAGCAAAGGAAAACTGAGGTTTAACCTTTAACGACTTCCACATGCGACGCCCATGCGCGGCGGAGGAAGCGGAAGGTCTTTGTTTTCCTGGCATCGATTAGATAATGTCTGCTACTGGGCATTGAGTCTATAATGGTCGGATGCCAGGTTGAGCTTCGTGCTGCGTTTGCAATAGGATTCGATGGTGTCGTTGATTTGGTTGCGTGATTGCCTTCCTTAGCTAGGCTATATGTGCAGGAAGGTGAGGCAAAGAGAGACCTGGACAGGCAAGATAAGGTGTGGTAGGGTAATGCATGATCGGATTGGAAAGGTGGGGTAATACCATGTAAATAATAGGTCCAGTAAGACACGATGAGCAGAACATGTTACAGTGTTGCTGGGCGTTGCGTCTAATAGCAAAGGTAGGTTATGGAAAGGGTGAGGATATAGGTAAGGTAATATTATGTAAAGATTAGGCAATGAGATTTTGTACGTATAATGTAAAATAAGTCATGGTTTGTTTTGTTGTAGCGCTATACGATTTATAATAACCACCCAATTATAGTTAAATAGCAATTATAGCGATTAAGGTACTTGGCGACTAGGGAGAGTGAGGGAAGAAAAGGATGGGTCGCCAAAACTAATGCTAACTCCATAAGACTATGGCATAAGTGATACACAGTGTTTGTATAAAGTAAGACACCGCAAGATGGCTGCTGAATAGCATTAGTACTACTGGTGGTTATACTTCGAGGTGATTTCAGTGACCAATTTCTCAGCAAGTTTTGCAATCGTTTGCCCGTCAATTTGATGACACAACTGAATTCTACTAATGAAGAAATGCTTAAGATATTTGCTGAGAGCATTGTTGCGACCGTACAGCAAAGGATATGCTGAAGATTTGGTCGCTAGTGCCACCTAGATGTGACACTAACAGTCCGATCACGTTATATCTGGTCGGGTCTTGTTTTGGGCATAGTGGTGACTTGCTCAATTACCAACAGATAATTAGCGTGATCTTATGAATTTTGATAATTAGTTATTATAACCGAGGGAAGCAGTTTCATGTTCTCGAACGAGTTGCTCTTCGTCAGCTTTTGTTGCTCAGCTAGGCCTATATAGTAGGCCCTATATAGGTTCCTGACTTGGTACGCAGTGTGCAAGTCCCTAAGTTTTTAAAACAACACATTTCAGAGGAATTTGAATAGGCTTACGCTTATGTTTAAAAATCTGAGTTGTAAATTAATTTTAGTCTTTGTTTTGTCATTCCCAAAGTTAAAGGAAAGGGGTTAGTATAATGGATTGAAGTTCTTACGGCGCGTTGTTCGAATTCCATTGGACTATAATTGATCCCTTGGGTTTAGCTCTTCCATCATTCCCTATAATAGGTGGCAGCTAAAATAGAGATTGCGTCTGGCATGGCAACAACTTCGTGATTTGCATCTTCTGCTATTTGCGTTCTTGGTAATTGTTTTTATTGCATAACATTTTCATGCCGCATAACTGTATGTTGTAACCGGGTGCGGTCTGTCAACCAGATTGCTGACTTAAATAATAAGAAGAAGAAATCCAATAACTAGGCCATGCAGGATAGTTGGTAAGAGCCTGAAGGATTTTTTCTACCACAAGCGGCAAAAGGTAGTAACAGCAACAAACACAACAATTACGACAGTAACAGCAACAGTAATAATAGTAATAGGAAGCTTAACAGTAGTAATAATAATGGTAGTAGTAGTAGTAATAATAATAATAATAATAATAATATATTCAAGCCAATAGATCCAATAATAGCCCAATAACACTGATAATAAGAGCAGCAATTTATGTGGCGCCGTAGTTCTGTCATGCCGTGACAAAAGCACTTCACAAACCAGCTTAAATTTTTTTTATTATCTTCTGTTCCTCTACTTCCCGTACAACCTCACCCTACAAAGTTTCATACTGTTGCTGCAAGGCCGGCTCAAACGTGATGGTGAATAATAATATTATTTTTGAGTCTGCGTTGAAACATGATCTGACGCCTTACACACGACGTGTCATCGATAATAGTCATCTCTAGATAAATACCGCTAACATAAATAGTATTCCTTAAAACAAGGACACGCTGCGATATCGATTCGGAGTCGGACAGGACTTTGAATGGAAGCCGAAATAACAAGCAACAAAGACAGCAGCTATTAGTCTTGTTTTGTATTATTAAGCTTACTTGGTCGGGAAAGCGATGTTACCCTCGCAGTGTTTCACAGTTGGAACCATTGTGAATGGCTGGAAGCTGTTGAAGGGCCTTCATCTATTCTACGCAGTTGTATGACCGTACGGTCAATATAGTCTCAGCAGAGAGCTACAATGTACATGTACAACTGTTACATGTAGGCTACAATGACTGCGGCTTTCAGATGATTTCACGCGTGGGTTTATTTGTTGTGAATTCTACAGGGATGTTGATGAACGTTTGCGAATTGCTGAACAATAATTATTATGAAAAATTGTTTCATTGATTTTAGCGTTGCATCTAATAAATCAAAAAATGTCACTAAGTTGTATTGTCTTATTTACCTGCATGCTTATTTGCCCGTCTGCCAGCCAGCCTACCTACTGTCGGCTTTTATGCATTGTACTTTGTCTGCCTGTTGGATTACCTGTGTGCCTGTTTGTCTGTCAGTATATACATGTGTATAGACCACTCTGTCTCTCTGTGTGTCTGTCTGTTTGTACGTGTCTGTCTCTCTCCCAAGTGATTGCCTCCCTGTCCTTCTGTCTATTTATCAGTTTTCTGTCTGTTCGTGTGTTTGTCTGACTTTCAGTGTATGTCTGCTTGCCTGCCTGCCTGCCTGCCTGTCTGTTCGTCTGTCCGTCTGTCTATCCGTCTGTCTGTCTGCTTAGCTCTCTTTCTATGATGCCTATATGGGCTTAGTACCTTCCGCGCTTGCAAAAATGAGCACTCTCAAAGAAAATGTTCTATAGTTGGGCTTGGGGTTTCAGCCCCTCCTCCAAACCTGAAATCATGGCGCCGCCACTACGCTTTAATTCGATTGCCAGCAATGTCCCTCGCTGGGAAACAGTATGTGTCCGGCCTCCCATGGACGTGACGCCGGTCTCTACGTCTGGTGAGTCGGTGACACACGGCATGTCAGCCGACGCTGAAAACGGACAGACCCCCTTCGGACGTCGTCGTCCAAATCTTCGTCTGCCATGAAACCGAACGACGAACGAGAAGTTCATTCATCGTCTGCGTCCATCAATCACCAGGTGGCCGTTGCATTGCATGCTTCGACGAAAAAGTTTCTTTTGCTAAAAATCAAAACATTTTGTATTGAATGGCGAATTAAGGAGAAACGAAAGACGAAATGCTGATTCCAGATCGTGTTTTTCATTTAAGTCAATGGATTTCCTTATGCCCAGGGTTTATTCAGATGCGTTTTATCGCAGCCTTAAAACTCTTCTCTTTCAGCGGGGTTAGGGTCGGTAGACCTCCAGAATAGTCGGGGAGCGCTCATGAATAGAAACGTTGTATGGATTGGCGCGCTATATAAATCTTCGTAACGAGTGAATAGGCTACTTACAATAATTGTTTCAGTCTCAGCATCTCTCAGGTACATGTGAGTGGCACAGAGTTCGAATCGTAATTCCTTAAAATTGGAAACTGAATAATATACCGCGTTTTCGTCACCATGGCAACTGAATCGTAGCCATGGCAACTGAATCGTAACAATAGGAAAAACGTCATTCGGCCAATAATCGTCAGTGACGCTCAACCGCGACGTTACAAAAGGGAGTCCTTTTCAGTTTGCAGATGGCAGCAGAGTTTGTCTAAACAAAGAGTTACTATCGAATGTAGAGCTGTCAGTAAGCATTCGATGTATGACGTCATTTTCAAGTACGCGCATATCACAGACTAGCAGGTTCGGTTCATTCGACATTTGCAGAGTGGATTTGAGTAGCAATTCTCGAAGGCAAGTTTTGGAAAGAACTTACCGGTATAAGTTGCGGTGTCAACTTGAGTAAGTTTCTTCAATAAACGAGATATATATAAATATATATATTCCTTACTGTCCAATGTTAGGTACTAATCCGAGTGCTGGTAATCGCAGAGGCTATCATCCATGATGACCCTAAAAGCAAATGTTGTCAGTGAAGTGCGCAACCTCAAGTACTTGCTCACGAATACCTTACGTGAATCTTGGCTGATCACCCCTCAAACTATTCTTACTATCTAAATAGATTCTACTGAACTCATAAAAAAGCTGTCATGTCAGAAAGCGAAATAATGGCATAAAATTAATAATAAATTACAGACAAACATTTTGTGAAACGTCATGCCATGTTGGCTTAGCGTTTCACAACATGGGTGAGCTGACAAAACGGCGCAGGACAAAACGGCGCCGACATAACGGCGCCGACATAACGGCGCCGACAAAACGGCGCTGCCACAAAACGGCGCGGTAACAAAACGGCGCCGACAAAACGGCGCCGTTTCAAAGCAAAATTTTTTAGTACTTCGTTTAATTGGCAGAAACGCTCAAAATATAAGCGCCTACAACATGCTTCAAAAGCAGCTGACAGACAGCTTGGCACACAAGATAGATTTGAGTACTTTAGATCTAAGGGGTTCCATATAGTCGACATATCTGATGGCCGGTGAAAGATAGACTATTGTTCCTGCATATGGAACTACATGTATTATAATGGCCTACATGATTGTAATAGCAGCCGAGAGTGATTTCAACAAGAGCAAGAAAAAGGCAGGGGCGGATACAGAGGAGGCCAATCCGACCATGGCCTCCCATTCCAAAAGTGCCCACCATTTGGTTCACCGAGCTTTAAATCAACGCAGCGAGATACGGCGAGAGAGAAAAAGTAGCATTCCCAAAAGGTTACGACCGGATGACCTTTAGAAAGGTCATCAATTATTTTGGCAGGGAAATAATATATTTTCTCTTGCCACGCATTTCGGCAACATGATTAAAAACTAAAAAGTCATCAGATTTTTCTGGCAAAGATCACCGAAAATTTTGCCCACCCCTTCGAACATCACTGTATCCGCCCCTGCCTAACCTGATACGGACTTGAAAAAATCAGATTTCTAATTGGCTGCGTTCGGTTGGGAGCGCCTCGACATTGCACTTAGTCTACTACTGAGGCGCTACACAAATTTTTTAATGAATGATTGAACGAATGAATGAATGAATGAATGAATGTTTGCTAAATTTTCAGTAGTGACTATCGTTTAGTCCTCTCAATAGAACTTGGGCAAATTATCTCCAATTGAGAAATGGTCTTAAATAGAAACGCGATCTGGAATCAGCATTTCATCTTTTGTTTCTCCTTCGTCACTCAATCCAAAATGTTTTGATTTTTAGTGAAAGAAATTTTTTCGTCCAAGCATTCAATGCAGCAACCACCTGGTGATTGATAGAAGCAGACGATGAATGAACTCCTCGTCTGTCGTTCGGTTTCATAGCAGACGAAGATTTGGACGACGACGTCCCGTGGGTCACCAGACGCAGAGACCGGCGTTATGTCCATGGGAGGCCGGGCATAGGCCTATATTTATTTCCCGGCAAGAGACAATCATAGCAATCGTTCACTTGGTTCATTTCAGATATAATTATACATAGCGATTCTTCAAGAGCATCTATTTTGAAGCGCTCCCGATCGGACCCGGGCTAAAGAGAACCGTCTAAAGAATAGAGTAGAACGTCACTTCAAAGACTTTTAGGCATCAGACGCAGCTCCACTGTGACAGGTAACCCCCCACCCATTCCAGACTGCAGGGCCGGTGAGTGCGGTGACAGAAAAGGCTCGCTGCTGCATAATAGAACAGACTATAGAGTAGTGGGATCACAGTCTGATTTAAAGTATCAGAATAAGTAAGTTAGCAAACGTCTATAATAATATTTCTAACAGCAATGCATCACAATTTTTAAAGAAGTCTGTATAGGCTACGCAGTCTCGTTAAAAAATGGGAAAACTTGTGCAGTAACGGTCGTGTCATTTATCGCTTGTGGTCCCAGTTTAAGCCGATTATTTTTAAATGTCAGCATCAGTTAGAATTTTCGGGGACCGACTGATTGACGACACTAACCCTACTCCTAACCATGGCCGACACTCACGACGCCTAACCTGAGTCCTAACCGACTCCTCGACGCATGACCTGATCCTAACCGACACGTCGTTTTCCGATACTATAGTTATGCATGCCAAATAATTATTGATCAACTTTGCCTAATTAAAGAAGCCATTTAAATAATTTTTTGAAGTAACTAAATTAAATGAGAATTGTTTTATGAGGAGTTTTAGTTATACAATAGACTTTCCACGACTTTCATGATTTGTTAATAATAATGGTGATTCATCCGCGACTACTTAACACCTTCATTTACACCAAAAGTGCGGTTAACAATTGATAGAATAAATTAATATACTTGATTACTTACTTGCTCACTTACATTCTTTCTCGGACAGAAACTGCTCTTAGATATCACCGTTCTATAGACTATATCTATGTTATTGGCCCTATAGTATGGCGTAGAATGCCACTGACCCTTATGCTCAGGGTTTACTCAGGTGTGTTCACCGTCCTTTTCATCCGTGGCAGGGCCGGGAGCGCTCTTGAATAGTAGGCCTATCGTTGTAGGGGCGCTATATAAATCTCCTTTATAAATAAATTCTCATCATTGCTTCAATCTCAATATCTCGCAGGTATAATTGTGACGTCGTAGCCTAGTATTGAAAATTGGAAGACAATAGGTCTCTTTTCCGTCACTATGGCAACTGAATCGTAACAATAATATTGTTACGATTCAATTACAATTATTGGACGGATGACGTTTCATATATTATATGAAACGTCATCCGTCCAATAATTGTATTGACGCTTTAAGGATATGTTATAAAGCCAGATGTTGTCTTCAGAATGGGAAAACTTGAACTCCAGATGGCGGTAGTGTGTCTAAACAAAGAGTTACTATCGAGTGCTATCTCTCAACAGGCATTCGACTTATGTCGTATTCCATAGACGAATATCATATACTAGATGGTCGATTCACAGCATTTGCATTAGAGTGGGGATAAGCAAAGCAAATTGTCTAAGGCCAGTTTATAAAGAAATGATAATAAGTTGCAGTTAGTAAGTCAACTTTAGTTTCTTGAAGACTAAATAGATATAACCTATACGCTTATATAGCCTTCAAGTCCAAATTCGGGTGGTAATGGTAGACGCTGCCCCCCATGATGACACTAGGGGCAAATGCTTTTTGTGAAGTGCGCGATCATTCAAAGAATTTCATGAACACCCATCGTGACTCTTGCCTGATATCCCCTTTTGCTGGTTGATAACGAGTACCCCCTCATACTTTCTTGCTATTCTATAATAGATTATGGTAAAGTCACTCATAATTAGCCTATATCTGTCATGTTAGAAAGCGAAATAATAAAATGAATGATTGCCTATGCCTATCATAGGCTAACAACATGGCTTAACGTTTCACAACAACGGAACACATAATGGACAGAGTTTAACTAACCTTATTCTGTGGCACGTGCATCTGCTGCAGTTGAGCAACGCATTGCTCAGTCTCTGGAGCTCTCGATCTCTATAGATCCCCCGATTCCTCAAACCCTTTCTCACGCGGTCTTCTCATTTAGTCACTACCTGTGTCTCGACTCTGTTGGACTCTGTAATTAACAAAGGTTCTGGAGTACGTTCTTTCAGTATCTTGTAACTGCTCCTGTTTCCAGCCGTCTTAACCACTGCAAGTGCTTCCAACTGAAGACATTGGATGCAATCGACTTAGCTTCATTCAGATCATCTATTCCCGTAGCCAGGATTTCGATTCAGCATCTTCCAAAATCCAAATCATCATCATCATCATCATCATCAGATTATCATCATCATGATTAGATCATCATCATCATCATCATCATCATCATCATCATCATCATCATCATCATCATCATCATCATCATCAGATTATCATCATCATCGTGATTAGATCATCATCATTATCATCATCAGCATCAGCATCATCATCATCATCATCATCATCATCATCATCATCATCATCATCATCATCATCATCATCATCATCATCATCATCATCATCATCATCAACAACAACAACAACAAATGATTAGATCATCATCATCAACAAATGATTAGATCATTGGCGTCATCTACTCTAATGTAAAATTTGAATTAGAAATAAAAGCTTCAAAATTAAATCCCCTCCCCTAAGTGTAGGCCTATCATGTGTTGGTAAATGCATTGTCAGTTTTGCATTGTTTCGTTTCATAGGAGGGAGTGGTCAAACACCCAACAAAACTAAATACGGCCTTGCCTACTCCATATACATTGTAACATGCAGTATACACACCAGGGGCGGATCCAGGGGGGGCCAATCCGGCCATGGCCCCCCCCCCCATTTAGAAATGCCCATGTATCGTGGCCCCCCCCATTTGGTATTAGCGGCTGCTGAAATGGTATGATTTTTCTGAAAATTTGGGCGGATGACTAAAAAAAAAAAAGGTCATCAGCTTTTTGGGCGGATGCGAAATTTTTTTGGGTCCCAGGCCCAAGATGTCTAAATTTTTGGGCCCCCCCCCCCCGTCAAAAATTTCTGTATCCGCCCTTGATACACACAACCTCACGCGCACAAACTCTAACATACAAAGAGACGGATAGAGCGTTTGATTGGCTAAATGAATAAATGAGTGAGCGAAGGATAAACAAATGAATCACGAGACGGATACTGCATGCTACTGCTGGTGATGATGATGATGATGATGATGATGACGACGACGACAACGATGATGATGATGATGATAATGATGCGTTGCGCCATTCTGAGTGAGACGATGCTCGCCTCGACAAGCTGCTCAACAGGACACCCATGGGCGGAGTTTATCAGGGGCTAGGAGGGGGGGGCTAAGCCCCTCCAAGAAGGCCCAAATTCATCTTTTTTACCATGAAAATGGTATCCTTTTTCTGGGTTAGCCCTTCCAATAAGGCCCAGACTCGAGGTTAGCCCCCCCAAGAACGGAAACCAAACTCCGCCCATGAGGACACCTGTATATAGGCCGCCTACATCGATCCGTTCAACAATGCATGCAGGCTATATAATTATTTGCGTTGACCTCCCCCCCCCCCATGTTGTGTCTGGCTATCTACTATCTCGCCTCCATCGAAGCAATGAGGCAATCCAAATGACCGCTGAATTGCACCATCATCAGCATCCTCCTCCTCCTCCTCCTCCTCCTCCTCCTCCTCCTCCTCCTCCTCCTCCTCCTCCTCCTCCTCCTCCTCATCATCATCATCATCATCAATAATTTAAAATTAGGCCTAAACTTCTTGCTTATGCAATTAATTTTAAAATGCAGTAGCCTACAAGATGTGCCAAAGTCAAATTTTGTTTTCGTTTTCCGTTTTTCCGTGTGTTTTTTTAGGGGAGGCTAGAAAACGACGTTTTATTCCGTTTTTATTTCGTTTATAATCGTTTTAACACATATGCTAGGCCCTATTCATTAAACTTGCGAGTAGTACCTGCTTCTGTAGAAACAGAGGTAGGCTACATCCATAGGCATACAAGGTGGGGGCAAATGCCACCCTCTCCAAATTTGGGCAAGCCTGTTTTTTCGGGCAGGCAGACCCGGGAAAATTGTAAAAAAAAACAGTTTTTCTCGAGATTTCAAACTCGACGACTAAAAAAGGTCAACTTTTTTGTCTGCGAAAAATAGTATTTTTCACGAGATTTCAAACCGATGACTAAAAACAAAATTAATTAACCAATAAAGCAAGGAGAGTGTAGGCCTATAGGCCTAACGGACTGTAAGACGAAAGGTGCGAAATTTTGTCAATGCATCGGAACGATGAAAAGGTCGAAGTCAAGTATAGACCGAACTGAACAGGTCAAAAGGAAAGTGTGAGGAAGGTGCAAAATTTTACATAGCGTCGAAAAACATTTCCAAAGTGAATTGAAAACCAAATGAATTAGCCAATAAATCAAGGACAGTGCATCAGAACGATTAAAAGGTCGAAGTCCATAGACCGAAACTGAACAGGTCTAAAGGATTTTGATTTTCGACCTTTTGATTGTCGATCTCTTAGGCCTATTATACACTCTCCTTGTTTTATTGGCTAATTAATTTTGTTTTCATATCACTTTCTGTAGTTCAGAACCTCCCTCTCTCACAGACTGATCGTGGTTCAAGTGTGTATGTGAGTGTGTGTCGGAGTGTGTGTAGGCTATGTAGCCTATGTTTGAGTGGGTGTCACGACAACTCGTTCACCGACAACTCGTTCAACGACAACTCGTCCACGGACAAGTGGTTCACCGACAACTGGTTCACCGAAATAAAAGCCGGATTATTGAGAAAACGCTTGGGAAATAGAAGCTGGATGAAGGTTCTTTATTTACGAAATAGGAGCTGGATTTATGAGAAAAAGTCTAATGGTTTTCTTTCTTAAATGGAAGCTGAATTGATGATTTTCATCATGTGTCTCAACATGCATCCAGCTTCTATTTGAGATTTTTTTTAAACTTGATCCATCTTCCATTTCTTAAGCGGTTTTTCATAAATCCAGCTTCTATTTCACCTGTAAAAACCTTCATCCAGCTTCCATTTTCCAAGCGTTTTCTCAATAATCCGGCTTCTATTTCAGTGGACGAGTTGTCGGTGCACGAGTTGTCCGTGAACCAGTTGTCGTTGAACCAGTTGTCTGTGAACCAGTTGTCGTGGAACCGTTTGAGTGTGCACACTTGTAGTAAAATTGTCGGAATTCTCTTAAACATGCTTCATTTTGAATGTCGATCTTTTGATTTTCGACCTTTTGATTGTCGACCTTTTGATTGTCGATCTATTGATCGTTCGACTTTTTGATTGTCGACCAAACGATCATTCGGCTTTTTGATCGTTCGACTTTTTGATCGTCGACCAAATTATTTCGACCAAATGATTTCGACCAAATGACTTTCGACCAAATGATAGTAAACCGCTTAGAACTAGGCTACGGATTTTCTTCTGTAGTTCTGTTGTTAGATCATCAAGTCAGCTGTTTATCCACTTGATTCTATGTACCAGAAAACATTTCTTTCCTGTTTGATGTAACGTTGTTCTGTATTCAGTGCTCGAGGTTTGACAACTTTAGCCAGACGAGTTTTATATTGGTTCTTACTTCTTCTTAAGTCTCTCACGTAATTTCAGTGTCGTCTAGTTGATTTTAATTTGATTTCATTTGTTTATTGCGCACACACAAGTCAAACGGAATAAACATGACTCACTAAACAGAGAGCAAAAGGAATCAGAAAAAGCTAACAGCTTATACAGTCCTGACCCCTAGCTCCATGACTATTTATATAGTGCAAGTTAGTGTTAATACTTAATTAATTAATTACAACATAACTGAAAGTAACAGGGATAAACATAAACGGGGACTTAGAATTCGGAAGCTATTAAAGCGAAAGGCGGTACGGGCAAAAGAAACAACATATTTATTCGGACCACGAGTAGGCTATTAAACGAGTGAAATTGAGCCACTGCCATAAAATAATTTTTAATTATGGTAGGTAAGAGATTAATTCCAAATTTGTACATAAGGACGACAATAGACAAATAGCATATATTATTAGATCATAAATTTTGAGAATATTAAGTTCACTGAATAAAGGGTTGGAATGGGCTAAATCGGGAGAGTGTGAAATAATACGACATGCCGCTTTCTGAAGCTTTAGAATTCGATCTAAGTTGCAGGTTCTGTAAGGAGAAACCCAAGCAACACAACAGTAATTAATATACGGTTCTAGTAAGGTATGGTAGGCTATAAAAGCTTCAATTTTTCAGTAGGTATGCCCGACCGTACGTAAAATGCCCACAACCTTGGACACTTTGTTGGTGACCATGTCCACATGTTTATTCAGTTTGAGTTTTTCAGTAATAATAACACCAAGAGATTTGGTTTCACGTACACGAGGGAGATGCACATATGTTTGTGTTGTCTTAAAAACATTCCTAATATGAATAAGTTTAATTCGTAGCAGATTGTTTTTGCTATGAATCGTTTGTTTACTGTTGAATAGAACCAGTTTTAGGGCACAAAAGGATAATGACATCGAACGAATGATATTTACAATTCGTTTGGTTTAGAGATGCATTCCTAGTAAAATATTCTGAATGAAGTGTTTCGGGCACAACTTCGCTGTTCGAATGCTGCTCGTTTGACTTCTTTGTATGGGGCGTTTACTGTTTCTGTATGTTTATTTATAAATGGCAAGACGTTGAACGTTATTAAAATTTTACTGACATTAGGGTGATCCCATCGACAATGTCAAACTTTGCAATTGTTTCTTCTTTATTCGCTGTGCTAAAGAATCCAGTCATTCTTTGGATGGTTGTCTTGTGTTGTCTTGTCTTGTGTTACACAGATGGATAATTGGATATGTGCATCGAAGAGAGCAACTGGAGTTTTTTACACAGGCCATGTCACGAGCGACTATAGGCCTACATACTTAGGTTTTAAGACGTCCCACTTGAAAGATTCTCGCACTGTTCAGCTGATTTGTTTTGCAGAACTGTTTAAATTCTTGGCGCAAATGTTTCAGATTCTGCTCGTTTGAAACGAAAAATGTGGCGTCGTCATCATCATCACAATGGTCATGATCACAGTCCGCCTTTTAACGATCTAATTTCTGACTATGTATTCTTACTAAGCGTAGGCCTATATATAATTATATATAGGCCTAGCCTATAAGACTGTTGGTCACTAAGCAGCTTCGGCCACCTAACTTGTGACCTAAGTCCCACGATGAACCATTTACGGGAGAAAATGAATTATAGGCCTAATTTTGATTTTAACTGAATTTTAAAGAGCAAAAAATTTCATAGTGCAATTCAAGGCATGACCTTAACCTCTAGTGTCGGTTTATCGAAGTTTGGAGTATTTGCATTATACTTCCAATTTTGCTTTGAACTTTTTTTCTTAGACGAGACGAGATCTTTCCTGCGAACTTTTATTCCAGTTGTAATTGTCAGAAGATCGAGAGTTAGAATTGCGACCAGCGCAACGAAGACGGTGAATATTGCCACGGTTCCCATGTGCGATGAACCGGTGGCCTCGACGCTCATGTACGGAACCGACTCTTGTGCTGAAAGAAAATTAACCAGCAACAATGCGATTACAATCTCATAATATTATTTGTTTTGTCTTGTGAATCGGTTAGGACTGATTTAGAGCAATCACGTGTGAGAGAGGAGGAAGTTAGGAAGAAGGAGGGACGAGTAGATGAATTAATGGATAATTGGATGGATGGACTGATGGAAGGATAGATGGATGGGCGGACGTACAATAATTATAATAATAATAACAACAATAATAATAATAGTCTTCGTTTATCATTTCAGACTAACATGAACACAGTATGATTTCAACTCAAAGTATGAATGGTCGAAGAACGGATTATTTCAATAAATAACACACGAGACAAATTTAACTTCATGGCAACCATGCAGGGCGCCCATCTGGCTCTTCCGCTCATTTTAACAACGCCATCCGGCGAATGGAAGCTATACAGCGCCTGTTCTGATCTGTAATGACAGTGAGCAACATACGTGTGCATTCGAGAACGGTCGGCGTCCAAGCTCCTGCGCGGTTGCATATGGCTTGCATGCTCTCAGCTCCCTGCTTGCCGTTGTCTGATATCCACTGACCAGCGGGACAACTGATGTTGACCGCTGTTCCAATCGTTCTGTCTGTTGTGTTGAGGATACGAGGCGCCAACGACAAACAAGTGATATCTGCAGCAGAGGAAGGAAAGAAAATCAAGTGCGACGAAATTTTTTAGGAACGAATAGCATTGCAATATTCATGCAGATATATATTTCACCACGACTCTATAGTCTCTTCTTCTACATGTATAGTTTAGGAGTGCACTCTGCCTTACGACCGAATCAATCAATCAATTGTCATTTATATAGCGCCCCTTCGAGGTAGCTACTCAGAGGTGCTCCCGGCCGAGATCAATGACGCTAAGCAAAATAGCTCAAGTTTCCTACACATATCATTGCCTCTTTTTCTATATGCTGATCTTTCGACATCCTTCGCTCACCCCAAATCCTGCCGATTCTCTTGGGATCAATCGCACTTGGAGCGCCTCTGAAAGGTCATTGCTAAGAGAAGCACTTTATAAATTGTGAGATAGGCCTACAATACAAGGCAATAATAGCCGAGGTCTCTAACTGATCAGCGACGGTGAACTTATGAATGCCCATTAGACCCGTTAACTTAAGTATAGGTAATGATTGATAGCATTCAGGAATTGTATCCTTTATTTCATTGCACATAATTATGGGCTCCGCACACAATCATGGCACGAGGGGACACTTCTTGCCCACTGAAAACTTGACACCTTTTTCAAATACTGCATTTGAGTTTGTAACAAATTTCTCCGCCCTGAATGATGATGCCAATGATAGCCTAATTATTAAGGTGAAACTGCGAAAAATCATCGGCCAATTCAGAAACAATTCCATTTTATTCTATGCTATTCCATTGTATTCTGTTCAATTCAATTAAATGTCATTCTTTTCCATTTCATTTCTGTTGTTTTCTAATCCATTGTATTCGAGTTGAATCTATTCCATTCTAATCTATTCGATACTATTCAATACTATCCCATTATATTTTTTATTCTATCCCTGTCTATTCCTTCTAGGTAGACCTATGTTCCTTCTAATCCATTCCATGCTATTATTATGCTCCATTCCATTCTTTTCCATTCTGTTGCGTTCTCGGTCGTGGGGCCTACTGTCTGGAAAGACCTTCCGGTTACGCTTCGCTCTCTACTTGTGGTCCATCCGGCTGGGTTCTACAAGTCCCACAAGTCTTTTTTCTTTGTTCGTGGTTGGGCTGGGAGCGCCTTTGAGTAGTTTCATGAAGGGACGCTATATAGATGCTCTGAATGAATTAAATGAATGAATGAATGAATGAATGATTCTATTCCATTCCATTCTAGTATTCTGTTCCTTCCACTCTATCCTATTCTATTTCAGTCATTATATTTCATTCTAATCCATAGGCCTACATGCCTTTCCACTCTATACCCACTAAACACCTTAGACTATACATGATATGATGTAGGCCTAGGCATATATGCAGGCTACAATCTTCATTGTTCCGAGTGGAGTTACAACCATTGTTCTGCTAAACTCCATTTACCGGTGCATTTAGGAACGTTCTCCGTGGTCCACGATCCGTTTGCACCACATGTAAGCGTCGTGACGAAGACATCTCTGGAAAACCACTTCATTCCAACGCACCGATAGGTGATCTGGTTTCCATACGTCCACGCAGAAGGTGAAGAAACAACTTCGGAGTCCAGCAGAGCGGGCGGATGTCCACAATCTACAGCTGGAGTCAAATGAACACGAATTAGAAAAGCTTGTGCATTAGCCTACATTGTTTATGCCTAAGGCTGTGGGCGCCCACACAAAGGGCTAAGCGGGGCACTTGCCCCTCTTCCTGGAAAACTGACACCTATACTTTTTCAATGGCCACTTTTTGTCTGAAATTAATTTCGTCGCAAAAGAGCGCTAATTGTGCTACAATTATATAGGTAGCGTACGTAGGCCCATCTATAATTTATAAAGATACACAAGCAATTTAGAACGCGCACACATTTTTCACTAGCCTACACTAATAGGCTATCAATGCTATTATAGTTCTAAGCTTAAAAGCATCTGCTTCAAAGCGCGAGTAACCACAAGGAGTTGGTTTTACACAGAACATAATCAGGCGTAGGCTACATTCTTACTTATTTACTTTCCATTGTATTGGACTAAGCCTAGATCTGAGTTACGGTTACACTGAATATCTCCTTTGATTACGTTACGTTACCTTGCGTTTACATGAGAGCGACTCTGATTGGTCAGAACTATGTTTTTTTTAAAATAAAATTAATGTATCTTACGGTGACACGTGTGATTTCCCGATGACCATTGTCCAGTCTCTGTACAACGGCTGACTATTGAGTTGCGGCCATTGATCTTGTATCCACGGTGGCACACGATTCGCACGATGCTTCCGTATTGACGATCCGTGGAATTCAGTCGGAGATTGGAAGAGATGTTCAGATTGGAACAGAAGACAGCTGCACGCAAAATGAAATCATCTTTTATTAGTTCTAATTTTGTACTGTATTACGACGTATTGTATTGCATTGTATTTAATTGAAATGAATTGAATTGTGTTGAATTGTATTTTATTGAATTGCATTGTATTGAATTGTATTGCATTAAATTGTAGGCCTATTGCATTGAATTGTATTGTATTTTATTGAGTTGCATTGTATTGGATTGTATTGCATTGTATTGTATTGCAATGTGTTGTAGCCTATTGAAAGGCATTGCATGGTATCGTACTGTATTGAATTGCATTGTATTAAATTGGATTGCATGGTGTCGTACTGTATTGCATTGTATTGTATTGATTTTCACTGTATTGAATTGCATTGTATTGTATTGCATTGTAATGCATTGTAATGCATTTCACTGTATTGCATTGCATCGTAATATTGCTCTAGGTCTATAGATATCTGTGTTACAAAAGGATGAAAATTAGCATAGGCCTACCCTTAGCTAAGTCAAATGACAGTACTGTTCTCTTATTACGTTAGGTCTACTATTTTTGCTTGCATCGTTTATAGTTATGGCTTACTGAGCGGTGAAATGAGTTTAGTGCATGGTCACTTTAAGAAAATAGAAGCTGAAGCATTGGCGTGTTTGATTTGATGTGCAGTCTCATTTTTAGAGTAACCTATTACGGAACTGATGTGGGTCTTACTTTGAAAAGGAAACGACAAACCAAACGTCGTGTGATAATTATTCGTAGTATGAAGTCAGAAGATATCAAATAAGAAAGTAAGATCTACGCGAATTTAAAACAAGTCTTAGTTCAAGCAGCGACCATAGGTCTATAGGGTAAATAGGCCTAATCGTGAAGTAGGAGTGAAAAAGAAGATTGTTTGCCGGGAATTGTAAAGAGCTCACAATTTTATTGAAAAATTTAATTGCAAAAAATTACCAGATACCTACGTTCACAGACTGGCAAATTATCTGACCACCGTTGGCCATTGCAGTAAATGGTGGACGGGGAATCGATGGGTGAGAACTGATATCCAACGTCGCAACGATAGGAGACCGTCTGACCTCTAAGTGCCTTTGTATCGTTTGCTCTCGCATTGGTCACCTTGGGCACCGGGTCACACCTGCCAACTGAAAATAGACACATTGATTGATTATTCACTTTGTTGAACACAGGTTAGTGTTACAGTCATTCAAGAAAAGTATTAGTAGATATCCAAGGAAGGGAAGGTCAGAACCTTCCAGTATGTCCACCTGGAGTTCAATACATAGGTTAGTCACAGAATCCTAAATTAGACCTTGTATGCATAGGCCATTATTGATCCTGACAAATGCCCTGGAAATCCTGAGAGAGGAAAGACGAGTCCTAATCTATGATTAAACACATGGAAAGGAAACGATGATGATGATGATGATGATGATGTTGGTGGTGGTGATGGTGATGATGATGATGGTGGTGGTGGTGGTGATGGTGGTGGTGGTGGTGGTGGTGGTGATGGTGGTGGTGGTGGTGGTGGTGGTGGTGGTGGTGGTGGTGGTGGTGGTGGTGGTGGTGGTGGTGGTGGTGGTGGTGGTGGTGGCTATGACGAGGGATGCCAATGATGTTTCTGCCGTTAATGAGTCCGACATACATCGACCTTTGTCTCGACCGTCGGTCACAATTCATCTCAAGTTCCCCCTCCCCTCCCACCGAGTCATATTGAACACAGCACCACCTCTCTGGAATAAACTGTCTCCTGAATTCCAATCATTATCGGTTCCTCAGTCATCATTGGGCCTGCTAATAGCTCACCGCCACCTTCATCAGATTCTTTTATCCATCACACCTCGGAAAAATCTGAGGTCACACCTCTTCAAGAGGTAAGCTCACAAGTAAGTAACATGTAAGACTTTGTAAGTAACTCCTACTCTCACTCAACTGATTCTCCACCTTCCAATTTACGATCCAGACCAAACCCGTCTTAGCATCTTTTATCCTCTAGCAACCGGACTCGGAAATCCTTGGATTCAACCCAGCGCTCGTGAATAAGCTGGTGCCCAACGCTTGGCCTTCGAGTATTGCTTTAGAAGTTTCAGGCTTCGATTACGATCAAGAAGCGTTTCTTCAGTCAACGCTCTCCTTCAGGTCGGTAAAGGCATTGTTTGCATGGTATTTGTTCACCAATCTCCTACACATCCTTCACATGCCGTGTCTACCTTTGAGTAGGCCTATTTGCATAGCGCCTTTTCCGGTCTTCCTAAAGCGCGAATACACCTGATAACCTAACAGACGTGTTGTTGTATAACCACAGACGGAAGAAAGAACGCTTTCGATTGTAAAACTAGATGTGTCTTTGTGATAGGCAAGCATCGCAGAAGAAATTCTGGATCGATAATTATTGGCAGACATTTTCCTCTCCGCTATGCTCGATATCTTTCAGTTTGAGAAAAACAAGTCGGAGACAGACAACTAGTATAATAGTGCTTGCATTTGAACTCGAGTGTTCAAAGTTCAAGGCAAAGTAGTAGCACTATGTTGGTCCCATCAGATGGATTATCGACAGACTACAAAAACTATCGCCGTAAGCGAGACAAAAAAAGAGACAGATAAATCAATGGAAAACAGATGTTTGCGTTCCGATTGTCACTCTTCATGTGTAGGTTGTGTAAATTGCGCGACTAGAATAAAACTTTGCTCGGGTTTATTCAGAGAAAGAGAGACATACGGACAGACAAAGAGAGGGTAAGACAGAGAGAGATAGGGAGATGGAAAGACAGGTAAAGAGACAAACAGAGAGACGAAGATATAGAGACAGAGAGTGAGAAATATACAGACAGAGAGAGACACACGCAGACACAGACAGAAAGAGACACAGACAGACGGACGGACAGAGAGACACAAAGAATCAGAAAGACAGCGAACAGAGAGATGCAGAGACGAAAGAGATTAAACAGAGAGACGGAAGCAGAGATAGATTATAATTATTAGATAGACAGAGACAGAGATAGAGAGACAGAGACAGACAGACAGACAGAGACAGACAGAGAGGCACAGAGAAAGACTGATCGATGCAAAGAAATAGATAGTCTATTGTTTCAACTTCTCATCGGAAGTTGGTTCAATCGATAGTTGTTCAAACAACAGAAACGTTTCCTGAACAGTAGGAAGTAATTATTTTGAGAGGAAGATAGTCGTCTAGGTTTCATAATAATAATAATATCCTATGCATGTACATGCAATAAACTTACTCTCTCATTCATATTTTTTGGCGGCGGTTCAACGTTCTGGTAATGTTTCTTGCAAATAAAAACCATGAAATTATGGACTTAACCTACCACGCCACGGGATCAACATTCATCAAGTTTCAACAAAACGTCTGTTTGCTTGAAGTCCTGGTCGTAATATCATATAGCCTATATAATATAATTATATATAATGTATGTATATATTTAATATATATATTTCCTCAGTAGCAGGCGTGGGTGGTGCATCAATAGGCCCTACAGATTTTTGCATTTAACAGTTTTACAAATGAGTAGGGTATTCAGGGCTATTTAATAATTATTTGAGCATTCGAATACAATTAACCGTACCAGCGAAAAATTTAATATTATGTGACTAATTATAAATTATGTCGGTTAAATTGGGTAGGCCTAAGTGAGTGCAATGGGCGTTTAAACGGATTACAATAAGCGCACTGACACTTTCAACTAACTTCGATGACTATTTATATCTTACGTTCGAATCAGTGGCAGATAAGGAGAATAAAAACAATTATCAAGGATGCTTTAGATGGATCATACATTGACATATGAGACAATCATCAAGGATGATTAAAATAAAGATCATACATTGGCAGATGAGACAATTATTTATTAGGGTGGAGTGAAAAACCCGAAATTTTGAAATTCGAAATGGAATAGCGAAATAAAGTTGTCTAATGATATGAGGTCACGAAATGTCAAAAAAGTTTCGAAAAATATTTATGTCTTCCTTTTCCATTTTGAATTTCAAAATTTCGGGTTTTTCACTCCACCCTATTATACATGTATATCAAGGATGATTGAAATAGATCATACATTGGCAGATGAGACAATTATCAAGGATTATTGAAATAGATCATACATTGGCAGATGAGACAATTATCAAGGATGCTTTAGATGGATCATACATTGGCAGATGAGACAATTATCAAGGATGATTTAAATGGAGATCGTACATTGGCAGATGAGACAATTATCAAGGATGATTTAGATGGATCATAGATTGACATATGAGACAATTATCAAGGATGATTGAAATAGATCATACATTGGCATGTGAGTTGTGTTTCGTTCCATGTGTCCATTGCGACGCATGTGATGCCTTTCACGGTGTTACCATCTTCAAAACGTCTTCCATCGATGCAAGTGTAAATGATCGTCGGTCCAAAGACGAACCTTCCTTTGCCGTCGCCCGAATAATCGAGACCAACGATTTTCGATCCTGTTACATTCGGTGGAGGACCGGTGCAAACGATTTCTGTAACAATGGAAACAAGTTTCTGTCGATATTATTTTGACGTCTGTATGTTTGTATCGCATGCATGCATTGTTATTGTCGTCATTACACTTTTTATAAGGCTTATTTGTAATAATTTTTATTACTGCGTTACACTGATAATAAGTTATTATTACTTATTGTTTTGAATTTCTTTAGCGCCACAATTCAGTGGTAAAGTATCACTCGATGGCGCTGTAGAATTGTTAGTTAGTGAAAGATATGAGTCAGTAAATTACATGCGTGCATGTAAGTCATGACGTTTTTATAGCGCCTTTAGTGAAGAACTTGAGTCTGAAGGTTCTGACGGAATAACGATCTCGGTGGCAAAGAATCGGTTTTTTTGTCTTATTAGACGAGCAACTCTTCAACGATTATTGACAATCGATTAGCGTCACGAAAAATACAATTTCTATGTATACTTTTGTAGGTACGCATAGGTTCTTCATATGCTCGTGCATGATGCAGGGCTTTTTTAACCTGCAGTTGTACTCAAAATGTGCAGTTCTAAATGAATTTGTGCAGTTGTAGGAGCACTTCTGTAAAGCTAAAACTAGCAAAAAGTTCGTTGTCCTCCGTTTGGAAGTATTTTATCATGAGGGATGGGAAAGGAAAGTGGAGGTTGTGCAGTTATAAAAATTCCTTAAAACAACCCTGGCACAATGTCCTGTAATGTATGTATGTATGTATGTATGTATGTATGTATGTATGTATGTATGTATGTATGTATGTATGTATGTATGTATGTATGTATGTATGTATGTATGTATGTATGTATGTATGTATGTATGTATGTATGTATGTATGTATGTATGTATGTATGTATGTATGTATGTATGTATGTATGTATGTATGTATGTATGTATGCATGCATGTATGTATGTATGTATGTATGTATGTATGTATGCATGTATGTATGTATGTATGTATGCATGTATGTATGTATGTAAGTATTTATTTATGTGTGTATGTATGTATGTATGTATGTATGTATGTGTGTATGTGTGTATGTATGTATGTGTGTATGTGTGTATGTATGTATGTATGTATGTATGTATGTATGTATGTATGTATGTATGTATGTATGTATGTATGTATGTATGTATGCATGCATGCATGCATGCATGCATGTATGTATGTATGTATGTATGTATGTATGTATGTATGTATGTATGTATGTATGTATGTATGTATGTATGCATGTATGTATGTGTGTGTGTATGTATGTATGTATGTATGTATTTGCCAGATGGGTGGAGATACACTGGCAGAAAAAGACCAAGACCATAGAAATCCGCAAAAACCACGACAAAAGTGACATAGCGACCCAGATGCTTCAAGGTGTCATGATGTGGAGCATACATGCACAGGCCGGTCAGGACAGACCGGTGGAGAGAGTCGAAGGAGAGAGCATATGTGCATTGACCCAGGTTGTCCTTCGTACCTCTCTCCCATTATTCTCTTCAATCGGACAAGGTGGTTTAGCAGCTCCAAGATGTTAATGGTGTGGAGCGGACCTGCTGACCGGACCGGTTGAAGCTGGGAAGCATGATGCGAGACAGACTCAGACAGAGAGTGGCATCGGACACCTACGGGTTGTTAACCCACGGATAGCGATGATGATGATGATATATGTATTATTTGTTTATTATGCATGCATGTAAGTCATGACGTTTTTATAGCACTTTTAGCTACATGTACCTCGCAAAAGCGCTGCAATATCTTGCCGACTAAAACAAATCATCGCCTCAGAGTCATCTTCGCGTATGTCCACTTTTGTGAATGCCGAGAAATGCGGGTTTGAAGTTTCGTAACTTTGGACGCCAAAAAAAGATATTCAGTGGAATAAAACTTCAGGCAAAGACGTCATATTAAAGCACCGACATTAATTAAAAGATGTCGAATTAAAATGAAATTGAAACTTAGAATGGTTTTTGTGAAATTTTGGAAAATGTTGTAAAAAGTGGACACACGGTACTGTAGCTTCGAATTGATAAAAACACTTTGTCGTAGCCTATGTGCATCAGTAATTCAGTTTCATGTTGTCGTATATCCAATTCTACAGTAGCTTTTTGCTGCTTGAAGTCTCGTAGCCTGAGAATTATCTTCGCGTATCTCCACCCCATTGAAAACCATCGAGATAATCGAGTTTGAAGTTTTGGCAAACTTTTACGGGAAAAATACATGTAAAAAGTGGAGATAGGGCCTACGACAAGCGTCGATAAGGCAAGCCTAAAAATGGACATACGACAGGTAGTTTTCTGTGAATATCTAAAAAAAACACTTGTCGTATCGCTTAGTTATTGAAAGTGAAGAAAGATAATATGTCAACCTTCACAGATCAAGTCTAAACTCATTTTTGAAAAAATGGACATACATGTACGCGAAGATAACTCCGAGGCGACGAAATGTGTTCAATGCATCTTGATATGTTATCTGTGAACTTGAGCCGCTAAATGACAAACAACCAAAGCATCTGTGTATAGTACTGTATACCGAGGCAGCTACTGGTACTGAATGTTCTGTACTAACCTTGACATTGTAATAGAGAGTCGTTCCACTGTCTGTGTTCCGTGCATTTCAAGACTATCTTGTTGGTTCCATTTGGAAAAGCAAAACCTGGTTTGCAGGTCGCCTCAACTGTTTCGCCGTAGGCTGTGAGATCATTGCTTAGCAACATCTCTGATGTTGGATCCAGCTTCGTGCAATGTGTTTCTAATGAGAAAAAGTAACAGAGGTGTGTTTGATTACTAAGATACGAGAATTTATCATCGTAGAATGATTAACATAACATAACATAACATAACATAACATTAACATAACATTTTTTATTTGGCAACCAACACAAACTTTATAGATACTGTAATTCTACATCATATATGTCTTATGTCGGATCGCCCAGGAGACCCAAAAGGGGCCAAAGGTCCCGCTAGCCAGGGCCACCTGAGAGAATTGGTTTAGAAATATTCAGCACGGCCGACTGGAAAATAAAGCAGCTTTGTGAACAAAATATCTAATAACTAGCATACTAATACAAAACAAAAGGTGAGTTAGAAAAGTGTAATAAAGTCACGAAAAACAAGTGCACACTCCCGTATGAAGGTGAATTAACAGTATTTCCCCAGATTGGTAGAGGTCTACATTCCTTGTTGGATGAAGGTAGAAAGCTCCCGTTTAAAGAGACGAAGAGACGGCAGGTAGCGAATATCAAGAGGAATACTATTCCATGTTTAGGTGAAGGTTTACAGTAACTATGAAGTAGCCTACTATGCTGTATGTTCAATGACTCTAAAATGGAGAGTTTCTTTCTAGCCACTTTCTGTTATTCAATGCAATGCTTTTCCATGCAACGTTGCAACATGCTCTGTTATGCTATGCTACCATATGGCGCTGCTGTGTTTCTGTCATTGCAATAAATTATAGTACTGCTATTGCAATTGTTTATGTCACCATTAATTTATTGGTTTTCGTAAAAAATGTACAGTTGACCTACTAATATACAGCGTAGGCTATATTATACATTGTATACAGTTAGGATGAACGTTAATGGACAAAAACATTATAGGGAAATGCTTAAAAATGCCCCAAAATGGCAACCATTGGGTTAAAAAATTATCATTATCACTGCTCTAGGCTCATAGGCCTATGTCTCATTGCTTGGGGTGCAGGTAAAACTATGTTTTTAAATGTGACAGCGAAATCCATAACTTGCAGCCCTGTCTAACAAGCAGTAGGTCTACCCTAATGCATTGTCGGTGAGATGTCTGGTATATAATTTAAGAATATTCTGTGAGTTACGTTTGCAGGCGAACAGGTTCTCCCAGCTTCCATCATCGCTGCATGTCGCGATTCTTTCGCTCATTCCATCATGGAACCTGTGTCCCGTCAGACATCTGAGAAGAACGGACGTCGAAGTTTCGTTCAGTTCCTCCGATGTTGCATTCGCCACCAAAGGAATCGGTCGGCATCTGCTGACTGCGAAGAACAGACAATTACTTTCGTTTATACTACGTTACATTACGATTTCAATGCAGTGTAATGCTAAACGTAAAAAAACCTCTCGCCTACCGTATTATATAGCGCGTCGATAGATTTCCAGCCAAAGCTGATATAAACTTTACAGCCAGAGTTTTATACAGGAAATAGCAAACTTTTATGAGAATAACGTTGGTAACAATTCTCGTATTGAATAGGCCTATAGCCCGTGAATAAGCGGGTGCTCTGCGCTTGACTGACTAGCGGCGCTTTAGAATTTTGGAGATTACGATTACGATACGATCTCGATTAGGCTACAGTGTAGAGCAAACTATAGACTTAATCGCAGGCGCCTATCATGGTTTTTAAAAAAAACTAACCGTTGCAGGTCGACATAATATCTGGGACCAGTTTCCCTTGTTGTCTGATGGACGCACACTTCACCGTCCGTCTTGTCCATCCTACTGCTGCGACTTGCTGACCGTTGTTTATCCCACAAAAGTAAGTCTTCGTTTCCCATCGTCTTAATGAGTTAACTCTGTCGGCCACCTCTCCTCCATTTTCATCGCTATCCTTCGTTGCATCTAAGGAACACGTTGCCTCTAGAACAACAGTTACCGAAAACAATTTCTGTTTACCGTAGACATAGAATGCCTATTGAACAATAAAATACAAAAAAAACCTGCGTTATAGAAGTTTATAGAATCAATTCTAGGATTGAACACGAGTGGTTTTTACAATGAATGTGATATTGCATTGTGGTGTAACGTAGGCCTAAATATATCTCTTTTAATTTAGAACCCACAAAAGAAACTTCAGGTAGACCAGATTAACGTTGGTGCTATATCAAGGCAATTTCGCAAAGGCAAGGACGCTCTTGTTCCTCCCAAAATCTGAGTGGAAAATATTGACGGCAAGTAAGACGTATACCAATGCCCGGTCTACTCCATGACCTGCGGATTCGAAAACTGCCAGCTTCAAGTCAATACCAAGGCTGACAAGAGTGAACCGTGTGTGCGTATGAGCACTTGGTATAGCGCTCCATAAAGATTACTACTCAGAGGCATTCCCGACTACAAAGAAGACACTGAATCGAAGTTTCACGCCGAAGTGCATGAGCAATTTTGAGTGAAGGACTTGCTCACAATGCTCAGGGTCCCTACGCAGCGGCTTGAGGTGGATTCCAACCCGCAACATTCCGACTTCACGGCACCGAAATGTACCCCTACATCGCCGCGACCCATTATTAGTATTATAGTAATTGCAAGAGTGTCAGTTGATGACGATAGAAGAAATAGGATGAACAATGTTTGTTGCTGTTTAACAACATTGTCATTGCAAAGATGATTAGTGTCGCCCTCCTCCTTTATCCAGACGTAGGACTGGCACTGTCAGAGCACAAAGAGTGGCGGAGTTAAGAGGATGAACTATGTGCATAATAGGCTATTCGTACCCTGACAGTCTGGCAGGACGGTGTTCCATCGTCCGTCAATGCAAACAGAACTCCTGGATGTTCCTCCAGCGGCAAACGATTGACCGAGACGACAGGTGTGAACTGCAATCAATCCATTTTGATCGCGAATCACCTGAATCGAAGCCCCGGTGACAGACGGTGGATCTTCACAATGCGGCTTTCCTATAGTATTTACACAGTACGTGTTTAATATACATGTATATACATGTATATACATGTATATACGGGGCTGCGAATTTTAACGAATAGAAGTAGAACCGAGTAAACGTTAAAAATTTACTCGATCAATTTTCTTGTCTTCTTCGATTAATTTTCAATTAAGTTTTTACTAATTTTTATGATTTCAAACGACCGTTTACTGAAGGATAGGCATGCAGTACCATTAGTCCGCGCAATACCCGGTACCGGTACAAGACTAGCGCTCCTGCAATCTGGAGCAGGCCCTACCTGATTAATTATTTCCATGGTTCGATGGCTTTGGTGGGAAAATTCCAGTATCCTTCTGTTTCCTGAAATATTGCATAAATTAATGGATGACTGTCCGAAATTCTGGTCTTACCTTCTGTGTTTGGCGGATGTGCTAGCATTGAAGGCCACTTTGTGCTCCGTCCTATCGTAGGATTCGCTAAATCGACCGTGTTCCTATCATACAGAGGTGAGGGATATTCCAGCGTAGTCGTAGGCGTGACATTGATGTTCGTGAGGTCCTTGTCGGAACCTGAATTAAACTCTGAATTCAGGGCGTTGAGTGAAGTGGTTGAGCTCCTATTTGACGATGGTGACGGCGTAGTTGAGCTCGGAGCTGATGGCGACGGCGTAGTTGAGCTCGTAGTTGATGGTGACGGCGTAGTTGAGCTCGGATCTGATGGTGACGGCGTAGTTGAGCTCGGATCTGATGGTGACGGCGTTGTTGAGCTCGGAGCCGATGGTGACGGCGTAGTTGAGCTCGGATCTGATGGTGACGGCGTAGTTGAGCTCGGATCTGATGGTGACGGCGTTGTTGAGCTCGGAGCCGATGGTGACGGCGTAGTTGAGCTCGGAGCTGATGGTGACGGCGTAGTTGAGCTCGGATCTGATGGTGACGGCGTAGTTGAGCTCGGATCTGATGGTGACGGCGTTGTTGAGCTCGGAGCCGATGGTGACGGCGTAGTTGAGCTCGTAGTTGATGGTGACGGCGTAGTTGCGCTCGTAGTTGATGGTGACGGCGTAGTTGAGCTCGGAGCTGATGGTGACGGCGTAGTTGAGCTCGTAGTTGATGGTGACGGCGTAGTTGAGCTCGTATTTGACGATGGTGACGGCGTAGTTGAGCTCGGAGCTGATGGTGACGGCGTAGTCGAGCTCGTAGTTGATGGTGACGGCGTAGTTGAGCTCGGATCTGATGGTGACGGCGTAGTTGAGCTCGGATCTGATGGTGACGGCGTTGTTGAGCTCGGAGCCGATGGTGACGGCGTAGTTGAGCTCGTAGTTGATGGTGACGGCGTAGTTGCGCTCGTAGTTGATGGTGACGGCGTAGTTGAGCTCGGAGCTGATGGTGACGGCGTAGTTGAGCTCGTAGTTGATGGTGACGGCGTAGTTGAGCTCGTATTTGACGATGGTGACGGCGTAGTTGAGCTCGGAGCTGATGGTGACGGCGTAGTCGAGCTCGTAGTTGATGGTGACGGCGTAGTTGAGCTCGTAGTTGATGGTGACGGCGTAGTTGAGCTCGTATTTGACGATGGTGACGGCGTAGTTGAGCTCGGAGCTGATGGTGACGGCGTAGTCGAGCTCGTAGTTGATGGTGACGGAGTAGTTGAGCTCGTATTTGACAATGGTGACGGCGTAGTTGAGCTCGTAGTTGATGGTGACGGAGTAGTTGAGCTCGTATTTGACAATGGTGACGGCGTAGTCGAGCTCGTAGTTGATGGTGACGGCGTAGTTGAGCTCGTAGTTGATGGTGACGGCGTAGTCGAGCTCGTAGTTGATGGTGACGGCGTAGTTGAGCTCGTAGTTGATGGTGACGGCGTAGTTGAGCTCGGAGCTGATGGTGACGGCGTTGTTGAGCTCGGAGCTGATGGTGACGGCGTAGTTGAGCTCGTAGTTGATGGTGACGGCGTAGTTGAGCTCGTATTTGACGATGGTGACGGCGTAGTTGAGCTCGGAGCTGATGGTGACGGCGTAGTCGAGCTCGTAGTTGATGGTGACGGCGTAGTTGAGCTCGTAGTTGATGGTGACGGCGTAGTTGAGCTCGTATTTGACGATGGTGACGGCGTAGTTGAGCTCGGAGCTGATGGTGACGGCGTAGTCGAGCTCGTAGTTGATGGTGACGGCGTAGTTGAGCTCGTATTTGACGATGGTGACGGCGTGGTTGAGCTCGTAGTTGATGGTGACGGCGTAATTGAGCTCGTATTTGACGATGGTGACGGCGTAGTTGAGCTCGTAGTTGATGGTAACGGAGTAGTTGAGCTCGTAGTTGATGGTAACGGAGTAGTTGATCTCGGAGCTGGTGGTAACGGAATAGATGGGCTCGGAGCTGATGGTGACGGAATAGATGGGCTCGGAGCTGATGGTGACGGCGTAGTCGAGCTCGTAGTTGATGGTGACGGCGTAGTTGAGCTCGTAGTTGATGGTGACGGCGTAGTTGAGCTCGGAGCTGATGGTGACGGCGTTGTTGATCTCGGAGCTGATGGTGACGGCGTAGTTGAGCTTGTAATTGATGGTGACGGCGTAGTTGAGCTCGTAGTTGATGGTGACGGCGTAGTTGAGCTCGGAGCTGATGGTGACGGCGTTGTTGAGCTCGGAGCTGATGGTGACGGCGTAGTTGAGCTCGTAGTTGATGGTGACGGCGTAGTTGAGCTCGTATTTGACGATGGTGACGGCGTAGTTGAGCTCGGAGCTGATGGTGACGGCGTAGTCGAGCTCGTAGTTGATGGTGACGGCGTAGTTGAGCTCGTAGTTGATGGTGACGGCGTAGTTGAGCTCGTATTTGACGATGGTGACGGAGTAGCAGAGCTAGTAGTTGTTGATGACGGAATAGTTATCGCTCGTGGTTCGTCGGACGAACTGTGTAGTGTCACAGGCTGCAAGAGACCATGCACACTAAGCAATCTCGCATCGTGCAGAAGAAAATGATTTTTATAGAAATCTGTTCCTGTTGATGATGATACTGAGAAGTTAGATAAAGACGTTTTTGAGAATGACGACGATGACGAAGACGATAACTATGACGACGACCACCACGATGACGATGACGATGATGATGGTGATGACGATGATGACGATGATGACGATGATGGTGACCGTGATGATGATGATGATGGTGGTGATGATTGGGCGTGGTGGTGGTGGTGGCGACGGTTACGATGGCTATAACGAGGCCGTCAATTAGTTAGTTTTTAGTGTACCGTGATGACTTTGTAACAGTAGTAAAAGTGTGAGTTGATTAACTTGACTGCTATATGCATAGATGTCGCGGATTTTCAATGATTTTTGAGCAAGAAGTAATTTCATGGCAAGAGAAGCAACTTTAGAGCTCCACAACGAAGTTCATATTCTTCGAGTTACGACTTCAGTGTATGAAAACCCTGCCGAAGTCTAATTGTCTCTGCTCATTGCTCAATCACTGTGGGAGATTGATTATAATATTGAACCAAAAGAGATTGCATGTACAATTGCGCATGCACATGTAGCTGCATGGCTACTTACCAACGATCTCTGTTCCACGGCAGCGGATAATTGACTTGTGTATTCTTGGTCGGTCAAAGCAAGACTCGCTAGATCGTTTAGTTGAGTGAAACCAACATTTTCGGTTGATGATAACTTGGTAGATTCTGTTGATTGAAGAAATCTTTCGCTGTCTGATGATAGACTTGCAAATTCTGTTGATTGACTGAATATTTCAATGTCTGGTGATAGACTTTCAAATTCTGTTGATTGACTGAATGTTTCAATGTCTGGTGATAGACTTTCAAATTCTGTTGATTGACTGAATATTTCAATGTCTGGTGATAGACTATGAAATTCTGTTGATTGACTGAATATTTCAATGTCTGGTGATAGACTATGAAATTCTGTTGATTGACTGAATATTTCAATGTCTGGTGATAGACTTTCAAATTCTGTTGATTGACTGAATATTTCAATGTCTGGTGATAGACTTTCAAATTCTGTTGATTGACTGAATGTTTCAATGTCTGGTGATAGACTATGAAATTCTGTTGATTGACTGAATATTTCAATGTCTGGTGATAGACTATGAAATTCTGTTGATTGACTGAATATTTCAATGTCTGGCGATAAACTTGCAAATTCTGTTGATTGACTGAATGTTTCATTGTCTGGTGATAAACTTGCAAATTCTGTTGATTGACTGAATATTTCAATGTCTGGTGATAAACTGCTTTCAATTTCTGTTGTTTGACTGAATGTTGCAATGTCTGGTGAGAAATTTGCAAATCCTGTTGATTGCAGCATGTATGTCTCAACCAAAATGGTATCTGATGTATCTGATTCTGAGAACCTAGGTGTTGTCATTTCTGGAGCCAAGCTACTTTCTCGATTTTCTGCTGTAGTGTTGGTGCTTTTGCTCAATTCGTCCAAAACTGTTGACGGAGTTGTCTCGTAAACAGTCGTTTGCTGAATGGTACTTGTGCTACTTGAATCCGATAAAATTCCAGAGGTACGATAAGTAGTCGTTGGACGTCCACTGACAGAATTCAACGGCAACTTCGGTGGTTGTGTTTTTTGTGTCTGGACATTGGGCAACAACCCCTTCTGATTTGAAGCCGATGTGGTATCGTTGCTGCCACCGCCTTTTGGTAGGTTGCCTTGGTCGCCTTCACCCACTGTATTTATATAATAAAAAACAGAACTGTTGTGATCTGTTGTAGCCTGTAAATTTTATTCGCGTTGTACGGATTGATTTCTCTTATTCCAACGGCTGTAGCACAGTCGAATTGAAGCAAACGTCAAGGCATTTATAGCCTATCAGTGGCGGCGATACGCCAGAGCATGGCAGGGCAAATGCCCTGGTAAAAAATCCTTTTCCCTGGTCGTTGCCCTGCCAGAAATTTTGCCCTTCCAGAATTTGTTCAGTCATATTGTTTCTTACTGTTCACGTCCGTCAACTCTCTGGAATGAAAGAATTCATTCTGGAAGGCAATAGTTCCGGGAGAGAAAAATTCTGGCAGGGCAATAGTTCTAGCAGAGAACAATTGTGTCAGAGCAAAAATTCTGGCTGGGAAAAAGTTGTGACAGGGGAAATTTCTGGCAGGGCAAACATTCTAATAGGGCACAATTCTGGCAGACAAAAGTTCTGGAAGGCAAAAATTCCGGCAGGGCAAAAGTTCTGGCAGGGAAACATTCTAGCATGGAAAAAGTTCTGGCAGGGCTTTGTCTATATTGAAATGTCGAAACGGCTTATTTCTGCGAAGAGCTAATGCAGATCGCGTCACCATGCAGATTGTAAATTATTATTTGTGAATTGACAACGTAAGATCTTGATTGTGAATTTTCAAATTAAAATTAGTGGAACAAAAAGTATGTAGCAGAACCATTTTACATTGAGTTTCACTATAAATACAATGTATATTGCAATGCTCAGTGCACATGCAGAATATTCATGCGTTGTAAATAGCCTACACTGTGTCCGGATAAAAAGTAGGCTATGCTGCATTTTAAACGCTTATAAATTCGATGCACTCACGAATATTTCTAATCGGTTTTAGGATCTCGTGTAAATATGGTCACTGGTGCTGTGTTTAACTTTTCAGACAATCCTGAAAGTTTTTACCGAGTTACATGTCTATGACAGATTTTCGTGTGCTCTACATTTTATCCGGACATAGTGCACAATGGTCCAGTAACTAAAATAAACCCGGAATTTGACCCCAAAACAGAAACCCAGACGAAGGCCAAAAAATCCGGATCAAGTGGAAAAACCCAGCTGTGGCATCACTTTATGGCGAGCACAGTAGCCGGGACCGGATTAAGAAACGTACGTGGGGACCCAGTTCTGATAATTTGATGCGGGATCTTCTGCCAAAACATTTGATGACATTTTTCAGTCGTTTGGTCGAAATGTTTTTTGAATATACCAATTGTTTCCTTTAAACAAATTCGCATGCGTGGGACCATCTAAAGTGTGAACCCTTACCCCCAAGTGTAGGGCCTCTGTTCGGCCGAACATATTGAACATGCCTTAATCCGGCCCTGACGATGGCGCCAGATTATAAGCTTATGTACCGTAAGCCCGAACTACCGAGCACTCGACTCGACCTCTGCCCTGGTTACTTGTGTGACTGCTCTGGCTATGCCCTGGCTACAAAAAGTGTCTGGCGCCGCCACTGCACTTCGGACCGGACAAATCGGACCTCACAATTTGGAGACGGACAATTCGGACCCGGACAATTCAGAGTGCATATAAAAACCTTGCACTCCGCTTACGGCAATTAAACTTTTATTAGGCCTATCATTAGTATAAAATTATTATATGGCACCAAACAAATGTTGTCTGATCTTCTAAAATTGATTCAATAAGTGAAAATGAGAAACTGAAATTACCGGTAGTATAGCTAAATGCAGTAAATTATCAACTTATAGGCATCTCATTTAGATCAATGTAATTTTCATACCTATAATAGGCCAATAGTGTTTATGCTTGCTAGTCAGGTAGGCCTTACTATTAGTTTAGACAGTAATACATTTAGGGTGATGGAGGTGGGTAGGTTAGAAAATTCTGACCTAAAAGTGGGAATGCTATCACGAATTTTGGCTGCTAAGAATTGTCCACTCCGAATTGTCCGGTCCAAATTGTCCGATTCCGAATTGTAGCCTACGGCTCCGAATTGTCTCGGAACCCGCGGCTACTATAGAAATTGACATAAATACACTACGGTAGGCTACATTACATTGCATTACCTAACTTTACATTACATCACAATCGACTATTTGACCATTTTTATATTCGTTTCATGTGTTTTCCGAAGAACGAATAACGAGTAGACTTAGATTTATCTATTTGGATTCGTCAGAAAGCTCCTTTTTTATCTGCAATTTTTTTATACGTCACAATTATCATTAGGCCTACGCTCGTTGTCATCATCGCAAAGCACTATTACATAATTATTTCATCGCATAGGCTAAATAGATTACGAATCTCAGTTTCAACTACTTGCCTGCAGGGGAAACATCTTTACAATACGTCACTAAGATGAACGAAACGAAAAAAACTGCCAACTTCCATGCACCGCTCGAAGCAGGCATCATCATTCTGACACACATCTGACACTAGACACTGTGATTATTACAGCAGGAACAGTAGTTGAAGGTTAATGCAGGTTCTTTGCGTGGTGGAAGGGGAAGCGATGGATACCATTGATCGTCGAATGCCTGCCAAATCCAGATCGTTGAAACTGCGCGCATAAGGACAGCGTTTATGCCTCTCTTCACCATTCGAGACTACTTCGATCAATAATTACTATCAGGTAGGCCACTACACTGAGTTTATCTAAGCTACACCGAGTTTATCTAAGTCTACTGTAGGCTAGTTAGCCTACTAGGACTACTGCGATCGTTAAGGTCTTCCGCGGTAAGTTAGATTCACTGCAATTCGTTTCTGTAGGGAGTGTAGGCTTACAGTTGCAATAACAATCGCAAAGTTGTAGGCCTATATGTCGTCCTTTAACAGAAGCCCAAACGAGGAGGCACTAGTGCGCTATTGGAACACAAGGCCACGATAAAATGGAGCGCTTTCAAATGAATATGAAAAAATGGCAGAGAAGAGACTGTAGGCCTAAAGCCTAAAGAATAGTAAAGATGATCATAGCAAACCTCACTAAAGGGACAGATAGATCTATAGATCGACTGTTTAGAAGCTTCTTTGTTTGCGATTCTACGAATGCAAACGTGCATGGCATTGTGTGAACAGAGATTGACAATATCATTAAATGGTTTCTAACGATATTGAAAAAAATGCACAAAGGAGTAGGGCTTAAAGACCATCATATTATGCTTCAATAAATAGATAGATAGATCGACTGTGTCACTGTTCGGGAGATTCTTGGTTCGGGGATCTATGAATACAACAGCGCATGGCATTATGTGAACCGAGAGAAGCGATACCTAGCCTATACTCTCTGCCGTGTGTTTTTAATAGAGGATAGGTCTACGTATGAAATTTACAAACGCAATGTGAATTCTTTGCAGTCTTTTATTCGCTAAATTTAAATTTTGTTTTAGGAACGAAACTAACAACATTTCGTTTAGCTGTGTGATTCGTTTAATGTCTGGCTAGATGAAGCAGAATTTTCGTTTGGTCAGAGACGATTTTCGGTTTCCTCCTGAATTCTGGTGTTTGAATGGTTATCCATGAGACGGATGCTGAAGTTGGAGTCAGTTTCAATGATGATCTCTTTCTAAAAAAAATTTAGTTGAATTCATTAAAATATATTACATGAATCATCGTTGGTAGAATTAGGTTCCGTGATTAGATTTAAATTTAAATTATCTTTTAGTTAAGTTGAGGTAGCGTAGAATGCGTTGTGACGAGCTAGCCTAATAGAATTCTTGGAGTTATGTGGTGCAGTGTGGTATGATGTATTTTTTATGGTAGCATGGTATGACATGGCATGGCATGGCATGGCGCGAATGAATGAATGAATGAATACCGCAATTTTCACAGTACCACAGCAGTCATAGCAAAACACATGTCCCTACATGGGTACTTTCAACACGTTCAACACTAAGTCAGAGATATGCTTTCTCGAAGTAGGCTGCCGGTAATAAACACAGCAGCCAATAATAATTACACTGTGGTGACAGGCTACGTCTTCAGCACTGACTTGAATGACTCGATAGTAGAGTCTATCATGGGTAGTGCGTATTAAAAGTGAAATCCTATGCAAAGCCACGGGTCACCGAATATGGCTTTGCATGAAATAATATGCATCCGAATATGGATGGTTGGTTATGTGTCGCCATACTTTCCGTCCGTCTAGTGTTTAACGGAAATGCTATTCCTTACCCTCGCTGTGGTCCTTGTGGGTGGCCTTCAAATGCTTTCCATGTTCGACAAGCTGTTCCACCCAACTGTCTTCCACTGTTCCATCTTCCAGATGCACAATCAAGTCCTCAAAAGCAATCTTGAAGACTGACTTGAGGTTCTTCATCTGGCGTTGAAACTTTGAGACCCGTAGAGACCAATCACGTTGTATCTCCTTTAGATCGCATCCTTCACCCGTTGGACTACCGGTTAAATTGCCTGCTGAATCTGACTGTTCCCTTAAGATGGATTCCACTTGCTCTAATTGTTGTTCCTTACCTTCGCTGTGGTCTTTGTGGGTGGCCTTCAAGTGCTCTCCATGTTCGACCAGCTGATCCACCCAACTGTCTTCCACTGTTCCATTTTCCAGGTGCACAATCAAGTCCTCAAAAGCAAGCTTGATGACTGACGTGAGGTTCTTCATCTGGCGTTGAAACTTTGAGATCCGTAGAGACCAATCACGTTGTATCTCCTTTAGATCGCATGTTTCAGGCATTGGACTACCAGTTGAACTATCTGCTGATGAGACTGACTCTCCCTTTGAGGTGGAATCCACTTGCTCCGGTAGTTCCTTACCCTCGCTGTGGTCTTTGTGGGTGACCTTCAAGTGCTTTCCATGTTCGACCAGCTGATCCACCCAGCTGTCTTCTACCGTCCCATTTACCAGATGCACAATCGAGTCTTCAAATGCGATCTTGATGATTGACTGCAGGTTTTCCAATTGACGTTGAAATTTAGAAACCCGTAGAGTCCAACCACGTTGTATCTCCTCTGGATCGCATGTTTCACCCGTTGCACCACCTGTTGAGGTTCTTTCTGAACCATCTGGCTTTTGATCCAGGTGCTCAGGATCAAAGATTCCGATGGCAGCAGCTGCGAACGATTCGTCACGACGTTTTAGGTGCACGTCCGAAATTCGTTTTGACCAGACGTCCTTTGAAACAATCGGGTTCACAGCGTTACCGGGTGTAGCTACTTTGAACGTTGAAATGAAGGTGCAGATTAGAACTGTAAGCTTCAGCTTCATATTGGATAAATACGATGCTTTAATTAGCTGTTGATCGCGATTCACTGAGATTCCTGCCGCAACCGAACTTCCTGAACGAAATCGAACGACAGCGATAAATAATTTAAGAAGGTGCATGGAGAAATAACGAATTGGTTTCCTTCAGGGCTGTGTTGGGGTCCGAAATTTCTGACGGCCTTTTTTTTCGTCATCCGGCCGAAAAGATTGTTTACCTGGAAGAATCGACAAGGCCAGGATTGGCTGGTTAACTGTATACCCACACTGGATAGATTTACTTTTAAACCCCTTTTCCTACATGCACCTCTTTTACATTTTTGGTTCCTCGAGCTCGCACTTCTACAAGACAGCGCCGAGCCTTTTCTACTGTGGGTTCCGCTATCTGGAATGGCCTCCCACTAAACTTGCGACTTATGCCTAGACTATAAACTCACCTGCTTTTATAAGTCGCTCAAAATCTATTATTTTAGCTGTGGCTTGACTGGGAGCGCCTCTGAGTAGGTTTCTTTAAAAGGCGCTATATAAATTCTCGAAATGAATGAGTGAATGAATGAATACCAATCTGACGAGTAAATCGCGTGCCACTGTATGAAGACTACATGTGTCCTGTGCGCTTATTGTTTGCGAAAACACTCGAGAAAGGCGAAATAAAGAAAACAGGTGTGTGCTTTATTCAGATTGTTTAACTGATACGCCTGGCATACCCATTTGAACCAGAATTACCAATGCACGAGCCACGGCGAGACTGCATAATTTCAACATTCATTTCTCCTTTCTTGTACTACACTTCAAAGGTTTTTCCTCGCTCGAGTGCGTTGTGTAACTTGTGTTGTTTGTCAGAAGCGGGAATATCCGTCCCTAACCTAGGGTCTACCGCGTTCGATTCAACAGCTGTTCGCACTAAGCGATTCGATACACGTGTAGCTTATACTGAATTGCTAATAATTATTATTGTCGTTCACGTTTAATGTTATTTTGTGCTATGCTTTTGAAAAAAGATTATGTTATTTTGTGTTTATGCTGTGTGTGCGTAATTGTCATGTTGGACAATGTTATGCTAGGCCTAAGGCTCTATGCATGGGCACCCGCAGAAATTTTTGCAGGAGGGGCAAATAATTTGCGATGGTCACGGTTAAATTTTTCAGTGGCGAAAGCACAAAAAATACAGCACTGGAAATTAAGAACACGGGTATTTTTTCAAAGAGGCTTCTTAATGCAAATTTCTCAGTTTCATTTTGTGTATTATTTTTTTATATGAATATTTTCCTAAGTGCAAAAATTTGTTAAAAATCCAAAAGTAGATGTTAAAAGAGGTCCATGAAGGGCACTATATATATATATATATATATATATATTTATTTATTTCGATAGATTTTCCTAACGTAAATTTATGACTTTCACTGTGTTTATCATATAGGCTATCGTTAGTGTTTTAATGCGAAGAAATTTGTCAAAAACCCAAAAGTAGTAGCCTATAGTTAGAAAAGTAGTGTCACTTTTCCAGGGGGCAAGTGCCCCCCTTGCCCCTATGTGCAGGCGCCCATGGCCCTATGCTATGTTAGGTCTTGCTGTCAATTGACGTTGTGCTGTAAGCGTTTCTGTAGGCTATCATACTCATGCTGTGTGATGTCGTGGCATAGTCATTGGTAGGCCCGCCAGTGGTTCCCAGACTTTTTTCACTTCGGGGCCACTTTTTCTAAGTTGGATGACACGGGCCACTTTATCTTAGTTGAAGAAAATTTGCAGCCACAAGGCTGAAATTTAAAATTAACTGAAATCATATAAAATTGCTATAATTCAATCAAAATAGAATATTTGATGTTATTTCAAGACGTCAAAATAAAGTAATTTGCAATGTATTATAAAATAATTAGGGCATATGTGTTCTATCCTGTCTAAATTGTCAATTTTGTCATATAATTATTTTAAAAAATTCTGTGAGAGATGAGTGCCATTTTTTAGGCCTGGCGGCCAGTGGCGGGCCACTTTTGACCCGCGGGCCACGGGTTGGGAACCACTGATATACATATGCTATGCTATGACTGTGTTATGTTGCATGTTACAAATTAGTATGTGTACGCATGGGCGGAGTTTGGTTTCCGTTCTTGGAGGGGGCTAACCCCGAGTATGGGCCTTATTGGGGGGGGGGGGCTAACCCCGAAAAAGGATATCATTTTCATGGTAAAAAAGTTGAATCTGGGCCTTCTTGAAGGGGCTTAGCACCCCTAGCCCCTGATAAACTCCGCCCATGTGTGTACGTTGTGTTGCAGCAGTGCTATTTCATGGTATGTTTTGCTTATGCTGCAATATCATATTGATCTTGATTTGATACATACATAGGCCTACTTACAATTTACGTATACGTACATGTATGCATACATGCATGCATTGATACATACACACATTCTTACATGCATTCATGCATGCATACATTTACGATTGCAGATTATATAGGCCTATGACGCTTGCATTGTTTTGTCAAGCTTCTCTTGAATTACCGCAACAGGTAAGTTTACACATTAGGCTACATTACAGCACTGCGCAGTAACGTGATTCAACAAATCACACGGTTTTTAAAAATTATTTCTATGATATTTTTGACGTCTCTAGAAAGCAAAAACAGAATAAAGTGATAATAGGCCTATACCTGGTAATAGTAATACACAATCATCAATTTTTTTCTTGTCCGAAAGCAGTAAGGCACACAACTAGCCTAATTGCCGGGTAATGTAATGCAATGTAAATCTTCGAGAATTTGTCAGCGCCCACAAAAGCCACGTCAGAAAGACCACCTTATTCATCTTGATGTCGGCCAGTTATCTAAAAATTGCATTAAGTCTATAATAATTATGAATGTAAAATAAAGAGATACTTAGGCCTACATAGGCCCTACAATGTCTTGAAAGTTTAAACTAATTCTCGAAGACGCTCTTACTAATAGATGATTAGATTTGTCACTAATGCATGCTCTAGAATATTGCCTTTGAAAAATGTGCACGGACTGTTCTTCCATCTCGAGTAAATTATTAGTGTGAGCCCTTCGTAACAGGTTCATATGAGACTGCATAATTGTCCACTGCGTTTTTGCTTTCTGCTTGAACAGTTGGCTCTATAAATGTTCTAGTAGGCTATAGGCCTACAGGTTTGAGTTAACCTGACTCGTGGAAAACAAGCAACGATATGTTAAAACCACACTGGTGGGTCAGAGAAGCTGCACAAGAAGCCAACAGATAAGCTAAGCAAATTTATTCAAATCTATTAGCCTAATAGTTTACATGACATATCGTAATGGTCAATTCAAGCGCAGCAATTTGCGACTGACGTGCAATGTCTGTCTATTCGTTTGAGAAAGCACGGTTGAAATTCGACAGGCAGGGCCTAGGTCTATTGAAGATATAAAAAATTAGGTTTAAAATATGCAACAAAGCCCTTGGCCTACTGATTGTTTCTCAAAATATTATTTTGCTACAGCTGATTAGTTAAGTCATTAAGCTTGCAGCACGCATCCAGAGATCATTGCAAGTATTTTTTGCTGTAAGCTTATCAACATCGTTTGCTAAAGTGCTCTGATCGTTTTGCGTTAAGTTTAAGCATGCACGTATCAACAGATTATTGCAATAATATTGTTTGTTATAAGCCAGCATCGCTTGCGAAATGTTCAGATTGTTTTCCGTATTCAACAGCGAACCACAACAGGTGGTTGTGCAGGTGCTGTTGCATTCCGGTGCTCAGGCCAGAATCTTGTCCATGGCCAAAATTGAAACCATGATCGTCTCGGCCAGAAACCGATGTCAGTGTTGTTCTACAAAAAAGAGTAGGAATAATTTACACTCGTGAGATGCAATGCATAATAAATTAAATAATTAATTAAGGCATAATTGATTAATTAATGTATAATTTATTTATTTATTTATTTATTTCTTTATTTATTTATTGTGCATACAATTAATCAATTATTAGCCCTAGATGTGAAGTCACAAAAGTTTAGCGACCTGACCGCCGAAAACAAGAGCTATAAAATTATCAAACCGCCCAGTCACAGAAGATTCCACATGATTTTTTGTGCTATGCTGCATGTGTCAATTATTAATTACGTACTTATAATTGTTATGTATGCATATACATATAGCAAGTTTGTGGGGCGCGGTGATGTAGTGGATTTGTTTATCGCCTTGCAGCCGAAGGGTTGCAGGTTAGAATCCACCTCAAGTCGCCGCGTTAAGACCTTGGGCAAGTCCTTCACTCGCAATTGCTCAGTTGTGGTGGTGTGATGATGATGATGATGATGATGATGATGATGATGATGGTGATGATGATGATGATGATGATGATGATGATGATGATGATGATGATGATGATGATGACGACGACGACGACTATGATGATGATGATGTTTTAAGTAGTGGTCCGTTATGTTTACTTTTATGTTACGTTAGTTACCTGACCTTTACGTGTTTCTTTTCTTGTTGCGCTTTTTATCCTCACCTTAACTTAACCATTATTTTTATATGCTATAATACTCTACCGCAAGTTTACCCGTAGGCCTATAGCTTACCGGAGGCAGCTTGCACGTGACGAACACAGTGATGGTGGTCTCATTTTTCTTCGGGTCTTCGTCATCTCTGTCTCCCTGATGATGTTTTGGCAGATGAGGCCGAGGCTCAACAGACAGCGCAGCAAAAGCCAACATGGAAAAAGCAACCAACGCCAAGAGCACGTTCTTCTTCATTCTGACCTTATAGGATAGAAAGAGAATTAGAGTAGGTCATTGAATCATTCGTTCGATCAATAATTCATTAATTCATTCGTTCGTTTATCACTCAGTCATTTGTTCACTCGTTCGTTCTGTTAATAATAATTCATTCGTTCATTCGTTCGTTCATTCGTGCGTTAACTCATCTTTTTCGTTCATTTGTTCTGGAATTTATGTCTAGTATAGAATCTCTAGTTTCCCGTGATGAAATCTGACGAGGATCGGGCTAAGGTAAGCACATCATGATCCAAGCGCTAAAATAATAAGAGTAGGGCGAATCGGGGAATGTTAGCTGTGAGGAAACGCAACTCCAAGAAAGAGGACCTACTCATGGGGATGCCATAGGCTATTTAAGCAGCATGGCTTAGCGTATCCCCGATCGATGCCTGTGTGACCTGAACAGAGCCAGATATTTCTTGTATTTCAATCAAAATTCATATAGCGCCCCTTCAAGGTAGCTACTCAGAGGCGCTCCCCTTCTGTTATTTATGCAATATTATTGCCGCATGCATCCTCCCAGTCTGAGACGCGGTTATAATTAGCCGAATATAATTGGCAATGCACCGTATACAGTTGAAGCATTGAAGAAAGACTGAACCTGTTTCTTTCCTTGGAGCAGCGAAGAAAACCTCGGTGGACACCACTGGACAGGGTTAATAATAATATTATATTAATATAATTATGTAAAGTGTTGTTGTAGCAAAGATGATAGAGAATTCTATTTCAGTTTGTATTATAATGTCGGAACAATTACAGCAAAATGAACTGTTTTAGAATGCAACAATGAATTATAGACCTAATAACAAAGAAACCAGAACGTTAGGCCTATTACCAATAACACAATCATTATAAAAATTAAAAATGTTTAAGAAGCAAGCGGTCAGACATTCGAGATACAGTACTTACTACCTGTTAGCAGAATTGCAGGAACTAACACGAAAGTGATTCGCAACCGCAGCACAATACATTCTCACAGAACACTTGCACAGTATTTATAGGAACAGAAAAGCATGCAAATCACATCGTTTATCATTCTCTGTCAGTGTGTCTGTATGTCTAAATCTCTCTCTGTCTACCTGTCTATATTCGCGTGACTATTGGGAGGGGGGGTAGAATCGTGAGTAAGATGTGGGTGATTGCTCAGTGGAACCTTTCCAGAATTTTTTATGGTTTGAGGGAACCGATGCGTTGCGTTGGGCGTTACGTTCAAAGCGCCGCAAAGATGAGAAAAAGTGAGATGCCAGAAACACCGCTGGCAAACAATGACTCGACATCAGAGATACTTAGGCGGACAGGGAGACTGTCAAGGAGAAGGACTTAGAGCGGTACGGATGGACAGTCATACGGATGGATGGATGGGTGGGTGGGTGACTGGATGGATGGATGGATGGATGGACGGATGGACGGATGGATGGATAAATGGATGGTCAGGCATATATAAACCATTCATCGATTGAATGTTTTGAGTTCTCCAAATTATTTGAAGAACTTCTCTTTCCAATCGGAAACGACGATTTTCCACGCCTCCATAAACTGATTCAATTAAACTGGAAAGGTAGATTCAGGACACAAGTTATGGAAATGTACCAGACAGCTTCAATTGCCACCCTACCCCTTCCCCGCCCCATCCCCACCCCACCCCGCCCCATAACCCCACCAACAAACGTCGATTTCATGCAGATTTATGCGTTTCAATGGAAATCAAACAACTGACATTCTAATAATAGAGGTTAACATACGTAGATACATGCACTGAACTTAAACCAACAGAGTGCAGTAGTTCTTTATGCATCCATCAACTATGTTCGTTTGTATGTACATTTGTTATAGCGCCCCTTCACGCTCTCTACTCAGAGGCGCTCCCGTCTACAGCGCGGACACTGCATCGGAGTTTCACGCCGAAGCGCTGAGCAATTGCGAGTGAAGGACTTTCCCAATGTCCCTACGCGGTGACTTGAGGTGGATTCGAACCAACAACCCTATGGCTGCAAGGCAACGAACATACCCACTGCACCACCGCGCCCCGTATGTATGTGTGTATTTATATAACGTATAATAAATTATATATAGCGTATTATTAACTATTATTTATGTAGCCTATGTATCGTCCTACACATCGAGACATTCACACAAACATACAGTTTGGCAGAATACACTGATAGGCCTATAGTATATTTATAGTCGTATAGGCTATACTTGTGTGTCATACAAATAATTGCTCAAGTGTGGACCTACACTGTATACACATGAACCAATAGTAGACATATTGGGATTTTAGAAACACAATATCTGTGCCTTGGCCTAAGTTTGTGATATAAATAGAAACCAGAAAAATTTATATTATAATTCGAATGATAATCGTATGCAGGTCTATACATAGTTTGTTGTAGACTGCGATATATATTTATACAATGTGCATATATATAATATATATATATATATCAATTTATAAATGTCCTCAACGCTCGTGTATCAACGTGCAAATAACAGGGTCATGACATGTGTCAAATCATCCAATTAGCATCACATGATTGATAGCAGTTACTGTTCGAAGTCAGTTGTCATCTCGTTTATACACTGACTGCAGCCTACGTCAGACTGTATATTATGGGCCTAACTCACAGACTCTCGTCAACCAGACTGGCACTTAGGCCTGTATGTATGTATGTATGTATGTATGTATGTAACTATGTATGTATGTATGTATGTATGTATGTATGTACGTATGTATGTATGTATGTATGTATGTATGTATGTATGTATGTATGTATGTATGTATGTATGTATGTATGTATGTATGTATGTATGTATGTATGTATGTATGTATGTATGTATGTATGTATGTATTTAATAAGTATGTATGCATGTATGTATGCATGTATTCATGTATGCATGTATGTATGCATGCAAGGATGTATGTGTGTATGCATGTTATTATTCATGCATGTATGTTGCCTTGGCCTTGTGTATGTATATTTATATTATATGCTTGCACGTAGACGTCTATTTCTGTACAAGACCAACGACCGCTACAACAGAAGTACATGCAACAGCTCCTGTCCCTTGTCTACTTCTACAGTGGATATCTCTATACATGTAGTTATGCAGACAGAATTCCCACTAATTGGCATGGGAATATGGACTCCGTAGGTCGTCACCCTGTCATACGTAGGTGTAGGCCTATTAAACAAACGCGGTGTAATGATAATATTATTCGAAAGACATACTTGGGACGTCTTTAAGAGACAAGATGGTGCGAGAAAGTGTGGTTGGGCCTGGAGCGCTTCTGAGTAGCCTACCTTGAAGAGGCGCTATATAAATTTCCGAAATAAATAAATAAATAAATAGCACTGCTTCAATATGGAAATAAATAAATAAATAAATAGCACTGCTTCAATATCGAGTAGGGAACATAACCGGTTGCGGCAACGAAAAGTAAGCTAAATTAGGCCTATTAGCTTAGCTAATGATTCTTAGCGAGAAAGCGACACAAACATTAACAGGATGCATTCGCCGCAGCACTAAATGTCTTCATGGATAGGCCTAATTATACTAATTAGAATTATCACCCCACGTTTGCATAGATGACGGTCGCTAAAGATTATAGACCCTATTCACCGACGTCATAAATTAAAGACGTTGATGTAGCTGGTAAACAACTTTATCATTTAATTAATTCATTGAACCCATGTACATTAATTTTGCATAGACCTAATCGTCATTGTGGGGATTTGATTTTCAACGCAGCCAAAGAAAGCGATGCTTGACTAGACACTAAGTCTTAGACTAGTAGAGAGCACCGTTCATTCTCTTATTCATTCATTTCGAGAATTTGCATAGCGCCTTAGGTGCATGGTTGGCGAGTGGAAACTCCTCGGAGCTAGAACGTCAAGTCGTCTCTCTTGCCAGCAAATTGTGCACTTAGTTAACTTCTTGTATGAATTTTTGCCAATTTAATTTTTTTGTTCGTCTCTTACTTTTTTTTATCAACATACACATATTTTAGATCTATATGTATTATAGCCTACATGCATGGGTATAATTATGTTCATCTATGTAGGCCTATATAGGCCTACAGTATCTTCTTTCTTCATTAGGTTAGCTGCCTCTCGGCGGGTCCAGATGCCCAACGACGCCACTCCTCTCGATGTTGTGCTTTTTCTTTGAGTTTTATATAGTATAGGCCTGCGCAATTATAGCCTAGCCTACATACAACAAAATTGGTGGCAAGTATTAGACGGCTAAATGCTGTCACTTATGTCTTACTGATATGAAAGGCAAAGGAATCATGGTAGGCCCTAATATTTAAAAAAAAACATATGGAGAAGCTATGGCATTCCGGTGACAACAAAAGTAAGACTGTTGAGGGCACTGATATGAAGCCTAGAGCTGCACACATTACAACATAGGCCTACACACGACCTTCCTATATTATGCAATTAGGCCTACTGGTATTGCTTCTTGGCGCATTATTTTCAGAATTGCCATGGCACTTGACTACCAGGACTTTTTAAACGTGCAGTTGTACACAAAATGTACAGTTCTAAGTGGATTTGTGCAGTTGTAGAAGCACTTCTGTGCAGTTAAAACTAACAAAAATGTCATTGTCCTCCGATTGGAAGTAATTTATCATGGAGGATGGGAAAGGAAAGGGGAGTTATGCAGTTCTAAAATTCATTAAAAACACCCCTGTAGCGTACATCCTTCATATATAGGGTGTCTCGATAGGTCGTGAACGATTTTGAATGCAGACAAATATATGTTATACACAATATAATGTGGAAAGTTTTATACTGGCGGATAGGTTATTCAAATGAAAATGTTAATATAAAAAAATTAGATCACTAGCTCACTTATGCAAATTGTAGCGCCAATATCCGTGACGTCATCAAATTCGTGCCAAATAAACGTCCAGTTAAACCGCAAACAATATCGTACGATCATCATTGTTAATCCACACATAATTAATTAATACTAATTATCATTTAGTATTTAATAATGTTTCCTTTACTCTTTATTACAACCTCAAGTCGATTAGTCATCGAGCCAAATAGATTTTTCAGAGATGTCAGACGTAGGCTAGGCCTATCGATGTCCATGCCTTACGAAGCCGACGTTTTAAGGTGTTCAGTGTCTGGGGTTCGGGCTCGGCATAAACAGTTGGATTAACAAAACTTCATATCATTCCAAATAAAACTTCAGTCACTTCGACTTATTACATCAATGAGACACAGGAGAAAGAGGTCAAACCCGCATTCCAGCGAAGTGCAGTCTGCGCTCAGTTCATAGCCAAAAAATGTTTCATAATAACGGCGAAGGATCATTTCAACGGTGCACGTGCACACACACCAAAGGCCTCAGTCGAATTTAATGATTGAACAAGAATAGGCTATCAATGGATAGCCTACATCTCACTGAGGGACTGGCCGCCTTATTCGCCGGATTTTTCACCAATGGAAAATGTTTGGAGTATTATGGCGGCAACTGTTTATGCCGATACCGAACCCCAAACGACCTTAAAACGTTGGCTTTGTAAGGCATGGACATCAATAGGCCTACCTCTGACAACTCTGAAAAATCTATTTGCTCGATGACTAATCGACTTGAGGCTGTAATAAAGAGTAAAGGAAACATTAATAAATACTAAATGATAATTAGGATTAATTAATTATGTGTGGATTAACAATGATGGTCGTACAATAATGTTTACGGCTTAATTTGACGTTTATTTGGCACGAATTTGATGACGTCACGGAAATTGGCGCTACAATTTTATTAAGTGAGCTAGTGATCTAATTTTTTTATATTAACATTTTCACTTGAATAACCTATCCGCCAGTATAAAACTTTCCACATTATAATGTGTATAACATATATTTGTCTGCATTCAAAATCGTTCACGACCTATCGAGACACCCTATAATTATCTACTCCGACAAGAAGCGCAGATAAACCTGCAACACTTTCGGTGGAAATTTTCCGTTGCAGCAGAGCTTAGACCCGCCACTATATATATATAGTGTTTGTCACCTCTAGTGTTTGTCACCTCTAGTGTTTATCACCTCTAGTGTTTGTCACCTCTAGTGTTTGCCCAACTTTGTGGTGACAAAGAGAAGAAAGCTTAGGCATAATGGAGTCCGACATTATTTGTAAAACCAGTTTAGACCACACTACTAAAATCATCATGTATATAAGATGCACGTGACCTAACCGGAAATGCCAAGATTGGCGATACTTCCGATATTTCCGTCAAAACAGACGTTTTGTTCAGGTAGAAATGCACTCTGGACTTCGAACAATCTCATGCCTGCACCTGTAATTATTGTGCACGTTAGCCTACCTATGTTCGGTAAGCTTATAAGCTGAATGCACTTTCCAAGACACACACAAACCTACAATAATTGTAGACGACTACCGGTAGGCCTAATCCAAAATAAAGCCGTTTACAAGTTGAAAAATTGAATTCCTAATGTGCAGATGCACGCCGATATACGAATGTGCATGCATGTACATATTTATTCTATTGGTCTATAGGCCTCCATTCAGTCATAATACATGACTCTAGGCAAAATTATATACATAAGCATACATCCTAATTACATACGTATGCCCTACAAGCATTACGGTGATCGGACATTCCCCCCCTTGGACAAAACCCCCCCCCGGACAAAAACCCCCCCCGGACAAAACCCCCCCGGACACAAACCCCCCGATTTTACCTAGGACAAAAACCCCCTCGGACAAAACCCCCCCCTTTACCGTGCAAATGGCCTATTCTGCAGTCGGTTGATAAAGCTTAATTGTCCAGGTTTTCGTAGTGGTGTTAACTTGGTATACTTAATGCCACAAGCCAACTGGACGTAAGTTTTCGCATGTTTTCGTAGCCGTGTCACCCCCTTTATTGTGACCTATTCTGCAGTCGGTTGATAAAGCTTAATAATGATTGTCCGTGTTTTCTTCGCAGGGTTTCGTAGCGGTGTCAACTTTGCCTAATTAATGCCATTAGCCTGGGGTATTGACACCTATAGCACTGTCCAAGAGCGTCTATGTTTTTGTACAGGTGTCAATACCGGTGTCAACTTGGCCTAGTTAATGGCAATGGACCTACGGAAATACATAACTTGTTAGAATGATTGTTAGAATGATTGCAATGTAGATATGGACCTACGGAAATACATAACTTGTTAGAATGATTGTTGCGTACTTAGGACCGCCGTTTTATAGTACGACAACTTATGTAATATACTCTACCAGGGGGGGTTTTGTCCTACCCTGGGGGGGGTTTTGTCCGGGGGGGTTTTTGTCCGGGGGGGGGTTATGTCCGGGGGGGGTTATGTCCAGGGGGGGTTTTGTCCTACAACCAAGCATTACATACATGCTTCCATTGTATGCATGCATACTTGTTTACAAACATAGGTACTAGGTAACCTACAGAGGCAAAAACGCATATACATTCGAATACGCACCTAGGCCTATCTGCATGTACCTACCTATCTACCTACCTATATATTTTCTACCCCCCTAGCCTACCAACCTACCTACTTGTATAGCCTACCAACAGACATACATAATACATACGTCTGGACACATACATTTGTACATAAATGCGAACATACATAATGTAAACATGCACACATAAAAAAAATAAATTATGCCTACATACATGTATGAAGACATTATGTGAACACAGCTGCGTACATGTAGGCCCAGGGGCGGATCCAGGGGGGGCTTATCCGGCCATGGCCCTCCATTTAGAATTTCCATGTATCGTGGGCTCCCCCCCCCCCATTTGGATTGAACATGCCGTGGAACAATGTATATATTGTACAATTTGGCCCCCCCTACTAAGAAATTCCCACGCATTGCGGCCCCCATTTAGAAATGGCATGACTAAAAAAAGGTCATCAACTTTTTTGGCGAACAAAAATGGTATTATTTTCCCGAAAATTTAGCCGGAGGACTAAAAAAAAGGTCATCAACTTTTTTGGCGGATACGAAAGAAAATTTTCCAGACCCGGAAGGCCAAAAATGTTTCCCGGATCCAAGACCAAGAATTTTCGCCCCACCCCCCGTCCAAAGTTTCTGTATCCGCTCTTGTGTAGGCCTATAATATTACATGCCTATCCATTTAGAACCTATTTATGGTTAGAAGATCAAATATTGATGGTAAACAGACCAAATGTTTCTGAGGATTCCGAAGTGACTCATTGTTTACAGCGCTCTTTTGAAGACCTAGACTTATTGCCACTTAGTCTATAATATGCAAATCGCCATCTCTATACATAGTCTATTATTATCTAGTCTGATATTGAACTTGGTCCGTATTAAGTTACCGTTTTGGTGCCAACTCGTTAGACGTCTAATTAATTAGGCTAACCATTGTTCAGTGATTATCAATTAGCAGTTACACAGACGCGTGTCCGAACAACGAATTACATGCTTTGAAGTTTGAACCCACTGATCCTCTCACCATTGAGGGACATGCAGCCATGAGAGTGATGAGACCAAGACTGCACCAAGACCAAGACCGAATTAATTATTCCTTAGGGAGGATTTATAACCTAACGAGGAAATGAATTTTGACAAGGATGCTTTATCCTACTTAAAATGTCTTGAGAAAAGAAAGAAATGAAGTAGAAAGGCTAATAGGTACTTGACGTACCGGTAGGATAACAGGGAGCTCATTCCAGGTCACAGAGCCATCCACGGAGAATGCACGGCGCTGCCTAATTGCAGTCCGTGATCGTGGAACAATAAGTTTTGCTTGTGCAGCTGAGCGGAGAGAGCAGCGGCGTTGTAGGCTACACATGGGCGTCCGCAGTGGGGCGCAAGGGGGCGCAAGTGCGCCCCCTGAATTTTTCGCATAGTTGCACATAAATTTATATTATTTGGTTGTGATTGTTACAACGCGATTTTCTATGTGATTATCGATTCGTTCTACAAGTTGAACCTATATATCTTTCTTTGGGCGCATAACGTATAGGTAGGCTATAGGATTCTCTCGTGGTAAAATGGAAATTCAAACTGTTACCCATTAAATTTAGACCATCTGACAATTATTTAAAAGTTTGCGCCCCCCTAGAAAATTTCCTGCGGACGCCCATGAGGCTACATGCGTGGTCGAGCAGCAGAGCGCTTCTGCAAGTAGGCTATAAAGGAGCCAAAATAGTAGGCTGTTATACTATAGTAATAGACTAGACCTACCAATTATTACCTGTTATTAGCAATAGACCATTATTATTCCTTATTGTGGATCATGCTAATTGCAATAAACTAATTTTAGCTCACAAAGACTAAGCAACACGATTGATTTAAAACAAACTTAGACCATTAAAATTAAATAGGCCTGCTAAGCGGGCTACATAATTAGGCCAATCGAAATGATAACTAGGGCATAATATTGTGTAATGTGGCATGGTCCAATAAATAACGCCGGCGCGCGTAAAGGTAGGCCCATAGGCTGTTTTGAACAAGTGGATGAAAGGACCGCTGGTTCAAACCTCCAAAAGCCAAATAGCCGAACCGGTCATATCCGGTTTTCTTCCAAAGGTCCACTGGATTCACTTGAATAAGTTATAACACTTATAGGCCTAATAATAGTAGGCCTAATGAAAATAATTATAATAACAACAACGACGACAACAACAATAATAATAGCCTAATAATAACAACAACAATAACAACAACAATAATAATAATAATAATAGCAATAATAACAATAGGCTAATAATTATAATAATTGATTTTATAATAGGCCTAGGCGTTAGTGAAGTCCCGGCCTGAGGGATCCTGTATAGGCCTAGCTAGGCCTACTTCGGGGCAAAAAAAAAAAAATAAACAAATAAAAATATATAATATTAATGATGTTATTATTATTATCTTTGGTCACATGACTTGGTCCCATAATTTTATTTGACTGAAAAAGTTCTCTTGTGGCCTATTCAGTCCACCGTCAACATTTGATGGTTTCTCGTCCTCTGATTAAGCCTACATGTATATAGCCTACCCCACAAACTTCGATTTCCTTAGGCCCACCTCTCGCAACTTTAGGTTAAAATAATGAAAACCGTTACGGTACGGTAGCTTCTCATATTTGAACAAACAATAGGGGCCTATTATAGGCCTAATAGGCTAGGCCTACCTCCTACTCATGCATGGTCTCAAAGAGCAGCTTCGATCAGCTTAGCACCATCTCTTAGAAATTAATTCTAGCAATTTAACCATTCAATACTCTACTCCGTTAGGTGTGTCGTAGCTATCAGGTATCAGCCTATCACTCAAGAAGGCCTAGCGTATCTTCGCATAAGTTATTAGCTGCGAAACGTTAAAACAGAAGATTGATCCTAATAATTATGGACTAAATTTGTCCAAATTCGGAAAAACGCCCACGCTATCAAAAGAAAGAAAATAATTTGAATATCAATAAGAATAATCGCATTGTCAATAAGACGTAAAAGCGTCAAGAAAATTATTAAGTCCAGAAGCAGTTCCAATATTCTTTACCACTGAAAAAAGCAGATTTACGAGGAATCACGAGCACGTGACTTGACGTCATCAGCGCAGGCTTCCTTCGTGGAACCCCTTTGACCTATTTTCACGCGAATTCAGCCAATGAGAACTTTTTGTGCGCGACAGCGGCTAAATTTAGCTTCGAATGACGTAGTGTTTTGAACGTTTATAAAAGCGAGGCAATCCCCAGCGGAAGTTAGACATGACTAAGACAGGATTAATGTGCAAGCAGCGATGAGAGAACATGTTCTTTTCTAACAGGTGCGCCGCTGTTCTTTGTGTTCTGAACTGTTCGTTTTTCACGTGCTCGATCGAACTCTGACTTTAACTGGATTTTAACGCTGAAATTAGACGATCAGTCGAACGATAATAGAGGATTATGTCGCGTAACGGCTCTCCCCCCGAATTCAACCCCGACGCGAAGGATCGCCACGGGGCGGGACGTTTGCGTTTCACTCTGGCCCTTGATCTGGCGAATCCTTCTGAAAAACGCAGTCGGATCGCATCCCTGTCGGATCTGGCCCTCAACGATCTGACTTCGCCCCGATCAGACGACCGGGAAAAAGCGGTTCTTCAAACGCCGACCCCCACTCAGTTCCTGTTTCCGAAAAACGTTACCGAAGAGCAGGAAGCCTACGCGAACGGCTTCGAACGGGCCCTCGAGGAGATTTACAAGGAGAAGGGGCCACCACTCGCCCTCACCGTAGAGTCAGACGATCCGGATACAAAGGATGGTCGAGGGAGTGGCCGGGACATGGTCAACGTGAGTAGTGTGTCATCGTCCCCTCCTCGACCGTCACAAGATGGCGTTCCAGTGACGTCACGTGGACAGTTTAGTCAGTGTGTCAGTCAAGCCTCGTTTGGTAACGCATTGGTTGCATCGAACATCGCGAACAACAATTGCAATAGCGTTTCAACTTCAAGTTTCAACTTTGTAACGAACTCTATGGCTTCTCGTGCCGCCTGTCTGCCTTCGCAGTCGCATCCGAGTGTGTGTAGGAACCAGCAGTTTGCGCCAGATGTGAAGGCACCGATGTCCTACGCTGGCGTTCCACTGTGCAGGGACCCAGCTGTTCCTTTCCGTTCTGTGATGAGTGGACATGTAACGGCCAGCGGTGCCACCGTGAATTGGCCGGCAAACAGGTTTGCAAACAGCTGTGCGAAGGTACTTTCTTCGGATGGAAGCGCCCCACTGATTCAGTCTCAAACCGGAACCATTCCTCAGATCCCTGCTCAGTCTGGAATGGTTCCTCGCTTTCACGCTCAGACTGGAACCGTTCCATCAGATTACTCGTACGCGGGAACCGTTCTTCACTCTCACGTGGGACCAGTTCCCGGAAATAATGCTCAGGCTGGAACTACACCTCTAATGCACTCTCAAGCTGAAGTGATTCATCCAGTACGTTCCCAAGCTGGAACAGTGGCTCCAGTGCAATCACAAAGCGGAACCATGGTTCCAATGCACCCACAGACCAGAACCATGGTTCCACTGCACTCGCAGATCAGAAACGTTGCTCCGGCGTACTCGCAAGTTACTCAGTCCATGGTTCCAATGCACTCACAAACTGGAACCATGATTCCAATGCACGCTCAAGCCGGAACCATGGGCCCAATTCAGTCTCAGGCAGGATTTCACAGTTTCAATATGCAGAGGACGTTTATCCCCCAACTAAACACTTTGTCTCACCCTGCCTCCAACGTTTACCCTGCGACAGGTACAGACTTCTCGACCAATCTTTCGTGGTCGGGACTCACGTCAGCCGCATCCGAACCAAATCACGAATGGCCGTCGGTCAAGTGCGAGGCGCAACCGGTTGGCGTCGTCAACATGGACGACCAGGAGCGCATGAAGCTCGAGCGCAAACGAGCGAAGAATCGCGTCGCCGCTCAGCGTTGCCAGATGCGGAAGCTGGAACGGATAGCGCGGCTCGAGGACAAGGCGGAGAAACTGCGCGAGCAGAACTCGAAGCTGCTCCAGACGGTCGACGCTCTGCGCGGACATATTGCTCAACTGAAGAAACAGATCACCGCCCACGCGAACAAAGGATGTCGGCTGTTACTTCCTGACGTCTCGACTGCTGTAACGCCCATCGTCAGCTCCTTGTAGCAGTTGGTTTGTGCATTCCAAGACTTATAAATCCAGTTCCTCTTTTTTTTTCTTTCTCTCTCCGTCTGTTGATTTTTTCTCGTTCCCTGCTTTGTTTCGTTACTAGTCTTCCATGCTTTGGTTTTCATTGGTGGTGCTGTGGATGTGATCTTAGTGGGTGCAGTGAGGTTAAGCAGCATGAGCTTTGTTAGTTTTTGAATCCATGGTTAACAGCCTTGGTGTGTCCATTGTTTTGAGGTTGGTGAATGATTATGGTTGATGTGTTTGGATTGGTTTGGTAGTGTTGCAGTTTGAGGAAAAATGAGTGTCCAATCTTAAAACTATGGTTTGAACGTTCTTCTGAAAGGCTTAGCAACAAGTGTTTTAAATTCACGTTTATGCTACTAAGGAGATTTGTGTGAGAAATGTGGCTTTAAGCCTATTGCATGTGAACGAGACAATCCACTTTCCTATGTCATTTCTATTTTGCAAATATTCTTTGCTGGTTTCACTCAGTGATGCTTTTTGCTACGATTATTTCTTGCTAACTTAACCATGTGGTTAGTCTCTCTAACTTATATTTGTAGCTACTCCCTAGCTTATTCTTTTAACTACTCTATAACTTATTCATGTAGCTACTCTTTAACTTATCCTTGTGACTACTTTCTAACTTATCCAAGTTACAGCATTCTGATGTATCCTTTTAACTATTCCATATCAATATTGTTGCTACTCCCTAGGTTATCCATGTGAATAACTTCCTAACTTATCCATATAACTGCTGCATAATAGCTTATCCTTTTAACTACCGGTACTCCGTGACATATCTTTGTAACTACTCCCTATAGTATCCATGTGAATACTACTTAACTTATCCCTGTAACTACATCATAGTTATCCTTTCAACTCATCCATATTTCATAAGTTATCCTTGTAATTGTTCCCTAACCACGTACCATCTAACTTACCCAAGTTGTTGCCAGCTACTTCCTAACTTATCATTTAGCTATTCTCTAACTCTGATGATCATTATTCAATAGTTGCTCTTAACTGATTCCTTCTCAGTTCTGTCTACGACATTCTTCATACCTTGATGGCAGCGCATTTGTGCAATATTCATGAAACATCGTTAATTCTACGCAAGTCAGACATAGCATGACGCTCAGCCGATGTCAGTAAGATTTTTTAACTTCACTTTATTTGTGTTTGGCTGCCTGGATGTTGCGTTCTGTCTAAATATTTCTATTTTTTGCGTACATGTTATATATCTGTCCTAAGAGATAGTTCTGTTTAAATGGTTTTTTACTTGATAGTTTATTATTGTTATTTAAGCGTCACTTTATTTGTCTGAATTTTCTTCTTGCTGTGCTGAGAAGTTTTCTGTTTTGTTTGACAACTTTGCTGACAGCACACACTGATATGTTTACTCTGTACACCTCTAAGAAGCTTTAAATGGAGGTGCTATATGAATGTGTGATTGTCGTTACATGTTTTTGATCACTTGATACTCAGCTCTGGTGAGATATGAGACATTAATGAGTATTAATGTGACCAGTAGATGTATTTCATCAGGTTGTCATCAGAATACTGTTTCCTATAGGCAGACATTTATGTTGTAGCCATTTATGATTGTCAGACATAATTGTCTGTTTGTGTTTTGTGATGGGCTGGCAGGCGGCTGACTGTGCACTTATTTCGAACAATGTGTCTGAGGTAAAAACCTGATCATGCAAATGGACATTCATTATCAGTACATGTAAGACATTTCAAGGAAATGTTGTTCATAATATGGTGAGTCATTGTGTGTAGTTCTCGTAAAATATCCTTCTGTCCGCCTACACGTCTGCCACAATGCCCTTCTTTCCTTGGGGTCTAGCTGTCTGATTTTGCCTACAGTCTATCTTGTCATATCAGTTTCTCTGCCTCCACTCGGTGTGGTAGGGGGATGGGTTTGTTTATCTGCAGGCTATCCCGGCCTGAGACCAAGCCTCTTGAGACTTACCTTGAAACTGGTGTTCATTAAGTGCATGATTATATCTCTCATTGTTTTCACCTGATAGTATATACAGATCTATGTTCTGTGCTATATAAATTGTATGTGGTTTAAGCTTCTCGTTTGTTATAAAACTTATTCTGAGGCACATGATTTTTTGCTTAAATTATTATGTGGTGTCTGTGTAATATATTGCTCTTTTCGTACCATGGCATCAGTTTTAAATGTTGGTTTTTAATTCCAGTTTGAAAAATGAACGTTCACATGTTTTGTACTGCTGTTTTGAGGGTGGGACGATAGGGAAAAAATGTTGAGTATCTTGGTAAATCTGAGTATGGTTAGGTGCTAGGAGACTCATATCTTTCTCAGCCGGATGTTGAAAACGGATTGAGTTTTCAATCGAGTCATGCTGCTGCTGCTTCTAAATCAAACTAATTGTTTGTGTATGGAATTTAAGAACCGGTTTCTGTTTTATGGCTTTGTTCTTGTGATGTTCTCTACATGCAGCTGTTGCTGCTGTTAGATTGATTTTGTATCCTATATGACATATGGCTAATGTTTGATTTTTATGGCTAATAACACTGTCCCAGAATTTTGCCTTGACCTCCAAAGTGCCTGGTGTTTCGAGTGCCTACTGCCTAGGTATTATGATCTGCTTAAATCACGTAGGTCTTCTTGATTTTATGTCTGAATTGATGACCACATGCCTACATGTTTAAAGGCCACGTGCCTACGTGTCTATAGGCATTTATGGAGTGCAAGGATTTGTTCTGTGGTTCATTGGATGGATTAATGAATGGATGGATCAACGGACTATTATTTGTTCAAATCTCCTTTGAGATGAGAGTTACTGTGTAGTGACCTTGAGCAAGTCCTTCACTCACAATAAGAAGTGCCATTGATTGGTGGTACTTGGTCATTATACAATGGAGCTAGATAAATGAATTTTGGGCTGTTTGATGCAGGGCTTTTAAAAGGAATTTTTAGAACTGCACGTCTTCTTTCCCATATGCCATCCACCTAGCTAAAATTTCATTTTTTCAGCTTTTTACGACCTTTTCTTTTCATTTCTGATTATCTTTTTAGTATATGACTATATTATGACTATGATGTTTATTTCTTCTATGAAAATCGCATTTTGTCAATAATATAACGTTTTTACTATTTATAGCAGCACAGAAGTACTTTTACAGCTACACAAATTCATTTAGAACTGCACATGTTTTAAAGAACTGCACACTAAAAATCCCTGAATATACAGGGCAGGCAGGTGCATTTGTTTATGTATGAAACCCTTTTATTTCTTTGGACTTTGGTACACTGACTGAAAGTTGTTGACATCAGTTGTAGTGCAAGTACATTATGAGTGGTTGAGGTAAAACTACCAAGTCCTAAAGACATTGCAGATTTCTTGTTTATAAAGTATGGTGCTTTGGTCTTGTTGTTTGCAGTTGTTAGTAGTTGACATCATCCATAAGACAGTGTACTGTGTCTTCAGTATAAGGTTGTCTATCCTTTCCAGTTGGGATTGACAGTGCCGGATTTAGACTTGGTGGGAACCTATATGCTGTTTAAAACTCTGAGTCCCCTTGTTAAAACAATTACACCAGAAAAACATAATGTGCCTTTTTAAATGAATAATAGCAAGGCATTTAAAGTGAACGTTTCAAATTGTTTTTGAATGAATGCATTTAGTGATTACCTTATTTATCATTTGGGTGGCCTTATCTTCATTGATTTTAATATAGTACCAGTATAATAGTAGTATATCCTGATGACAATACTTATATGCAATTTGTAAGATGATTGTGGTCTTCATTAATGTATGAAAAATTGAGGCCCAGGCTGCAGATTGTTAGGCCCTAACCTTTGGTTTAATGGTAAATCCGGCACTGGGGAATATCCTGGAACTTTTATATCGATGGCTGCTTGCTATAAAATGCTTTGGACTTAAGTTACACTTATTATTTAATGGCAAACGATTAACTTGTATACGTGCCTTCCAGTCAAGTATGTGCCTTGTTCTCTGTGTGACTTTTGAATCTCATGTTGCTGACTCGCAGAATATACTGTGTTGAATGTATTTGACGTTCATAAAAAATGCTTCTCAGAATTTCCAAAGTAGATTTTTTGTGTGTACATAATTTATTTAGATGGTTTTGTCATAAAAAGAAGTCATTTATCTCATTATTCTTACTTTTTCACTGTTTTTAATTTTTCTATTTTTTGTGTCACTTTTGACCATTGATTGTGAATTGAAAACAGAGGGTTTTTGCAGTCAAGAATTTTTACTAATGTGCGCTGAGCTTCTGTGCTGTAAGTTGTCTGTTAATTTCCAATGGTAATGTATTGTAAGTATGTGTGCGGCTGAAGATAGGGCCTTTTATTACCTAATTGCTATTATGAGGTATACACTTGCAGCATGTTACAAACACAGTTACTGCTCAGTTTGGGTGTTTGCAGATGATCAGAGCGAATTGCCTGGCTGTATACAACACCATTGCACTGCGTAATTGATGTCATCTAGGTCTTAAGGCACCGTTCAGTATCTCACAGAGGTCCTAATGCTGATATACAAGGTGTATAGAGTTTTGGCCACTGTTGCCTATAATCTTTATAGACCCTGTATTTAACAAATATTGTTCTCTAAAGTTTTTTTTTAACCTCAAGTGACTAAGTCATAACTGCCAAAGCTGTATGATAAATTTCACATCATGCAGTGCAATCTTTAAAATGTGGCTTTAACGGAGTTGTTTGGAAATCCATTAAAATTTCAGACTTAATCGGCTCATTTCATGCTATTGCTAGTGAAAATAATTCTGAAATAGTTTATATTCATTCTGTATTGTAAATAAATTAATATATAAATTATGTGAGAAAATCTAGCTTTTAGTTTCCATTATTTAAGCCAAGCTTCCTTGGAATGTTTATTGAGGTAATTTTTCAGCGTTTTTTGACAGCATATGTTTGCACAGCATCAACTAATTATAACCTTTGAAGTCGAACTGTTAGTGTTCACAAGATCTGTATGAGAGCCTGTCATGGTGAGGACAAAACACAAAGTCCTTCTGTAGCATAGTACCTACAGATTTCGTTTTTCCATTTTAAATGTGAATTTTGTATGTTTTCAAGTCTTCCTGTTATATTTTTCATACAAAAATTTATTGTCATGACCTATAGCCATGATGTTGAATGTTATCTTGTGCCATTGTTAAATGTTCCACCCGTTTTACAAAGCATTTTTGTATGTCTGCCCTGTAAGGGGGTCTCTCAAAGCCTTGAACTCTTGGACAATGCAAATTTTAGTTCATGAATGTTAAATCCATTTTAAGTTTGTTGCTTAGATGATCGTGTGAATTTTTTTATAAATTTATTTTATACAGTACTGTTGTCGAAGATTTTCATGTGAAGTATATTTTTGTCATATTTGTGCAGATTTTATACAGTTGTTTAAAAATCTCTTTGTCTTTGCTATCAGTTTATTTTTGCAGAATTTGTCAAATTAAAAGTTGTAAAATTAAAAATATATATAAATTTGTCTCTGGTCTGTTTTTATTAATCTGTCCACCAGTCAGTCTATCTGTCCTTTTCCTGTCTTTCTATGTCTACGTGTCTTTCTGTTCTTATGTCTTTGTATGTCTTCTGCATGTCCTTCTATTCTTCAGTCTGTTTATCTTATATTATCAGTCTCTGTGCCTCTACCATCTACGTGTTTGTTAGTCACATTTGTTTGACTAGCCCTGGCTGACACATTCAGCCATGAAATGAATACGTCGACTGTATACTGTTGATGAGTTATGACACAGCTAGGGGAATACTGGCCAGTGGTCACTCACACTGTGTGCCAAGGCTGAAAAAATGAAGGTGCTTACACCCCACAGTACCTCTCGGAACTGGTTTTAGGACATCTTCTATGGTAAAGCAAAGTCAACTTAAAGCACAGACAGGCATGTTTATTACAACGCTTGGCTGGTCCACACTACATTATTTGGGGAAGGAGTGCTGACCAGAGCAGGCCTCATGTACACCTAACACGTAGGCTCTACATGCATGTAGCCTAGCTGACATAGAGACTATTGAAATACATAGAAACATAATTATACTTTGCAAGTTGCATACACAGGCAATTGTGGTTGAAGGTCCTACTTTGTGGAGGCTTTAGTACACTCTAGATTTTATGGTTGCCCAGCAAAGGTCTGCACAGTGTACAATTGTACATATATATTAGTAGTTAATTCTTTCCGACTGATCCTAAGACCTATTTATAATCCCGCAATTATATTTTCCGGATGTTTTGGCATTGTTTGCAGTGGGTGCTTCGTCCTGCTGTGTATCTTAGAGGCGCGGCTTGAAATGAAGGATCTTTCGAACAGATATAGAACTCACTTTGTTGCGGAACTTACAGGTCGTGCTAGAGTTCTAGACCGTCCTGTCTAGAAAGTGCTGGCAATAAACCTAAATGCTGGCCTATATGTGACCTATGGCTTGACCTACATTATAGAGCACTAATATAATACAATAAACTGTTTGACATTACCCTGCTTTAAAAGTTCTGTAGTGCACACAGGAGTGACAGGACTATAATTAGGCTAGGTGAAACATATCCTTGACTTGCTAAACAATAGGATTTGCACAGTTAGGTAGTGAGGTTCTTTCATTGTTTACAGGGACGGAGACTTGGAGGTGGCAAGGGAGGGCAACCCCCAAATATGTTTTGGAAGGATGGAGCTGCTTATATTCTATTCCTAAAATATTTAAGAAATATTATACATTCCTAAAGATCCACTATTTATCCATAAGGAGCAATCTTGTTCAGATATCAGCCTTATATACCAGCATTACCTTGTGCAAATTGTTAAAAAAAATTAAGCAATGGGAGGGGGACTTTTGAAGTCTTAGCCTACCTTGAATAAAATTTTCAATATTTTACTAAATTGTAATATTTTCTGGAGTAGGGCCTACTGGTTATAATAATCGTCAGTTCAACCCCTTAATCTTTCTTTAAGCCACATAGTAGGCTATAGGCCTAGGCCTAAAGTCTTTTCCCAACTCCAGGAGGATCACAGTCTGACCCTCGGTTTTTTTGTTGCCTAAGGCTCTATGGTGAAAGGTGCATATAATTTATTATAAGCATATGCGCAGAGAAAGAATTGTGGGGCTGGGGTTTCAACCCCCAGTCTTTCTTAAAGCCCCATAGTAATGTCTGTTTTCACCCCCCCCCCAATTTCAAGTCGATCATAGTCTAATCCTCCCAGTTATTTTTCCACAATTCTTGCACTGCATAATTATGCGACTGCCGAGCATCAGCTTTTCACGAACACTTTCGAAACCGAGGAGTTGTCCCCAGAAGCTACAGTAGGCTAATGGGAACAAGCTGCAGTTGAAAAAGACAGAGGAAGGATGCATGCTAATCTGCTAAATTAAAACTCAGAACTCGTTTCGGATGGCAGATAGCGAAATAAGTGGATGAAATTAAACGAAGATTATTATCATTTGAATTGTTTTGCAAGGACAAAGACAGTAGGCCTAGCCTAGGCGTAGGCCTAGGCCTAGTGTATTGAAATACGTCGTCGAAAAGACATAGCAAGTAATCACAGCTATAAGTGAATAGGGCCTACTTTTTCGTTAAAGTTTCATAAAGTTACATTAATAATCTTAGACCTATCAAATTGAATTTGATGTCCGACAATATTTTAAAGTTTATACGAAGAACCACAGTATAGAACTATATTGGGCTATTTACAGGCGGACTGCTCTAAGAATTGTTTGCTAGATTTTCAATAAGCACATAGCAACAGTTTCACGTTATAATAATATGAACTTATTAAATAAATATCTCGTTTATTAGTTAGGTATTATTGTTTTTTTATTTTAACAGCATTTCTATTCGATTATCGACTAGGTTTACTAAAAATATTTTATTATAATAACGCCAAGTAGGTACTGCTGTTATTCATTCAGTCTACTGAATGTTTGAATTTGTTTACTCGACGTACTCTGGAAGTTGATTCCACCGATGTTCAATGTTGTGTTGCAAATTGCAACAGATTATAACAAATCCAGACTTGCAGGCAAGCAGCCTAACACCGTATAAAATAAAATCGGCGCCAAGATTCGGTTAGAATAAAACGCTTTTCAAACCAGAAATATCTCAAGTAACTGAAGTAAGTAATAAGTAGCAAACACAATAGGCCTATTTACAACGGAGCATACACTCTCGGAAATCACGTTAACTTTGCTTGATGAAAGACGAGTAAAGATCAGATTTCTGTATTCACCCAGAAGCGAACTTTTTACTTCTACGGCGGAAGATTCAGCCTTTGCATGCATATAGAAATTAGCACTGTATAATTATAATATTAGTGTTTATAATAATAATGATAATAATAATAAGAAGAATAAGACAAAGAATATATAAACGGTGATACTGGCCGTACCCTATCCGAACCTCATGACGCATTTCCTGACTAAGTCCCTTAACTACGCTCAATTTCGCCAGGTTTGTGTAAGAGCGAATCAGCAACTTTAAACATGTTTTGAACAATGAGCTGATATGCGGATTTGAACGTTCATTTTAAGAAAAACTTTCTCAATCTGTGGGTGATGCCTATCATTTGATGTTTCCAAGGAAGCTATTATTACCGGTAAACTTTGTTTTGAGATTACCACTGACATGCACTAAAAGTCGGTCATTACTTTACATTTCTGGATAAATTTTTCTTTTGTGATTTCATCTTTTGATGTTTAGACTGGCCGTGGTAGAACTTGCTTTAGGATTCATAAATCATTGTTTCCTACATGCTCTTAACTAGCATCTCTTTATGTCAGTGTTTTGTAGAGCTCTGTTTCTGTGACATAGTCAGTGTTCATCCTGCACATCATGGCTCCATATAAATTGTCATAATTATTTTTTATACAGACCATACTGTTCCTTCACGTGATGGCGTCGCAGACTGCGAGCATGGCAGACGAGCTGAACGCTCTGATAGGTTGCAGCATCTGCTTTGAGGACTGCATCGACCCGAGAGCCCTTCCCTGCATGCACACCTTCTGCCTGATGTGCCTGAAAAATCTCGCACGGCCGAACTCTCCTGGCGAGCGCGTTCACTGTCCGCTGTGCCGCAAGAAGTTCAGCATTCCGAAAGACGGGGTCTGCGGTCTGCCTAAGAACCCCATCGTGTCGAGAATCATCGAGATTAGCAACATCTCGCGAACGGACTACGACAAGGAGGGTGCGGAAAGGGAGAAGCTGAGGAAGAACGCGGAGAAGATATCGGTTATGATAGCTGACGGAGAGAGAGACGCCAAGCTGAGGCGGAAGGCGACCGTTAACTTCATAACGCGGAATAAGCAGGAGAAGGAGAGGATTGTGAAGGACATTGAGAGTCTGCACTCGCTGCTGGCCGATATGGATTCTCGGCGGTTTAGGAATCTTGAGGTGTTGGGAGAGGAAACGGAGCGGATGGACGAGCATCTCGCTACGCTGGAGAGCTACAAAGATTACTGCCTGTGCCTTGCGGAGAAGGGATCGGCGTCGGCTGTGTCTTCGGAATTGCTGGAGCTAGATAAACGACTGCAGGTGCTTGGTGAAGTGCACGAGTCGAGGACCGAGCGCGAGTTCAGCGTGCGACAGAAGTTGCTCGAACATAGGGAAATCGACAAGGGCAGTCGGCCTGGCAGCTCTGTGGGAAGTGTCAGAGGTAAATTTCGTTGTCAATTCTTAGTCACTGTAGACCTGTCTGTCTGTATCTATCTATCATAGATCTATCTATCATCTGTATATCGATCTTCTATATATCTCATCTGTCTATTTACTAAATATATATAGCACCCTTCACGATGACTACTCAGAGGTGCTCCAGATTCAGGCTGATCAAAAACAGAGGTTGTAAGCATGTAAAAGGAATCAGATACATCTTGCAGGTGAGCATGTAGTCAGAACAGTTGTAAAATTTGTCAATAACTGTGTGTAGTTTGCAGCTGATTGTGATGATGTAGACTTTGGAGCTACAGCCATTGCTGAATGCTGATGATATGAATGATTTCCAAATCATCAATGTTTATTTAATCTGCTTAAGGTTGACAGTAGATTCATTGCTAACACCTAGAAGTAGTTTCATTTGTATAAAAAATTATTAAAATTATTTATTTTATATTGGGATTTTGTAGATGTTCCTTTCGTCGGCTCTGAACGTCTTGAAACAGAAAATGACGATAGTTTGAGTCGGTCGCCAGTACAATACACCGAGAGTTCGAATGGGAGAAGAGGTGAGCCAGAAATCATTGTTCAAGTAATTAGCAGATTTAATGATAAACCCCACAATACTGTGAGTGTCTGAAAAACACATCTAAGAAGCTTCCTTGGTATAGGATATCAGCTGCTGATGGGACATCATTTATTAAGTGAGAATAAATAGTCTTCAGTGAGATCCCAGGAAGCAGACTAGTTCCTGTGGGAGCCCATTCCACACTATTGGGCCCACAGTGCAAATTGCTCAATTCTGCATAGTTGCAGTTTGCGCAAATGGAACCAAGAGCAGCCCGCATCTGTGCAGGGTCATTGGTAATTTGGTACTGATAAAGGTTTATTTCTATAATTTTGGTTCATGTTATTGCTAATATGCAGTGGTGAAGAGGAATTACGATGTTTATTAATTCATTTCGAAATTTGTAAGGTGCCTCTTCAAGATTCCTAATTGGAGACTTTTGACTGTTATAAGATGTGTCAGAAAGATCTCTATGTTGAAAGTCTAAACTCCAGGGGAGCTCGTACGTTGGTTTGATGATGGATATTTGATTGAAGGTCGATATGTTAAGGATATTATTAGATTAGTATTTTATTTCTTTCTCTCACAGACTCACCTGACTTCCATTCTGGTAGCAGTCGATCGAGACGCAGGCGTCATTCGGCGGAATCGTCCGACAGAGACACCGAGGAATCTGACAGGAAGAGGGCTGCATTCACGGGTAGGGTAGGACGGAGATTGAAACACTTGAAGAGCTTTTGCGGAGTACCGTGCATTTAAAAAAAAATCCTTTCAATGAAAAATGTCTTGACATAATAATTATTATTTGTGAAGGACTCTCAGATATATCCACATGAAATTAGAATCAATTGAGTCTCAGTGATATCCACAAATGGCTATGTGATTTTAGAAAATCCAGAAAATACACGGCTTAAACCGAATTTGGTCCAGCCCTTGGAAACCTTTGAACCGGCCCTTAGCGTGTCTTTTATATTGTATGGGCACTTGGGAAACGTCTACCCATACTGCTTTTATGCATTCTAAAACTGGGTAAACTTGAAATATAGTTTAAAAATTCAAACATTGTTGTGTAGGACATGAGGTGTAAGGATCAGGTTTTTTCATAAAAATTATCTTCGTTTACTTTAACAATTAGATGTGCTTTGCACTTTAACTCCTGCTTATCATGCCGTCTCGTGTGTTATACCATCCATCTAGAACATTCGGCCATTGCACTTACATACATTTAACTTGTACACTGTACAGCTTATTGTAAATTTGATAAATGTCTTCAAACACTCTTCTTAGATCTGTTAAGTAGTTATAGGCACAGAACCTAAAGTAAATTGCAGAAAATGCGCTAAATAAATTGCTCTAATTCATACATGTGGCAGCAGAGTGTGAATTATTTTTAAAAAGTAAATAGTGATCTTATGAAGAAGATTGTGTTGTTGCTGTTGGATAATTATGTTGATGCGGTGTTGGTTCCATGTTGATGAATAATTGTTCCATGGGTGTCTGGACAATTGAGAGCGGACAATTCGGAATGCTTAAATAGAAGTTGGATTGATGAAAATTCTGTTGCTCAAATAGAAGTTGGCTTTAGAAAAATAATTCTTGCTAATATAAAACTTGGATTTATGAAAATATTGTTGCTTCAAAATGGAAATTGGTTAAATGGAAGTTTGATGGAAGTATTTTGTTGCTCAAGTAGAGGTTTGGATTGATGAATAATAATTCTTGCTTCAAAAGAAGTTGGATTGATGAGAATAATTCTTGGCAACTCCGAATTGTCCTGGAGCCAGATTCAAGTTAGGTGACATCAAAAGTTTTTTTAAATGTGTATGTGGAGTTAAATTTAACAGAATTTGTTGATTTTTTGTGTGCAGACGGAGAAAGACGCGAATCATCTCGTCAAAGTCAAGATTTCGACGATTACAATTCCACTCCCGTTTCTTTATACTCTTCACGTCTCGTTTCTGATTTCGAACAGTCGGACGTGGATGAACGTTCTGTTGCATCTGCATCTTTTAATTCCTGGTTTACTTTAGACGACGATAATTTCTCCTCCGATTCCAGTGTTAGCTTCTGTTGATGTACATTATCTTCCAGCTTAACCCTTTAATGCCAGAGTGTATACAATTTCCCATACCATTTACTACCATCTCGGCATTAAAGGGTTAAATTAAGATGGTTGTTCATAAAAGCATGCTATCTTTAATGCATGAGAATCCGTGTTACGAGAGACATTTTCAAGCTATTTTAATGCTCATCTGTCGAGGGCTTTTACATTGCCGTGTTTAGTGCCCTTTAGAGGTGCTCTAAACATACATACGCACAGTCACGCGTACATGCAGAAATACGTACATACAGAAATACATGTACATACAGATGTGCATGCCGAAATGCCTATGAACTCAGACATGCATGCATGCATGCTAACAGAAATTCACACACCTACACACACATGCATTCTTGCAATTGTACATGTGTCATACTGTATTGCCAGATTCAATTTCTGTCCTGCAATTTAGTGAAATCTAATCATTTTCTGACTCTTTTGAGTTGCGTGTTTAATGTTTATGAAATTTAGTTTATTCGCCTGTTCTGTTGGTTTGCATGGGTTGCAAGTGTTTTATGTAGTTCTCTTGATGTACGCTGTATAATTAGTTCCATTGTTGATGTTTTGTTTACTGTGTTTGACATCATAAACTAAGTTAGAAAGTCAATCGAACAAGCCGAAGTTAATTTTCTTAGATTTTTAATTAATCATTAAAATCCACAGCCTGTCGACCGCAGGGCCGGATTAAGGCACGTTCAACATGTTCGGCCGAACAGGGGCCCCCACACATTAGCGGGCCCCCACAAATGCAATAGTAAAATTTTCATCGTTTATTTTGTTATTTCAAATAGTAACGTAATAATCTCAGAACAAATTGTCAGATCCTTCAAACTGCTGGTTTTAACTTTTAGCATAATAAGCCTATACTACAGCTTTTATTAGAAAATAATATTACATATGACGTGTTCTGTTACTAGGCAGCCTGTCCACAACTTCTGTCTGCACCCGAGCATGGGCGGAGTTTGGTTTCCGTTCTCTGGGGGGGGTGGCTAACCTCGAGTCTGGGCCTTCTTAAGGGCTAACCTCGAAAAAGGATACAATTTTCATGGTAAAAAAGTTGAATCTGGGCCTTCTGGGGGGGGCCTAGCTCCCCCTAGCCTCTGATAAACTCCGCCCATGCACCCGAGGAACCGTTCAGTGCTCTGCTCGGTTAAGTTCCTGCGGACCTCGAGCAGCACTGAGCATCGTCCCACTCATCCTTGCCCAGAATGGAGCAACTTATCATCATCATCATCATTGCGAAGATCAAGAGATTCAGAGCATTATTGATGTAGGCCTCCTGTTCGTTGCTCAACTGTATCTGATCAACCATAATGCACTAGGCCTATTCATTTTTTATGCTGTTGTAGCACTTGTAGGCTATTATTTAGCATTCATTTTATTATTTCAATTTTCTAACATGACAGACATTATAATGAGTTTGGAAGAATCGATACAGGCCTACGAAGAAAGAAAGGTATGCGGGGTGACACATTACTCGGCCAACAGTCACCTTAGGTTCATGACATTCTTCGAAAGATAGCGCACTTCACAAAAAACATTTGCTCCTATAATCCTCATGGGGGGCAGCGCCTGCGTTTACCAGCATTACAAATACCACCCGTAGGCCTATTTGAACTTGAAAGTTTGCGCCGTACGATATAACCTCGTGGGTTATATTATCTAGGCCTATCTCGTTTAAAGAAACTAAAGGTGACATAAGTCAACTTATCCTAATTTCTAAACTAACTTTAGGCAATTTGCTTCGCTCATCCCCACTTGGCAAAAGCTGTGAGCGTTATCTGCTAGGTCTGTGATTTGCATAAATTATATTTGAAACGGTCGTAACTCTTTGTTTAGACAACTACTGCCACCTGCAGTTAAAACTGACTTATGCTGAAGAGGACTCTGATTTTTATAACAGTCTGTGGCAATCACTGACAATTATTGGATCCGTGACGTTTTGTTACATTGTTACAAATTACAATTCGGTTGCCATGGTGATGAAAACGCGGTATAGGCCTATTATTTTCTTCAATTCTACGGAATTATACATTTCTAACCGCAACGTCACATCTATAAGATATCGATGGCAACCCTATGTAGGCTAGGCTACTGCGAAATTGTGACACTGCTAAAATGACTAGAATTCATTCATTGCGGAGATTTATATAGCGCCCCAACTCGCCGATATTCAGGAGCGCTCCCGACCCAACCCGGACTGAAAAGAACGGTTTTTAAGGCTGCGATAAAAACGCATTTGAGTAGGCCTAGACCCTGGGCATAGGCCTAAAGCCTAAAGTCAATGGGAGTTCATTTTTATCCCATAGGCATAGGGACAATCATGTGCGGAGACATGGGCGGAGACTTGCGGAGGACGGACGAGTGGTCGAAGGAAGGACGCGAGATTTTGGGCGTAGGGCCTACGAATGGCTGAATCGCCGACGAAACTTTCTATCTTTTTTTGCCGACCAAAATTGCCAAAATTGCCAAAATTGCCAAAATTGCCGACGACCTTTTTTAGTCATTCGGCCGAAATCTCCTGGGGAAAATACCAAGTGTCCATGTCCTGTCGACACTTCATAATTGGGTAACAAATGCATGGACCATCCCCCACCACATTCATTGAGAGGACCGTGCGTCCCTTTGTCTCCCCTAAGTCTCCGCCCATGGGCATGGGCGGAGTAGTTTATCAGAGGCTAGGAGGGCTAAGCCCCCCAGAAGGCCTACATTCATATTTTTCTGTGAAAATTTTATCTTTTCCAGACCAGGCCCCCCAAAACAAGACCCAGACTCATAAATCTTTTGTGAAAATGGCTTTTTCCATAAACGAAACTTCAATCGAATTGACTAAAAAAAAAGATTATCAAGTTTTTTGTCAGGGAAAATAGTTTTTTTCATGCGATTTCAACCCGATCACTAAAAAAGGTCATCTACTTTTTGGCTCAGAAGATAATATAGACCTAAATACCGTCGGCAACGCCGCTCGTTCTGGACCAAGTCTCTGCTCCAACAAACCTAAGTTCCCAAGTTCTTTTGTTCCTTTTAGCCCGCCCCCCCCCTCATCCCCCTAAGAACGGAAACCAAGCTTCGCCCATGATCGCAGAGGTCAAATGAAGATTTCTACAGCGACCAAATTAACAGTCGCCGGTACGAGATTAATATCACAGCCGCCTAGTCAAAACACACAATCGATAGACAGATGGGTTCAGGATAGGTTCCAGCCTTCTAGGCCAAGAACCAACGAATAGAATCTGAAATTAATGCTCGCATAAGTAGCCTATACCGACAGCCAGCGCCTTAGATATTATCGCCACCTATAGACTCTAGCCAACAGTCTTCCCGTGTTAGGCTACTGTCCACGACGCGCGACAATAGTTTAGTATAGGCCTACATGGGCGTCCGCAGGAATTTTTCTAGGGGGCGCAAACGTTTAAATATTTGTCAAATGGTTTAAATTTAATGGGTGACAGTTCGAATTTCCATATTAGGCCTACCACGAGAGAATCCTATAGCCAGTGTTGGACAGTAACGAAGTAAAAGTAACGCGTTACTGTACTTAAGTAAAAGTTTGAGTACTTTCACATGTAACGAAGTATCAAAAAAATAAAATACTTTTACTTTCAACGAAGTAAAATTTTACCCATATTTCAGTACTTTTACTTCGTTACAATTTATGTGACACTCGTTACAATGTTCGTTATATACTTCAAAGCGTTAATTAACATTTCGTTTCGCTAACCTAAGACAGCTTATTCAAATTTGCATGCCTAAAAATAGATTTTCGATGGTGGTGCACGCTGGATGCACTGCCATTTCTGCAGCAGAAGTGCTCTTCGGCTGTGCATTGTGCTAAAATGAATCAGAAGCGTGCGTACTAGACTCAACGATAACCATTTCGAGAATTTAGTATTTTAAGTTACAGAAAGGTTCGGTACTTTTACTTTTTACTTTAAAAGTATTATTGGAAGGGGATACTTTTTACTTTTACTTAAGTAAAATTTGTGATGAGTACTTTTACTTTTACTTAAGTAATTAAAATCCACTTTACTTTTACTTTTACTTAAGTACATTTGCCCGATACTTTCAACAACACTGCCTATAGCCTACATATACGTTATGCGCCCAAAGAAAGATATATAGGTTCAACTTGTAGAACGAATCGATAATCTCATTGAAAATCGCGTTGTAACAGTCACAACCAAATAATCTAAATTTATGTTCAACTATGCGAAAAATCCAGGGGGTGCACTTGCGCCCCCTTGCGCCCCGCTGCGGACGCCCATGTAGGCCTATATGAATTTTGAATAATGGCATCGCATTAAGTAACTGATGCTAGAAGGCTTCTAACCCAATCTAACCAATTCAGCGATAGCCTGCAACGAACGAGTCAGCTGGCGGCTTCTTGCATGCTTAGCGACTCTGCCATATAAAAGATGATTAGTGTCGCCCTCCTTCTTCATCCAGGCTTGGGACTGGCAGTCTGGTACTAGCAGAATGCAACCAGTGGCGGAGTTTGAGTCAGACGGCAATTACATTCCTTTATCTATAGGTGCGCCGGAGTGCGTTATTTTCAGTAGCCTGTTTGAATGAGGAATGTAGCCTATACTCACTCACAGTGTGGGGCGCGTTAGTGTAGTGGTGGCGAAGTTGCATTGGAGCTGGAAGGTTCGATGTTCGAATCCACCTTGTCACCTAAGGACCTTGGGCAAGTCCTTCACTCACAATTGCTCAGCGCTTCGGCGTGAAACTCCGATGCAGTGTCCACTCTGCATTCGGGAGCGCCTCTGAGTAGCAGGAGCTTGAAGGGACGCTATGACAAGTGCACATACAAACTCACTTACATGTCCGTGATGTCACTGAATCTTAATAATTATCCTACTGTTATCGCAAACTCTAAGGTTCTAAAGCGATGAGACGGACGTTATTTGAAAGGCAGGAGCAGGGCATCAGCTTATTCACGAGCACTAGGTGCGACGACGTAATTAATTTCAAGTCAAAGAAGAAACCTAAATTGACGGGGACGAATTTCATCTTTCATATTGCCCTGCAGATAATATTATTGTCTGGCTTTTGTTGAATTTATTCAAACAATCTATTCGATAGATTCAAGAAAATTTATTTAATTGATCTGAGTCCACAAACGAACAAAGGGACATTGTTACAGAACATCATCATCATCGTCGTCGTCGTCTACGTCGTCATGATCATCATCACTACTGTTATCATTGTGAATCTGTCTGTACGTCAGATTGTCATAGATATTGTCTACCTCACTGACCGTCTGTCTGTCTGTCTGTCTGCCTGTCTATTACTGGATGCATGTGTGTCTAAATATGGATGTCTGCCTAGCTGTATGTCTATCTGTTAGCATAATTATCTTCGTCCGTATTACGTCTGTCTATCGGTCTGTCTGTCTGTCTGTCTGTCTGTCTGTCTGTCTGTCTATCTGTCTGTCTGTCTGTCTGTCTGTCTGTCTGTCTGTCTGTCTGTCTGTCTGTCTGTCTGTCTGTCTGTCTGTCTGTCTGTCTGTCTGTCTGTCTGTCTGTCTGTCTCAGCGTCACCCCAGGATTATTTCCTGTACGCACAGTTTGCACAAAATTATACGTCCTATGAAGCGACCGGTCGCACGGCGATCGAAGTGAGCTTTATACACCTACTGACGATTGTGAGATATCGCCAACATAAGCCTTTTTGCTGCATTTTGTGTATAGGCCTACCGTATAGGCCTAGAGCTAATTTTGGATGTTGCTTGAAACGATAGATTATTATTATAGATTCAATAGAATAAGAATTACACAGCTTATAATATTTTATGCTTTAATTTGTAATTTATTTTGTATTTTTTAGCGTTCAGCGCTGTACGCACTTGCGTAAGTGCGTACTGCGTACGCCTGTGGTCGCCGCTGGTCTGTCTGTCTGTCTGCAACTCTGCATCTCTTTCTCTTGCGTCTGAGACTGTCCGTCTATCAGTATGTCTGTCTGTCTTCTGTCTGTCTGTCAATCAGTCTGTCTGTTTCTTTGTCTGTTTTATTGTATGGCTGTCTGTTCGTACTTATGTCCGTAAATCTACTGCTTTGTATGTCTGCCTATCCGTCTGCCCGCCTCTGTGTCTGTGTGTGCCTGTGTCTGTCTGTGTCTATGTGTGTGTGTCTGTGTCCGTCTCCCTGTCTGATCGTTCGTCGACATCTCCCGAACAGACGCACACCCGCACTCAGACATGTACAACACCTTCATCGAATAACGCGTGATTATGACATTGTGTGTATGCCTATCGGTAACGAGAGAGTTTCTTTAGCGCCATTTTGCACATGGACAAATATGCAGGATAGTACAGTATTCCGTGTCGATGATTCCGTGTGTTCTCTTCGCACAACTTGCAAACGTCATCAGTAACTGTTCTATAATAATTGTGATGAGGTGAGATAAACAGATAAACTGAACGCTATGTTTAAGAAAAACAATGTTTAAAACATTTCTAATTACACTTTTAATTGAATAAAGACAACAGTTTTTATGACGCTTGCAATCCCTTTGAATTAATTAAAATGAAAAGATTTTTTTAGACCTAGCAAAGAAAAACGATTTAAAGATTTACAAAGGCGATGGACGAACTGGTGTAAAACAAAAGAATAACAAATGCTAATATGATATAAAATAAAATAAATAAAACCATAAAATGAATCCATACCCAAAGACCAATGAAAAACAGCCCCCCCCCCCCAAATAGAAAAACAATTGTGCAGGAAACCCAATGTAGTTACAACAAATTCCTACAATCTTTATTTGATTATATTTCTCTGTTGTTATAGCTCCTGATTCTTTGATTGCCACAAAAACAAAAGGCTACAGAATACAACTCTATGGTACAGGGAATGGGAGGCAGTTACGAATGGGAATGGGAGGCCTAGGGAAAAAAAGGGAAAGAGAGGCGGCTACGAAAAAACAAAGGGATGGGAGGCCTAGAAAACAACAATTACAACTAAAAATACCATAGAGTTGTATAATGTAGCCTTTTATTTTCATGGCACCCAAAGATTCGGGAGTTGTAAAACAGAGCAAGATAATCAAACAAAGAAAGCAGAAAGATGCTACAACTACACTGGATTTCTTACACAATTATTTTTCTATTTGGGTAGGCCTACTGCTATTTTTACTGGCCTTTGGGTATTTTGAGTATGGATAAAAGTAAAAATAATATAACAGAACAAAGCCAAATCGGAAGAAAATAAAAAGAGACTGCACTGCCCTTTCCAAAAAGCACCAACCTAGAGACGCGGACTGGGCACCCACCTCCCGGTCAGTCTTTCCAGACCAACTGTGGTACAGTACCACGGGTACGAAGGTGGTACCATCCTAATAATAGCATTTCCTGACTAAATACTATAATTCTCCTCAAGGGTCAACTGTTGATCTGTTGAGCCGACAGTGTCTGGATCGAGGTCTGGTTGGATGCTAGATAGACCTGCAGCGGTTCTATCAAGTGGAGATGGAGATGTCGGCTTCTCTGCAGTCGTCATTCGCTGAGACACGGATGCAATCGGCGCAACAACTGCAACCAAATTCAATAGAAAACAGAAACTTGAGTATCACTGTTGTTTAGAGCCGTGCTGCAGCATTTAAAACAGACTGCAGCTGAAATAGAGTCGGATAATATAATTAACAGCTCGTGTCTGTTTGAATGGTGCAACATCAATTCAGGTCCATGAACAGACCTTGCCATGTAGCCACTGTATGGCCTTGGACCTGCTTTCTTTTCGACGAACTGATCACGAGAGATACATCGTAATCTCATAAGAGCAACGTCGTGGGAACCAGCTTGTTCAAAACCGCTGCAATTTTGAATGAGTGCACGTGTATTGCAAGCTGTCTGTTCTCTTAGTAGTTAAGTTTGATGTTAATTAAGATTAACCGCATAACTTGTAGCATACATACAGCACTGTGCGTTTGCAAGCGTTTCATTAAAGAAAAATATTATTATTATTATTATTATTATTATTATTATCATTATTATTGTTAGGATTTTTGCACTGAGGGATGGCTTGCCCTCATTATTGCTTGCCCCCATTATTTGCCGCTATTATTTGCTGCTGCTGCTTGCTGCTGCTGCTTGCTGCTGGCTTGGCCGGCTCAGCCTGCTGGCCTGGCCGGCTCAGACTCCGCCTCTTTGGCCCAGCCGGCTCGGGCTCCGCCTCTCTAGCCCAGCCGGCTCGGGCTCCGCCTCTCTAGCCTAGCCGGTTTAGCTCAGCCGGCTCAGGCTCCGCCTCTTTAGCCCAGCCGGCTCAGACTCCGCCCCCCTAGCCCGGCCGGCTCGGGCTCCGCCTCTCTAGCCCAGCCGGCTGGCTTAACCTCTGCCCAGCCTGCGCTGGTAGTGTATATAAGGAAGCTTGCTGCTCTTGCTCAGTGCAGACGAATGGCCTGGCGAAGAACGCGGTAAAACGCGTAGTAGCTGGCTGATGATCTGGCTTGACGAGCGGTAAAACGCTTGTTGAGTGATACTGTTGTGGAGAGAGGTAAAATCCTGAATACCAGCCTTGAGCTTGAACATCGGCCTCTTCAGGTGCTCCTCCACGTGACTGGGGTTGCGGTTTCCGACTACCGCAACCTAGCTGACGGACGAAGCTGCTACGACGACGGTTCTACTCCGGGTGCTGCAGAGGCAGAGACGACGGTCCGTCGTGCTTGACGACGCCGGTTCGATTCCTGACCACCGCGGATCTGCTCCGACCATTCACGCAGGCTCTATTGCCTGCCGTGCTTGACGACGCCGGTTCGATTCCTGAACGCTTCGCATTCTACTCCTGGCGCTACGGAAGTCACTGGGACCTGCAACGACGGTTCGACTCCTAGCGTATCCGCGACGAATCTACTCCTAGCCTCGACGATTCGAAGCTGGCGCTACATAAACTGCTGCATCGACGCACGGAAGCTGGCGCTACATAAACTGCTGCATCGACGCACGGAAGCTGGCGCTACATAAACTGCTGCATCGACGCACGGAAGCTGGCGCTACATAAATTGCTGCATCGACGCACGAACTCTGGCGCTACATAAACTGCTGCATCGACGCACGAACTCTGATTCAAGCGCTGCAGAAACTGACACAAACAGTTCGTTCTTGAAGTGCTATAGCGATTGTGACGCAATAAATTACTTGTGCTGTGAACTCTACCTGATCATCGTGGTTTCTTCAATAAACGTGTTTAAGCCTAGCCGGCTAGTCCTTGGTCTACAGCCAAGGCCGTACTGCGCGGACTGACTAAGGGTACCTTTGACGACTGGGGTTGGTACTCGGCTCCTGGTGTTTTCGCCCAACCCCTGGTCCGCTACAAACTGGTCCCGCGAAGTGGGGTGACTGGAAAAACTCTGCACCGCTTCAAGCTGATTCCGCGGAAGTGGTTTTGAAAGATTCGCTGCACTTCTACGAACTGGTGAGAATTTCGACGGAACGACAACAATGTGGAATCCTCTGATCGGTGACATGGACGGAAGCGTCGCTGGCTTCCCAACGACTTCTACACCCGCCGCAGGACGAGGAAGGGACCTCCTGGTCGACTACGAGGTCGAGTCCAGCAGATTCCTCGATAAAATCGACTTCGAGGACGCACCGAAGAAGGACCGAAAAACCGTGCTGATTTCGGAAAGGGACGCGAGCAGGCTGGAATCAAAAGTCCTGGAAAACGTCGGTCGCATGGTCGGCGAAAAGAAGAGCCCTATGAAGCCCGGAAAATTCGACGGAACCGGATCCCTGGAGTCGTTCCTGGCACAATTCGACGTCTGCGCAAGACACAACCGATGGACTGCAGCCGATAAAGTCGACTTCCTTCGTTGCTCCTTGGAAAAGGCGGCAACGCAGCTGCTTTGGGACTTCGGAGCCAGCACCGAGGTCACGTATGAACAGCTCGTCGAGAGACTACGTCAACGCTACGGGTCGGAGGGTCAAGCTGAGACCTTCCGAGCGCAGCTCTACTACCGCCGACAGCGAGCTGATGAGACTCTCGGCGACTTGCTGCACGACATCCGGAGACTCGTCGTTCTTGCCTACCCGGTCCCGTCCAACGAAACGACGGAAATTCTTGCGAAGGACGCTTTCCTTGAAGCGATCCGCGACCGGGAGCTGTCTCTCAAGGTGAGAGAACGAGAGCCGAAAACCATCGACGAGGCGTACCGAACCGCTCTACGCCTGTCCGCGTACCAACAGACGTCGGACATGGAAGATCGTCGGAGACCTGCCAACCGAGTGCGAGGGTCTCAAGAAGTCGACGCCGGTGGACAGCTCCAGTCTCAATTGGACAGCTTCTTCGCCTCGCAACGTAAGTGGCAACAGGACATGGAAGGGAGGATCTGCCGACAGCTGGACGAACTCCGAAGCTCGCATCGGACGAGTTTCGGCGCAGAACCGACTGCCCCTCGGACGGTTCCATCTACCGTTCCTACTCCTTCGTCTCCGCCTCGAGGAAACGCTTCAGGTGGTCCCGGACGCGGGATAACCTGCTTCAGCTGTGGACAGGTGGGCCACGTGGCTCGCCGGTGTCGCCAGCGCCAACAATTCTCCAACCGAAGTGACGACGCACGCACCTCGGACCCACCGACGTCTGAACAGAACGGAACAACCGTCACGAACCATACAACGAGAGACCGAGCATCGGGTGTGACAAACAACGCGATCTACATCCGTGGCACGATCAACGGACAACAAAGAACTTGCCTAGTGGACACTGGGTCGGAGGTAAGCCTAGTTCCCTCTGCTGATGTTGATGGTTTGACGCTCCAGCCTAGCACGCGCATCCTTTTGGCAGCTAATGGAACGCAGATTAGAGTCTTGGGTCAGCTTGATGTTCCGATTAAGATTTCTAGAGGGTTTTCTATCGACACTAGTTTTCTTGTCTCTGATCAAATTGGTGAACCAATGCTTGGCATGGATTGGTTGAGGCAGCATCGTTGTCGCTTGGGTTTTGGACAGGGTGCATTGTTTATTGGTCGACGCCGCATTTCTTTGGTTAAGGGCAATGGATCGCTTTGGTGTCGCAGGGTTATGGTTGCCGAGGAAACAACTGTCCTTCCTCGTTCCCAGTGTGATATCCCGTGTAAAACTCAGTATCGTGATTTGACGACCTCCGCACAAGCCTGGATGACTGAGTCTAAAGAAATCCAGCCTGGGTTGCATGTAGCCAGAGTTGTGTTGGGTGATGATGCTGATGATGCCTGTATTCGTGTGGTGAATTTGAATGAACAGCCTGCCCTGTTGACGGCTAACCAAATGTTGGGCGACTTGCACCCTGTAAAGGTTGAGGAAGACAATGAGAGACAGACGGGTACTGCCGACGACAACTCTTTGATCGGGAAACTAATGGACGAAATCTCTGAGGACGTCCCGTCTGATGTGAAGGAGCGACTGAAGGACTTATTGGTCGAATATGAAAGTATTTTCTCGATCACTGACCATGACTTGGGTAGGACTATGATTTCTCAGCATAGAATCGATACTGGAGACTCTCGTCCGGTGAGACAATCTTTGCGTAGACAACCGCTTCCGTATCAGGCTGCTATTGACGCACAACTGGACCAGATGTTGGCTACTGGGGTGGTTGAACCAGCTGTTAGCGAGTGGGCAGCAAACGTGGTCCTCGCTAAGAAAAAAGACGGTTCCCTGAGATTTTGTATTGACTACCGGAAACTGAACAACCAGACTCGGAAGGATTCTTATCCTCTTCCTAGAATTGATGCTTGTCTTGATGCTTTGTCGGGCGCTGGGTGGTTCAGTACTTTGGATTTGCGCAGCGGGTACCATCAGGTCATGATGAACCCAGGTGACTCCGATAAGACTGCTTTCATCACTCGGCGAGGGACTTTTCGGTGGCGGGTCATGCCCTTCGGCTTATGTAACGCACCGGCTACCTTCCAGCGGCTTATGGATATCGTTTTCTCTGGGTTGAACTTTGAATTATGTCTGGTGTACTTGGACGATGTAATAATCTTCAGCAGTACTGCGGAGCAACACTTGGACAGATTGGGTCAAGTTTTTGGGAGGCTTAAAGATGCTAACTTGAAACTGAAGCCTAGCAAATGCCATCTGTTCCGACGCACGGTATCCTTTCTTGGACATATTGTGACTGCGGACGGGATATCTGTTGATCCATCCAAAGTACAGGCAGTAACCGAGTGGCTTACGCCCAGATGCTTAAAGGAGGTACGGGCTTTTGTAGGATTGTGCTCCTATTACCGTAAGTTCATTCGGGGTTTCTCTTTGGTCGCCGCTCCTTTGTTTGCTTTGACGAGGAAGGACCAACCGTTCCTGTGGGGAGATGAATGCCAGGAAGCTTTCGACCGCTTGAAGGACGCATTGACTATGGCTCCTGTACTCAGCTTACCAGTGGATGATGCCGCTTACACTCTGGACTGCGATGCCTCTGACGTCGGAATTGGTGGGGTACTTTCCCAGAATATCGACGGCGAAGAACGGGTGATTGCGTACGGTAGTCGGTTGTTTTCAGCAGCCGAACGCAATTATTGTATTACCCGAAAGGAATTGCTGGCCGTGGTAAACTTCACCCAAGTCTTTCGTCAGTACTTGCTGGGTAGGCGGTTTACCCTCAGAACGGACCATGCTGCGCTGCGATGGTTACAGCACACTCCTGACCCGATCGGGCAACAAGGACGATGGTTGGAGAAGTTGGCCGAGTTTGACTTCGAAATACTGCATCGTCCTGGACGCAAGCACGGAAACGCCGATGCTTTGTCCAGAAGGCCGTGCCGACAGTGTCATTGGGAGGAAGCTGATGCTACGGACCACTTCGTGCGGGAGGTAACGGAAGTGACGACAGGAAGCGACAGTACGACCGACATAGTGAGATCGCAGAAGGAAGACTCCGTCTTAAGCCTGGTGAGATCCTGGCTGAGCGAAGGGATGCCGAGTCTGCAGGAAATTCTGCAGGAGGAAGAGGCCGTTAAGGTCTATTGGCACCAGCGGGACGCGTTGTACCTGAAGGACGATGTGATCTACCGACGGACGCCAGACGAACTGGAACAAGTACTCGTGCCAAAGGATCTTCGAGAAGACTACTTGAGGCTGGCGCATACTGGCGTGACCGGTGGACATCTGGGCATTCGTCGTACTCGATGGCAGGTTCGAAGACGTGCCTATTGGGTCGGATGGTCCGGGGACGTAAAGAGGTTCTGTCGACACTGCGACGGATGTTGCCGGTACCGACGGGGCGCGCTACAAAGACAAGGTCCTCTGCAGCCCGTGACCTGTGGAGAGCCGTGGGAGCGAGTGAGCGTGGACGTTACGGGCCCGCATCCGAGAAGCAAGAAGGGGAACGTCTACATTCTGACCATGATGGACAACTTCTCAAAGTTCGCCGAAGCCGTTCCGATGGCCAATCAGGAGGCAACCACGGTGGCCAAGGCGTTAGTGGAGACGATCGTCGTCCGTTATGGGGCACCGCTCCAGATTCTGACGGACCAAGGGAGGAACTTCGAAGGACATGTGTTCCAAGAAATGTGTCGGCTCCTGGAGGTGGACAAGGTCCGGACGTCAAGCTATCGACCGCAGAGCAACGGTATGATTGAGAGGTACCACCGCACGCTCAACTCCATGTTAGGAAAGGTGGTGAGCGAAAATCAGCGAGACTGGGACGAGCATCTACCATACGTGGCGGCCGCCTACCGCGCCTCGATCCACGACGTAACGGGTTTCTCGCCAAACTACCTGATCTTCGGAAAAGAGAACCGAGCACCGCTGGACCTTGTTTACGGGCCGCCGGAAGGAACCGACGAGAGTGGACTCACCTATTCCACCTACGTGGCCGAACTGTCGGAGAAATTCGAGAAGGCGTACGGCACTGCGCGGCAAAGCCTCAAGAAGAACGCCGAGAGACGCAAGCACAACTACGACTTGCGAGTGCGCCCTGCAAAGTTCGAGGAAGGTGACTGGGTCTACTACTTCAGCCCACGGAAGTTCGTCGGACGCAGCCCGAAGTTTCAACGGAACTTCACGGGTCCGTTCCGGATTGTGCGGGCGTGCGGTCCCGTCAACTACCTTCTCCAAAAATCGCTGAAGTCCAAGCCCTTCGTATCGCACGTCGATAAACTCCGCCACTGTTACGGGAGGACGAAGGGACAATGGAGCGAAACGGGAGCAGGGACGACCGATGGACCACCCGCGGAAGCAGCGAACGGAGCCACCGCTTCTTCGAGCGGTCGGCCAGGACACCGCTGGAAAGGAACGCTTTCAGCGGAAGGAGCGACTTCTGGGGATCGACATGGTCCCGACGACGACGGCGCAGCCATGCCGGTTGTCAATCAGCCAAGGAACAGAACGCCTGGAACGGAAGGAAATTCGCACGACGGAAACTCCGACGAAGCGGGGGCTGGTCGACCTCGACGCACCACTCGTCGACCAGTCCGGTTCCAGTAGACGGCGTGCAGGTTCCGCGCACGACAACACAGGATGTTGTGAGTGAACGACGTTAAAAGATTCCCATTTTTGGCTAAAGGCCTTTTCTTTTATCGCCAAAAAGAGGGGGGGGGGATACTTTTTATTCTTTAACGAGGCACAAATTTTATTGCGAAAGTATCATTACTCTAAATTGTGAAAAGAACCCTTTTCTTTTCTTTGGTAAACAGGAACCATTTCGTTCTTATTGGAAAAAGAAGCATTTCTCTTACTGTGGAAAGTATTAATTTGTGAAAAAGAAACATTTTCCTTGCGAAAAGCACCATTTTTATGAGCAGAAATGCGGTATTATTATTAATTTTTACCAGCCCCCAGATGGACTGTTATAGGCCTAATGCTTTGTGTAAATCGGTTGATTAATCGTGTGGTTATTCGTGGTTAGCTGCATGAGATTCTGTTGTTAATCGCTTAATTAATCGCACAATTATTTGCGATTATTTGCATGCAAGCTTTGCTTTGATGAATCAGTAAGTAGGACACGCTAAATTCACATTTTCATCGTTTTTGATATTGGTGCCAGAGCATGATTACGGTAATGTGTTTAGAGGACATTCTCTTGTTGGTGGCTCTGTGCAAATTGAAGGCTTGAGATTGTATGTTAATTTCGTAAGTTAAAATTGTGCTTTAAATTCTTATGTGTCTCGTACATTTTTGTGTCGAGCATTGGATGCTTATAACAGTTAGTTATTCTGTATTATTATACAAGCCGTGCCTGGCCTCTGTTTTTCTTATTTATTTTCAGCCGTGCCTGGCTATCATTTTTATTTTTAAACTGATTGTTTTGCATACTTTCTCGCAATCATGGACATCGCTGCTCTAAAAAAAAAAAAAAAAAAAAAAGAGAAAGAAGGGGGTGGTTGCCACAACCGGCACATCGTACCCGAAACAATAAAAAAAAGAGAGCAATAAAAAAGAAAAAAAAAAAAAAAAAAAAAAAAAAAGGACAAAAAAGAAAAAGGGGGTTGTGCACGAAACGGCACTCCGCACCCAATTGAAATAAGAGAAATTGTGGACCACTTTGTGGCACAATTTAATCTAGGACTTAATTGTCCAGGTTTGGCCGACCCCAAAAGGGTACTTTTCTGTTTAGTTTTGATCAATGAGTTTTATTTACATACATGTATAGGCTACTGTGTCGTAACCGTATTTTGCGCCGATACGTGTACTGAGTTGCTTAACTGTACTATTGCGTTGCATTGCCTGGCGTTATATAAGTATTGGCGCTGCAGGGACTTAATTGTCCGGATTTATGCAATCCAATAGGGTATTTTCTGTTCTATTTTGATCACGTGTGTCTCAGTTATTTTGTCACGCAGTCTGAGTTATTATCTCGCTGTCTGATTTATTTGCTCAGGCGATTCCGGGACTTAACTGTCCGGCTTTGTGTGACCGATAGGTACTTCTGTTAAATTTTGATAATGCAGACTAAACAACATACTGCATTATTATACGCGCTGTGCTACCGTTACACGGTTACCGTTTACTTAACTGTGTTAGAAGTATTACTCGTAACTGGTTGATATTGTATGTGTTGTAATAATTAACCATTTCGTTACGTAGGCTTGATATCGCAGCTCGACTTATTGTTTGATGTGCACGTTGGGTCACGTGGTTCTGTAACGTTTCGCCGACCCGCTGTTTGTTTATATAGCGAACAGAGTTGTCTGTTATTACGTGTTTTCATCAGGGCCTATGTTATTTTACATTTGCAGGCTTACAGGTGTGTTAACTGGTCATACCTGTAATGTTCAACAACTGCACGGTGCTTAACCGTTGTAACATTTTCAGTACTGTTATCGACAGTAACTGTTGTCAAGATTGTCACTGATGTTTACGCACGTTTGTTTATATCGTGACCAGCGTTATCTGTTATTACGTTGTTTCAATCAGGGAATGCATTATTTTACATGTGACGGCTTTGAAGGTGTATCGTCCCTGTAATGTTCATTACCTGCCCTGTGATTAACCATTGATTATTATTATTGGTTTACGTGGCGCAGCGAACATTAAAGTGCGCTACGTAAATGTACATTTTTAACTGTCTCGCTTGCCAGATTTAAGCGCCTAATATGTTTCATGCTGTAATGTTGTGCGCTTCAGGTCAAATTTTGACGGACTTTAATTATGGGCAATAGGGGCCAATATGGGCCGTTTATTTTTTTGGCATGGCTCTTTCCTCCCTCAGTGCGGGGCACGTCCTTTCCGAGGGGGCCTCGGATCATTCGTGGGGGGGGACGTGTTAAGATTTTTGCACTGAGGGATGGCTTGCCCTCATTATTGCTTGCCCCCATTATTTGCCGCTATTATTTGCTGCTGCTGCTTGCTGCTGCTGCTTGCTGCTGGCTTGGCCGGCTCAGCCTGCTGGCCTGGCCGGCTCAGACTCCGCCTCTTTGGCCCAGCCGGCTCGGGCTCCGCCTCTCTAGCCCAGCCGGCTCGGGCTCCGCCTCTCTAGCCTAGCCGGTTTAGCTCAGCCGGCTCAGGCTCCGCCTCTTTAGCCCAGCCGGCTCAGACTCCGCCCCCCTAGCCCGGCCGGCTCGGGCTCCGCCTCTCTAGCCCAGCCGGCTGGCTTAACCTCTGCCCAGCCTGCGCTGGTAGTGTATATAAGGAAGCTTGCTGCTCTTGCTCAGTGCAGACGAATGGCCTGGCGAAGAACGCGGTAAAACGCGTAGTAGCTGGCTGATGATCTGGCTTGACGAGCGGTAAAACGCTTGTTGAGTGATACTGTTGTGGAGAGAGGTAAAATCCTGAATACCAGCCTTGAGCTTGAACATCGGCCTCTTCAGGTGCTCCTCCACGTGACTGGGGTTGCGGTTTCCGACTACCGCAACCTAGCTGACGGACGAAGCTGCTACGACGACGGTTCTACTCCGGGTGCTGCAGAGGCAGAGACGACGGTCCGTCGTGCTTGACGACGCCGGTTCGATTCCTGACCACCGCGGATCTGCTCCGACCATTCACGCAGGCTCTATTGCCTGCCGTGCTTGACGACGCCGGTTCGATTCCTGAACGCTTCGCATTCTACTCCTGGCGCTACGGAAGTCACTGGGACCTGCAACGACGGTTCGACTCCTAGCGTATCCGCGACGAATCTACTCCTAGCCTCGACGATTCGAAGCTGGCGCTACATAAACTGCTGCATCGACGCACGGAAGCTGGCGCTACATAAACTGCTGCATCGACGCACGGAAGCTGGCGCTACATAAACTGCTGCATCGACGCACGGAAGCTGGCGCTACATAAACTGCTGCATCGACGCACGAACTCTGGCGCTACATAAACTGCTGCATCGACGCACGAACTCTGATTCAAGCGCTGCAGAAACTGACACAAACAGTTCGTTCTTGAAGTGCTATAGCGATTGTGACGCAATAAATTACTTGTGCTGTGAACTCTACCTGATCATCGTGGTTTCTTCAATAAACGTGTTTAAGCCTAGCCGGCTAGTCCTTGGTCTACAGCCAAGGCCGTACTGCGCGGACTGACTAAGGGTACCTTTGACGACTGGGGTTGGTACTCGGCTCCTGGTGTTTTCGCCCAACCCCTGGTCCGCTACATTATTATTATTATTATTATTATTATTATTATTATTATTATTATTATTATTATTATTATTATTATTATTATTATTATTATATTAAAACACTCTATAACACAGAGGTGAATGAGAAGCAGCCTACGTTCTATTAGGTGCAGTCAACTGGACTTCAATTGAGGAGACATACCATCAGCAGAATCAGCCGCCGGTCCAGCAACTCATCCCTGGAAGACAAAGTGCTTCGTTTTTCTCATTCCATCACCGCTTGAGGCTTCCGTCATCCTTCGCTTCCTTTTCCATCTCCCTCTCTCGGCTTCTTGTCTTTTTTCTTCTTCTTCTTTCCAATCAGGAATGAGAAAAAACAGCAACATCCGACGGTCGCCTCGTCCTCTTCTTGTGCCACTTCTTTCTTGTCCTTGTCGTCCTTATCAACCTCCTCCTCCTCCTTCTTCGGTGGTTCTGGTTGTAGTGCGCGACGAGTATGAGAAACTCGTTTTACACTCGGTCTATAATTAATATTTTTATTTTCCCGTTCTGGGATGAACCTAACGTCATCGATCCGAGACCAAGAGATGAGTGTGGGACTCGGGGTCTTAGGAATCTCGTCCTCATCACCGTATGTCAATCGCAACTCCTTTCTGTTATGAACAGAGTCCTTCCCATCATCATCATCATCATCATCACCATCATCACCATCATCATCATCCTGTTTGAACAAAGCGGCGAGTCCTTCGTAATTGGAATCCGGTGATGCAGTCCTTGGACGTGTGAAGATAGAATTGTTGGCTGGTTTCGTGAATCTCAGGCAGATCGCAGCGTCTATCTCTGCCATCATTTCGCGAAGAACGCCACATATTGGTTCCCGTGCCAACGACACAGGGTGCTGCTGCTGCTGCTGCTGCTGCTGCTGCTGCTGCTGCTGCTGCTGCTTCTCCAGTTCTGTCTCTGCCTTTCCAAGATCACTCTCAACGGGAGCAGCTGTTTCAACTTGACGTGTAGCGCCGTCTTCAACAACTTCTGTTGCAGGTTGTGTTGGCGGACTAAGCTTCGGTTGCGACACGTCTGTCTTGGCTGGAGTCGCACGGACGGACGTACGAAGGATTCCAGTTCGAGGGGCGGCAGGGTCCTGACGGGAGATGACTGTCGGCACTTCTACGGTCGTCGTAGCGATACGATGCTTGCGGAACAGTCCGCGCAGACAGCTTGCCCTTGGGCGAAGAAGAGATGCAGTCTTAGTGGAAGAGACGGTCGGAGCGTGGTCACAGGTGACAGCCGCTGCTGCATGACCTACCGGATTACTTAAACGGTCCGCAGCCGAAGCTTCGACGCCTATTTCGGAAAGTCTCGTCTTTCCACGGAACATACGACGTAAATCCATGCTTGTAAGGGTTAATCTACGTTTCCAGAACGGAATAAAATCCACTATATTTCGAAAATTAGCCCGAGTCCGATCTGGATTAATCCACAGTACGTTCTGATCGGCTGATCAGAAGTCAATTAATTCGATCAACGCGGAACTTTGTTAACAGCTCAAAAGAGTGAACTATTTGGAAAACGAATCTAATTCATACTTATAACAATACATAAACTGGAGAAAACGGCCGAATAAAGTGGAAATAAAATCGCGTTATAGTCTGTACACGCAATTTATTCGCTCTCGAAATCACAAAACTCATCTAGATCACACGGAAATCACAAAGCGACCATACAAAACACCGTGACACTGAAGCCATTTAAAAAATCATCATAGCAACGCGACGTCATTAACAAATGCTGACTTAGCAACGGAAGCGCCATCCAGGAATGTAAACATTGACGTGTATTATTATTTAGAATTGTATCTAATAGTTAGTTTAGTCAATGTGAGATAATTATGTTAAAATTAAATAACGTTGATGGTATACACTGATGAATGAAGAACACCAGCGAAAAATAATTCGGTAATTATGAGTTAATATTATTATTATTATTACTGTGCGCGTCGCCTCTAAAGGATTTGACGGATTAGGTGGTGAAATGAACAGTTTATCGTAGCAGCAGTATTATCCTATTAGGCTATTAAGTCTTATTACTATTATGCATGTATGTACATGCATGTACGTATGTATGTTTGTGTGTAAGTATGTATGTATGTATGTATGTATGTATGTATGTATGTATGTATGTATGTATGTATGTATGTATGTATGTATGTATGTATGTATGTATGTATGTATGTATGTATGTATGTATGTATGTATGTATGTATGTATGTATGTATGTATGTATGTATGTATGTATGTATGTATGTATGTATGTATGTATGTATGTATGTATGTATGTATGTATGTAGGCCTATGTATGTATGTAGGCTATGTATGTATGTATGTACGTATGTTTGCATGCATGTTTGTATGGATGTTTGCATGTAGCCTATGCATGTATCAGCAGATGACTTGTGTTACTTTTTAAAATTTAAATACACAAACTACGCCGACTGCCTCTCGAATACAGCCATAATTATAGGATTTCACAGGTAGCAGGCAGGTACAGAGGCGGCCGCCAGCTATACGTACGTACGTTCGCACATAATGTGCATGCGTAAGTACGCTTGTACGTACGTGCATACATACATATATACACTACATACATACATACATACATACATACATACATACATACATACATACATACATACATACATACATACATACATACATACATACATACATACATACATACATACATACATACATATGCAAAATACATGAAAACATACATACAACGTATACATAATTATATAGTCATGTTCATAGGCGCAACTTTCTAGTGTGACGGTGGTGTCCAGTCACTACCACTTTTAAAAGTGGTCGTGACAGTCACCACCACTTTTTGGTCCGGCAAATAAATATTTTTTTCTGTTTAACATAGCCTAATTATTATGTTAGTTAGTCACGAATAACCTATAATTTTGTCTATCCGTGACTAACATCGCAATGGCATATAGTTCTAATTACGTCAGACGGTCAGACATGCTTTTATGTTTGAAAAATATTTATTTGCCAGAGCAAAAGTGATGGTGACTATCACCACCACTTTTTAAAATTATTATTTGTGACTAACATCGCAATGGCGCCAATATTGATAGCGGTCTTTGCGACATCTTCACTGTCCACAGTAGTGACAGTACAGTCTATACCTGACCCATGGCCATAACTCCTATTATAGGCTAAGAAGAGAAAGGAAGGATTCCCTGACCCCTCTCCACTTTAAACCTGGGAAGGGAACGTGAAGCCTTTCCGTTTACCACACCGTTATGGCTCAGAGGCAGTGGCATTTGGTCACACAATCTTTTGGAATCATTAGTAGGCATAGCCTATTAGAATGGCATTGGTAAAACCACGTGCCGCACCCGAAGCCGGCAAAAGTTGGCCAAGACTATATAGGGGAGGGTCAGCAAGCTAGTCGACTGTCTCTTGGATGATATAATTTTTCGAATGAATGGATACTAAAAGCGCTATGTATACTCTTTGGGCAGGACCCCAATTTATTTAAAGTTGGCCGCCGACAACAAACTTTTTGCACAGTCGGAGCCTTGTGCGGTTCATGGAGGAATGTGGCGTACAATATAGTTAGGACTAGCCTATATCATCTTATTAAGACAGGTTGGCCAGATAAGGCGTGGGCAACTAATTATTAAGACAGCCATGACATTTAAAATATAGATCTATTCATACAATTGTATTATAGATGGCAGGACTTTTTAACGTGCCTTTAAGACTGTAAAGTTTCATTTAAAAATTCGTGTGTTTGGCCAAGATATGGGCTAAAAACCGTATAGGGATTACTTTTTTGGCCCACCCTGTATATCGTGTTGTGAGAGGAGCGCCATTGAACCTATTTGAACAATCTTATCCATCGTATTTCAAGCTGTCAGCTGGATTGGTGTGATGGTGAATGCAACTAAGCAAAAAGTGCAATTGCACACTGTGCTTTGAGATAGAATTGAAGTGGCTATGGAGAAAGACCAATTGAATATAGGATTATAGGCGGAATCCGGATGAAATTTGTGAAAGAGCTGTGTTTTAAACGCTGACTTAGGCCTAATGATCCGTGAGTGGAGAGATCGTGGGGCCCACCAGCGAGAGAGACGAAGGGGTAAACGAGTGAGGATGGAGAAGGAAGGGAGGAATAGTTCTCACTAGAGTTTATACTAAGTTCGTATCTGGGTAGGGGTAAGGAAGCCAAGTAAAAAAGGAAGGGAGTTGTGAGCAAAGGAATAGTCACCACCACTTTTCAGAGGAAAGTTACGCCCATGGTCATGTTCAATCTCTATTGTACACAACTGGGTCCGGTTTCGAATCCAGCCCACCGAAAGCAATCACAGCAAAAATCAGCAACCAGAATATAAGAATGTTTCATTGTTAGGTTTCGTCAATATCAAGTTAACATTTAACAGACTTCAGAAACGCTTAAGAAACAATGCACGCGCTTAACACGATAACACAGGTCTGACGATTACATTTACAAAGAATTTCCTAACTTATCTTGTTCCATTCAGACCACAACAAGAAATATTTCCTAAAGAAAGACAGGATAAAATATTACGCATCGTTTTGTATTTAACACTTAAACTTTAAAGGATCAGGACTTTCGTCCGTCATCACCTCTGTAGTCTTACCGTTGCTCATTGCAGGATGATGCACTTTAAGAAAATGTACAGAAAATGCGCTAAAGCATCTGCTGAAAAGATGATATAAAGTAAGGAGTAGATAGAAGTTCTCAACGTAAAGACGTTGAATGCTCTCTGGCGATAATACCGTAGGCTAATATCTCAAGTTCCTGGTTTGTATAAGCCTATACGCCGGGACGTCCAGTTTGTATAGGCCCTACTATAATATAGCCGGCAGTGTAGACGTGTAGGCCTATTTTAGCATCGTAAAATAATTATTTTCACGCTAAGCCAGATATTATAGTCAATGTCCATGATCGAGGGTCGCTGCTCTATACAGTTAATAAATATCACGTAAATCTTTTACATAAATAATTATATAAATAATAGATGCCAATTTATATGGCGCCGTAACATTAACATTTCGTAAAAGCAGACGACTATAATAATTATCATCACGCAAAAGCAGATACCAGCAGACACTTTGTATACCCATGTCCTTACACGCATCGTCCCTTTACATGCACATGTAGTAGGCCTACATCTTGTAAAAGCAACATAATATGATATTCGTGCCATCTTCCACATAATATTATGAGAACGGGAGATGATGATGATGACGATGACAACGACGACGATAATGATGATGATGATGATGATGATGATGACGACGATGATGATGATGACGACGAGACGACGATGATGATTATGATTCATCGTGGTGTACTTAGAGATGTCCTGGGTTCAACCTCTTCAAATTCCCACAAATCGATCATTTCAAGAGTTTTAAAGTTACTTCTTTGCATTTTTGTCCATGTCCATTGGGAAATCCGCAAGCAGGAAATCCTCAAATTCTATTCCTGGCTACGCCTCGGTAATCCATTGACTCCACAACGTGCTAATATTCGTTCGTCCATATCGTGTGTGACAGTATTTCAAGGACCCTGAGGGTCTGCTCAACTAGACACGTCTGAAAAGTTAAGTGTGGCCGAGTAGTGAGTGGACTACAGGTAGCGACTTGTGTTGCACACGTGACACGCGTCGTCGATCGGTCGATTCTCGTAGCTGCACGACCCGCACTGCCACGTCTCGTCACGTTCAAGGTCATCGCTCTTCCACGGATCCCTCGTCTTGCCAGAGGTCAAGGTCCCCGAGGGTGGTCGCCCTGGCGTCAAGGTCATGGTCTGCGAGTGGTCCTGGTAGGCGGAGATTGGCGGTCGAGGGAGATCGGAGGAGGACGCCTGGAACTGCCACGGCTGGTAGGGGGAGCACGTGTCGACGCTGGTCCCTGGTCGGGTGGAGGAGGGGCCTCGGGCGCTACCACTTGGAGGAGGTGGTGGTGGAGGCGGTGGAGCGTTCTGACGGATGGTGGGTTCCAGCTGAGCGAGGACCTGACGACGCGTGACCGGGTCCTTCATCTGGTCTGGACTGAGGTTGAGAAGGGTGGCGACTGCATCGTCATCGCTGACGTCACTTCCGGTGGCGCCGTATCCATGGTGACGGTGGATGGCGGCGGCCACCTCGGTGGTTCCGAACCCCAGCGTCTCTGCATCAGGAGCTTGACCCTTCACCCTGACGACGCCGCGTCCTCTCAGCGACATAACGTCGGACTGGTTGCGCTGGCTTCCACTCCTGCTGTCCCGCGACTCCTGCAGCTGTCGACCACCGGACTCGATCGTGTGGTACGAGCTCCTCTTCGACGTCGACTCCCGGAACTCGGCCCCTGACCTTGACCTCTCCTGCCTGAAGGTCGAGAACGATAGATTCGATTCCTCCGTCGTTGGTGCAGCCTGGCCCCAGAGGGCGCCGGCGGCGGTGGGACCGGTCACCCTCGGTGGAGGAACCACATCCTTCTTCTCCTTCCTCGTCGTCGTCGCCGCTGCTCTGAGGGTCCCCAGCTTGGACTTATCCGATGAGGGGAACCCGTAGTAGACTGACTGGTCTATCCTGGAGAGGTCTTCCACTGCGTCGTAGACGTTCTCCGTCTCCGGATGGGCCCCTCCTGATCCACGCCAGGGCTCCGTCCGCATCGTGTTGCCATGGGAACCAGCTGCTGCTGTCGGATGCTTTGGATCAACCTGGAAAGCTCTTGATCCTGTTTGAATCGATCTTGAATATGATGATTCGCTTTCTCCACTTCCTCCTCCTCCTTCTCCTGTTGCTCCTCCTGCGCTTCCCACTCCACCGTCTCGTCCTAATCCTCTAAGGTTACTCTGAGTCAGTCCCGTCATCGTCTGTATGGACTTACCACCTCCTCCACCACCACACTCACCTCTTCCCACTACTCCACCCTCTGTCCTACCACCTCCATTTCCTTCTCCCAATTCCTTCAACTCTTCCTCAACCCCTTCTCCCTTTCCCACTCCTCCTCCGCCTCCTACGCCCACTTCCCCCGCCTTGCCACCCGTCGGGGTACTCTTGCCCCTTCCCGCCTTCACCATTCGGTGTCTCTCCCGCACGTGGTCGGCACACACTCTTCCATCGCCCGTGACCTCTTGTCTGACTTCAAAGACAATCCTCGATGCAATTCCGATCGGCTTCACTGCATTCGCCACCCGTTCCATCTCACTGCATTCGATGGATGCGAGGAAGAGGTCGAAGGCGACGAGTCCGACGTCGGAGCGGTGTGGCATCTGGAGCAGCTGGAAGCAGTGGACGACCCTCTTGTATCCGAGCAGAAGGAGAAGGTCGTCCGGATGGAAGATACGGTTCTCGATCTTGATCTTGAAGAATCCGGAGAACATCTTCAACAGACACACACATAATTTTTATGTACATACATGAAGTTATCGGAATGGATGGACGTATGGATGGATGGATGGAATTAATGGATGGATGAACGAACAAACAATAAACAAAAGAATGAACGAGCGAGCGAGTGAGTGTGTGTGAGTGAGTGTGTGAGTGAGTGAGTGAGTCAGTGAGTGAGTGAGAGTGAGTGAGTGAATGAGCAGATGGATAGATAAATGAATGAACAAGGGAGGGAGGGACGGAGGGACGGAGGGAGGACAACGATTGTTCCTATTGTCTCACCGTTATAGTATGGAATTCCGTCTTCCACGGATAATCCCAGAGATTCATCGCATATGATTCCATGTGACGCAGGACTTCTGCCGTCTGACTCGGCTGCCACGGTCTCGCCTCTGATTGGACGCTCTTCCTGATGACGTCAGAGATGACGGGGTTCAGCCGCTGCACTGGACTTGCGTTGCTAAGGAACCGGATCCCTAAGTCCGTAACGGTCTTGTATCCCTCTGGACGTTCCAACGCCGGGACGTCCAGTATGAGGCTACGGTATGACGCTCGCAGTTCCTCTCTCTGCTTCTCCATGTCCTCGCTGTCTTTTATTTCCCGTCCCATGACGTCAGCGATACGTCACCGCCATGAAACGTACGCCACCGACATACCGTCACAGTTATATGCGTTTTTCAATGTTTGTGTCAATTATTTACGTCACCGTTATATGAGCAGACGTTTTGTACGTCAACGATAATATACGTCACTGCCACGTCACTGTAATACCGAGTTCATTATTGACGAAGCACCGAGCGTGTACTTAACGTCCTTTCTACGTCACTGAAACGTCACCGGGATACGTCACGACTTCCCTCTTTGATTAAATCCATAGATCTGCAAAGAAAGAAACATATTAAGCTGTCTATAGTAATGGCCGCGTCTTTTATTCCAATGTTTGCATGGCGTCATGGGCGGAGTTTGGTTTCCGTTCTTGGAGGAGCTAATGCCTTCTTAGGGGGGGGCTAGGCCCGGAAAAGATATCATTTTCATGGTAAAAAAGCTAAATCTGGGCCTTCTTGGGGGGGGGGGGCTTAGCTCCCCCTGCATGGCCCCCGATAAACTCCGCACATGCATGGCGTGCAATAGCAATGCAGTGCAGTGGCACGTCAACAAAATTAAATGTCGCTTTGTTTACATGAGCTTCCCATAAATTCAGGTTTCCACAAGCACAATTAGCTGCTGTTAGTGCTCTTTAACGATATTGTATCCTGATAAAGATAATATTAAGGTCGCTCTCCTCCTTACTTTATAGCTATTGGGACTGGCACTGTCATTGAACGACCGTAGGCAGAGTATCACAGATTTCAATGGCCCGTGTTTATCTAAAGGGTCCGCTTTTGACAAGTCGTCCTACACAAGCTGTTATAATATAGGACGACTTGTTAAAAGCGGACCTATAAGAAAAAACTTACTGACCTAGAATAGGCCTATACGTTTGTCGATGCTACAAAAGCACTCTTTGAGAAGCTTTATCTTTTATAAAAGTTAAAAAATATGCAAAGTCACAGTGACGGCGCTATACCATAGGTCGTAGCAGGTCATTTGATTTTCCTACTCGATTGACCTGCCTTATGATCTGATAAAAAAATTTCTTCCACGGAACTTTTTATTATCTGCTTTACATTTAATTTCATCGACTTGCTGAACAACTCCTACGACCCCGAGGTGACCTGCTAATTGGTTGGCTGATTGAAACTAAACGTTGAAGATAATAAAATCGTCTGTTATCGACTTACCGAACAGTGATCGATTGCGTAGCGAGTTCCTTGTTTACTCTTGAGTTGAGCATGTCGTATGTATCGATCGAAACACGTGGTCTATACGCATGGAACCTATTTACCAACAATCCAACATTGTACATTCGAGAGAAGAAAGCAGTGTATTGATCAGATAAGTAATACGGTGCATATATAGCATGTAGGCCCCTACACAAAATAATTTCACGGAGTATTACATAATTCAAATTGAACCCTCATACTTAGACTACTTGAAATGTAGGCCTACACATTTATTCTGCCTACATAATCATGTGCACACCATTTCAAAACACACACTCACTCTCACACACACTCATACACACTCACACCCACTCACCCACATGATTTATGAGGAAGTCAAACGGGGAACAGCTGTGAAATAACCCGCTGTCTTATATAACAGCAAAGAAATTAATATGCAAGAGAGCGACCACGCGTGAATACCGTACACTCGTACAGCGACCGCGATAACAAAACATTTATTAAACCAATAGACTATTAACCTACTCTCCAGACTTCGGATGACGGAATCGATCATGGATTAATTATTTTAGAGCTTCTTCAGGTCAGCATGGACCTTTTATCATACGCAAGGAATTAGTGTAGGTCTATAAATATAATCAGGCAGGGATTCGAAGGATCTCGCCCGATAAAATCATTGAAATACGAGCAACTTTCTGGAATAGGTTGCATAATATTTTACGGCTTGAGCTCCTTGGTCCTTCCTTAGACCTACCTCTATTTCGAACGCATTTGAAGCCCATTTTTTACACACCGGTTTTTCCACTTCTGTAGTTTTGGTCGCCTCTGAATAGTTTGGGGGCTGAAGCTTGGAGCGGGACGACTCGACGAGTGCGGTATAACCTCAGGCAATAGTGAAACTGGGAGCTACAGCAGATTCGGGAGAGTTTCAGTTTCGTTTGTAGGGGGTGGGGTGGCTTAAGCCTAAAGCCCAACGCTGTGGCTATGCGTCTCTCTAAAAAAAATCCATGAATGAAAATGCAATAGCCTACCAGTTATACCACTGTAGAAGACTCCGGGCTTTTCTTTTAATGTAACTTGAAGAATGATAAGGGAGGGAACGGGTAGTGCAGTTCCAAAAATTCAAATAGGGAAGACATGAGAAGCCATAATACTATACATTTGCATGTATGTCATGTTTTCAATAATGTTGAACGATTGACCGCAGTCTATAAATATACGATTCGTTTACGTTTTGGACTTAGCTATATAGTCCAAATTAATCTGCGTAGACGACGAATAAGAAGCTTAACTCCGCCACTGGTTGCACTCCGGCTCCAAGGCACCGACGCCACCACTACATCACCGCGCCCAAAGAATTGAATGCTTTTTCTCTTGTTCAATGTTAAAACAATATATGAAATTTCTGGAAGCCCAATTCTCATCCAAAACGTCAGGGACACAGCTTCATGTATTGAGTCCTCAATCCTGTGCATAAACTGCCCTTAACATTAAGGTAAACAAACTTACCAACTGAATTCTCTTTACCTGTAAGCGCCGAGTCTAAGAAAGCATATAGGTTAGGTGCCAACACTCCGCATTCAAGACAACCTCTTTGCATTGGCAACACGTATAGCTCAGCTAAAATTAATTATGCGCATAATAGTTTGCCCAGCATGTGGACAGAACCGTAAATTGGACCAATGACCATTATGCGCCTATATAATATATTGGCTCCCTTGAAGAGAATGATGGTTTAGTGTGACCAGCTTTATTTATGCGCTTAAGACACAAATGTCATGTAGCTTAATATAACAGGTCTATATAATATTTAGCTTATACAAATGTAGCTATATTTGTATATATATATATATATATATACGCATCGTAGGCTATATATAATAATTGTGTTCTCCAAAGAAAATGTTATTTCTTACACGCCTAACTTCCATAGCGTCCTACGACCTTATATATAATTATAATATGCCTTAAGGACTGGGTTATACCCAACACCCACACGCAACACTGTATACTAGTGTATAGGCTACCCGGGAAGTAGGCCAGGATTTGAAGCACGCGGATATCGTTATTTCCAATAAGAGAATAATTGTCAGAAGTAATGAAAAGAAGCATTGACCTACTCATAGTTTGAGTACACAACAGTATAATTGCATTGGCCTAAAATAGGCCCATCTATATATATATATATATATATATATATATATATATATATATATATATATATATATACTCCGATTTATGAGGTGATGTAGGCTATGCAATTACCACACATAATAATAAGAGGCTATTTAACAGCTAGGTTCACGGGTTCATAATTAAATACTTATATTGAACTTGTGTGTAAACAGTATATAAATATCTACATGTATACTATATATATGTATATATTTATAGTGTATATGTTCACTATATATATATATATACATGTAGGCCTAGTGTCCGTATTATCATATTTCAGAGAGCGTAGGCTGCGTAATATAGGCCTACTATCGGTTCGATATATCCACAAATGATTTCGCAGGAACTCTATTATTGCAGACATCCGCGTATATTTACAATGCTCTCGTTTTTACGATCGACCACAACATTCAGGGTTTTACATCGCGGGGGTGGAACAATTACTGCAACAATTATAGCCTTTGTTCAAACGGACAGTAATTATAGGTCTGAACAAATACTTCAGGCTGTAGCCTATAATAATAGCCAACCGCTGCCTTGTTTGGGTATAGGCTTACCTGGGAAATAGGTTTACATACCTATTGGCCAATTATGCTGCCAAGAAAAACACGCTGTAAGCAAGATTCTATATTTTTATGCATAGGTTCATTGTACTATTATGCTGTATACATAGTCAAGAAGTTGTCAAGTGCACCAAAGTCTCCTTACATAAGCACCAGTCATATTCATGTACGACTGTACGTATTTATAGGCTAGGCCAATACCAACTGTGTTTGCGGAGCACACAGTATCGCATATATTATTTATATGCACATTGTAGGCCATGTAGGCCTATTTATAGGTAAGCATGCATATGACAATATACAGCTCATATTTTATTTAATGATTGAATGACTTGCAGCACGTAAGTTTATAAATCGCTATAGATATGTGTAAGGCCATTGTTATTCTCTGTTGATTCAACCTCTGACCTTTTTTGTTTCTTCCTGGATGACAAGTGGTTTGAAAAAGATGTCGGGTCTGATTTTGGCAGACGAGTCGACGCCAATTTGAAGTGAAAAATTTGTCTGACGACCTTTTTTGGTCATTTACCAAATTTTTAAAAAAATTTCCTACCATTTTTACCTAGTTATGGCATCTGACAACCTTTTTTAGTCATTCGCAACAGATATTTTGGTTTCTTGTGCTGAGATCCGGTGTCACGGGATATTCTATTCCCCTCCCCCGTAAAGATATCTGGGGGATAAATTAATCTATACCCGGATGGGATATAGGCCTACCGGTATACGTGTAGACTATCCGGGGAATGAACCATTCTATCCCAATTATTGAAAAATGTGCTTGAAAAATTACTGCTGTAGGCTTAATCAAATTTCAAGTGACTAATAATGTTTCAAGTGTCCTAAGCAATGTTCAAAGCAAGGCGACTCAAATTCATTTAGTGACTCTTAAGTGTTCTAGGAGTTCTAAATGTTCTAAGTGCTCTAAAACCAAAGCAAAAAATTATCTAAGTGGAATAAACATACTTTTTAGTGTCACTGTTCAAAACAAAGCAGATAAAAGCTAATTTGCAAAAATAAATACACCCGGAAATGACTTTTTCAAATCCTCTGTCATCCGGAGGGATACGATTAATACGGGGATATTCTATTTCGTGACACCATGCAGTAACAGCAGGCCTGGAAAATCAATGCTGGGTCGCAGACACGGTCCGGACCAACCCAGCTCATTTTCAGCCATGGTCTCAACGCACGCACCCACGCACACAGCACTCACGTGCGCGCATGCGTGCGTGCCCGCGTGGCCGTTTCTCTGAAGGTTATTTTTTTAGAGATAGCTTTTTGTCTGGAGTTCGATAGTTCGCGAGACAATGACCTGTGTGTAATAAAAAATTGTACTAAGAGGTCGAATCCTTTCTGATTATAGGAAAACGATTCAACGCCTCTCTTTCATGGTCCAGATAATAACATTATTATAATGCGATCATGTAGGCCGCTGCTTTTAAGATAGGCCTACTGCAGCTACAGTTAACCGCTTCAATCAATCGATCGATCGATCAATCAGTCAATCAATCAGTCAGTCAATCAAGCAATCAATAAATCAGGCAATAAATCAAATGAGTTAGTCAGTCAGTCAGTCAGTCAGTCAGTCAGTCAGTCAATGAATCAAATAAAATAAACTTTACAAAGCAACCTTTGGAGACACCTACTCTGGATAATAATTATAAACACTGTGCTGGAGATAACTTGAAGCTGTACAGCGAATTCACTAAACAAAGCAGACAATCCTCTGTAAATGAAACCTTCCAGAGACCATTTGCACTTCACTCAAGGGCCTCAACAGCACCGGACCTAGAACACCACAGGACACCATAGGACACCAAAGGACACCATAGGACACCAAAGGACAACATGGAACACCATAGGATACCAAATGACACCATAGGACACCAAAGGACACCATAGGACACCAAAGGACATCAAAGGACACCAGAGATCATCGGATTGATCTAACCTTGCGTTTAAGGTTCTATTTATAGATGCCTTTTTAAATGATCTCCATTTGAACCTGTCTTGATCACTTCCTAAAATGGCACATTCATTTAAACCCATCACCCATTCTGCACAGCCGTAGCTTGCTTTCGTCAATGTGTAGACCTACACGATGCATATTTTAATTAAAGTTTCAAAGAGGAGCAAATTAATTGGTGATCGACGGGCAGACAGACAGACAGACAGGCAGGCAGGCAGGCAGGCAGGCAGGCAGGCAGGCAGACAGACAGGCAGGCAGGCAGGTTTGCAATGCACACATAAATACATACATACATACATACATACATACATACATACATACATACATACATACATACATACATACATACATACATACATACATACATACATACATACATACATACATACATACATACATACATACATACATACATACATACATACATAAATACATATATACATACATACATACATACATACATACATACATACATAAATACATACATACATACATACATACATACATACATACATACATATACATACATACATATATACATACATACATACACACACACACACACACACACATACATACATACATACATACATACATACATACATACATACATACATACATACATACATACATACATACATACATACATACATACATGCATACATACGATGTAAGGATGATGATGCATGCACATTGCATAGGCCTACATTTTAATAGCTCACGTTCTACGTTACATCAATACATCGTAGGCCCTACATACCTCTTATGCTTCGTCCATAGTCTCTTTCCATAGCATATTGACCTGAATGACGTTTATGTCACTTCAAACTAGAGAAATCGGCGCAGTATAACGCAATAATAAAATGCTGCATCATATAGCGCAATTATACTCCCTGTGGAAATCAATATTCTGTCATTTTCCGCTCAAACGCAATTATCATAGCTTGCGGTTAGTGACATCGAAGTCTTGCTTAGCATAAAAGCCGTTGTAACAGCTGTTCACAAGCTATTTTCGGCCTACACACACCGCTCTTCATGACCTCAGCCTTATTAAAGTTCACCCACATTTTACTCGGTCATGCTGCGCACAGAAAAATTCCCTAAACTGTAAACATTTGTCATAGAAAGAAACATACCGCTGTCAGGCAATCCAGTAGACTGATGAATTATTCATGAGCCCACGTGACCTATTTGCATTTTGACACTTTGACGCTTTCTGCCATCTGGTGAATGATGTTGAAAGCCATCTGTTGAATAAAGTGTAAACTTATACAGGGCTTACTTGTTCAATAACTAGAGTAGCGAAAGGGCAGCAGATTACAAAGAAAATTGAAAACTTGAAAAAATTTAACCTTGCGTTTGATGTTGGCCTACCCTAAAAGGCTAAAACAGCGAGCGATTAGACAATAGCCTGGTTAAAGCTGCGTTGCTGCTCTTAGGCCCTATTAGAGAATTAGACTCGGCCTACTACTCAATTCATTTATTAGGCCAACTGATCCAATATATGGCGCCTTCTAGAGGTTACTAGGGCCGACTCAGAATCACTTCTGACCCAACTCGGGCTGAAAGGACAGTTTTAAGTATGCGATAAAACGCATCTGAGCAAAATTATGGCATAAGGACAGTGAAGGCTGGCTGGAAGGCCATTCATGGCATTCCATTGTTTGAGGCACAAACAATAGCGATTTGTTAATTTTACTCCAGCGCAAACACATGTCTTGTAGGTTATAATTTATTATGCCCTCAAATCAATACTTCACAGGATCGCGGCATAAACAATTTCGGAGAAAGTCTGCAGTTTCCGGTGTAGAACGCCACGGCCCACGATAAGTAAACAATACAATTCGAAAAGTTGATAAATTGCGTATCACTTTCTCTTTATTATTGTTTCTACTGCAGGATGATAATTTGAAACGGTTTCGAAACATCAAAGTGCCTGTTTTGGTTTTTATTTGTTAGTTAGTGTCAGTGTAGACGAGTTTTCTCATGCCGGTAGTGATATCTGATGCATACGAAACGGGCATAATGGTCGAGTATTGATTTCCTATTAAATAAAGACCACCTGTTGGTTTCACTAACGGCCGATGTCGATGTTTGGTAGCCGTTCTGGAATAGGTTCATGACCTTTGCTGCTACCCACGTATGCCTAGAGGCCCTAGCAGGAGATAAAAATAAAAATGAGTTAGGCCACCTTACTTCTTCAGGCCTTATCGTATATAGTCATTTTATACAGGTGTTTATTACCTGATATCCAGGGAGGCCAGCCCACTCTAAGCTTCGTTTATTCATTGATTATATGAAGTTTTATATCGACCCTTCAAATAACATACTCAGAAGCGCTCCCAGTCCAGCTTAAGGTGTGCTTGCAAGTGTTGATGAATGAAACTCTGAGATTGAAAAAGGTCATTGCCCATTGGGATTGGCATTTTAATTATACATGATTTTTCTAACAATGGTTAGTTTGAACGATGCAAGCAACCCCTAGATGTAAATCTGTCATTTTGGTATTCTAAGTTGTTCACCTGATGCAGCATCATTGTTTCTCATAAAAAATCCAACTTCTACTTTGGCATGAATCCTTTTCATCAATCCAGCTACTGGATTTGAGCAACAATTATTTTAGTATCAAACAAACTTCAATTTAATTAATTATTTTTCATCAATCCAGCTCCAATTTTAACAAGAATCTTGTCATCGATCCAACTTCTATTTTAAAAGTAAAAAATTATTTCAATCAATCCTACTTAGAAAAAGTTACATTTTGTGCGTCTATTCGATGATCCAACTTGTATATGCATGCAATTAACCTTAAAACCCATGGATTATGTATAAGGTGCATTATTTATAACACTGAATTGTTAGATTACCCAAGAATTGAATGGGTTAAACATTTGTAGCATGACACAGTCCTAAGATGTGGATGCCTCATTTGTTCTCCATAAATCCTCATATGCTAGCAATGAACATAAACCATTAGACAATCTTTTCGTGTAGTTTAATTCAGTCAAAACAAGGCACAATTATAGCATGTGCAGAAAATAATATCAATCTCAAACAGGAAGAGGCTTGTACAACCAAAGCCGCCTCTCATCCTGGTTAGCTGTTTTCTGGGTTTTTAAGGAGTCAATCTTTCAGCCATGAAAACACAATATAAACTTTTCACAACAAACAATTACAACAAATTATGTGATAACAACTTCATGACTGATGGCAGGAAATTTTTTCTGACACATGTCGTTAAAGTTTCTGTGAATGTCCCATACATTTAAAAATCTTTGGCATTTCAAAATATCTTTTCAAAATCATTTCGATATCTAGGACATTTCAAAATATCTCATCTTGCAGGCTGTCTTCACTTTGCAACACAGTAAAATGGTTGCTCTGCACTGTTAAAATAATTTACAGTCAAATCTGGATAGCAGTGTATCGAAGAGGAAGTTCCAACCAAGACAAAAGTCATTAACATTTGTGAAAATATACTCAAGAGTCAAGACATTCCACTAACAACACTACAGTTTAGTATGCCACTATACTACTAAGCAGTCACTTTCTCAAGAATCTTACTGCAAAATAAAACATTTTTTATAATTTTAGCAATTACGCATCAATTGTTGCGTATTGGCCAGTCTTCAGACACAATTCATTATTTCAACCATCTATTTTAAATCAACTAGACTTTAATCTCTAAAATAGCACATCTAGTATTATTAAGCCTAAATATAGCAAGCTTAATTTAAAAATTATCCTGAATATACAAAATAGCAAACTGGTGTAGTATAGGCACTTGTCAGTCTTCACAAAAACACGACATATTCAGTGTCTTTGAATAGGTTACTTCTCTCATAGACCAGACAAATAATGACTATAAAACATCTACTTATCACAAAGTTACTTGTTAACTATATTCCACTATAATCATCAATTAAAAAGTCTACACAATGCACTCAGATCTCAAAATGGATAATAAAAATCATTTCAAATCCCACCATTATGATTCCAAAAATGTTTGGCTCCATCAGCTTTTAAAAAATTTGGCCAGCTCTCCTCACATGCACACAGCTCACAGCTGCTGTACTGTGAAGTCAAATTTTTGTCTAATGGCTACAAAAATCCACAGTGCCTGCAACCCTTCAGTCATCACGTGTACGTTTTAATTCTTCACAAACATGGCTACTACCATTTTTCTGTTCTCCCCAGAACTTTTAAAGATGTTCCAGCTATAAATGCACTATCTATCATAGCCACTAAAGTAGCAAGGTTCATACAATAACAATTATACATCCTTTACTGTACACATCTTATTGCTACTGAACATTTGTGCCTGCACGCTAGTAAGCATCTGTTCCATTTGTTCATGAAAGAAAAACATTAAAGTCGCTGAGGGTGGCATTCGAATGTACAGCCATCTGCGGCAAATCAATTTGTAGCACACGATGCTATATCATTTGGAAAACAGTTCAATAAGTGAGTTCATCGCGTACAGCATCAGACGTGAGATATAGCGGTGCGTCGCAAGTCATTTTCATTGTGCGCGTGCAGCCTTTCCACGGCACGGTAGCGTGGCTGGTCCGCAGAATAGACGACGGAATTCCCGTTGACCTTCCACGTCTCGGTTGTCTGCGACACGATCACGCTGCCTCTCTTCGACGCCGTCGAATGTCCGGACGGTGACGTGGGACGCGAGTCACCGTAGAAAACATTGTCCGATTGCGAAGCGTGTCCGTTTACTTTTCCCGAACCTTCTTTGCCGTCGGCATGCTTGATCATTCCAAGAAAAGAATTGAAGTCAATGAAATCGGACGCTGGTGTGGACGCAGCAGCAGGCTCGCAAATCTCACGAGCCACGTGCGCCGGAATCGGATTGAAAACGGACGTTGATCTTGTGGTCGGCTGGCGCTGGCTTTGGTACAGGCGTCTTGGCTGTAACGACTCGGGACGGGCGTACGTGGAAGAATTTCGGAATCTGGCCGTGCCAAATGCTGTTGGAACCTCTCTGGTTCCCCGACCAACGTCACCCGAAGCTGTGGAACACGAGTCGGAATAGATTCGTCCGCCGGTCAACGTCGGCTGTGAATACAACGTTTGGCTTCGGTTGTTGACCGGACCGTTTCTTATCGGCGTTGACGTCATGCCGCCGTTCCTCACGACAACCGTCGAGTTGACCTGTATCTGTTTGACGTTCGGGAAATGTGGGTTCACTCTGGACGAGACACTCTCCGGTCTACGGCCGACCACTCTGTTGCCGGAGTCGGACGAAAGAAGGCTGGACACGCTTGACGCACGATGTGTGCGGTAAGGCAAGGCGGACACCATACCCAGCGGACGATAGATCGGCTGGATCGTGCCTCGAGCGTAGTCAGGACCTTGCAGTTTGACCACGTAATCGGCAAGGGTCATGTTGTCCGCTTCGTTTGTCACGCTGCAGTAGTCGTCCATGACTTCCTTGCCGATGAGGCGACGGAATGGAGCGTACCTTCGGTGGATTTCCTCTGGGTTATTGTTGGCCGGCTGTGTGAAGCGAGCCTCATCGTCGTGGCTGACGACGTAGAACCCATGAACCGGATCGCATTCAACGACCAATCCTCTGTATCCGTACAGCTGTGGATTGCTTTCGGATGATGTGAAGAACGTAAACGGACAGTATCGGTTCGAGTCCTGCGGTTTCGGGTAGAAGAGCAGCATCTCCTTTCGCAGACCACACCCGCGGAATATGTTCGTCAGGTTCCACTTCAGCTCTCTCTCTCCAAGCACAACGGACATGATCTTGGACGCACCAGGGTCGTGGTTCCGCGTTCCTCCACCAAGCACCCCAGAAATGAGCGTGTTCCTGTCAAGGAACCGATTTCCCGACTTCAGGTGATCCATGGCGCACTCGACAGCATGGCGTGCCAGCAGATCAATGGGTAACCCATCCCCAAGCAACACGATCTGGTACTCAAAGATTCTCGAAAGCTCGTCGGCCACTTCGACGGCAAGGCAAGTGACCAGTTCCCTTCCCAGGGACAGCCATTGCCTGCGGTCCGCGTTGTGCTGGCCTCGAATGTGCTTGACCCCGTGGAAGAGCTGCGTTGGGATGGTCAGTACGTACTGCGGTTGATTAGGTGACCGTCCTAGCTGCGTTGTAGTCAGATCCATGGGGATGTCCTCGGACGTCAGGTACTGGTAGAGGGATATCGGGTGCTGACCAGTCGGGCCAAGACGCAGGGCGATGGACACGGCGGAAAGCTGGACCGTCTCGGTCAGATGCGAATACAACGCAACAAAGCATTTGGCGAACTGGGTTTCAAACTGTGATAGACGTCGCTTGATGGCGCTAGTGTCAGGGAATTCATCAACGGCACCTATGACAAGCAAAAATAATAGATTTTATAGAACAAGAATCCTTTTTTGTTTTGTAACAAGCAAAAACAATAGATTCTATAGAACGAGAATCCTTGTCTTTTGTAACAAAAAAACAATAGATTTTATAGAACAAGAATCCTTTTGTTTTGTAACAAAAAAACAATAGATTTTATAAAACAAGAATCCTTTCTTGTTTTTATGCAGCAACAATATTACTTTCTAAGACCGAAAAGCAGTGGGGCTCGGAGCAGGAAATCTGATTCAATTCAATCTGCAATAATGACATTTGTCATGAAGCCTCTCCAAAGAGCTGTCATGTTCAATCAATTTATTGTAACCATAATATAATTGAACCATCAATTATATTATTTATATAGTATTATGATTCACAAAAACATAATGGTAACAAGGAAGCCTGCAGGAATGAATATCCTGATTACCTATTCGCCAGTGCTGCATTAATAGGTGGCAAGATGGTTAGCAATTAGCAGCATGAACTGAAAAAGTCTTTCAACCAACACTGTCTTGCAAGTAACAACATAATGCCAACATTTTTCAGTTTAACCCGTACTACCCGCATTAGCCAAAGTTTGTGACCAGCACTTCTTTGTATTTCCAGATCATTTCTTTTAAAATTGGTTCACTATTTGCTACTGGTTTGGACAATCATCATTTCAGCCATGAGTCATCACACATCAGAGTCATCTACTCACAAACTGTATGCTCTGAACACACATTACTTCACAAGTCACCAGTCATAGCGGGAAATTCGTAGTTGTATTTCTACACACAATGTGTTAGGCTGCAGAGTAATTAATTATTGCAGTTTGTGACAAATTGGAGAAACACGCAGCATAAAGTGATTTCTTGGTACCCAACACTATCCATAAATTTCTATAACATTGTCATTTTACATCATTAAGCAATTAAACAATGTCACCGAGCTGTTATACTTGGTGTAAACGGCATCAAATTTCTGTAGCATGGCTCAGGCCTGTGTAAGGTGCTACTTTAATTACAAGTTTGAATCCGCCATGACTAAGGTTGAGTGAAGGAGGCCTTGTCAATGCTTCAATACTAATTAATAAGGGCTTCAATTACCTTCATCCAAAATCCGGATTTTTTTTTTTAATTTAACATTACACATATAAAATCCGTCTTGAGTAAGACTGAGTGAAGTAGGCCCTGCAAATGCTTCAATACTGATTAATAAAGGTTGCAAAAGTAATTAATAAAGGCTTCAATTACCTACATTCAAAATCCGGAAATAATTTTTAACATTTAGGCCTAGACATTTTCCGATGATTGAAAAACATTTCTGTCTCAGTAAAAAAAGTGGGTTTAATAATACAGAATTTTAAACATATGTTGAAAATTTTCAGAAACATTTCTAAATCGCCTTTATAGCACAAACGAAAATGAGCTCACCTCTATAACTAATAGGTTTCGTTGTATATAAGGAATTTCTTCTAATCCTTAATTCTGCAGGGCTGTTGCCAATATCGCTAGCACAGGATAACTTTCTACCGTAGAAAGTGCCACGGCTATTTCTACCGCTACCTGACGACAACAGGCTAGGCTGACTTTGAGGGGCAAATTTTCGCGTTGGCCCCTTACCTCTGTGGCCGTTGACCCCACGGTAGCTGGCGTACGTACTCGATGACCTTATGGACTCCCTGGTGTCGTTCAGGAAGCTCGAGCTGGGCGGGATCATTGAGTGCCTCTGGAAGGAAACGTCGTGTACTGGCTCCCTGTTCAAAGTTCCACTCGACTGGTTAAGGCTGGAGGTTACGCTACGGCTCCGTCCCATATTCGTGTTTCTCCCTGCGACGTTCCTCGGAAGGGACTGGTACCTTCCGCCGGTCGGGGCGGCCGAGGCACTGCGACGGTAGAACTTGAGCTCGACGGGCGACTGACCGCGGTTCTGGGCGGAGTTGCTTCCGGTTCCGGAGAATGACTGGTAGACCCTCAGCTCCGCTTTCTGGTTTCGGGGGAAAGCAGACGGGGCAACATTTTCGCTCTTTTCTGGGGGTTTCTGTTCGTTGGACGACTTTGTCTTCTTCTTGGAATCTTTCCTCTCTTCCTTGCCTTGTTTATTTCCCATTCTTATCGAAACTTTCTACAAAGATTAACAAATAAAACTAAATTAAACTAAATAAAATTGAGTAAGATTTCATGCGAGACTATTACTTTCAACTCATTTATGCCAGATTGGAAACAGTGACAAAAATCCCAACTTCTTTAGCAAGAAATGCATCGTTTCGCCCTCAAATTTCCAATTAACTCAGAGCCTGTAAAACCGTCAAGAGGCAAAATTAATTTAAATATTGATTGAATGTTGAAGCACACACGGGTTGGGCTGTGTATCAAACATAGCCAAGTATGGTTATTCCTTTGAGATCTAAAGGAAGACCGCCTGTGTTTCGTCAGCCAATAGAGTTTTCAATTGCAACTCAAATGTGAAGCTGTAGAAAGGCTGAGGTTGCCTTTGAAGTTGCCTACAACTTTAATTTGAATGTTCATGTGACCGCCCGAAGCAGTGCAGCGTATGGCAAACCCTTTGAAACTCTAATTATGCAACAGCAGAAGCTGTGTCACTGTGTGTACCAGTTCCCAGACAATTAAATAAACAACTTAGCCAAGTAAATAAACAAACATACAGCCAAGCATATAATTATTTGCAGGATATGTACTTTTTTTATTCCAAGTAACTTTATCCTAGTTTCTTAGACACAAAATGAACAGGCGTTCTGTAAATGGCAGCTATTGCAATATGTTTAAACAGACGTGTACCCTACCTTGATGGGCGTGTACACCCTGTCCAAAGTTAAGTAAGCCTATAGATCTTAATTTCCGAAATTCAGAATAACGATGATTTAGTATCACGTATGAATGGTAGCATTCAAAGTTTCAAGTTTGTTTAAGTACTTATGATACAACTTGCAAGATAGCGCAGCGTTTCAACACACACACAAAATAATGAATCACACTCGTGACGGTTGTATATGAGCCTATATATTCCCATACATGCAATAACCACGCCCAGAGCCTGGCAGAGAAGCCGTTTTCGGAAGATGCTAGTCGGTCCCGCCTATTGTTACTATTTCTGAACTTCGTGATTTTATGAGTCAAGTCACGTGCCTCTGTCACAGATAATATTATTAGTATTGGTAGTTGCCCAGATCTGTGATACGCCTTGCTTAATTAACTTAAAATAGACACAATTTGTAACTTGTTCATTGGCCGGGTTGCAGCCAGCAGCATCACGATACATTGTTATTCATCAATGATGGGAGAGATTTATGAGTGATGCACTGAAGCTCCTGGTTTATGTCTTTCGGAATACCTGCAGGCGTAGTTACTCCTACGCAACTATCTCTGGATGTCTGTCTCTTTCTGTGTTTCATACTCTAACGTTTGGAACCTTCACGGCATCTGTCCTGTGGCAGTCTGTCTGGACGTCTGTGCCTGTCTGTCTGTGTGTCACTGTCTGTCCGAGTCTTAACCTGTATGGGTGGCAGCATCTCCCTCTGCAGTGTCGTTTTTCTTATCTTTAGGATTCTTATGAAGACCGAAGAGGGTAATTTATCTAATCTGTCTGCCCACATCTTCGCAACCCGTGTAGCTAATAACTTCCTCCTATAAGGAACAGACATTATTTGCTGCATACATGCAACTGCCCGGCAGTCTGAGCCTGGCTAAAATTGCCAATTTGGTGTTGCTTAGTCATCGTGAAATTAATCCAGCTCTAGGATATAGGTTGGGGATTTTATAGTAGGCTGACTAACCCTCATGCAGGTCAAACGAAACTAGAAATTTATCAGTTGCAATTCGTGTATCCAAATTTCATTCCAGGAAATCAGCCCATCTTCTCAGATTTTCCACTGTCTCCCAGTCTATTTTAAGCCTTATCCCACGCACCCATCCTCTTATCCTCAGTAGGTCTAATGTTGAAGCCCAGTACATTGTATTTGACTCTGAAAGATCTTTTACTCTGTAGACATTGGAAAGTCATCTTTCTCCTATTGATACACAGTGTTCATAGCTCTAATATGCAGTTATAACATAGTATAGGTTACCATTGATAAAATGGAAATAGTTCTAATATGCTATTACATAGTATACCATTGATCAAATGGAAATAGTTCTAATATGCTATTACATAGTATACCATTGATAAAATGGAAATAGTTCTAATATGCTATTACATAGTATACCATTGATCAAATGGTAATGGCTCTAATATGCTATTACACAGTATATCATTGATCAAATGGCAATGGCTCTAATATGCTATTACATGGTATACCATTGATAAAATGGAAATAGTTCTAATATGCTGTTACATAGTATACCATTGATCAAATGGTAATGGCTCTAATATGCTATTACATGGTATACCATTGATAAAATGGAAATAGTTCTAATATGCTATTACATGGTATACCATTGATCAAATGGTAATGGCTCTAATATAATATTACATGGTGCTATTGATTATAATGGATCTGGCTCTAACAACCCAGGCCTGCCATCCATCCAATTCCAACGAAATTCTATCCGATTTGCTATTAACCCAAACCAGCCCTCACATCAAAGGCCTTGCCTTTTTCACTCACCACAAGTTCTCTTGCCTGTCTGCCTGCATGTCTGTCACTGTATTTATGTCTGTACATGCCTGTCTGTACGTCTGTGCCTATCTACCTTACCAAGTCAAGCTAACTACACAATGTGTGTTAGCAGAAAGGGAGGGGAACACATATTACAACAGCATGGAGTAATAGACTAATCTATACACAGCACAACTGTTGCTAATTAAACTACAAAGCTATTCAAAGTGAAAAGGTCAGTCATTTACATCTGTACAGGCAAATGGTTGTCTGCAAATCATTCATAATTTATCAGCTCAATGAAAGTCACAAAATAATATGCAAAATCGTCTGGCAAGTCTTATAGGTCAAGATGTATTTTTTTGTATACATGTTTGCATGAATGTAGGATTGTGTGTGCTGCTGGTTATATGTTGGGCTTCCTCATGGTCTTGAAGAGCAGCAGGGCTTTCTTAGGGAAGTTAGGGTGCAGTTGTACACAAAATATAGTTCTAAGTGGATTTGTGCAGTTGTAGAAGCACTTCTGTACAGTTATAGCTAGCAAAATACTGTCACTGTGACCAATTGGAAGTAATTTACGATGGAGGATGGGAAGAAAAAGAAGGGGTTGTGCAGTTCTAAAAATTCCTTAAAAACAGCCCTGAATAGCAGCATATTTTATATAAGGCATGCATTATTAGTCTAACCCAGATATGGCACTACATTATTATATTTAGATAATACTCTAACACCTCTGAACTCTTAAAAGGTGCTAGAAGAAAAGTGTAATACATAGATACATGTATTTACATGCAGCACAAGCATACGTGCATACAGTATACACATATTCATGTATTATTTTACTCTCTTCTTGGCTTTTGAGCTGACCCACCCAGGAATTTTGGCTTCTAAAACGATTGCCTCAGAATTATGACATTGGGTTTAAATCAATTGCATAAGATATTTAGCATACCCTCCAACATGATGGCCTCTAGACTTTCATGAAACCCAGGGTAAAACAAACAGCCTTACGTGAATACACCAACTACCTTTGAATTTTAAGTTTAGTAAATCAAAACTTTGAAAAGCATACCAAAATTTGAAGCTATATTTTGCTGTGAATATCCTTTGAGCGTAAATAAATTATCATAATTTATCATAAATTAACAACTGCTTTTTATTAGACTAAGTGAGACTTAGGCATGGCATGACCAAAATGCAAATGAAGGCTACTTAGGCCTTTTAGTAATTAAATTAAATTAAAAGTACTTGCTGAGGAGACATAATTAAATCAACAAGAGAAACACTGAACGAAAGGAGGAATAGGCTACGTGACGCTTAGCCTAATAGGACAAGATACAGAGGCCAATTACCTAAGAACTTACACAGAACAGATTAATTTAAAAAATCACGAGGAAGTTCTATATCAGTTTAGAAATCTCCAGAATGATTTAATCAGGATTCCTTTCGAGAATAGGTCTGCTTAATTTCAATTAGGTAGGCGATTAAGTAGCCGTTCAACTTCAACATGACACTGAATACTCAAGTTGTAGCGTTTCAGAGTTTCTATCGAACGAAGTAGCCTAATGATTGCATCTTCAACATTTTAAGAAGGGTGCAGTCATACATTCGGTGCTCTGGAGCCGAAAGGTTGCGGGTTCGAATTCGCCACAAGCAGCTGCTTTATAGGGACCATGAGTAAGTCCTTCACTCACAATTGCTCATGCACTTCGGCGTGAAATTCCGATCAAGTGTCCGCGCTGTAGTCGGGAGCGCCTCTGAGTAGAAATCTTGAAGGGGCGCTATAACAAGTGCTCACACATGCAATAAGAAGACAAACAATTACGGACGCTAACAGCAGATGATGAATTCAGAGATTTTACATCTTCAGTTAATCAAGCATTTCGCTGTAAAAATATTACCCACATTGCACTTGATATTACTTGGTAGGCATAAATGCAGCCGTCTTTAAGCTTCTTTTGTGTAAAATCCGCTTTCTTCTCGAAGTTTCGAAGCATTCAATCCACAATTATTATATCCGACACGATTCAGTCAACAACCAAATATTACATCAGACGTCAACAATAACCAGCCAAAAAATTCCGAACAACTAACTGACAGTCTTTCCAATCCAATCCTTCAAATCAAATGTGTCCAAATCCACGATTCTCGCAAATCAGTCAATAACTTTCGGAAATCATTAACACGGCTCTCATAGCACGCGATTTGCTGATTTGCCCAAAATAACTCGTCAACCTTAGTAGCACAACAAGATCAATTCGTAGGACTTTGCCGCTCGAACCGTGTTTACTACAACACTAAGTACATGCACGTACCGCGCGCCAAATGCAAGGTTGCAAGCACGTAGTACCGCGCGCCAAATACAAGCACATACCACCACGGCTGTAGGCCTATCGGCGAACACACACACAGAATGTACGGCGTATCGTATGCGTTGAATACGCTGGGTTGTCTTTAGTGCTAGCCGCGGGCAAAGAGGATCTCTTTGTTCGTTGATGATATTGCAGCTATTCCCACGCGGTCAGCGGCGCTGGTCAACAGTCTTGACCACTGTGTCAAGCTGGGGGTGGACATTTGGGCCGATGAACGGGTGTGGCTGTGTGTCACCGTGTGTCCTGCTGTGTGACAATGTACATATCTCTAGGTTCGTTTGGACCTGTCTGATTATGTTGATGGTACTCATCTTTCGAGTGAGTCATCTTGGCCGTATGTACCTATATACGCAGTGGCTGCCAGGCTTTATTAGGTCGGATGGAGCGGGGGGAGCTCACTCGAACACTATTAAATTAAGGACCCTCGGGGAGTCGGGGTAGACTTCGACGAAAGTGTGTTGTTTTATGAATGTTCGCTCAACAAGACTGTCAAATTAAGATGGCAGCGCCAGTGGAGTTTGTCTCCCGCTGATACAATATGTCGTGTGATACGTACATGATTTTATTTATGCATAATGTATTGTTTGTTTGTGTAGTAAATAATTGTGTATGAATGTTTATGTACGTATGTATGTACGTATGTATATATAGGCCTATTATCGCCTATATATATATATATATATATTATTTCCTTTAATGAAAAACAATAAACGTGGTGTTTTTGTATGCCCGCATTTTTCATGTAGGCCTATGTGCATATTTTATGCACGAGTATGCATGCATGTGTTATATTTATGTTCGTATGCGTGTGTCTATTTTTGAATGAACATTTCACCTCTACAGTCTATATTTTAATCTAGAAGCAGCGTATGCCCAATTGCCCATAAATTATATCTTCTGAACGTCATGCTCTCTTCACTTATGACTGACATTGCATGCAAGATTGCAGTCAGGGTGGAGCAGCTAGGCTACTTTTAGTCCGTATAGGCTCAATAGGCTGTTTTCATACGTAGGTTATTGAAAAGCATTCTAAGGCTTGCGTTTGACAGGCCACGTCATCGCTATAGGCTAAGTGCCTAAACGGTCTAGTAATTACCCAAGGGTTCTCGTATAGGCCAACCATCTGAGAACCATTCGGTTGTGTAGACTCAGGTGAAGAAGTTAAGATCTCAGGAGATTCTTTTATGAGGTTTTTTATAAGACCACTTGAGAGTCATTGGGTGCATCGGAATTTTTTGCTTTTTGCGTCCGAGCCCCGCAGCTGTTTACCTGGCAGCTATAGCACGCAGTGCATACATGCAAACGCATTGCAAAATTAACTGCAATGCAAAGGGCATCAATAATATTTATGCATAATTACATATCTGTTTGTCTGTGTCTGTCTGCCTGTGTCTGTTTGTCTGTCTGTATGTCTGTCTATCTTTCTGTGTGCCTTAGTGCTTTCTTAACTGCACTGTAGGCCTTGGGCAACGATGTAATTAATGCGGCGCAAGGAGATAAAGCACGTTGTAATTGCTATTGGTCCAGGCCAGGTATTTTATTTATTTTTATGCCCATAAAATCGTGGGGCATGTGGCCGCTTACGAGACTACTGCCCACAGTGCCCAGAATGCCCATACTTTAAAACGTACGTGGTTTGTAACAAGGAGAGCATAGAAGTTCGAACCTTCTCTCTTGTAACGGATGTACTTTTATATGGATATTGAACCTTGATCAGGTTCTTTACTCGCAGCAGCTTAAGGTCATTAGATGATGACACCTCATAAATTAATTCTATTTTAATGGATACCGGATGTGTTCGTAATGCGTTTCGAATTAGCGGTCATTTATACAGTGAGACTTTTTATTCATTCGTTTGTTCATTCATTCATTTGTTCATCCATCCATCACATGATCCGTGACGGAAATCATCTGTGACGAGGATGTTCCTTTCTTCTGGCTGGCGGGGTCAACCGAGGGTCAGCACCTGTTTCACAAAACTCGATCGCATTCACCTTGACCACTGTCTATGTCTGTCTGTCTGTATGTCTGTCTGTCTCGTTCTCCATGCGTTCTTGTGCCTGTATATATCTGTCTGCTTGTTCTGTGTCCGTCTTCCTACTTGTTCGTCTGTCTGTCTGTCTGCCTGTCTATCTATTCGTTTATCTAGCTGTGCGTATCTTTCTATCTCTTGCTCCGTCTATCTATCTCTCTGTCTTGTCTATCTATGTCTGCCTCTGGCTCTGTCTCTCTCCCATGTCTGTGTGTCTGTGCCTCTGTCTGTGTATCTCTGTATGTCTGTGTATCTCTGTCTGTCTGTCTGTCTGTCTGTCTGTCTGTCTGTCTGTCTGTCTGTCTGTCTGTCTGTCTGTCTCTCAATCAACTTCTACTCACGCGGGAATTGAACCCCCTCACCCCCCATCTCACAACTCATGCAACAGTAGATTTTATTACTAAGTCCCGACCGTTAATTAAAAGCCTATTTTAATTGCTTAATTCAGGCTTAATTGGCTCCAAGTTTATAGTCTGTCTCTCAAGTCTCAACATTGTAATTAAAAAAACAGAGGGCCTATCATATTTCACATGTATTGCATTGTGTCATAAGGCATTTTTTGCGGCTGTGGTGAAGGAAATTTAAGTGCATGGTGGAGGGGGTCAATATTTTACTTCCGCCAGGAACAAAAGATATTTCCAGAATAATTATTAGAGTCTGCACTCTGCACAACAAAGTTTCAGTGCTTGTGTCCAGGCCCGTCACCCGTGCACCGACGGGCAGAGGGGCAAAAGCCCATGCAGTAGGCTGGTTACTGTTAGGGATCCAGAGTTCCAGACTGCATGGGTAGGTCTATATGGTTATACAGAACCATAATATAAACTTTTAGGGTTAGGGACCAATGCTATATAATAGGCTGGCTAGAGTTGTTCTATAGCTATTATATAGCCTGCACAGAGTTTTACTGACGATGAATATTATTGGTGGTCTAATGATAGTATGGAATATTATTGCTGCAGAAATCAACTAGGCTATAATTATGTGCCGAACGCTGAATGACTTAGCGCGATATTTAGGCTACGCTTTGACTGAGCGGCGCTTTCTTGTCTGATCATGTTGCTAATAATAAATTATACACAGACATTGATAAGATCATAGTAAATGAAAACATGATTTTGGATCAGGACGTTTTCATAGACATTTCGCTATCCTATAAAAACACATTTATGTGGCGGATCTATTCTTCTCTGTGATTTATCTCATGCTTCCGGTGATGCATGGATAGTTCTATCTAATGACAGTCCTGAACTAGATCACAGATCCGGCTGACACTATTATAATGGATCATAGAGCAAAGAAGCGCGATTGCAGTGCGTGAATTTGTCGCGATTTTAGCCCATTTCTACCAAATGGTCCAAATGCAACTGTGAATTTTGAATTTTTGCCTTGAATTTCCACTATATACTTGTATATACAAGGCCGTAGTTAGGGGGATGCTTTGGGTGTTTGAACACCCCCAAAATGAAATAATGTAAAAATGAAATAATTATGCATTTGCTAGCACATGACAGTGTTTAACGTAATTTTGAGCAGAAAATAGTCGAAAATCGCGGAAAATAGTGTTTTTGGACGTCAGAAATTTCGACGACTAACAAAAGTCGTCAGAAATTTCGCCCAACAAAATCGACCACAGCATGCACGCACCTCAAAATTCACGTGTGATCGTATACCGGCTCTGGCTAATTCATCTTTAGATTCTGACGTGGGCTGAACAATTTTTTTTTTAGTCCTCAACTTCTAAACCGAACGGGGGGCCACGTCTCATACGGTTTTCCAAATAGGGGGGGGGGCCAATATCCATTGTACCCTTATTCGCATTGCTAATTTCGGACCAAATGGGGGGCCATGTCCCATGGCAGTTTTCAAAGGGGGGCCATGGCCGGATTGGCCCCCCTCCTGGATCCGCCACTGCCGCTAACCTATAATAGGCATTCATATAAATAATTATTGTCTACCTACGTGTATAAATGCAGGCCTACTGGTGCTATACATTTATAGCGTTTGGACCCCCCACCCCTGCGTAAAAAGCTAGTCAGACTAACTACGCAGATAGCTTAAGCTAGACTGGTATATAGGCCTATGACGTGGATTAAGATTAATGGGACTGTGGACAACCAACAAGGCCGAGAGCGTTTGATCGCTTCATGTATTTTGCGATCAACAACCAAGCGTCAAAAATGCTGATAAGCAAGTTCGCCCGTCTTGCCCTTACAGACTTACAGATATAGGCTAAGCTTACACGCTGACCTCTTGTTTATCTTTAGTCATCGTTGTACCGGTATTGCAATTTAACAAACAATTATTTTGTTTTTCACAAGCACTGGCCATGCAGGCCTGTTCTATGTAAATGCAGTAGCCTATAGGCCCTATGTACAATAAAACAGATGTTTTATGGATGACGTTAGCTATTATAGGCCTAGTTCAATTTTGTAAGGAGGATAGAGACGCTTAGTTGTAGTACCCAAGGGGATTCCGCAAACTGTACGGGGAGCAATACGGGAAGGAGAAATCGAAAGTACGATTTTTGAGTACATGTAATATATTTTTTATTATATCGATGGTCCTATACACGAGGCATAAATCACACTAAAATCAGCCATCAAGCAATGCTCTTCAAACTACTATTTACCGACAAATCATCTCATAGTAGAACAATACGCTCATCTAAAAGCGAACAATCATTGTCAATACTTAACAACGACAATGATGGATTTGCGGCGGTACATGGTCTATCTGTATTCTGTAGTGGCTATTGAGTGAAGTTGGGACATAGCAGAATACTATGTGTAGGGCACTGTAGGCTATACATAGGTGTGTGGGTGTGTGTGTGTGTGTGTGTGTGTGTGTAGGTGTGTGTGTTCAGTTTCCACTGGCGCCCTCTGGCCAACTCAACGACCGGGAGTACACTAGCAACACACCGTCGGTGGAAGGATCAGGCAGCAAGGAGAGGACTGATCATCTGCTTCTATAATTATGCCAAGGCCAAGCAAACGAAGTTGTTAGTAATGCTTAGACGTGACTGGATGGATGGATGAATGTGTGGACGGACGGACGGGTGGACGGACAGACAGACAGACAGACAGACAGACAGACATATAGATAAATAGACAGATGACTGCTTGTCAGTGCATATATATATAGATAAGTGTGTGGTTATTTTATATATATATATATATATATATATATATATATACTATATTTATGTATATAAGAAAAAAGAGCAGTCTCTCATCTATACAACTCCCCATAATCCTATTATCCTACACATAAATTATATCAGCGAAATTGTATTGTATCTAATAACATATCTGTGACTCATTGTACTTAATCTGTGCATATTTTTTCTGCATACACAATGTGGGCTCAAGATTACTCCACTAACAGGTTGGCCCGCTGGCTTGTACTGGGAGGCTCATTAACTCGGGGTGGGGCGTTTCTGACGTCCCTGGGCCACGCGGGCAGCCTCAACAGAGCAGCCGTTCATGCAGTTCGTTCGTTCAGTGTATGACTTCAGTGCAGCTATAAAGTTTATCAAGTGTTTATAAGACCTATTGTACAAAGTGTTTGTCAAGTATTTATAGAAAAGTTAGTCAAGTCACTTAAGTGTTGTGTTGTAGATAGCAGTGACACTAGGATGGCAGTGATGCTATAGGACAACAGTGACACTAGGATGACAGTGATACTACATGTATAGGACAACAGTGACACTAGGTTGGCAGTGATGCTATAGGACAACAGTGACACTAGGATGGCAGTGATGCTATAGGACAACAGTGACACTAGGATGGCAGTGATGCTATAGGACAACAGTGACACTAGGATGGCAGTGATGCTATAGGACAACAGTGACACTAGGTTGGCATAACTAGGAAATCTGTGAATAGGATGGCAGTGAATAGGATATCAGCAAATGGGATTGTAGTGAATAGGATATATCAGCAAATGGGATTGTAGTGAATAGGATATATCAGCAAATGGGATTGTAGTGAATGGGAGAGCAGCAAAGGTAGGACAGGAGCAACGGTCAGAAGAGGCAGAAAAATTGAGAACAAGCAAAAGGCCAACACAAAACGATTCGTTGCCAAAAAGATGAAGAAGGTCACTCAATAGACCACATTAGTAAAATGCTAAGAAGACCTACTGAAGAGCGCAGACTTTCCGTTTCTATGAACATTCATGACAGTTTGAATCTGGTCTACAGACTTCATGTGTCTCTGCACATTGTCATTTCTCATTGTATGTAAAATTTTCATTGTCTTTTCTGATTGTGATTGACAGAGTAAAGAGCCTAGTTGCTGCTCTCTAATCTAACTTTTAAAACTTGTTTCATTTGATCATATATTTAGAAATAAATGACACTTGGAGGGGTCTAATAACACTACTTGCATATTTGCAGATGGCCCTGCAGTTGTAATGAAACATAGGCCTAATGGTTAAATTAAAAAAATAAAGAAATAATGGAGCAAATATCAAGTAGCCTAATAGACATTAGACAAGTATTATAATTATAGTGAATATATAATATAAAACACACAAATGATAAGTTTACTGTAAAATAAATGTTAAGCCTATAATTAGGTGTGCTAATAATATTGTATGACAGTCAGTTGACTGCTATCAAGATCATTCCAGTGGAGTAATCTTGGACTGCTATAGTATAAACAGATGTCAGCTAACACTGTGCCTGACAGCCACAGCCACAGCGCTGGTCCTGTGGTCCGACAACGTCACAGCACCCCACTCCGATTCACGCATATTCATAAGCCCCCTATTGGGCCGACCTGTGAGTGGAATGATCTTGATGTGGGCTGTTGTTGTATTGTTTGAATGACAGTCTAGACCCGAAATGGAGCCGTGATAAAAAAACCCGCACGCCATCTGTTTTGCTATGCACTCTGGTTCGGAGTCAACCCGAAAGGTCAGGCACTCAATGGCGTGTCAAATTTAACAATGTTATTATTTTATGCATCATGATATAATGTGCTGGCATTTGAATAAGCAGACGACACACAGGCAGACACGCACATACACACACGCACACATATACACATACACACAGGAGAGACGGACAGACAGACTGACCGACAGACAGACATACATTACATACGTATACAAACTATGCATACATAATGCACACATAATATACATACGTACGTACACATACAGACAGACACAAACAAACAGATAGACAAACACAGACACACGTACAGTCGTACATGTATACGATGCAGACAGAAATGGACGCAAAGAAGCTGGCGAACAATCAGACACACAGACAACGACAGGTAGGCAGATAGGCTTACTTTAAAAAGATATGTATGCAGGTGCGCACACGCAAACAGGAAAGCAGATAAAACAGACATACAGACATAATTTTATATGCCTATACATACATACATGTACAGTTGTACACATGCACACAGACCCTGTAGGATACTGGTACAAATTAAGAAACGTATAGCCTACTTAGACATCCTCACCTATAGCCGCAAAGACATACATATAGACATAGAGAGAGAGTCACAAGGTGAGACAGGCAGACGAACAGTTAGGCACACAGACAAGGGGCCCAGACAGACAGCAAAAGAAACTGCCCGCCAGCACTATAAAAAACCCGACAAAACGATAACAAAGCAGTTCCAACAAAATGAATTACTGATTGACGGTTTAATCTCCTGTAGACAGAGATATAATAATTCTTCCAACGGAAAACAATTGCTTTGGCTGTTGACGGGCAATTTTTATCTCTCGGGTGGGAGTATGTGAGCTTATACCGGGGTCCTCGGAGTGGGAGAAGAAGGGAGGGCTCCAAGAACCTATATGCAGCAGCTGTTGAAGGTCTGCCAGATATTTCCTATATTCACGACCCTTTCAGCGGGGCAATTGAAAGATACCCGCTTATACCCTGCGCAGATAACGATATAGCCGACAAGCAAATCGATTTATTCGCACCCTCTGGGGGTTTGTGGGGACGAATTAGAAGGGTTACGCCGCATAAATTGTGGGGACGTTTCCGGAAAATGGAAATGAGGAGCTGAGTGCCAGGGTATCGCCTCATTTGCTTTTCCAGCTGCATGGTCCCACCTGGGGCTCCTCACCCTATTCTGCTGGCCGATGTAATTATTCCAACAATACATAATTATATACATTTTTACATCATAATAATAATATTATAGGTCAGCACAGAAAACCGCTTCTCTGGGTGGATATCACGAAGAGGCGCTATATAAATTCTCAGAATGAAAGAAAGAATGAACACGTATAATGGAAGACAGATTTGCTTTCCTGTCTGTCGGTCTGTCTGTCTGTCTGTCTGCCTGCATGCCTGCAGATGTCTGCATGCCTAGCTACCAGCCTGCCGGCTGTCATTCTATCTGTCAATAACTGTTAACTTATTTGTTTTCTTGCTTGTTTGTTTGTCTGCCCGACCTCGTGTACAACTGTCTCTGTCTGGCTGAAATATTATTTTGTATTGAGTCTGTTTTCTTTGATTATCAGTCATTCTTTCATTACAATAATTTATATATAGCTCCTCTACTAGTGACCTACTCGAAAGCGTTCCTAGCCCAGCCACAGCTGAGAAGTCAGTTTTGAGTGACTTATAACAAGCAGCAAAAGCGAACTTAACCTAGACATCAATCGCAATCTTTATAATGTGAGGCCATTCCAAATAGCGGCACATAGATCTACATGCAGTTAGTACTTATCTGTCTGTCTCTGTCTGTCTCTGTCTGCGTTTGTCTGTGTATGTCTGTCTATCTGTCTGTCTGTCTGTCTCTGTCTGTCTCAGTCGGTGTCTGTCTACCATTGAGTCACAGCGGAACCGACTTAAGGTTTGTGATTGATAAGCATCCATTAAGTGTGAAGCACATCGACAATCAATCGCACTTGACGCCAATATCGTTGATAATATTATAAAGTTATATGATGACGAATCACAAATGGCCGGTGGTCACAAATTACCATTATCTATAATAGTTCTATGCAATATATTATGTCACATGAATAATTATATATTAGCTATGAAAATATAATCACTCTAGATCAAACCTTTCACGTTATCAATACGGTCATAAATAAATGAAAATTTATATGAGTAAGATTTTTACTCCGCTATTATATGCCAGAATATATATCGTGCTAGCTCGCTTGCACACGCACACACACACGCACACACACACACACACACACACACACACACACACACACACACAACACATTATCTCTCAGTCTCTGTCTGTCTGTTTATTCCTCTGTCTATTATAAGTCTGTCTGTTTTGCATGATGGCTGTCTGCTTCTTTGTCTGTCTGTCTCTATATGTATATTGTATATACAATTATATATATATACATGTATATGAATCTATAATCAGATAATCTAATTAATCTAATTTTATAAGATCTCAGGGCGCAGTTATCGCAGTGTTCACACGCACGTATATGGTTAGCAATGCAATGCATTCCTACTTGTACATGTAGATGTGTATGGGTTAGCTCAAGATAAAATATCACAACTCAACAGTCGTTGTCACGAAGGAAGAACGCAACGGCATGGGTGTGTTATACGCGCAACAGACAGCTCGAGAGGAATGTGCTCGGAAGGACATACCTCAACGGCATTTGTGTCTGTCTGTCTGTCTGTCTGTCTGTCTGTCTGTCTGTCTGTCTGTCTGTCTGTCTGTCTGTCTGTCTGTCTGTCTGTCTGTCTGTCTGTCTGTCTGTCTGTCTGTCTGTCTGTCTGTCTGTCTGTCTGTCTGTCTGTCCGCTCTGACTGATCGGTCTCCACTTAGAAGTAGGCTATAGGCGTCGACTTCTCTAAATTACGATCGGAGATATCTCGCTGATAATTATTTCGTTGCTTTAGAATGCACGGTGGTTGAGAAGAAGAGATGGGACCAGAGATTGGGTGTAGTAATAATTTAATTATTAATAATTATTTTCTCACAGGCAAACAGCCAAAGGAATTGATGGAGTGAAACATCTGCTCTGTATACCTGTCATGTGCCATGTTCACTGTCAGTTGGAGCAAAGGCCTATATTATAATATATATATATATATACATTATACAATATACACTCACATTATACAAGACTAGTTAATCCTTGTTAATTATCATTGATGCACAGCAAACCACTCTAGCGTTTATACTTTATACGCAATGATTTAGGGAGATTCGAATCTGCGACCCTTAGGTTACAAGGCACAGAACATAATTATTGCTATACCAACGCGTCCGACATAAAAATATGTATGATGCATATATTAACCTATTGTCTGTATTTTATGTTTAAGAAAGAAGAGTATGACATGAATAAATAATAATACTAAGGGTGATAAAAAGAAGCATAATAAAGAGTAAAATTAATAATAAAATAATAGAGGGCAATAAAGAGCATATATTTATAGGACTAAAGAGCATAATAAAGAGCACAATAATAATAGAGAGCATAAAACAATAAACAATATAATTTGCATTATATGACTTCTGCGGATAAAAGGGACCAATAGCCTAATTTTAGTTAATGGACTTATCAACCATAAGCTGACAAGTCAACAAAAACTATAAAAACTTTGTCCAAAATAAATGCACTTTCTACGAAGGTATAATCTATCGTTTGGTGCATAATTATAGGCCTAATCGCAAATGAAATTCAGCCTCTCTTTTTACTTGATGCATTACTAAAGCAAACATTGACCCAAATAAGTGATAATGCATGGCATAATATAATTTGCACCGCCATATGTCAGAGATCATCATCATCGTCGTCGTCGTCATCGTCGTCGTCATCATCATCATCATCATCGTCATCATCATCATCATCAGCAGCAGCAGCAGCAGCAGCAGCACCACCACCACCACCAACACCACCATCACCAGCATCATCATCACCAGCACCATCGTAATCATCGTCGTCGTCAACATCGTCATCATCATCATTATCACCACCAACACCATCATCATCATCGGTTTCTGACAAGTCACACCGGCCATTTAGTTTTGGCGCGAATGGGTACGATCAAACCGATGTCTATTTTCCTCGGTGATTTATCTATAGTATATTGCTCCTCGCAGTAGGCCTAATACAGTGCCCGCGATGTTATGTCATCCCTAATCGTCGACAGGCCTATTAGAATTTTTAAGTCGTTTATTCTTTCTTCAAGTTCCTCATGAATATTATCCAATTAGGAGTTGCATGATCAAGGAAGTCGAAGTCGGAAGTACATGTAAACGACAAGTAACTTATATGTAGGCTATATATAGGGTGCAAGTCGCTCGGATGTATACGGAACAACACATTAATCATTATTCGACTTGACTTGTTGAAACGAATGCATTTGAGCCATAGATTTAGCCAAGCTATAAAATAGCAAATTGATGAAAAAAATAATATTTAAATGTGGAGGGTAGGCCTATACGGCATTATTTCACATAAGAACATAGGAATGGCAATAAGCACAATACATATAGAGCAGGTCGTAAATCTTAGAATATTGGAATTTTTTCTCTGCCCAACGTTGTCTTGGTCAACATTTTTATTAGAATCCTGCATGCAGTGCATCGCGTGGGATTCGGTGAACTGGCATTCTCTCTGTCTCTGACTTTGTCCCTCCTCCTTCCCACTTCCCTCCCTTCCTCCATCTCTCGCTCTCTCCGTCTGTCTCTCCGTCTGTCTAGTGTCTATGTCTGCCTCTGTCTCTCTCCGTCTGTCTCTCTGTTTGTCTCTGTCTGTCTCTGCCTCCGTCTGTCTATCTGTCTGTCTTTCTCTGTCTCTGCCTCCGTCCCCTCTCCTCCGTCCATCCCTCCGTCCGTCCGTCCGTCCGTCCGTCCCTCCCTCTCTCCCTCCTACCCTCCCTCTTTCCGTCTCTCTCCGACTGTCTCTGTCTCTGCCTCCGTCCTCTCTTCTCCGTCCATCCCTCCGTCCGTCCGTCCGTCCCTCCGTCCCTCCCTCTCTCCCTCCTACTTTCCCTCTTTCCGTCTCTCTCCGACTGTCTCTGTCTGTGCCTCCGTCCCCTCCCCTCCGTTCCTCCATCCCTCTCTCTTTCCCGTCTCTCTCTCCGTCTGTCTCCGTCTCTCCGTCTGTCTCTCCGCCTGTCTTTGTCTGTCTCTGTCTGTCTGTCTGTCTGTCTGTCTGTCTGTCTCTCTCTCTCTCTCTCGCCCATTCGCCCAAACCATCAGAGTTCTTTCGATGACCTACTATAAATGCTTGTCAAATATCATCGTTTCTTATTTTCTGTAGGGGCCTATATATAGTCTTGAAATCCCTGCCATGCATTCACGGCAGCTATAATAGCCATTTCTTCGGCGGTAAGAATTCTTCTCTTGTCCTGCTTTCGCATTGTCCAGCATTCTGATCCGAGTATGAAAATCGGTTCATGTCTGGTCTATAAGCTTATTTATAATACATAAGTTTTCATCGTATTATTCTCTGCTTCTCCCAAATGATGCAGAAATCATATTTACCAGTGTTGCCACTGAGGTTTCAGAAAAAAACATAGATTTCCTATTAAAAAAAACACAGAAAAACACAGACGTCGCCCGGCCGAAAAGTAAAGAAAATTTTATATTTTCGCCGGCAAAAAAGTTGATGACCTTTTTTTTTTTTTAGTCATCCGGTCCGAAACGTCAAAAAACCCCAGAAACCCAGACGAAAACGGAAAAAAACACAGATTTTCCCAAAAAACCCAGAAACCCAGACGAAAACGGAAAAAAACACAGATTTTCTCCAAAAAACACAGAAATCCAGACGAAAACCGAAAAAAACACAGATTTTCCCAAAAAAAACACAGAAACACAGACGAAAGCAAAAAACATAGATCTATGTGGAAAAACACAGCTGTGGCATCACTGATATTTACGCTTCAATATTCGTGGACTTTGGTCTTTAATGGAAAGCTCACACATCCCCCCATCCCCCACCCTCCCACCCCGCAGGGCTGCATATAGCCACTGTCGAGGGAATATTTATTTATAGAAGTCCAAGTTCAGCTGTATGTTGATGGGTGGGTTGAACTTCAACCCCAGTTCTTATTAAAATAATTGTCCTGAGAGCAGAGAGGTTGGTATGTATAAATAGGAGCATGCATTTCAAGAGCTGCAGGGCCATCTGGGCAATAACTGATGCATGGACCAGATATAGGATCGTCGTTTACTCTGGGTGTCATTATTTTCATCGTCATCATCATCGTCGTCATCATCGTCATCGTCATCGTCGTCGTCATCGTCATTATCATCATCATCATCATCATCATCATCATCATCATCATCATCATCATCATCATCATAACCGTCATGGTCCTCCTCTCATCATCACAATCATCCTCGTCATCACATCACCATCCTCATCAACATGAGTAGCAATAACAACGACAGCATTCGCAAGAGTCTGATCTTCCTTATAACCATCAGCATCCCTTTCCGAGTCCCGGATGTTACAGCACGAGATAATTATAGGCCTATCCACTGTCACACTCTGAATCCAGTCACCAAATGCAACTATAACATCCATGCGACAATTAATTCACCCACCAAAGATCATCTACTGAAGGTCGAAATGCATGTGCACGTGGCTATGTGTAGAAGGTTGAAAGCCAGGTAGGCCTACAAACACACAGACATAGGTCAACGTATACAGATAGACAAGGGCAGACATAATACACAAAAAGAAGAGAGAGAAGGGAAAGGCAAAACACGGAAGCTATAGTTGAGAAGTCAAATAAATAAGCAAAGAATTCGCAGCCGTTCTTTATTTTGATAAGTTGCTGATATATAGGCTTAAGCGGAACCCTCTTTCTCTCTCCGTCTGTCTGTCTGCTTGATGTTTCAATTATTTTCACCGTTGGTCGATGACTTCAAGTAGGACACAGAGCTCTGTGTTTATTGCAGACGACAGAAGTCAGAAGCACCACTGAACTCTGGGGGTTATGGTGTTGGTTGTGGAGGTGGTGGTGCGGTCGTTGTGACGGTGTAGTTGTGGTGATGGTGGTATTCTGGGTTATGGTATGGTGCGGGACTTTGGGAAGAAGACAATGGCAAATTGGAACATGAAAAGAATCGGGTATGATGACTATAAGTGCATGGTGACTGATGATAACAATGTCGTTGCTGATGCATGTCTGTGATGATGATGACTTTTTGGTGGTGACGATGATGACGATGATGATGACGATGATAATGATAATGATGACGATGATGATGATGATGATGATGATGATGATGATGATGATGATGATGATGATGATGATGGCGATGATGATGATGATGATGATGATGATGATGATGGCGATGATGATGGCGATGATGATGATGATGATGATGATGATGATGATGACATATGATCATAATGATTATAGCGATGATGATGATGATGATGATGGCGATGGCAGTAGTGATAACGTGGGCGATGATGGTGATGTCGTTTTGTCCGTGTCTTAGTGATTTCCTGATGTAACGGAAACGAATTGAAAACTCATCGTTTAATTAAAGTAATTGCAGAGAGAAAAAAACCGCAACGAAACTTCGGTAAATCCCCGACGATGGAAAATCCCAAAACCAATTCCTCTTCCAACAGATATCCACACACATAAACACACACACGCACGCACGCATACACAGAAGCACACATGTAATAATATATATTCATATATATAAATGACATATATATGTGTATGTGGCATATAATATATATTATATATATGGCATATAATATATATATAATATATATATTATATGCCTTATATATTTATTAGGGCTGTCGTTCGATTAAAAATTTTAATCGAAATTAATCGCACGAATAATTTTTTTAATCGCAATTAACGGCAAATTAATCGCAATACATTTCCGTCAAATATATTAATCTTACTATTTTCTAAGGACCCTGAAGCATATAGTTTTAATGACTGAATGCATTCTTTCTATTTCAAACATATTCAATAACATTTGGCTTAGGCCTATTTAATTTCTGCATTTAGTTTATTGAGCAGTTTTGTATGACAGCCAGAATTGAAACACTGTTCAAATCAGTCAACTGTTCAAAATCCGTTAATTATTTAATTTGAGCCACCTTTAATTAAAATTATATAGGCCTAGGCTTAAATGAAAATTAGACAACCGTTTTCTGACTCAAAATCCGTTAATTTTTTTCGTTTAATTAAAATGGCCTAAATTGAAATTAGACAACCGTTTTGTGACTATCGAAATTAATTATTCATTCAGCCATGCAAATGTAGGCTATATGCACTATGCAGACCAGTTTATTTACATTGGTCGGATCAAGGGATGCTTTTATTAATTAGCAATAGGTAGGCCTATATTGAACCTCATTATTTAGTCACAATTTTTCACAAGAGGTTGTGGTTCTTGCCAAACCTCGTCTTAGTAGCCTAACTGTTGTCCTTCTGTAAACATTTATCATTTGAAACCTGGAGACTCATCTTTAACGTTTAACGCATGTTTTGGTTCGCATGCAGGCGATAGGTCTAATTGAGCAAAGAATTGCTACGACAACACTCAAATTCTTTGTTGGAATATTTGCCAAATTATCCGGACGTTTCATCCTCGGACGATTCATCCCCGGACGGTTCATCCCGGACGATTCATCCAGTGGACGTTTCATCCCCGGACGGTTCATCCCCGGACGGTTCATCCAGTGGACGTTTCATCCAGTGGACGTTTCATCCCAGGACGTTTCATCCAGGGGACGTTTCATCCCAGGCCGTTTCATCCCCGGACGTTTCATCCCAATGGACGTTTCATCCCAGGACGTTTCATCCCAGGACGTTTCATCCCAATCAACGGAAATTTAAGCAATTTAGTCCTATAAAATTTGCACTGTAATAGATATAAAAAGTCAAAAATACTTGCAATAAAATAGCTTTCACATAAGAGCACATAAGCCTATAATTATAGCAGAATGAATCGTCAGTAACTAAATATCACAAAAGAACACACAAGCCTAAGGTACTAAACAACACATAATCCTATAAAATATCAATCTAATATTTTTAAAAAGTCAAAAATTTAATACTTGGAATAAAATAGATATAATATAAGAACACATAAACCTATATAACATGTAATTAAATCATATTATCATAAAAGAACACACAAGCCTGTAGAACCTGCGATTAAATAGATATAAATAGTTTCATATATATTTTGAATAAAATAGAGATCATATAAGAAAACCTAAGCCTATAAAACATTCAATAAAATCTAGATAAAAATTTTTTAAACTAGGAGTAAAATAGATATCATATAAAAACCAATAAGCCTATAATTATAGCATGCAAATAAATTATGAATAAAATTATCGGGACTTAATTGAGGTTCGACTAATGTATCATATTATTCTCTCTATTATTGGCCGGGGATGAATCGTCCGGGGATGAACCGTCCGGGGATGAACCGTCCACTGGATGAACCGTCCACTGGATGAACCGTCCACTGGATGAACCGTCCGGGGATGAACCGTCCGGGGATGAAACGTCCACTGGATGAATCGTCCGGGATGAATCGTCCGGGGATGAATCGTCCTGGGATGAAACGTCCTAGAATCGTATCACTAGCTTTAAGTATGAGCCTTCCGTTTAAAACGAGTTTTTCTGCATCTGATTCCTTTTTAATCAGATCTACATGTAATTAACGCGTACGATTAATGCGTTAAATATTTTAATCGCAAAATTTTTTAACGCGTTAATTGCACGCGTTAACGCGATTAAATCAACAGCCCTAATATTTATATATGGCATATGACAGTGACGTATTTACAGTCGAGGAGCTTCTTGGGTCTGGACCCCTGTGAAGCTGATACCACTCTGACCCTTGGCCTTCGCGAATATAGATCTAGATCCAATGAGGGTCTCGGTCTACTCCCTACAACCCCCACCCTCTCATTGGGACTTAGACCTGTAAACGAATATAGGCCTAATAGCCGACATGTGTTACAAGACAAAGAACTTTAAAGAAGAGTATTTGCCAGAGCCAATCTCACGAATTCAAGTTGCCTGTCCGTGTGTATGCGTGTGTGTATGTGTGTGTTTTTGTGTCTAATTACATTGCAGACGTCAGTTTCCTTCAAATCTTGCATGCGTGTAGTATTTTGTATTTTTGTAGATGTGGTCGGACTACATCTTGTGAGATTCTGTCAACTTGTATTCTATCTGTAGACGTTCAAACCATCTGAAGCTTCGTTGAATGACTTTGCTTAGAAGAGATGTTTGAACAACTTATGACCATGATCGATACAGTATCACACAATAATTATTCAGGACTCATATTAAAAGCTAAATAACGAGGCCACACACTAAGCGATCAGTGTGCGTGTGTGTGCGTGTGCGTGTCAAAACGAGACAGCTGTTCATTATTTATGACTGTCTGATGACATATTAGGCAGTTACATAGGCCTAATTATAATTTGGCCTAATAATAGTCGGCCTAAATTATGGGCGTATATACGTACCACCACACCCTATCTAAGCTCTGAAAGGTTACTCATGGTCGCATGGTTACGCTGGTTACAGTTTATTCAACGGTATAGGTTGCATGAAGATTGTTTTTTTTTAAACACGGCTATCAATTATCCAATGTAACTTAGCCGGCATATATATATATATATATATATATATATATATATATATATATATATATATATATATTATGTACTGTAGGCCTATGTGCTATTATATACACATGATATATACTTAGGCCTACACGTATTTATTGCCTACTTAGGCTACACGTATAGGCCTACCACCTATACATCAATCAACATAAAAAGCGCTTTGCATAGCAAATCTTCAAGGGGTCTGTACTCAGAGAAGCTCCAGACTCCAGCACGGCCCAAAAGATCAGTAGGCCTAGACCAGTTCGTCGAAAGATACACTCAGATACATGTACACCCCACATATAGGCTACATACATTGCAGTATGTCTATGTGTATACATAAAGTTGTATATGCATAGACTTATACACCGATTTATTGCCTAAGTATTGTCAATAATATTATTATCTTTGTATTTAAGATCCCAAGCACTTAGCGCAGGGATAATTCCCTTCGGGTGAACCTTTTGCTCCCTGAAGCCTATAATAGCAACAGTACATTATATACAATACAAAAATGTAACCATAAAGACACTTATTTCTTGGGCTCAATAAGGGAATTGAATTCAACAAAATGTATAGGCTAAATACACAACATATACCGGTTAGGCTACTATATACATATATATATATATATATATATATATATATATATATATATATTTCGTGGGCCTATTTGTGCATAGGCCCTTAGGCCGATGGTCTTTCACTTCCGGTGTATGAAGTTGACCTATATATACGGCTACGTGTTTGGATCTGAACAGAGATCCTCAGTGGTCGAGTGGGTTTGTAGCCCGCTCGCCCCGCCGGCGGCACGGGTTCGATTCCCGGTCGGTCGGTTTATCAGAGATTAATTTCTCGGATCTTTACTGCGGGTGACTCGGTCGCAATATAAACGTGGAGTACGAGGTTGTTCTCTGCCTCCGACGCTGATCATCATAGATATGAAAAAGAGTCGTTAAACCCTAACATTTCATTTCGGATCTGAACAGTGGCGTATCTAGCTTTTCATGGGCCCGTGTGCAGAGCTCCCGCATGGGCCCCTGTTTCACCTTGAAATGCTGGTATAGTTACGTGCTTGCAATCAAAATCGCCAAAACTAATCAATAGCGTTTGCTATTAGGTCTTAGGACTACACATACAATACTACTCACTCACAGAATAAGCATGAATGTTGCACGAATATGACAGATAAATTAAAGTGTCTTAACTGCAGTGATTTCTCAGTCGATTTAAAAAATCTATCATGTTGCAGACTTGTCCACTTGTTATTAGTAGGACTAGGCCTACTAATAGGCCAATTTAAACAATGCCATGACATACTAGCTTTTTCTTCTAGCATTTTGCTCAGGAAAAAATTTCAATCATTTATCAATTCTGCATGGTCCATGATTTGCAATTTGCAAACCTAAAACGCCACAATGACCAATTTTTCATAGCATCGGCACCTAACAATAAGTTGAGCAATATTTCCTGCAAGTGAAAAAATAAAGGTAAAAACGTGATTCCCTGGGACCCTGCTCTAGATACACGTGCTCAATTTTTTTATCTCCTTGGTTTTGAGGTGAGAGCTGAGAAGAGTTGAGAGCCGCATAAAAACTGTAGAAAAATAACTGGAGTCAGACTCTGATCCACATGGAGTCGGGAGTTGGATTGGGAAAAGGTGAAAAGAGGACTTAACTAGGCCTATAGGTTGATTGCAACAAAGACTAGCGAGGATTGAACCACCTCAAACACCAGCATTCTTTACCCTGATTGAAGAAGATGTCAGGTCACTACCGTTACCAAACTGTATTAAACCTATTCTTTATCATCATGCACGCACAGTCGCACACTGTAACGTCATCTTACAATTTGAGTCCTACATTTGACCGTCATGATTCGAGACGAAAACTCAGATTAAAAGGAGTTCAGTGCAGTTTTTGCTTGCCAACAGAACGGCGGTTGACAGGCGTCAGTAACGCAATGAGCATTGTAAGTGCAGGGTTCACAAAGACTACATTTGTCACAAAAATAAAGTGAATTACTAATATTAGGCTTTAAATTAAAAATTCAATATTCTCTGTGGGCCCCTGGAGGTCGTGGGCCCGTGTGCTTTGCACACATTGCACACATGGTAGCTACGCCACTGGATCTGAAACAGATGTGAAACCCGACTAAAGACTCAGTCGCCTTAATGTCGGATGCAATTATCGCAACACGTCGACCGGCTTATATGGCGCAAGAACAGGTATACCTTGTTTACCTTATCGTATATAGGCCTGTATGATTGTGTAGAATTAGACTATAGGCCTATAGCCTACAGGAAAGTTATATGGTTCATGAGTCATAATCTGAAATCATTACATGCAAACACTCTTTACTTGGCGTCTTGTCTAATATGAAAACAAGGTGGCTATAGTACAACATTAATTTATAATACGTCTGGTATATCTAAGCACATGCTAATATAAACAACATTTTCTCAAAAACTGATGATGGCAATGATAATGGATGTTGAGTTCGTAGAATGTTCGATAATACTTGTCATAGCCTAACTGATGACAAAAATACTATAACATGAACGCACATCAATTTTGTCCTTATCGACACAGGCAGTATTTATTACTCATCGCCATGGCCGACTTCCAAAACGAAGTTCCAAACTTCCTCATCAGACCACCCTCTGGCGCCAACTTCATCATCATCATGGTCATCACCATCATCTGCCTCAGCAGCATCAGCCGCAAGAAAACCGGAAGAAATCGGATGCTGCTTGGCGACCCACTTCCTCTCCTTTAGATATAAATTATAAAGGGTATATGCCTACCCCCCCAGCGGGGTATTATTATAATAACCGTCTGCCATATATTCAAGGCGATGACTAAACCCTCACGCTCCTTGAGATATATATATACACTGTGTCCGGAAAAAAAACATCCAATTTTGTAAATATGAAAATAAATAGTAAATATTCACCGATTTTTACAATTCAAACACCATTTTAATCCTGACATATTTCTCTAACAATTGTGAAAATATAAAAGTTCCAGTCCAAATAATGACGTCATGATGACGTCAGTTGCATCAAAATGCATATAGCCGGCCATTCATGCATGGTTCGGTTGGTATTATTGGCTTTTGGTAAAACGGAAATCCATTTAATAGAACCAGAAGTGAAAATAAATGCAGCTTATTAGAGGGATTGTCTGCTCTATAAAAAAGTGGTGCCTGATATCCGAGAATATTCGGAACAATAGCCTACACATTTCAACAAAATAGCGCTTCAGCTCACTGAGTTCGTGAATCTGTTGATCTGTTGACTAAAAAGACTCGGAATTCATTCATCTTAATCTTTGGCCGCAAAACGGCCGCCCGCTTAAATCCCACTGATAATAAGAGTTGGAGATTGATGGAGGAGAAGGTGCAGGCTACAAGACAAGGATAAGAGACATTGAAGAACTCCGTAAGCGAATTGTTAACGCCTCGGAGGTTTTGATAAGCTGGTTATCGATGCTGCTGTTGGGTATTAGCGCGACCCTTTTGACGCTTATGTTGAAGCCAAAGGTGTACTCTTTGACCACAAATTGCAGTCTGACATAATTCAGATATAAAAATAAAATTAAACTTACATTTATTATTGATAAATTACATGATAAAATATTGAAATTGTGGATGATTTTGCGCATTTATCTCTTAAATTTGACTTTTGTGCAAATGACGTCATTATGACGTCATTATTTGGACTGGAACTTTTATATTTTCAGCAATTTTAGACAAATATGTCAGGATTAAAATGGTGTTTGAATTGTAAAAATCGGTGAATATTTACTATTTATTTTCATATTTACAAAATTGGATGTTTTTTTCCGGACACAGTGTATATATGTTACAGTCAATGTGTACAATCAGTCATTGTATACAATGACTAACATTTTCAGCCAGTTGACACAATGACTGATTCGGTCAGGCATTGTATACAATGACTAAAAAAACCAGCGATTTTACACAATGACTGAAAATTTATGGTCCTTATTGTACACTTTGACTGATTCAAGTTAGGAAGTGTGTTGATAATTATTGTAGTGTCGGCGACGGCGGGTGGGGGAATCTAGGACGATTCATCAGCGATTCATCCATTTGTGATTCCCATTCGGCATCGATTGCATGTCAATTAGGTCCACTTGTCCACGGGAGCCATAGTCGTTACTCAGGATTGGTCTAACAACGACTCCTTTGACTGCTGGACGTTTACGTTTCTTTGCGCACTCTATACAAAGTGACTTGTACATTTCGACGACTTCACGTGTAATGTTAGCGTATTTAACGGACAAAACTTTCATCATCTTGTCTCTTCCACCGTGTCCTGTAAAAACGTGAACGCGCTTGATAATGTCAAAAATGTCATCGTTGTGAGCGAAATAAACGAAATCGTCCCCCTCGTCCTTTTTCTTTCTGATTAGCTTTTCGACATCACCGCAAATCAGAATCTGGTACCGTTTCAGTAGATAATACTGCCTCCAAGTCTTTGAGGTCCCTGTTTCTTTTTCTGCTTCCTTCACTTCGTCAACTAAAGTGAAATACTCATCTTTAGGAATCAAGACAGATTTCTTATGGCCGGTGTGCAGATGTACTAACCTCTCCTTGAATTGACTCTCCATAGAAACGCTTGTGTTCTCCATAACTCAGTTTTACCGTTGAGCTCGCTGGAAGTTTTAACTTTTATACTTTTCCATGGCACTGACACGGCAGACCTATTATTATTCCTACCAGAAAAGTTTCCTACCCTCCCCTAGCCCCACCCGCCGTCGCCGACACTACAATAATTATCAACACACCGCCTCACACCGACTCAAGTTCCTATTATTATACCGCCTAGCCCCACTCGCCGTCGCAACACACCTCCTAACTTGAATCAGTCAAAGTGTACAATAAGGACCATACATTTTCAGTCATTGTGTAAAATCGCTGGTTTTTTTAGTCATTGTATACAATGCCTGACCGAATCAGTCATTGTGTCAACTGGCTGAAAATGTTAGTCATTGTATACAATGACTGATTGTACACAATTGACTGTAACATATATACGATAAACAGACACACGAAGCCATGCACACTGACACGCACGGACATGCAGAGTCCCACACTATATGTATATATATATATATATATATATATATATATATATATAATAGTGAACCCGATATCAATTCCACATAGCCTAGTGAGATCACCCACAGACGCACACACATATATAAATATAATATTATATGGCCTATACATATATATATATAATATATAACCTTAAGAACCTAAAGACTGTTTTATTTAGCCGTGGTTGGGCCGGGAGCGCTTCTGAGTAGCCTACCTTGAAGAGGCGCTATATAAATTTCCGAAATAAATAAATAAATATGTGTGTATATTCTTACACGCAGCTTCTTCGTACATAGACCTAGATTATAGACCTATTAATCATTTTCGCCATTATAAAAGACACACAGCATACTGCGAATGTTATGTATCTGAGTACATATCGATATATAATTATGATATCATTTACCGGTATGCAACTTCTATGTTATGGACGGATGATAAAAATTATACATTTTATGTTCGTACATATGAATTTGTCTTCCTGTATAAATGGAACAGCTGCAAGCTGCTGTGTGGGAAGGAATCAAATTCCTCGTTGACCTTCTCCAGTTTCCTTTCGCTGTGAAAGGTTACTTGCAGATCTAATGGCAGGACACGAAATGTAGGCCTAGAGTCTATATGGCTTTTTATTGCAAAAATGACCTGGCATTTGTGGTGATGATGGTGGTGTGGTGATGGTGGTGATAATGGTGACGACGACGATGATGATGATGATGACAACAATGATGATGATGATGATGATGATGACGATGCCTGTGGTTGATAGACTGCTCAACCATGCATAGAACACACCATGATGAAGAAGAGGGCCAATCCTTAATTAAGCAAACCCTCGGGTGACCCTGATTTCATGAATTGTCGGCGACTTCATTGTGAAACCGGTTAAAAAATATAATTGACGAATAAATTTTGACGATTTTTTTGGCAGACGTTCATCAGTGACTAATCCAAAGCGTTGATAAGGACAATTATTTTAATATTGGAACTCGATCTCGGTTAGCTCTGGCATTATTTCAACACTACGCCGCATTTCCATATTAGTAGGCTATACATTCTACTGACAATCAGACAGTGGATATAAATGCAACGAAGTCTAACCCTAGTTATAACTGACCTGGATAATATTATATATATATATATATATATATATATAGCTACATTGGTTTGAGGCTTTGAGCGTACATCCCATGTACCCTTCGTTGTTGGCTTTTATAAGAAATTTGTATCTTGGGCTGGCGAGGTTCGTATAAACATTGGGCCCCTTTCAAACTAACAGGCAGCGGTGGCTAAAGTAAAGACATCATGTGACGTCATGTTCCGATCAATTCATTTGAAAAAATTTAATGGGCAGGGTCGAGACCACGTACATACGGGCGCTATATAAAACTTGTACATTTAGGTTTACATTCCCTAAAACTGTTCGATTCAATAAAAAATTGATGCAGTAGGCTAGAAGGAATTCTGTTGCAATGGCTCATGATTCATGAATCATGATGCCCAGAGCATAAAATTAAAATTAATCGAAGGAAGTTGAAGTCAAATTATAGTCCAGTTGGAATCTATTCCCTTTCTGGAATTGGTCAAATTCCAAACGGTTGGAGAATAAACGCCAAAACACCATGCAGTCAGTCGTAACTCAAGATAACGGAAAAATCAAGCAATGTGCGATAAGAGTGAAGGAATGCCAGGCCTATTGATTGTAGGCTACCCCCACAAAGAAGCGAGTATGCGTCTATAATTCCCGAGGCTTTATTTATAAGTCAGAAAAGATATAGGCTATCTATTTAATTGAAGGCAAGGGTCTGTAAATGGATTTGTGCATAAACAAACTAAGGGGACTCTATTATCCCTGTTTATAAACAAGCGAACACGACAGACAGTTGATTGCATGGAAATCAGTGATTATGTCAGAATTCTATACGCTCTCTGCTAACTATAGACGAAGCTGGATAAAAAATACATCAGACTCGGGTACGTGACTAAGGACCACTCTGCAACGTGTTCCAGGAATATAATAGGCCTTATATTTGTATGCCTATCTGGATTCTTCCCACATTTCTACATTTATGGTTGAGCAACTTTACTGGCTTCTACTCTCAGCTCGTATAGCCTACAATTAAAAGTTATCATATTTTGGTCCTCAAGTCTCAATTAATTGGGTCTTGCTCCGAAGTATCTCTGTGATCTTATACTTCGCCCTATTTCGGTCACATTGCTGCGTCCTCTTAGGTCCTCTGATCGGTTTGACCTCTTTGTTCCCCCGCGTCAGGACAGCCATGGCTCAATCCAGATCATTGGCCTGTATAGGTCCTCGTAGGGAATAGTTGTCCACGCGAGATTGTAAGACTTACACCATGCAATAAGAACCAGGAAGAAAAGCAGTGGAAAATAAAGAACGTAAATTGACGGTGCTTTCCTTTAATACTATAATTATGACGATGAAGTAACAGACATTTGTGAAAAATCTCTTTCAAAGAAAATAAATCTGAATACTACACTTCGTCAAGACTAGTGCTCTATGCTTTCAACCTTCTCTGCAAGAGACATATAACTGAAAGTTAAAAACTTCCCCAAACAGAAAATTACAGACAATATTGCAAAATGGACTCATATCAACTGAAGATTATACAGCACTTGCTACTCTTTTTATCAACCGTTTGATATTTGCTTAATTTTAAGAAGGTAAAAATCTGGCGAGTTTATGAATGAAGTAATTAAATTAAATTAAAGCCAGCTAAAGTTGGTGGCTTACAAAAAACATTCTGAAACCTAAAATACTGAAAAACTTCACAACAGATGCAAACAAACATCAACATAGATTTTCATGTTGAGAAATAAAACTCATGTCACAACGCAGCTGCTGAAGGCTAACAGATTGAAACTAGGAACTTAAAACTCTTCTTCCTATATCCTAGGAGTTAAACTCAGAAGGCGCTTTTGAAATAATTCCAGATATGAATCTTTTTGAGGATCCTCCCAGTAGTGATCATGACAATGTTGCACATGTTCTTTTTTAATTTCAAACGTTTGATCACATATAAAAACCATACAATCTCAATTTCTCAAATGAGAGGATCAAAAGGTTCATAAATTCAGGTCTCTGCAGATCATCATAGTAGTGATTATAACAATGCTTCACAAATTCTTCTTCAGATTCAAACATTTTATCACACATTCCACAACCAAGTGACCTCAAAATGAAATGATCTTTCTCAGTTTGAAATGTTGCATTAGGTACCTCCAAAATCTGGCCTAACATCCATACTCAGCCATAATGAAAGGTTTAGCATAATGTTTGCTCTTGGCAACTCTTTCATCAATACAAATGCGATTGTCTGTACATATATTATCATGTATACTGAAAATCATTTTTGAAATGCTTGCAGGTCACCTGTATGTTACTATTGACTGAATACCTTGCGAAAATTCACACAAGCGTAGTTTTTCTGCAATGGGTTTACGAATGGTACCGTAGTCATAATCAACCACTTGCTGCCTTGCCACTTGATGCACAAACATGAGGCGTATTTCTAAGATGTTTTACAAAGTGGATTTCAAGATTACCTTTCTGTGTAAATATTTCATGACATGAATTGCACCTGTATGTTTTTTATCCAGCATCTACCTCTATGTGATATTCCAAGTTCCAACCAGCTATTCTGTAAAATGTTAAATTTGTAACATGTATTGCAGGTGTATTGTTTAATTCTCCACTGTCCCTTCCGAATGACAATTCATCATATCAGAGGCTTTACCACATTACCTACACTTGTATAGCTTTCCTCTAGTGTTCGTTCTTATATGAAAACCCAGTTAAGATTTAGTTGCAAATACCTTGTTCCCATGTACTCCCAATCGTTGCCCATGTACGGTGTTTCTCCTGTATCATTGTGAATACAGATGACTCGTCTTTGCAAATGATTTGTGGCATGTACTACAGTCGTTCAAAGGGCCGCCGAGAATTTTTTTATACAAAAAAGTACATAAATAGTTTATGATTATGCCTTTTTAAATATAATATTACAGAGAATTAACTACAATCAGTTTAAACTTCAAATTAACAACTGAACAAAATCATATTGAAAATACAAATATAAAATTGTTGAACATTCATATTTGCACATTTTATTATTTCAGCCTTTGAAAAAAATTCTTACAAAGCCTTGAGATGGTTTATAGAGGCCCATGACTATGTTGCTCGGGAGCCTAAACTTCTCTCATCGAATGATTTTCTCCAGTGTGTGTGTTTATATGATATATAAAAGAAATCGCTTGTGGAAAACCTTTGCAACAGAGCGGAAACTTGTATGTTTTTCTCCAGTTGGGTTCATCTGTTTTATCCCAAATTACTCTTTTGTGCAAATGTCTTGTCACATAGACTACATTTGTACGGTTTTTCGCTAGTATGGATTCTTACATGGAAGACCAGATGACTCTTTGCTCTAAATCCTTTATGGCATATGTTGCAATTGTATGGCTTTTCTCCTGAGTGTGTTCTTATGTGGTATTTCAAACTATGCACATGAGAGAACACTTCACGACAGACTTCGCACATGTATGGTTTTTGCCCAGGCTCGTCTGTGTCTTTTCAACTGACTTTTTCTTGCAAATGTTTTTTCACATAGACTGCACTTTACGGTTTTTCTCCAGTATGGGTCTGTCTGTGTTTTTCCAATGCAATCTTTTGCGCAAATGTCTTGTCACATAAACTGCAAACGTATGGTTTTTCTCCAGTATGGGTTTGTGTGTGGGTTTTCAAATGAATCTTCTGTACAAATGTCTTGTCACATAGGCTGCACTTGTATGGTTTTTCTCCAGTGTGGGTTCTTGTGTGGCATTTCAGGGTAAGCATGTGTGAGAACACTTTGTGACAGACTTGGCACTTGCATAGTTTTCCCCCAGTGTGGGTTGTTATGTGGTATTTCAGGGTAGGCATATGAGAGAACACTTTGTGACAGACTTGGCACTTGTATGGTTTTTCTCCAGTGTGGGTTCTTATGTGGCATTTCAGGGTAGACACATGAGAGAACACTTTGTGAGAGAATTGGCACTTGTATGGTTTTTCCCCAGTGTGGGTTCTTAAATGGCAATTCAGGGTAGCCAGGTAAGACAACACTTTGTGACAGATTTGGCACTTGTATGGCTTTTCCCCAGTATGGGTTCGTCTGTGTATTTTCAAATGACTTTTCCGTGCAAATGTTTTTTCACATAAACTGCACTTATACGGTTTTTCTCCAGTATGGGTTTGTCTGTGTTTTTCCAATACAATCTTCTGTGCAAATGTCTTGTCACATAAACTGCACATGTATGGTTTTTCTCCAGTATGGGTTTGTGTGTGGCTTTTCAAGTGACTCTTCTGTGCAAATGTCTTGTCACATACGCTGCACTTGTATAGTTTTTCTCCAGTGTGGGTTCTTATGTGGCATTTCAGGGTAAGCATGTGAGAGAACACTTTGTGACAGACTTGGCACTTGTATAGTTTTTCCCCAGTGTGAGTTCTTATGTGGCATTTCAGGGTATACATACGAGAGAACACTTTGCGACAGACTTGGCATTTGTATGGTTTTTCTCCAGTGTGGGTTCTTATGTGGCATTTCAGGGTAGGCACGTGAGAAAACACTTTGTGACAGAATTGGCACTTGTATGGTTTTTCCCCAGTGTGGGTTCTTAAATGGCTTTCCAAATAACTCTTCCTTGCAAATGTCTTGTCGCATAAACTGCACTTGTGTGGTTTTTCTCCAGTAAACATTCTTAAATGAAGAAGCCAAACTCTTTGATTCAAATGCTTTAAATGACATATGTTGCGAAATTTTTGGGGCTTTTCTCCAGAGTGGGATCTAACATAGCATGTAAGAATAGACAGTTGTGAAAAATACTTTGTGACATACTTTGCCCTTGTATGGTTTTCCCCCAGTCTGGGTTCATCGGTGGCTTTCTAACTGATACTTTCTTGTAAATGTTTTGTCACACAAGCTGCAAAATGTATGGGTTTTCACCAGAACGGATTCTAATGCTGGCTTTTCAGAGCATTTATTCTCTGTCAATTGCTTGTGGCTGAGTTTGCAAATGTATAGTTTTTCACAATATGGATATTTCTTTTCTTTTCAAAACGTTCTTTTGTAAAAAAATACTTTGTGACATAAATTGTATTTGTAATGTGGTACTTCGTACGTCTTCTCTTTACTTTAATGTGGCATCACCTGGAGTTTAGCTGAACAGAAATTAAGTTTTGATATAGGAATTCTGCCAACAGATTTTTAAAACTTCTTGGTGATAAAGACAAAAATGCTATTTTGGCTTTGGAGACTTCAGTTGCCAAATGGAAAGAGAGAAAATTTAATGAGATGACAAATTCTTCGTTTCTTATAATTAATAATTATTCAACAGATCAGCAGGTCATCATGGTTACTAGGGGGAAACATTCTTGAGGCATGTCACATAATTGAAAATTTCCAGAATTCATCAATGTCATATGAAACGTAGAGGTGAACCCGAAGATAAGATGCTGCTACGTTCCAAATGGATTATGGATGATGGTGGTCATGTTTTGACCCAGGAATTCAAGCAGGATAGCACATTTTGTGAACAGGTAAGTTTTTGGTCGTGAACGCAAGGTTGCAAGAGACAGCAAAAGGTGAAACTGACATATAGAATCATGAGCGAGTAAAACGCCTGCAGATTATGGAACATTTACAGAATTTCCAAGAGGAAACTGGAATCAGAGGCACAGAATCTGTGATGAGGAATGAGTAAATCTGGCAGATAATCTAATGGTGAGAGTCAAGAGTAGCACCAGTAGTCATCACAGAGTTGCACGGTCGTAATTAGCAAAGTGCTTACAGTAATATATTTAGAAAAAACTTCTTCAGATGAATCCATCACATATGAAAATGATAACAGTCCACAAGTAGGCACTTAAACAGGTAATTAATAGGTAATTAGACTATGCAGGTGATTTGATCTCATATATAATTTGAGAAAATTGGATAATATTAGTATTTATTAGTTAAGAATCTGACACAGATTTTCAATACATACTATGGGTTCACAGGCTGATAACTATGACTAGCTCATTCTTTCTGGAACAGATATTAGATTAGTCTCACTGCAGAAACGGATAAATAAAACTTTTTACAAGGTGGGATTTATGAAAAATCGCTTAAATCGAAGCTAGATTGATGAACAGTAATGTTTAATTAAATAGAAGTTACAGTCCCATTGATGAAAAATAATTGCAGCCGAATTATACGATGGGTCGTTAAACGTGTATTTTAGTATGGTAAATTCTTCGCCATTGCATGGGTTTCAGAATTAGTCGAGTACCAGTCGGATTGACCAAAAGAGTTCTTTCTAAATAGAAGTCGGATTGATGAAATTAATTTTTACTAAAATCGAAGTGGGATTTATGAAAACGATCTCGCTGAAATCGAAGCTGGATTGACGAGCAATAATTTTAAATTAAATAAAAGTTACATTGATGAAAAATATTTTCTGACGAAATAGAAGCGGGATTTATCTAACTAATTCTTGCCTAAACGGAAGCTGGATCGATGTAAAGGATTCTCGCCAAACTAGAAGTTGGATTGATTAAAAATAGCAATGCTGCAACGAGCGAAGATGAGCGAATAATTTAGATTCTACCATACTAAAATACACGTTTACCGCTGGGTCGATAGGCTATAGCCTAACTAACTCCTGCCTAAGCAGAAGTTGGATCGATGAGAAGGTCAAGTTAAACATTAACAAACGCAGCGCAATAAACGCTTGAATTCTTGCCAAATTAGAAGTTGGATTGATTAAAAATAACAATGCTGCAGCGAGCGACTAATTTAGCCCGCTAAAATAAACGTTGGCAAAACTCCGAACGGCGGTCCCAAATTAAAATATATATTCTAAATCGTCAAATGTTGTAATTGTCACACAACTTGGAACGGCGGTCCCAAATGATAAAATTAAATAAATCGATAGGCTATCTCTTGAGAAGGTATTAAACATGATGTGTGGTTAAATAGAAGGTGGATTGATGAAAACCGTTTGATTGATGTACGCTTGATAAAAGAAAACTGGATAAAAGGCATTCCGGCGTAAATGGAAGCTGGATGCATGCTGAAATAGGCCTACATCACTAAAATCAGCAATCCAATTTCCATTTCTCATGTTTAATTTTCGTCAATCCAGTTTCTATTTCACCTATAAGGACCCTTCATCCAGTATCCATTTCACACGCGTTTTAATTAATCCATCTTCCATTTAACTTATTATGTCCGTCATCCAGCTTCTAGGCCTATTTCTCAACGGTTCAATTCATCAAGCCAGCTTCTATTTCAGATCTAAAATACATTCATCCAGCTTATATTTCACTTGCGTGTTTTCATCAATCCACCTTCATTTCGCCTGTAAAAGGTCTTCATCCAGCTTCCATTTCTCAAGTGCTTTCTCATTATTCCGACTTCTATTTCGGTGGACCAGCTGGTCGTTTTATAAGTGTGGAGTGCAAAAGAAACCGTTTCTATGCGCCCATCCAATACACCGCACTATTACGACACGTCATGTTGATTTACTTAATGTTGTAATTTGGGACCGCCGCTCGGAGTTTTGCCTAAACGTTTAGGGCCCACCCTAAAAGCGTCAAAGGAAAATCACTAACAAAAAACAATGTAGGCCTACTCACTCGAACCAGTGCAATAATTAAACAGCTGTGTACCCAGCTGTGAATTAGGCCTACTTTCTCGTCAACTCATAAAAATAGGGGAAAATAAAAGAAAAAGCTGTAAACGAATCCATCCAAACGTCTGAGTCAAGAACTCAATAATATTACCCGCGAAAAATGTGTTCAGTTGTTCACCCATTTAAAATAAAGAATTTAAAGATGTCGCCCCGCGTCTATATTTTCTTTTTTCCTTTTTAAAATTTTCTTCTTATTTTAAAATTAATATCATGTTTAAAACCCTTTGTTGCATTGTATATTTGTACTGCATAAAAAATTAATTAGATAAGTTTATTTGATAGGGTCAACGTGGCCTACAACAAACATAGAGTCTATATCTTTGTTTACAACATCGATCGCGTGAAAAACTTCTAGCATTAATTTTAATATTTTTGCTATGGCTTGATGCTTCCAATAGGTCTATTAATTAGGCTGTTGCTCAGTCTAATACGTCAATGCCAAATAATAATTATATTATTCATTTGAGACTCCTTGGGCATGCTAGTTACCATGGGCTGAGTTTGGTTTCCGTTCTTGGGGGGGGGGGCTAACCCCCGAGTCTGGACCTTAGGCCTATTGGGAGAGCTAACCCCGAAAAAGGATGCCATTTTTATGGTAAAAAGTTTAATCTGGGCCTTCTTAAACTCTGATAGGCCCTGATAAACTCCGCCCATGTTATTCACACCACTGCTTAATTTCTTACCCCATGAAACGAATTGTAGGCTCCAAATGTAGGGTTGCCTATGATGCGAGGCTCTAGTCATAGTGCTCAGGGCACCGGTGCTTTCACGAGAGCTGGGTCGAATGAACGATGTCCTTTCAGTGAAGAGCCGAATTCTGTTTCCAGGCGGACCCGAGGCAGGAAGCAGATGATGCAATGGAACACAATGCCATAATGATCATACCATATCGTATGCCACCGGAGCCCGTTCTTTTTGACTCAATGAAGCAGTTCAATGGCGGAAATTGGATAAGAATAGCTTATAAGAATGACCAGAGTAGGCTTAGTAACCTATAATGTAGCCTACACAATACACATCCATCTGTCGTCAATACAAAGTTCAAATTAAACATCAACAAACGCAGCGCAATAAACGCTTGGACTCATTTTAGGCCTACATCTCGCCATAACAACGAACAATTCGAAATTAACTACTTTGTCTATTGTAGGGCCTATTAAACATAGGCTATAGATTTACCAAGCGTCTACCACAGTGCACAGGCACCAATCATAAAGGCACCAATCAGTTCGAAAGACCCAGTGAAAAGAGATTGGTTTTGAGACAGCAGGAAGGCACTTAATTGTGGGCACTTGAATACAACATTGCGAGCAGTGTTGCCACTGAGGTTTCAGACAAAAACATAGATTTCCTTTTTAAAAAACACAGAAAAACACAGACGTCGCCCGGCCGAAAAGTAAAGAAAATTTTATATTTTCGCCGGCAAAAAAGTTGATGACCTTTTTTTTTTAGTCGTCCGGTCTAAAATGTCAAGAAAAATGTACAAATTGTCAACTCGCCCAAAAAAAACACAGATTTTCCCCCAAAAAACCTAGAAATCCAGACGAAAACGGAAAAAAACACAGATTTTCCCCAAAAAAAACCAGAAACACAGACGAAAGCAAAAAACAATAGATCTAGGTGGAAAAACACAGCTGTGGCATCACTGATTGCGAGTTGCATGCATGGCATTATGGGGGGAAAATGGGAAACCCAGAAGCTGCGCCCAATCGGTTGCAACGGTTTAAAAAGTAGCCTATAAGAGGACAGCAAAGAATAGACCTGTAAAATTAAAAATCAAGGCCAGTGTGAAATTTGGGCCCTGATAAAATTACAGGCATAGGCTACTTGTCGTTAATAAGCTATGTTTCTCCCTTATTCCACCAATTTCCATTCATTTAGGCCTAGCGGTGAAGTTCTTGACGAATATAGGATATATTATAGGCAGGGCCGGATTAAGGCATGTTCAACAAGTTCGGCGGAACAGGGGCCCCCACACTTTATGGGGCCCCCACAAATGTGAGAAAAAAATTTTTTTAGCAAATTTCGGCCAAAGGACTATTTTCCAGAAAATTTCGTCAGATGACTAAAAAAAGTCATCAATTTTTTTTGGCGGATGAAATGGTATGATTTTCCCGAAAATGTAACAAATTTTTCCCAAAAATTCCCCCCCAAAAATTCCCGAACAGGGCCCCCACAAAAATTTTCGAACAGGGCCCCCACATTGCTTAATCCGGCCCTGATTATAGGCTATAGGCCGATATATAATAGCCTATGGATCTTCCTTCAATTGCCATTCGAGCACTCTTGCTTTCCGCATGTAGTAGCTTTCAGCAGGTTGTGCAGTAGGCTATAGGCATAGTAGTAGCCTGCATTTACCCTACATTTAGCCTACAGCAGCAGTAAATCTTGCCAATATGAAAACTGAAATCAACGCATAGAAATTGCTCTCAATAACGCGAATAGTTTTTCAGTTTTAAAGAACAATAAAAAAAATGTTCGGTTTCGGAACGATGCCCTCAAACTGAAAACCAAGTTTTTTGCCTCTGCATGACCTCATGCATAGGGGCAACAGCCTGCCGACCCCCCCCCCCCCGCAAATTTTGGCTTCCTCTCTGCGTTTATTAGAGGCCTATTAGTGGTTACTTCGAGAAATCCTGGATCAGCTGTTCTTATTTAATAGGCCTAATTATGGGTCTCACGCACGGAGCTTCGGTTCAATTTCAATGGGACTGCATACTAAAATACTAAAGATAAAATTGTACCATAAACACAATTGCATTTTGCAGTTCAGGCTACAACGAAGTTCCTTCGGTTTATATATAATTATATAGAAATTAATGAAAATATGGCCCGCAGAAGACCTATAATTTATTGTTAGGCCTATGTGGATCTACAGGGTGGTCCAAAATAAACTGCACAGTGACAGTTTTCTTGATATAAGTATAACAATTCAATGTTTAATACCATTTTTCTTACTTAAATATATATTTTCTCTGACGTCATCATTGACTTCATCATTGTTTATCATAGTTTATGGTAAAGAAGTTGTTTATAAGAGATTGTGATCATGGGACGCTTAACTGAGAAAGACCGATGTCTAATTTGGAATTTACGAACTCAGAAACATTGGGGGTCGTGTGGCCCCCAAACAGCCCGGACTTGAATCCAGTCGACTACGCTGTTTGGGGCGCCCTTCAACAGATGGTATACCGTCGTAGAAGTTTCACCACAGTGGATCAGTTGAAAGAAACAATCGTCACAGAGTGGACCAAGCTGTCACAGCGTTTCATTGACCGCGCAATTGATCAATGGCCGGCGTCGTCGGCTTCAATGCGTGGTCGAGCAGCAAGGATGACACATTTTATGTAACAAAATCCATCCATGCATGTAATGTTACAGTAAAAATAATAAATATTGCTGTGTTTTTGTGAATTTTCACGGTTATATTTGAATTGGTCTGAATAAAGTACTATCAATTTATCATTGTGCCATTTATTTTGGACCACCCTGTACATGTAGGCTATGCGTGGGCGAGTTTTTATAGGCCAATTATAAATATATAACAAATTTTATATAATTATATAAATTATATTATGTGCCATGTATAGGCCTATAGGCTAATCATAGTCTATAGATCTAATATGTATACAGACTATAATATTATATACATGGCACATAATAATTATAATGTAGGCCTAATAGCCCATAGTACATGTATAGTATAATATGATGTGATAAAATATAATATAATCATATAATAAAAAATATAATATGTTCACACACAAATACATGTGTAGGCCTATCCTATAGGTGTGCGCTTTTGTGTGTCTGTGTTTTTTTAACTTTCTAATAAATGGACGAGAAAACTGGGTAAACTATATGTAGGCCTGTATAGATAGTACGCCTATAGCTTTAGCACATAAGCATGTTTACACAAACAAGTTCATACTCGATATCTGCTTTGTCCCGCACCCAAACAATATGAGCTGCAGCTGGTCTTAGGCTATACTCTCGGTGACTGATGAAAAGACTTTGAAATTTCTGCCCAGTTCTGCAGTTCACTGCAGGGTCAAGTGTTTGCTGTTATTCAGATCCAAACCAAAGACCCATCTCTTTCAACGTGCTTACTCACCCTAACTCTCTCTGGCTTATCTCTACTCATCCATCCATCATCAGATTTCAATCTGGATTCACAACACAGCGAGAGCATCGGTCGGTCAAAAACTCAATAGATCTAAGCCGGTCTCGTTCGTGCGGCTGTGTGTGACTCAGAAATTTCGACGATTTGCACGGTTCAATCTGTGACTGATAACTACGATCGCTGCCATCTTTAGATGTTTAGCAACAGTTCAGGGTCTGTTTTTCTGCTCGACTTAAGACACGTTACTTCGGTTATTCCCATAGATAACCGAGTCAGAGCACCCTTGTGAGCTACTTAAGGGCGCCATGCAAGTGCTCTCAAACATGCTTTATGATTGCTGCGCTTTAGAAGTCACTTTATACCCACGGTTGATTCAAGGCTAACGAAAGGAACTAGGCTAATCTTCCTCCTTCACATCAGAAATAACATAATTATATGCAAAATGAAATCTAAAATATTTCACCGTTATGCATTGGTCGTTCTGTTAAGACCTGCTTCAACTGTTCGCTTTCCTTGTAGGCGTGTGCCGATATCTTTTAAGACTCTTTATTTATAGGCTACTTTCATTCATTCGAAAATTTATTTAGCGCCCGTCAAGAAAACTTCTCAGAGGAGCTCCCGACTCCACATTCGTCCAAACTGAACAGTTTCATTATTAGTCAGACCCGCAAGTTAATTAATTAGGCCTAATTAATAACCAATTCAGAATATTATCAGACCATATGGTTCCAAATATTATAGTAGGCCTATCGACTAGGGGGGGTCAACGAGTCAAGATAGATATGCTCATATTTGTAGTTGTTACCCAGCGCCTCTGAATAGCCTAAATGGTGTGAATGAATGAACAAATGCATCCTAATACAATTAAAATTAATTATGCATAAACAGATCCTACATTTGAATGTGTGCAACATTATCGTATGCAATAAAGTGTGAACATATTCTTGTTAGAACTTTAGAAGTTTAGACTATAATTCTTAGATTATTTTATTGTAGAATTTTCTTTCTGATTCGCATACATAAACAATTAAACATTGAACGAACTACATAGTCATAGGCCTACTATAGTGTATGACGCACCCATGGCACTCAGGCTTTTGACATGCATCTGAGGAACAATGGGCTGAAATGACCTTTCTCCATATTTTGTCGAAGTCCACAATGGTGGCTTTGAATTCAATCCAGGTGCGTGCACACTCGTCTTCAAACAGCAAGATAAGACTCCAAGAAGTTTGTTTGCCTATTGGCAAGCGTGCGTATAATTTATTGTTTACCCTTGCAGTTAAACAGTTTGCACGCACCTGCAATGTTCTCCATGCGTATACATATACATGTAGGCCTACATGTATGTATACCGGTATCTCGTATGCATAGCCTATAATATGTTGACTATTGTTGAGCCTATATAATTTATTTATAATAGGCCTATACATAATTATATGTGCAGAATATTTTTTATTGGTGATTAAATTTAAAATATTACGTAACCGGCCCTGTCTGTCATCTGATGTTATTAAACAATTTTTTTTAGTAAAAGTGAAGAATTGGGGAATAGATGAAGAAATGAGAAAGAAGTGTGAGTAAGCGTGCAAGTGGCCACGAAACAAGATCCATTATATATATATATATATATTATATATATATTATATTATATATATATCCTTGAGGCAACCGCGAGCGACATCATTTTCTTAGCCTCGGCACCTAATGGCAGGTTGCCACCATAGGCGTACGGGAGATTTCAGCAGTGGGGGGGGGGGGGCAAAGATTGAACTTTTGCCCGAAAAATATATCCGTCAAACCGCCAAAAAAGTTGACGACCTTTTTTTTAGTCATTCAGTCCGTGTTTGCCCGAAAAACGGGACTCGCCCGAAAGTTTTTTTCTGTAGTCATTCGGTCTGTCTTTGCCCGAAAAACCGGACTCGCCCGAAAGTTGATGACCTTTTTTTTAGTCATCATTCGGTTTGTCTTTGCCCGAAAAACCAACCAGACTTGCCCGAAAGTGGGGGGGGGGGGCAATTGCCCCCTCTGCACCCCCGCCTCGTACGCCTATGGTGGCCACCCTCTCCCTCGCCGTCTCATCTTCCCACCGACAGTGTAAGTAAGGTGAGTGTGAGTTGACGTGGGAGTGCATGCAGACCCAACAGAAATCTCGACACGAATTTCTGCCCTGTAAAGGATTCGAACCCCCAACCTCTCCCCTCTCGTCCAATACACTATATAACCACTATGCCATTGAGAAACCGTTCTGTATACATGATTATGATTACAATTCATACAGCGGTGCTTACCTTGTTATCGTTGAGCTATATAAATAACAGGCAGAGTAGAACGTACTCAGCCACAAGTGGCCTATAAACAAGCACCCCTGCTTAAGATCAGCAAACTTCTTATAGGCTAGTAGAGCTCAGATTCAAAGGCACCAGAGTAGGCCTATGCATACTTATGAATATTCATGATGTATATATGAATAATTAATATGATATCTAATTCATGTCTGTAATATCAGCTGTTAAACGAAGCGGACCAGCGAACAATATTCTTCTCTGTTGTCTAAGATTAGCACAGCCGACGTGAAACAGCCGCCGTCAAAAACAATGCACAATTACAAGGATTGTATGACTTTAATGTACCATGACCTGACGCGGTGCAATTGTCCTTTTATCCAGCGAAGCATGCAGTAGGGTAATATTGCATCGCCTGCGGTACTTTTGCGAACAGATATTCGTTGTTCAATCTCAAAATAGCTATCTTCTAATGCAGACACTCCACTACAAGTGAGGCATTCCAGGCTGTTTTTTTCTCGCGGCAAATGAATGATTTGTCGATTTCCGGTTTTTTATGCAGCCTTGCAGGTCTAGTCTACATGTAGCCTAACTTATATTCGAGGATTTGCTTATCAACAGTTTTGCGGGACCTTTCTCTTTCCCTTATCGCTTTCTCTTATCTTAGTTTATAAACATTTGAAGAAATTATCTATTCCCCGGACATAATTAATATAATTATTAGACGTACTTGCGCCTTTGTGATTAATTCATATAATTATTGGCGTGACATTAATAACAGATTTATAATGATGATCTTGGTGGTGGTAGTAGCAGCAGCAGCAGTAGGCCTAGCAGCAACAGTAGGCCTAGTTGCTGCAGCAGTAGTAGCAGGCTAATGGTAAGACTAATAATAATAATAAAATGACAATATAGCAGTAATAATGACGATAACAATGGTGACAATGAAAACGATAAAATAATAATAATATCAATAGAAATTGTTGTGACAATGAACATCAGACTTGATAAGTTGCGATCTCCCCACGTATGGCCAAGTGGTTTTTTCACGCCCACACCGTTAGGCCTATAATATTATAGCGATCTTCACAGCAAGCTTGCTTGCAGTGCTATAGTTGAACAGAAATTTCTAACGGATCCTTCCACCTCCTGAGCACGGATTAGAACCGCGAACACAAGAACTGGGTGATCAGCAAAAGTCAGCCGATAATAATAATTGTTGTCCACCCTAAAGGTAGCTACTGCGACTGAAGAAAGGGCCAAATGTTTCAGCTCGCCCCTCCTTTTGACGTGGGGATGGGTGGGAGGGGGGCCTATCGTTATCGAAATCTCGAGATTCGTTTGTTTGTAGGCTATGTTTGTATGCGCACTTGTTATTTTATAGCACCTCTTCAAGATTGCTACTCAGAAGCGCTCCCGACTACAGCGTGGACACTGAATCGGAGTTTCACGCCGAAGCACTGAGCAATTGCAAGTGAAGAACATGCAGCCCAAGACTTGAGGTGGATTCGAACTTGCAACCATTCGGCTGCAAGGCAACGAACATACCCACTACACCACCTCTGGGTATAGCGCCCAGGCAGGTGAAATCCCGGGTATCAGATTATTCAGAGCTCAGTCAAAACACAACCGATAGACATGTAAGGTCAGAATAGGCTCCAGATAAAGATGCTTGGGTCGGGCAAGCACAGTTATAATACGGCTGCAACTATGATGTACGATGTTTATATAAGCAGAGTGTTGAGTGAGGTATGGCGAAGAGAAAAAAGACAAACTGAACATCAAGAGTTTCATTCCCCTGTATGAAGCGTATACCACCTAGAGAGAAACACCTACCTTAGTTACATGCGAACAGCAGGTTAACAACAATTACTTCTCGAAATCCAGAGGAAAGTTGCTGTGGCCGCCTGCCGCGTTCAGACAAATGCCAGTAGGCTATACGACGACCTGACGAAACTCTGCAGAAATGTCAACAGGTGCCCGAAGCTAGAGAGAGAGAGAGAGCGACGGTGGCCTGAGAGACTATACTGTTGTGTGCTGCAGGCCTATAGGGCAACCGCCGTCAGTCAAACTCTCTTCCGTTACATAGCTTTATGCTGTCGACGTACATGCATGTGTAGTACTTGTGTAACGTGATGTGTGTTCTCGCGCGTGAGTGCGTTTGAGGCTGTGTGTGTGTCCGTGCGTGCGTACGAGTTCGTATGTGCTTTAGTTGCACGTGTGTTCGTATGCGTGTTCGAGTAGGCCTATGTGTTTTCATATGTGTGTTGGGCGTTTTTGTGCATACGTTTCAGTATGTTTGGTTTGAGTGTGTGTGTGTGTGTGTGTGTGTGTGGGTGTGTTCACGTGTGTTTTCGTTTGCATCGTTGCATAATTATGTGTATTTGCATATTGCATATGTGTGTTTATGTTGCTTTGGTTTCTGTTTTGTTTGTGCGTGTGGCCTGTTATCCATTCATCCACGAATCCATTCATTCATTCATTTACCTGTTTACCCATCCAACTTATTCATCCTCATCATTTTTTACACCAATCATCAAACCAATAATTCATCCATTCATCTTTTTCACTCAAACGTGAATATCTAATTTCATTATACAATGGGTTATTATATTATTTAGGCTATTATAATGTTGCATTTGTTCTAAAGAAGTTCTTCACGGACAGTTGCTCAGAGCCAACAGTGTTCTGACGTATAGCGTGTGTGTCTGTGTGTTTGCGTATGTGTGTGTGTGTGTATATACAGGGTGGCGCAGAAAAAACCGGACTATAAGTTTTTGCAATTGCATCGTTTGAATAATCAAAGTAATTATCGCCTTAAAAC
>OX243811.1:6438731-6585576 GCA_945859605.1 Lumbricus rubellus | reverse complement strand
AAAATGGAGGTCTAACCCAATAGTATGTCAAAATGGAGGTCTTATCTAATAGTATTTTAAAAATATTATTCTGATGTAGGCCTAATCCAATAATTATTATTACAAAAGTTACAGACAACTAACCTGTCGATTTCCAGGAGAGCGTTGGCGATGCAATAAGGTTTTGGCACCTTCAGATGATCTTGCCTGGGAAAATATATCATACAATTCCACATAGATTATTCAATATAATCCCTTATGCTACAATATTATAGTAATCCAAGTGATTATTATAATCAAATTTAATCCAATATCCTATTGCAATTATCCACAATGCAATTATATATCTAAATCATTACCATAGTGATATTAATCTAGCAATTGACAGGTAACCAGCTATTATATCAAAACAATATTTTTTAGTCTAATTTAATCAAATACTTTCTTTCCTACCAATGCATCTCCGGCGATACAGAAGCGTTTTCAAGTTTATTTATCTGCTCAATTTTCATCTGACTGAACAGCAACTCAAAATTGTGGAATTGAGAAACAGTTGCACGCTTTTTTACAGAGTGTTTCATGAACAAGGAGCTATATAAATGTAACAGGTTTTCTAAAATCAAATTGGAAAAAGATCTTCTGCATACCACTTCTTGCCATACTTTTGAAGCATCGCGGCTTCAACAAAAGCCGACAGGCTATCCAACATCATGCGGCCGAGCGACTTCATCATTTGATCACACTAGAAAAGAAAATTAAACTCATCTTAACAGAACTGTCGAGTGGTTGGAGTGCAGGAGTGAGGACTTAGAGCACGTGGATGCCATTCTCTGCCAGGGGCAGGAACGTCGGAAATGGTAAAGAACGGCAAAGTAAGACGAGGAAAGGACTGGAAAGTTTGGGATGATAAGGAATGGGTAGCGGAAAAGGTGGAGTAGAAATTGGTAGCAGATAAAGGTAGAGTAGGAATGGGTAGCAGATAAAGGTAGAGTAGGAATGGGTAGCAGATAAAGGTATACTATAGAGTAGGAATGGGTAGCAGATAAAGGTAGAGTAGGAATGGGTAGCAGATAAAGGTAGAGCAGGAATGGGTAGCAGATAAAGGTAGAGTCGGAATGGGTAGCAGATAAAGGTAGAGTAGGAATGGGTAGCAGATAAAGGTAGAGTAGGAATGGGTAGCAGATAAAGGTAGAGTCGGAATGGGTAGCAGATAAAGGTAGAGTAGGAATGGGTAGCAGATAAAGGTAGAGTAGGAATGGGTAGCATATAAAGGTAGAGTAGGAATGGGTAGCAGATAAAGGTAGAGTCGGAATGGGTAGCAGATAAAGGTAGAGTAGGAATGGGTAGCAGATAAAGGTAGAGTAGGAATGGGTAGCATATAAAGGTAGAGTAGGAATGGGTAGCAGATAAAGGTAGAGTCGGAATGGGTAGCAGATAAAGGTAGAGTAGGAATGGGTAGCAGATAAAGGTAGAGTAGGAATGGGTAGCTAGATCGGGTTTCAATGCAAAACAACGCTCAGACATCGCAATCCACGAGTTACCAGAGGTCGAGACAGCAACATACAATACACGAACGGTAAAGGTATAGGCAAGGCAATGACAAGAGGAAATGCAAAATTTCGTACTTGAGGTATTGCAGGGGTCGTCGTGTTCCCACTGAGAACGCTGAAAGTGGCTCTAGCTGCTTGCAAGGTCTGTCTGATTGAACGACGCGGTGCCTTGACAGGAATCGTCTTGTAGTGCTTCGACACCGTGGACGGAGTTTTCTTTGGCTTCTTTGGAGCTTTGACGGCGACTGGCTTCAAGACTCTGGAAGACTTTGACGCACGCTGGTACTTCGCATGTAGACGCCGAGAAGAGACTGCTGGTGGAGGCACGTCTCTTATGGCGTAGAAGCTTCGACTGGTGGGTGTTGTCCTTGCCCACATTGCCAGTGTCTAAAAATCCAATAATTAAGAAATCTCTAACTGTCCAGTGTCCAACAACAAAAGAGCTAATATAATTAAATAGCTAAAAATTATCTTACTGACCTATTAATTAAGTCAATCAAATGATTGCAATCAAAACCAATAAATCATGCAGTTTTTATCCATTTCCCTTATACGCAAAAGAATGAAAAGAGTGCAAAAAAGAATATTCGAAGACGAAAAATGTGAAGAGAAGGAGTAAGAAGAAAAAATGAATAGCAGACCTTTAGGTCAGCCTAAGAAACAGTGTTTGGGACTTAATTTTCTTTGCCTTGGCGTAAAGGCGCTGGTGGCAAATTTCTCTTTCGCCATCTCTTCTTCCCTCTGACAGTCAGAGGTCAGCGTAGTCATTAGTAGAACAGGAAGAAGGCATTTGACTCATTTGACCAGTACAGCCTTGACCTTCGCCCATTTGACCAGTACAGCCTTGACCTTCGCCCATTTGACCAATATAGCCTTCAGTTTCGTCCATTTGACCAATACAGCCTTAAAAATTGAGTGCCCGCACAGTTTGACCAATACTAGCCTTACTTTTTCAAATTCAATGTCTGGCGTAAAAAAGTAAAAAAAAGTAAAAAAATTTTCTCCGGCGTATACAAAATGGACTACCCGAAGAAAACTGTTACTGAATTACGAAAAATCGCCGAGCAGAGCGGCAAGGATGGATATTTTACAAGACGGTGGAAAGCGGCGTTCATTGCTAAAATTGACGCCCACATCCGCGAATGCTACGACGATGAATGCCCATGCAAGTATCCCCGGCCGGATCGACAACAAGGGCCATGCGAGACCATCGTCGTTCGTCGTCGGCGCAATGGCAACTCACCCCCGTGTGATGTTAGTTTGATCGACAACGAGATCATCGTCGTTAATTGTCAATGCAATGGCAACTCATGCCTGCGTGATGCAAGGGCGTGAGTGAACTACGACGTAGATACGGGATTACAATATCGCAAACGATTTTACACCGTTGGTTTATAATCGTCTCACAATGTCAACAAGTCTTCGTTATTGATCCACGAGTTGAACGAGTCTGGGTAGCCTAACCACTTCACGAGACATTTCTTCCCGCGTTTCCTAATCACTTTTTCGATTCTAAATATTTCTTGAGTTGTTTTCTGTAGCTCCTGCTCATAGAATGACCCCTGTATTTCCTCAGAATTAGAATCAGTGATCTTGTAAGTTGGTGGATCTGTATATTGAACCAGAGATACTACAAAAACCTCCTCTGTCCATCTAGGTATATATCCTTTGTCAAAAATGTTCTTCTTCCTAGTTATTCTGACTCGATCGCCGATTGTAAACTTTGGTGTAATAGGCTCTGAAATCTCATCGCCGTATAAATTCATAAATACCGTCTTTTCGTTCACTTTCATACTAGCCTTCGCGGGAGTCATTTTGATCGAAGAATGTCTCGTGTCATTATAATTACTAACCATCTCATCTAATACATCGATATATCTTCTAGTTGAATTAGCTGTGAAGTACTTGAACATCTTCTCTTTCATCGTACGCACCCATCTTTCTACGATGGAACTTTTTCCCTCGTTTTCGGTAGAATACAACTCGACTAAATTCTTCACATTTTTATTATAAAATTCTTTCCCTTTGTCGCACCAAACTTTGACTGGCTGTCGACCACCCCCGAGTATCTTCACGAACCCATCGGCTGTAGACTTCCCACTCTTGTCATGTAATGGAACGATCCACCCATACTTGGAAAATACATCTATAACGGTCAATAGAAATTTCACGCCATCATTATCTCTGGCGAAGGCCTGCATGTCGATTAGATCAGCCGCCCAAATCTGGTCAATCCCCCCAACACGGACCCGTCTCGTCCTAAAATTTCTCACTACTGGTTTGTGTAATTCATTCGCTAATTGATTAGTCCATTTCAGGTCCTGCTGTAATTCTAGGCTTTTTTTAAACCCAAACCTAGGCTTGTTTTAGCTGACAAGATGGGTTTGACTATCGCCCTCTCTACGCGTTCTCGTAAGCTAGGATTTGGAATATTATTCAGCTGGTTTATCATTGCTCTATCAGCGACATTCCTAGAAGCTGTATCAGTGTGTTGATTGTATGCCAGGTCATGGACGTATGCAGCGCTATCTACCCTGTTTATAGGTTTGCTCCAATCTTTGGGGGTTTCGTTGGGATTCAGACGCAAATCTAGTCTAGTACCGGGGCCAGTAAACTGATGGCCTGGCAAATGTAATTCGCCCGGAAATTTAGCCCAAGGTAATTTAATGTTGCTAGTGGCAGCGTTCAGTGAACTAACTAGATCCCCACCTTGCGCAACAGCGGGTGCCTTCACGAATTGAGTTTTTGTTTTCCCGCATACGACACAAACACCTCTGAGCATCGATCTCCCATTATTAGCCATGGCGTTCTGCACATCTCTTGTTTGGGTCTGTTTTTTACATTTTACGCAATACATTTCGTTTTTTAATAATATATATTTTTAAAATGGAGATTAGAGATATGAGTTGGGGCGCAGCGCTCTCGAAAAGATTCAATAATCCGTTGTTACCCAAAAGCATACGTGGTTTGATAGTTGGGAAATCGGCGTGCGGAAAAACAACGCTTCTTCTCAATCTTTTACTCAGGCCGGACTGGTTGGATTATAATAACTTACAAGTATTCGGCACTTCTCTGTTTCAACCGGAATATCGTATTATCAAAAAAGCATACGAAGAAAAATTACCGAAAGCAGCGATCGTTCGGTTGTTCGAGCACCGAGATGAAATCGTGGGCCTAAATGCGTCACCAGACCTTGTTATGGAGGAAATGGCAAAAAACTCAGAAGCTAAATCCGATATAATTGCCAAGTTCTTTGAGAGCGCCGATGATGTACCAGACCCGAGAGATTTGAGCGCTGAAAAGAAGAACCTGATGATTTTTGATGATCTTCAATTGGAAAAACAAAACAAATGTGAAACGTATTACAATCGGGGGAGGCATAGTAATGTAGATTGTTTTTACCTCGCCCAGAATTATTTCAAATTACCGCGCCAAACAATCAGAGAAAACGCGAACTTTATTTGCCTGTTCAAACAAGACCTGAAAAATTGTAATCATATTTACAACGATCATGTGAGTACAGACATGTCGAAAGATGAATTTCGAAAACTATGCAAAACAGTATGGGAGCAACCTCATAGATTCGTGGTTTTAGACCTGACTAGCGACAAGTACAATGGTAAATACCGATGCGGACTCGACGAATTTTATATAATCGAGGATCCGCCATTGTAAAATTGTATTGTATAGTAAAAATGGAATCATCGCTTCTCAAACAGATATCGGAAAACACGGAAAAGACGGCCTGCAACACGGAACCAAAAACATCATTTTCCATTTTTCTCAGCGAAAAGAGCACGCGAATCAGAACGAAGTTTAATCCACTACTCGAACTGGAGAAGAATAAGAAATATGAAATGGCCTTAGTTGCCCTCGAGACGTACTATTCTTTTCTAAATATCGACGCGACAAACAACGTATTCGCCAAATCGCGACTCACAGTGGGTAAACATTGAAGTTCCAGAGGGTTGCTATGAAATAACGGATATCAACGAATATATACAGAGAGTGATGAAGGGGAATGGGCATTACGACGGAGTAAATGGAAATTACTGTATCTCAATAGCGCCAAACACAAATACTCTGAGGTCTGTGGTGAATATAGAAGCAGATTATATGGTTGACTTTACGCCAAAGAATTCGATCGGAAAGGTTCTAGGGTTTGACAAATGGATCTATTCGGCGGGATACAACGAATCGGAGAACTTGGTAAATATAATGAGTGTAAGCAGCCTGAGAGTGACCAGCGACATTATCGGGTCTTCGTACACTAACGGAACATCGGAAAACGTGATATATTCTTTTTTCCCAAACGTAGGCCCGGGTTACAAGATTATCGAAGTGCCGCATAATTTGATATATCTCCCGATTTTGCTATCTACAATTTCAACGATGGAAACGAGGCTCACAGACCAACACGGGAACCTACTAAATCTTCGAGGTGAAGAATTGGCGATTCGATTTCACATCAGAGAAGTTTGAAAGTTTTTGTAATTTATTAGTAAAATGAATCGGTACACGGGTGTAAAAGTTAATATTTCAGAAGCGCAACAAGACAAAATTAAAAGATCACTTGAAGCGGGAACCGGCGTGAGTATCAAACTATCGCACTATGATTTGAATGGCGAACACGTTTTGGCTCTCACCCAGGCGCAAATCAATAAAATGGCAGCAGCCTACCAAAAAGGAACTGGCATGATTATTAAAATGAGTAAAACGCAATTGGAGAACAACAAGAAAGTCGAAGGTGGTTTCATAGGCGCTATACTTCCGTTTCTAGCGACAGCGGGACGGTTCCTTCTGTCTAATGCACTGCCAAGTTTGGCGATGGGGGCACTAAGTGGTCTCGGCTCCGCGGCAACTACTAAGATTGTGGATAAAATCAGTGGTTCGGGTGTAATGTATGTCAAGAAAGGCGACATGGCGTACAAAATAAGAGCGGCCGGATCTGGTTTGTACTTGTCTCCGTGGCAAAAAGGTAGCTCAATAACGGCATCCGGGCTGTACATGAAAACAGGGTCGGGCTATGCGAGGGGCGAAGGACTTTTGTTGGGCCCCAACTCTCCGTTTCGAAACATTCCGATTCTCGGCATGATATTATAAATTATTCTATTATAAAATGTCGAGGCCAATACACAAATTTGGAACTAAACCAACTAGACCGGTAGAGGTTAGAACGCAGCCCGTTTCAGTCTTTTGGAAGATTACGAGCGGTGTTACTCGCACCCCAGTAAGACAACTAGGCGGTCTGCGATGGGAGATTTTTGCGCAAAATGATATCACGATACAACCAAAGGCAGCAAATACGCTAAGGCTTGGACTAGGTGTAGAAATGGCGGCAGGTCTTTGCCTCGTTTCCCTCAGACAGAGTATCAAAGAACGACGATGCAGCCTACTAGACGGAGTGATTTCAGAAGATGTGATTGATGATATCATAGTTTCCATTCAAAACAACTCCGATTCGGCAGTAACTATAAACGAAGGAGATTCGCTATGCTGTGTAAATTATCTGCGGTAAAAAAATATATATTGCTAATAAATAAAAGAATGGAATACGAAGGCATCAAACTCTATCCAAACCTAACAAATATAACGCCCTCTGCGCCAGAAGGTGAAATACAAATAGCCGCGGGGTCTGCACAAACGTATCGACTTCAAAAGATTAGTGAAATCAAAAAGAAGATCGAGCAAGAACGCGACAAAAGAGCAACGTTGAGTAAAAAGTACCATAGAAGTGTGAGCGTAATCGGTGTAGTAGACAACTTCCTCATGGCGGTCACGATGGGGCTCGGAATTTCGGGAATCGGCGTACTAGCTACCATAATTGCGGCTCCCATCGCCATCGCTATGGAAGGGACAGCGCTAGGTGCGGGGCTATTGAGTATAATTGGCAGCCGAATCTGTAAAAAGCTCGCCCTGAAGGCGGAGAAGCATGAAAAGATCAAAACGCTAGCTGATGCGAAGCTCAACACGATCAGCGACCATATTTCAAAAGCACTCGTGGATGATCACATTTCAGATGAGGAATATTCTCTGATTCTAAGCGAGATTGAAAAATTCAATGGCATGAAAGAAGAAATTAAAAGTAAGTCGAAAGTTGCGGCAGCCGCGATGGACGAGGAAACGAAACAATCACTCATCGATCGGGGAAGAGAAGAGGCCAGGCAGTCCTTTCAAAGCATGTTTGAGAAAAATACCGAATCTGTGAAAAAGACGACTAACGTGAACATGTACGAAATCATCTAGACTTGTAGAGTTTTGTAGACCTATGTAGACCTATGTCGCTATGTCTGAAAATACGTCTAACTTGTGTTTTTACACATGTCGAAAAACATGTAGAAAAACACGTCGAAAAACATGTAGAAAAACACGCCGGAAAACATGTCGAAAAACATTAAATTTTTTATTAAAAATGTCGTTTCTAAAGATAGATGACCCGGCGAAAAGAAATTTCATAGTCGAAGAGTTTCTGAAATCCAAGAAGAATATTCAACAGAACTTTTTATCGGAGAGATTGGGGGATTCGGGGCTGCAACAAGAATTAACCAAGCTGTACAAGCCTATCGTCGAGTCGCAATCCGCAATTTCCAAAGAGCAAAATGTCTTACTATCCGCCATCAAAGAAAACTCGATAGCTACTACAAACGCACTACAGACGCTACCCGCTTCGTTGAAGATTCAATTTCCTCAGTATCCCTCGATAGAAGCGTATAGCGACGATCCGACTGAGGATATTAGAACTTTAGAATTAGGCGATGTAGCCACCAAGTACCTTCATCAATACGCCTCTGATAGAAAAATTGTAGACACGACGTTCGGTATACGATCAAAAAATGGACAATTCTACATCGGCGACACTCCGATTTTTATTCAAGGAGACGATGTGACGGTTGGAAATAAGACGTATAGCGGAACACCGGGGCTTTGGGAGTTGTTGACGATGAAACAGCCGAACACGTCGATATACGATAATAATGATAGAGACGATTACGCCGAGATTCTACTCGCGTCGGATGCTATCAGACAGCCAAAAAATCCTAACAAACCCAAAGCATCTTCGAGCGTCAAATATAGAGAAATTATCAAACCGATATGGGAAAAGAGGACTCGTAATGCGGTGGGTAAAGGCGTGGGTGGCGTAATCGTTATTTCCGAAGATCCAAACGTATTAGCGAAACAGCTAGAACTACGATTTCAAAGCTTCAAAGCAGGCAATACCGGCGTGAGAAACGAGATCGTGGCGATGTGCGACGCGTTATTGAGGCAGGAAGTGCTGAGTAAAGATGCTTACAAAAATATAATGATGACATTGTAAAATGCAGAAAAAATGCAAGTCATTAATAGAAGGAGGTATAGAAAACAATACGTTATCGGAGGATCGGGAATATTCGATCCAATTTCGGGATTTTTCAAACGACTAGTAACGTCGAACGCCGCCAAACAATTAGCAACGACCGCTCTCAACGCGAGTAAAGACGTGGCGAAAGAAATTGGGAAAAAGGCCATCGATGTTGGGAAAACAACCGCAATCGACGCTGGCAAACGATTAGTGGACAAAGCAGTAGCCAAACTGTTTACTCCTGCTCCTACTCCCACCTCCAAGAAAATTACGCCAGAAACTAGACAAATTTTAGAGCGGCTGAGTGGCGTCGGGTCGAGTCCAAATATCTCGAATATTAATAATCTGATGATGGGGGAATGGCCTGAAGAAGAACGACGCCATATCGATACAAGATTTAGTACGCTCGCTAAACGGCGCCGGAATGAAGGTCGCGTAAAAAATATATTATCGCGTAATAGTAAAAATGCAATCATCTGATATTCTGAGATTTACCGAACAACCATTGAGCGATGAAAGCGTCGAACGCTACGAATGGTACGAGTATGAGCCGATATCGGGGGCGAATCTAAACACCTCCGGCGAGATTAGAATAAATATCGAACTTCAAGATTTATTTTGTCATCCGGCGGAATCTTACCTGCTATTCGAGGGTAGATTGACGAAGGCGGACAACACCTTCTACGTCAATGCCGATGAAGCAACTCTTACGAATAATGGGCTCATGCATCTTTTCAGTCAAATTTCGTATTCACTGTCGAATCAGGAAATTGAATCGTTATTTTACCCAGGTCAGGCAACGACGATGCTCGGATTACTCAAGTACCCGAATGATTTTCAACTAGCTCAAGGTTTGAATCAGTTGTGGTACAAGGACAGCGGTGCGACAGCTGCTATCGCGGATAATCAAGGTTTCGCCGTGAGACAGTCGTATATAATTCAAAAACCAAATGCCAAAGGTACTTTCAGCTTTGTAGTTCCATTGAAGCATATTTTCGGATTTTGCGATGATTACGACAAGGTTGTTTTTGGTGTGAAACATACGCTAACTCTGGTTCGTAAAGCCGATGATGACGCAATTTTTAGAACAGCCGCGGATGCAGGGAAAGTTAGGCTAGACAAAATCTCATGGTTCATGCCGCACGTTATTCCCGCGGATATGGAGAAGATGCAATTGTACAAAACGATCGAATCGAAAGCGTCGCTGCCAGTTGCGTACAGAGCCCGTCAATGCGATACCACCTCCGTCGCACAGTCGACTAATTTTAGCTGGAGACTTAGCGTCAAGACATTACCTGAGAAGCCTAGGTACATCATCTTGGGTTTTCAAACCGACAAAAGCGGCGATCAAGAACAAAATCCATCCGTTTTCAATCATTGCGATCTGAAGAACATGTTCGTGATGATGAACCAGGACCGATACCCAGTTGTCGACTACAACCTATCATTTCCGAATCAACAATTCGCGCGGGCGTACCGAGCAGCAGCCGCGTTCAGTGAAAAATCTATCCGAGCTGCAAACTTTGTAAAAATGCCAAAGTAAAGGAGCTTGCACACAAATACGCAAGACAGGAAAATAGGGAGACAAAAGACACAAAAGTTTGCAGTCGGTGTAAGGTAAGTCAGAACATATCGGAATACGACAACAATCGATTTCAGAAAGATGGAAAGGCGAATGAATGCAAAAATTGTAGACATAATTATTATCTCGCCTGTGTAGAAGCCCGAAAGCTCATTAGTTTGTGAAACATCTAGATGAAATATTAAAATGAGCTATACAACTGTGAAAAATATAAATGTCGAAGGCGTAGTCCTCCCGAATCATCCGTTGACGAATTTTGAACTACTAGATGCCGCGAAAAAGCTCAATATCCCTACTTTCCGGGGAGTATTTCTCAGAGACGAGCTGCCGAAGAAACCTGGCCGGACTGAATGCGGGATATTGAATCTAGACGATTCTAATGGAACCGGCTCGCACTGGGTCGCTTTTTCAAAAAACGGCAAGGACAAAATATATTTCGACAGCTATGGCCTGCCCCCTCCTACAGAACTGGTAGAGTATTTACAGAGTCCCGTGTACTACAATAGCGAACGAATACAACCCGACAACGAAGTGTTTTGCGGTCATCTATGCCTGCACGTCCTGAAAAAAACATGCAAAGATGGAGTGACTTTTCAAGAAGTTATAAACAGCCTGCATTGAAAATTATATTCAGATGTAAAAAATGCCTGTTGATAAATTTGGACATACAGATTCAGGATCTACGCAAAGAGTAATTGCCGGGGTGTTACTGAAAGTCAAGTAAATAGTACTTTTCTAAGGCTAGATGGAGCAAACCCGGCGACCGGAGATCTAAATATGAGTGGACATACTATTAGAGGTCTGCCTACAACGAATACAGCGAATACAGCGAATACTCCGGAAGCGGGAATAGATGAGGCCGTGAGTCGGGGGCAAGTAATAGATTTACTGCAGAATCACGACGACGTCCCGACCGACAATAATCATTTGACGAATAAGAAATACGTCGATGAACAACTTACTTCGAAAGTGGCGGCGGTGGTAGGACCCGCGGTTAGCGCTTACAGTTCAACTCAACAGGCTATACTCGCTAGAACTCACACTGCAGTTACTTTTGACGTAATAAGATGCGGTACCGCAAGACACGGTATTGAACAGGGTATCGGAACGACTTCTTTCTTCCCCAGTAAAGCCGGGTACTATATCGTTTCGGCGTACATAGAATTTTGTAACAATAATGCTTCCGCGTATGGCACCGTCCACCTGTATAAAAATGGGGCGTCGTACATGCAGATTGCGGGCGGAGGGAGTACGAAAGGTTCGCACAACCATTCAATCGGTAGTAACATAGTTTTTCTAGACGAGTTCGATTACGTCAACATACACGCCTTTTCATCCATCGCTACGAACATTTTGTGCAGGGACTTTTCGGCGGCATTCTTACGACCCTAATTAATAAAAATTATTATATTCAAAATGCCTGTTGATAAATTTGGACATACAGATTCAGGATCTACTCAAAGAATAATTGCAGGAGGCGTTACGCTGTCCCAAGTAAACAGTACTTTTCTAAGGTTGGATGGAGCAAATCCGGCGACTGGGAATCTAAATATGAATGGCAGCTGCATCAAAGGCCTGCCTGTAACGAATAATCCGGATGCGGGAATGGATGAAGCACTAAGTTGGGGACAAGCTATTGCCCTAGTCGCCGATAAAATCACTAATAGCGCTGAGCCTACCGGTATTAGAGATTACGTTTCGGGTATGAGGGTATCCCCGGGCAATCTAGTGAGAAATACGACGAGCGGTATTACATATAGGTTCGAAGGAACGGCTGGAGCTATAACAGCGGCACCAGCATTGTCCCCGAATTGGCGGCCTACAACCGGACCGGCTATTTGTGTGTTGAAGGAGGGTGGAGGGGGAGCAACCACAATCGTAAGTGGTGGCGCATTCTCGGGCACATATGCAACGCATGGTGGAGCATTCGGAGGCGTATATCTAATGCACCGTCAATTAACGGTCGTTGCTATCAATACGGATTCAGCGTATACGACGTCCTTGGGCTTAATAACTATTCCTCGTACGGGCGTATATCGACTTGGCGGATTCGCAAATTTCTTGATAGGAAATGACAGTCCGGGCGAAAAAATAATCAGAATTTCGTATGTCAAAGACGAGATACAAAGTAACGAACTTTTTGAATGCATGGCTGGCGGATCAACGGTTGGCAGCAGAATATCGCTCGTATTACCAACCGTCGCCATATTTTTCAACGCCAACGATAAGCTCGGTATGAGGGTATATTCTTTCATATCCGGAAACAGGCCAACAGCCGGTCGCCTTCTTCTCAGGGGCGGAGCCGGATTGCAGGTCGAGTTTTTGTACTAGGTAACCGTAGATACCTATCGTTCATATACGTACGATAGGTATCTGTAAGTCTCATTATTCTTCATCGACCATTCTATCATGAACTTCAATATACCACGCTCATTTTCTGTCCGTCCGATTGAAATCTCAGTAACTTGTCTGAAATCACCATTGCGTACGCTTCCGTATTGGCTGGCGGCGCTGTATTAAACGTGCCTTTGATCTGGATATCGACCACCGATGACTTCAGACGCTCGGATTGCTTGCTCACGTCAAACACCATAATCGGAAACAGATCTTTGAAGTCCGAGGGTGTGATATTGCATTGCGTCATTAGTTCGTCCATTCCTCTAGCTCCTGAGAGTGTAAAACCTGCGGGATCGAATGTCTCAAAACTAATTCCAAACTTGAATGACAAAGTAAAGTACGTCGTTCATTACGAAAATTTAAAATTGTATGAAAGTCTCGGATTGAAAATCGTAAAAATACATCGAGGAATAAAATTCGTGGAAAGTGCCTGGCTGAAAAAGTATATCGATCTGAATACCAACCTGAGAACGAAAGCTACGAACGATTTTGAGAAAGACTTTTTCAAGCTGATGAACAATAGCGTTTTCGGCAAAACAATGGAAGCTATCGAGAATCGAGTTGACATACGATTGGTGAGTGATGAGAAGGAAGCTATCAAGCTAGTCGCGAAAACTAATTACGACAGACGAACGATTTTCGACGAAAACCTCATCGCCGTTCACATGAAAAAGACCAAGTTGTTTTACAACAAGCCGATATATCTAGGGATGTGTATATTAGACATCAGTAAGACGCTCATGTATGATTTTCATTATAATTACATCAAGGCCAAGTACGGAGATAGGGCCAAGCTATTATTCACCGATACCGATTCTTTGGCGTATGAAATTAAAACGGAAGACTTCTACAAAGATATTTCCCGCGACGTCCAAAGTATGTTCGATACTTCAGACTATCCGAGAGATCACCCATCCGGCATAGAAACGGGTGTAAATAAAAAAGTGGTTGGTATGTTCAAAGACGAGGCCGCGGGAAAACAGATTGAAGAATTTGTCGGTCTGCGATCCAAGTTGTACTCTTACAAAATGGCGGGTGAAGACTACAAGAAATGTAAGGGCGTGAAAAAGAACGTCGTCAAGAAATCAATCACTCACGCAGATTACAAAGACTGCGTGTTTACGAAAAGACAACAGTCGAGAGCGATGAACGTCATTCGATCCTACCGCAATGAAATTTACACCGAAGAAGTAAATAAAATAGCTCTGTCTGCCGACGACGACAAAAGAGTAATAATGGATGACGGGATCCACACCCTAGCCTATGGGCACTACACGCTGAAAACTAAACAAAATAAAGAATAATTTACACTAATATAAAATGGATGCGGCAAAAAAAGTGTGTACCAAATGCAAAAAAGAAAAAAGCTTGGACGAATTTCACAAATACCTGCATCATTATGCAGGTCGTGCAATTCCTTTGGATATTCTAAATCGACTTCTAACACACATCCCGCGCCATCTCGTTCGGTAATGTTTCTCCAATCATTCAATTCGTCAACGTTCATCCATTCAAACCCATGAGTTGGTAACGGTTTGCTCATCGCCCATCCGTACAAGTTGTTCGCGTCCAAGTATGGAATGAATACTGAATGCTGGGTGGGATTGAAAGCTTCCCCCATGTACTCGTTGTTCGCTTTCGCGTATCGATGGGAAATCGTGCTGACACCTCCTCGTATTCCCTGCTTGATCATCAGTAACATATCGTAGTCACCCAACAACTCCAACTCTACACCAGTCGTCTTCAACGCCGCATCCCATGCAAGTCCCGGGCTAGTGTAGTACCACGCAGGATCTAGGTTGTAGTGCTTCATACAGACGTCTCTGAAGTTTTCGAACACATCCGCTAATAATAGAACATCCGATAAATTGTACAAGTCGTGATATTGGCGTAATGTTTTGCATTCAAATTTGTCCCATACCGTTTTCGCGTGCGCGTAATCTTTTCCACTAATACCCGAATCGGTTAGTTTTGAATAGAAGGCATGCTTCGATGGTAATTCGGTTTCGTTTAATCTTTCAACACCATCGACGTAATCATATGGGTAAACGCCTTTTCTGTGTAAAAGATCCAGCTTCTCACCTTCAAAAAATTTCCCCAGATTCTTGCACTGATCTTTCCGAAGATTTTTCGATAACACGTCGAGACTCTGGGGCATGAATCTAAAACTATCGATGAAACGTAATTCGCGCTTGACTTCTCTCTCTTTTCCATCTGCGTCTACAAACTTATCGACGACGACCTCTCTGCTGAATGAGATATACTTTTCTTCGTTGCAGGGAATGGATTTGATTTTCTCGCCGTGTTCACCTCGTAATTTCTTGATAAATAAATGGCTGTCATAACCAGTCAAATTGTGAAATACGACGGGGAAGAACTTGGGGACTTTGTATTTCAGATTACAAAGGTTGTGAGCGGCACCTCTAAATTTTCCAGTCAAATGACAGTGATCTCGTACCGGTTTTTCTTCGCCTATAAATTCTCGTTCGCATATATGGCAAACAGTAGCCGAGTCGAAGAGCCCCTGCTCTTTCTTGCCGAATATCATCTTCTTGGGGAATTTGAACTCGTTGTATATTCGTTTTACATTTTCTTCGATAGAGTCTATGAATAACTGAGCAACATCATCGTCTTCGTTTTCAGCTGTAAACCGCACCGGCTCTTGGGAATAAACATCATCGTCGAAGCATTTCATGTGATAACAAAACGAGCTGGGCGTATGTTTTTGATACTTGTTGGTGTAAGACGCGCTAGGAACGGGTTGACATGTACCGATAGGTTTGATGAATGATTCAAAGTCGGCAAAATACACAAACGGCACACGCATCTTCCGATAATAATGTGTAAAACTTAGCATAGTCCCAGGTTCCGGAAGTTCTATTCGTTGGGCGTCCTGCTGCGAACAGTACTCAGTATGTTTGTGAAGCGATTCGACTTTTCTAAAACCGATTAAACATCTTCTGCAATAGTGCATTGAATTATGGGATTTTTCTGTTCGTAGTGCCAGCAATCTGTTGAAATTCCTGATCCAACAATAATGCTTCTTTTCTCCATCAGAAATGAGTAATAGATCTACACACCTATCATTCTCATGCTTTGATATATATAGTGGGAATACATTCACATCTTTCTCGTAACCAAAAACATTAACACTAATATTATTATTTCGCTCAAACTTACTCAGCACATTAGCATCCGCTGCTACTGGGAATTCGATACCAGACCAATTGAGTTCCTCAGACTGTCTAATTAATTCTTTCGTAATTCTTTCTGTATTTTTGTCAACTGGGTTTACAGCTCTCGTTACGCACCACTTGAAGCATTCATCGTCTTCGTTCTTCATATTAATAATAGCCTTTTTATTCGCTAAATAATCTGGAAGTGGAATATAAGAACTACCTTTCAATGGTTTATATGTCACTGTATCGATATCCAACTTCAAAACGGTTTTGAATCTCCAATTACTCCCCCGCATCTGAAAACTGGCCATGCTCTCCTTAATTTTATCCGCTGCGTTGGTATATATTTCCCTCACATCGGTTGCTTCTAAAATAATATCACTCTTTGATTTGAAATTAGGCTCAGCCGTTACTACTTCGCCGGTTTTCATATCTACTTTCTCCATTTCGCACATGAGATCGAGTTGAACTTTTACCCCCCGATTTTTCGCTAGCAGCCTAACTACATGCGGTCTTACAGCCTTGAGAAAAGTTGCAACATCGATCCTGCTGTTGCCATCGATCGTGTATCTTTTTGTAAACCCTTTGATAGCCGCCGCAGTCTCTCGAAGTTTGAACCTATGAATGGGCGGTTTTATCTGCGGAGGTAACTGACTAATCTCGCTAGTCAGCCAATCCGAAAAAACTATTTTATTTTTCCCCGGATGCAAAAATTTCCAAGTAGTAGTCAAGAATGCCGTAAGTTCCGCTTTTGCTAATCTCGAGTATCCTCGCACACCTCTCTTTTTCGCAATTTCGCGCAATTCTCGTACAGTGGCGGGAGTATGCGCCGGTGCTTTGGTGACCTGAGCCCGAGCGCCTAGCCGATCTCCCTGCAATATGAGCGCTATGAGTTCCGCTTTTCGCAAACTCGAGTATCCTCTTTGTCCTCTCTGTTTGGGAATTTGTCGTAATTCTTTCAGATTATACGATGAGTAGTCCATTTTATATTGGGGTCTCTTGTCTTTAGGCCGAGCTGTATATTCCATTTTCAGTTATTTTCTATACACGAGAGAAAAAAAAAATATTCGATTGATCCAAAAACGATTATAAACCAACGGTGTAAAATCGTTTGCGATATTGTAATCCCGTATCTACGTCGTAGTTCACTCACGCCCTTGCATCACACAGGCATGAGTTGCCATTGCATTGACAATTAACGACGATGATCTCGTTGTCGATCAAACTAACATCACACGGGGGTGAGTTGCCATTGCGCCGACGACGAACGACGGTAATCGTGCCTGGCCCTTGTTGTCGATCCGGCCGTGGATACTTGCATGGGCATTCATCGTCGTAGCATTCGCGGATGTGGGCGTCAATTTTAGCAATGAACGCCGCTTTCCACCGTCTTGTAAAATATCCATCCTTGCCGCTCTGCTCGGCGATTTTTCGTAATTCAGTAACAGTTTTCTTCGGGTAGTCCATTTTGTATACGCCGGAGAAAATTTTTTTACTTTTTTTTACTTTTTTACGCCAGACATTGAATTTGAAAAAGTAAGGCTAGTATTGGTCAAACTGTGCGGGCACTCAATTTTTAAGGCTGTATTGGTCAAATGGACGAAACTGAAGGCTATATTGGTCAAATGGGCGAAGGTCAAGGCTGTACTGGTCAAATGGGCGAAGGTCAAGGCTGTACTGGTCAAATGAGTCAAATGCCTTCTTCCTGTTCTACTGTCATTATATCAGAGTTTGCTAAGAGGCAGACAGAGCAGAGATCCCAGTCCACATTTCCGTCCAGGAAACTGAAAGTCAGGTTAAAATTAGGAGGCAAGTTTAACTGCATATCTGTACAATGTACATCCGTCAAGTGACATTAAATCAATTAAGAAAAGGAGTATTTGAAATCTGACCTTCACAGAGTATGCTGTGACGTCAACAGATCGGGCGGTCAGTCTGACACCACGGTCTTCTGAACACATCGCCACGTTATATCTTCCATCTGAAACATGACAATGTTTGGTTTTGAATCTAATCAAATTTCATCTGATCTCTTAAAGACCCAAATTGAATACTGAAATCACTAGTCAGATCAGGCAATTTATGCGAAAAAATATTTAGTGCACTGAAGTGCGAATACACAGCTGTTTCACCAAAAAAGTGTACTTACTTACTGACCTATTTACATACTTACTAATCTATTCAAGCATGATCGAATTCAACTCTGTCATCCGACTGATTTTTGACTGTATGATCTAATCTAATCTGGTCTCTCTGATCTAATCAACCTTTTTTTAGTGAAACCATTTCAAAGCAAGGCACTGTTAAAGAGGCAGAGGCAGAACTTTATGAAGTGTTAAAAATATTTCATTTTCTTAGCTCCCGCAAATGAAGGCACTTGGTGGGAGTCAGTGGGGCAGACACATTAGATGGTGACCTTCACAAATACGTTTTTAGAAAAGAGGTTTTTTCAATCGATCCTCCACCCTATCTGGTGATTTTCAAAACCTCAAGCTTTTGGCTGGCAGTTTAGCAAGCGAGACACTAGACTTTCACAAAGCTCAAATTTAACCAATTAAATAAATTTAATACATAATAGGCTTACGCCAATCTTGGTAGTACATTGCGCAATGAACGGCTCGATCATCGTTATTCCTTATGGGAAAGGCGTTCGTCATGGTGTACGTCTGAAAAACAAATCATAAAATAATAAGGATACACAAATTTTAAAAAACTCTGTCCTGCAAGCGTGTAGTGTCTTAATGTTGTTTGATCCTCTGCTTTTGTGCTGTAAAGTCGAGACCAGTTGTTATGAATGCCCCTTGAAGTGGCGTAAAAATCAATCATCGGTTTCAATTATCTAATCCAATGACTTCTATGGCGCCATAATCAAAACATCCACGACATCCGTCAAGGTCGCTTAGATCGCAATCGCAATTAAAAATCTAGATTCACTGGAGAATCCAGGTTGCAATCCGATTTATCGGAGCATGCAGAGAACCAAGCTGTATGTAGTGGGTCATAATTATGCAAGTGTGTATGTATGTATGTATGTATGTATGTATGTATGTATGTATGTATGTATGTATGTATGTATGTATGTATGTATGTATGTATGTATGTATGTATGTATGTAATGTATGTATGTATGTATGTATGTATGTATGTATGTATGTATGTATGTATGTATGTATGTATGTATGTAATGTATGTATGTATGTATGCATGTATGTATGCATGTATGTATGTATGTATGTATGTATGTATGTATGTAATGTATGTATTCACGTGTGCATGTATGTACCTATATATGAGCACTTGTTATAGCGCCTCTTCAAGACTTCCACTCAAAGGTTCTCCAGACTACAGCACGGACACTGCATCGGAGTTTCACGCCTAAGCGTACGAGCAATTGTCAGTGAAGGACTTGCTCAGGGTCCAAGGCACGGGACATACACCTACAGGCCTACACCACCGTGTCCCTTGCAAGAGGAAAGTGAGCATGGAAACGAGATTGCTCGGTTGATAAAGCAGTAATAGTAATACCTCCATGTGAAGTTTGAGGCGGATTTTGAAATGGATTCTTCTCTGTAAAGTACTATCATAATTACTATCTATGCGTGCGTACTTGTTATAGCGCCTCTTCAAGGTTTGCACTCAGAAGCGCTCCCGGCTACAGTGTGGGCACTAAATGAAGCGCCTGAGCAATCACAAGTGAAGGACATGCTCAAGGTTCTCACTAGGTGGCTTGAGGTGAATTCAAACTTGTAACCCTCCGGCTGCAAGGCATCAAACGTACCCACTACGCCACTGCCCCTTCTATGCATTTATATAGCGTCACCATCTGATGACCAAAAACTCATAAAGAAAACAACTTATGATCATACATATTCGGCGATTCTCGGATCTTGCAGATGGATTGCTCGGTTGTCAGATGTCCAGTAATCAATCAGCTTCACTGCCTGTCGTGCTAAATACTTCAGTTCATCTTTCTGAAAGAACATTTAAAAAAATCGACAAATACATAACAAATGTTATAATAATGTGTACATGGTAAACAACGTAAGGTATGACAATTGAGAAAGTCGGGCGCTGAAAGAAAAGCCATGGCAGAGCTTTGATAACGTATGGCAAATTGGGTAAGACATGGCAAAGTTTGACAACATATGGTGAAATCCGGCAAGAATGGGCAAAGTTTAACAACATAATTATGGTAAATTTGGATAAAGCATGGCAAAGTTTAAAAACATATGGTTAAATTGGGTAAGGCATGGCAAAGTTTAATAACATAATTGGGTAAGGCATGGCAAAGTTTGCTACCACATGGTAAAATTGGGTAAGGCATGGTCAAGCTTAATACCATATGGTAAAACTGGCAAAGGCATGGAATAGTTTGACAACATATTATGGTAAAGCTTGTTAAGGCATGGTAAAGTTTGGTAAGGCATGGTAGGTAAAAATTGGCAAAAGCGATTAAGTCAACTAATCATCAACCATTTTTCAAAGTGTAATTAGTCATTGTCTATTGACATTGTTTTAAAAGCGCTTATAAGACAATGCCAGATCGGTTCTTATGAAACAGAAAAGCATCCCTAGCTGATAAGTAATTTCGATAAGATGAACCCCACAACTAAAAGTTAAAAAATCATTATAAATAGAAGACCATGTGACATAGGTTGTTAAAATGAGGGAAGCGAATGAGTGGACAGGTCACAGGGTAAGATTGTGGAAAGTACAATAGGTTTAGAAAAAGTGAATTCGTTAAACTCAGGTTATGATCAAGCAATACGCAGAAGGTTCGTTCGAGAATTCATTCTTTCCTTCGTTCGTAAATCCATATTTTCGTTCATTCGATCAATCAATCAATCCATTCATTCATTCATTTATGCATTCTTTTCTTCCTTAGTTCGTTCCTTCATTCATTTGCTCTCACATTCATTCCCTCAATCGTTCATTCATTCATTCATTCATACAATCCGTCCGTTCATTCACTCGTTCAATCAATCAATCAATCAATCAATCCATTCATTCACTCATTTATGCACTCTTTCCTTCCCTAGTTCATTCCTTCATTCATTTGCTCACACATTCTTTCATTTATCTACTCGATCATTCATTCTATGAACTTGTATATAACACCACATCAAGTCACCTATTCAAGATCGTTCCAAGCCCAGTCACGTGAAAAGAAACAAAGACCTATGTGAAGTAATTTATGTAGCTCAGATGTACTTAAATTTGGGATGAACACATCAGAGACGTCAAGAACTACTTACTCTATTGCTGAATAGTGACTTGATGTATTCAAGCTCCTCCTGGATAATGAACGGAATGACGAAGATGACATCTTCCCCATACTCTGTCCAATCAAACAATCAATCAATCAATCAATCAATCAATCAATCAATCAAGCAATCAATCAAAACAAGCAATCAATCAAACAAGCAATCAAATCTAATCAGCTACTGTGTTTCAATCTGTACAATCTGCTACCATGTCAGGCAAGGTAATGTAACTCTGATTAGCAGAGAGCCGAATAAAGTAGTAATGATAACAAATTATTTAGTAAGAAAATGCGCCTACAATGGAGTACGGTTTCAGCCGCGTAGCTGAAATTAATCACTGCGACCTATTAAAATTTCCAATGAATTAATTAATTTAATATATTTATTTATTTGTTCCTGATATTTGCTATAGCGCCCCTCCAAGCTCTCTGCTCTCAGATGCGCTCCCTAATAAAGCTCGGACACTGCATCAGAATTTCACACCAAGTCGAATGAGCAATTGCCAGATAAGGACTTACTCAAGGTCCCTATGCGGTGGCTTGAGGTGGATTCGAACCTAGAACCCTCCAGCTCAAAGGCACCGAAAACACCACACTACACCACTGCGTCCAGCATAATAATAATAATAATAAATTAATAATACAATTACTTACAAATGAAGGCTAATTTGCACTCTGTGCCGATCTGAGCCACTGATCATGTAAAATGCACAAGACAGCTGATAGTACATAATTTATATCGGATAGAATAGTGTAGCTGATGAGGCAGGGAAAGTCTGATGTTATGTTATCCCATTACTGTCTAGAAAACTATAGACCAAAAATGTTTGGATAACTTACTCTCAAAGATCTCATGCTTCAAGACGTCTAACTCTGGCAAGTTTATCAACAGAGTATTGGCGTCTAGGATGACATGAAGTTTCTTCAACAGGACAATAATGAAGACAACGGTAAAACGACGAACAAATACAAAGATCATAAAGATAAACCAGATAGAGCGAGAGAAAGAGATCGACAGACATCCAAAGACACATCGAAACACCCAGACACTGGCAGACAGACAAGCTCACCAACAGACAAGTAGCAAAACTCTGTTTTAACACAAACATAATTTATATACCCGGTAATCAGAAATACACTGATCAGGGTGGAGATGATTTAAATCGGTTGATTTAAATCATTGATTTAAATCACGATTTAAATCGGCAATAAAAATCACGATTTAAATCGAATAGTGAAAATAAATTTCAATCAATGCTTTTGTGCCACACAACTTGCAGGTTTGTTTCCTTTCACTTAGCTGCAGCAGTGCAGCTGCCAGTTAGTGCATTCAGCATGCCCAGCAGGCTGACTCATCTGGCTGCACAGTGTAGTGCTAAAGCCTAAAACACTTGTGACCTGCTGATGGAAAGCTAGTGTTTTTTTTCAAACTTATGAACAAGAAGCAATAGCAGGAGAAGATGAACACTTGTATTGTGACTAAAATATTTTACATCTGAATGACAACACTAGAAGTGACCTAATAATATTAGTACGGTAGTGTTCTAGTTTGCAAGGTGTGACTACTCAGTAACTTAACCACTTACATAGCGATCTGATTTCACAGTTTAACAGAACATTGACTTCTTCTGTCTTCAATGGATTTAACTGATTGTTCATCGATCGCACTATTAGTATTAAGTGTATATACCACTTCAAAGGTGTTAATTTGTATTGTATAACTGCAAAACTAAAGAAGGTAATAATTGTTACCGAATATTTATATCAGTTACAATAATGCATAGCGGCTTGATACCCACATGGAGGCTGTAAATCCAAACTTAGAACTAGTAGAAGGAAATCGGATTTAAATTTTAAAAATCGGATTTTTTATTTTTAGTTAAAAAATCATGATTTTATCCACCCTGTATTGTGTAGCTGTAGAATTAAAGGTAATAACTGTTACCTAATGAAGCATGTGACTTGATACCCCCCAAAAAAACTACATACAAAATACGAACTATAAGAAAGAAATCCGATATAAATCAAAAAAATCCGATTTAAATCAAAAAAATCCGATTTAAATCAAAAAAATCCGATTTTTTGATTTTTATTAAAAAAATCACGATTTTTATCCACCCTGACACTGATGCAGAAAGACAGAATTTTATAAAAACCAATAAAAGGACAGGCAGCGAGCAAGGCATTCAGACAAATGACAGACAGTAAGAGAAAGCTAGTTTGTTGTCTATACATAATTTTAACGGTAATGTAATATATATATGTAAATGTAAAAGTTTTACAAAGCGACCGTATGGCCTCGACAATACATTACAGATCAGAGTGGTTAGGCCTATATTCTGTTTACCTGGTTGTCAGAAAATAAGTTTTGTATCAGAGGTACTGCCTTGTTCCCATGGAAGCCTGCCTCTCTCTCTCTCTCTCTCTCTCTCTCTCTCTCTCTCTCTCTCTCTCTCTACATGTCTGTCTGTCTGTCTCTGTATGTCTGTCTGTCTCTCTGCCTTAAGGACCGACCTCGTAACTACGGCCTGGTTGTTACAGTGCCATCGGCTGATGCCCGATATACAACGGCGCTATATAAAGAAACTAGTATTTTAAATGATGACTACGTTCTCACCTCTTGTCCATGATGCTTCATATTAACTACTCGTCTTATTTAAAACTGCTTTTTCCTCTGCATCCTTATGTCCACCTCCCTTTCTTTCTCCTCCTCCTCCTCCTTTTCCCTACTTCAGCTCCTCTTATTCTTCCTCCTCTTCTTCCCATCCTCCTGTACACTGCTAGACTTCTTTTCTTCTTTCTAGGTTTCCCTCTATTCTTTCTCACTTTCCATAGATTTCCCGCTCGTCTGTTTCCGTAATTACCAAAGCACATCTTCTATGACTTTCTTACCCACATTTTCTAATTATGCCTAAATTTACCGTTTAACATCACAATATATGAAACGCTGCAAAAATCTGTTGGTAAAGGAATAATCGTCTCAGTACGAAATCTCTTTGAACTTACGGGTACAGAATGAGGGTTTTTGTTCTCCCAGAAGCATTCCCACATCGGAGAACCAACGCCCGAGAGGATCGCCTTCACCTCGTCAACGTCTAACAAACCAATTAATTGATTATTGTCTATGTATGTCGTGAAGGAACTTTTAATAGCTACTCACCCATTTCTCCCATCTGAATGATGGCCAAAATAAGCCCAATTCCAACGCATCTGATAGGTCTATAATTATAGGCCTATCCAACGCAAAGGCCGTCCAAATCTAATCCTTATTACCCAGTGCATCATAAAAATCGGCGATGCAGTTGACATTTACTTTGATTAATACGTTCAGGTTAATTGGATCTTATCGTTTGACTTATATTGCGCCGTATTTCTAAAACTCTTAAATAATCTTGTACACAACCTTTATGACCTACTTCCCCTATCAGTTGTACTGATCATGACCGGCGTTCACGCTCACATGTACAGCCGTTTTCATAGATGTAAAAAACCGATGAAAATAAAAAAAAGGGTAAAAAACGACGTTTTTTCCAAACAAATTAAAAACGACAAAAAACGATTAAAAAAACGGAAACGGAAAATATTTTGCCTTTGTTACATGTGAAACTTCATTTTAAGCTCAACAGCCTTTCTTATGCAAGTTTATCTTGATTTGCAAATATGTATTTCTTAAATGATGACTTAAAAACAATTACATAATGACACTATAGTTAGTTGAATCTTTGAAAGTACAGTGAAAACTTATGGAATATCAGACAAAAATTAAATTAAAGAAAATAATTATAGACAGCAAATAAATAAATATAGTTACATAAAAAATAAAAAAACGATAAAAAAACGATTGAAAAAATTAAAAACGAAAAAAGACGTTTTTTGAAAGAGAATAAAAAATGGAACAAACGTTTTTTACAACTATATGGCCGTTTTCCACCACGACTTGATTCAATCAACAGCATGGTTTCTTGGCTACGCTGAGCACTGTAAGCTAGACTTTGATTTTCCATTTTTATTTGTACCCAATCATCATCATTTTACTGCAAATACCTTTCAACTTTCTATTTAAAGAGTCAAGCAATTGCACGCGCTTAATAAAAAACACACTTACTTACTTAAAAGCCGATAGGATGCATAAGAAATCAGTCAATGAGACTACAGCCAAACTAATAATCATTTAGAGGATCCAGGTTGAAATGAGATCGTTTAGAGAAATTATGGAATCAAAGACAGATCAAGGAATTTTGTACCCACTTGCGACTTCCATGGAGGTGGAAGGAGTCACGATGTCAGCATTAGCTGAGCTTGTTGAGGAAGTTCCTGCTGCTGAGCTTGTTGAGGAACCCTCAGCGGTTGAGCTTGTTGAGGAAGTTCCTGCTGCTGAGCTTGTTGAGGAACCCTCAGCGGTTGAGCTTGTTGAGGAAGTTCCTGCTGCTGAGCTTGTTGAGGAACCCTCAGCGGTTGAGCTTGTTGAGGAAGTTCCTGCTGCTGAGCTTGTTGAGGAACCCTCAGCGGTTGAGCTTGTTGAGGAAGTTCCAGCAGTTGAGCTTGTCAAGGCTGTCTCACCAAATTTGATCCTGCAAAAATAAAAAAACTCTGAATGTTATTTTTATGGCTATTATTAATTATTGCTATTATTATTATTATTACTATCATTATTATATCATCATCATCATCATCATCATCACCATCATCATCATCATCGTCGTCGTCATCCTCATCACAACCACCACCACCACCACCACCACCACCACCACCACCACCACCACCACCACCACCACCACCACCATCATAATTATTGTTGTTTATCATTGTTGTTGCTACTGTTATCAATTTTATCACTATTATAATTATTATTATCACTATTTTCTTTTACTCGAGGTAGATATGATCCCTCAGGTGATACAACAATTGTCCGGAGACAGAATAAAAAATAACTTACTTCAGGAACAGTTACGTCTCTTACGTCTCTGCCCAATTGGTGTCAATTAATAATAATTATTATTATTATTATTCTTATTATTATTGCTGTTATTGTTATTGTTACTATTATTATTAATTATTAATTAATTGCTGTTATTATTATTATTATTATTATTATTATTATTGTTGAACACACATTTATTCTCTTGAATAAAAAATTCCAAAAAGAACAAGTCAATTGTTCAGTGTTTATTATTATTATTATTATTATTATTATTATTATTATTATTATTATTATTATTATTATTATTAATTATATATATACACGTCTTACACGAGGACTGAGGAGCCTCTCTTGAAGTGGCGCTATATAAGTTTTCGACAATGATTACAATTATTACGATGCTGCTACAACCGCAATTACATTTTCAAAAGAATCGTGTTAACAACTGCTAGGCTGAAAGGAACAAAATGCACCAGATTATAAAGTTTAAACATGAAATTTTAACATAAAATGGACAACAGGAAAAGACTGTTGAAACAGGAACGTTGTATTGCCACGTATTCTGGTCAAATTCTGAATGCCTTTGTGTGTGTGTGGTGGGTGTGCGTGTGGTCTGAGTGGTCTGTGTGTGCATGTGGTTGTGTGTATTTGTGGGCTTGTACTAACTGCATCGTGCATACCCTGATTTGTCACTGTCTGAACTTGGATCCGTGTCGACCTTGGCGCGTGTCGTCGGTCGTTCCTCTTCCGATCCTTCTCTATTTCTTTTAGACATTCTCCGACCTATAATCATGAAAACTATGCAAATATACTGACAAAAAGATTAAAACAAAATTCCCTTTTATAGCCCAGTCACCGGGCTACAGACCTAGACAAAAAGTAGTACAAAGACAGTTAATGGCTCGCTTAAATATTCAGAAGTGAAGTCCTGAATAAAAGAGATTTTCTGCAAGAATTTTCCTTGAGCAAATTTTTTTACAATCATTTATCTGAATGAAAACATAACGCATAGAAATTTTTAGTAACGGAGATCGGTGAATAAGTTAAAATAATTTTGTCAATTTATGAACGAAAATGAAAATTTAAAAACCTAGATCACTCAGTGACAGTTATATAAGTCTGACCTATAAAATATCATTTAATGTAGCTAAGGCAGTCATAGAAGTAGCCAATGCAGGGTTGCTTTATACCCCAAATAAATTCCCAGAAGGACAGCAATCTGGCAGAGAAACGGCCAGGGCAAAGATTTTTTTTATAAGAGCATTTTTGTCCTAATGTCCCCTGCTGTAGCACCAGCATTGTATCATGCAAAATTAAAAATGCACACATGAAAGTAAAAATACAATCAAAGAAAAGTTATTTATCGTTTTAAAGTTCTTTATAGTCACATTAAAACATACCATTTCATCAATTTTAGGCATGGCTATTTTTATTATTATTACAATTTTTATTATTACTATTATTATTATTATTATTATTATTATTATTATTATCATCATCATCATTCTAAAACTGTAATTTACTCATTCATTCATTCATTCATTCATTCCATAATTTATATAGCACTTCTTTAAAGGGGCTACTCGGAACACTCCCGGCTCTAGCACTGCAAAAAACTGGTTTTGAGTTTAATTTTTTTAAATGCTTCAGTAAAAGCCCCCCCCCCCAAGAAGCAGACGTGGCTCCTGTGACAGCTGGGTCCACCACAGAAAAGGCTCTATTCTGCAAGGTAGCAATTCGCGCGAAACTGCTAATGGAACCAAGAGCATGCCCTTCTGTGCAGAACGAAGTGGGTGGTAAGGCGGTGGCCTTGAACACATGTGGTATATAGGATTGTTTGTATGTATGTGCACTTGTTATAGCGCCCATTCAAGATCCCTACTCAGAGGCGCTTCCGACTACAGCGCGGGCACTGCATCGGAGTTTCACGCCGAAGCGCTGAGCAATTGAGAGTGAATGACTTGCCCAGGATCCCTAAGTGGCGACTTGAGGTGGATTCGAACCTGCAACCTTCCAGCTCCAAGACAACGAACATACTCACTACACCACCGCGCCCCACATAATATATAAGCTTAGAGCGCGTAAAGAGAAAATCTACTCATAATAAATCGACGATGGACTCAACTGAACTTCGACGGACTGACTAATCTCGACTGAGCTCATGTGCACGCTGCACGCATAATATTAGGTAAACGTGTATTTTAGTACATGGTAAATTATTTGCACGCTTATCGTGACTCAAAAAATGCCGTAATGTGTATTTGTCGTATTTTAATGCCCACGTCCATGGCACTTGTCCACGGCCCAGATTCCATTTACGCAAGCATAATTTTCACCAATCCGACTTTTAATTTTACAAGAAACGATGTTCGTCGGTCAAACTTCCATTCAATCAAGAATTCAAATTCAATCAATCAATCAATCAATCAAATTTTTATTGAGCCAGAGAAAAGCACACAAGGTACATATCATCACATAAAAATAAAACATGAATGTTATTGGCAACAAAAGGAAACCCAGAAGGGACTGCAGAGTCCCGCTGGTTAGGGCCACCTAAGCACATTTTCTGGTTCTAGGCGTTAACAAATTCAGCACAATAAAATTATATTCTATTTTCCATCATATATGTAATAAATCAAAAATAAATCAAAACTTAACTACGAAAATTAAACGTTCCAAATTTTAACATCACGATATTACATAATATGAATATCTAAACATGATGTTAAGCAAACACGTCTTAATTTTAAAACAAAAAGTCAATACTAAACTGAAAAAAGGAAGAAAACCTTAAGTAAAAACATAAAGCCTTAACTAAGTAGGGAGAAGGAAGTTTAAATAATGAATAATGAATAATTTAGAACGAAATAAACACTGAGCGATAATATAGCATCCAATCAACTTCCAAAGAATTGCCAACAACTAAAACCGCTTAAGTGCGACAGTTGCAGAAAATTACTCAGCTAAACCGTTTCATTTAAATGACACATTCAACTAACCGCTTCTTGTAATAATACAGCTTTATATTTCCCGATAAACTATTCTTTACTCCTTTCATTTAACGTAAGAAGACGCTTAACTTTCGATAACATAGATTCTAGTAAAGAGTATCGCATAATTCTATGTTTATAAATACAATTATACAATACAATTACCGGTAGGCTAGTCATTTATACCGCGCTTGAACAAAACAAGTCTTGCACAAGAGCGCGCGTCACTACAGATCTAGTTAGCCTATAGGCTAATGCAATGAAAACAAAAATTTAACGAGTTTTAAACTTTGATTTAAACTCTGCAACAGATGAGCACTGGCGAATGGAGGTTGGAAGACTCTTCCATTCTTTAGGTCCTGAAACTGAGAAGGAACGTCTTCCAAACTTCCGGTTTGCGCGAAGTGTAGCAAAATCACTTCGCGATGACGAACGAAGTCTTACGAAGACCTTTGGACTTGGAGGCGGAACATGGCGTGACCATGGATGCCATGTAGGATGGAGAGGTTCCGTAGTGGATATGAAACACCAGGAGGGAAATTTTGAAAGCAATACGAGCACGGATGGGAAGCCAGTGTAGCCTAGTTCATTCATTCATTCAAGAATTTATATCGCGCTTCTTCAAGGGGGACTACTCAGAAGCGCTCCCGGCTCTAGCACGGCAAAAAAGGACAGTTTTGAGATTATTAAAAGATGTTTCAGTAATAACCCCAGAAAGTATATCCTAGACGTAGGCCTAGCCTAACCACTGTGGGAGCCTATTCCAGACAACAAGGGCGGATACAAAAACTTTGGACGGGGGGCCAAAAATTCTTGGCCTTGGGTGTGGAAATTTTTTCCCTATACACCAAAAAAGTTGATGACCTTTTTTTAGTCATCTGATAACAATTTCGAGAAAAGCATACCGTCTTGTCCGCCCAAAAAAGTTGATGACCTTTTTTAGTCATTCGGTCTAAACATCATCTTCGTTATTATGTCTACATTTTTCGAAAGCTTATGTTGAAACCAAATGAGGGGCACAATACATGGGCAGTTCTAAAGGGGAGGCATGGCTGGAATGCCCTCTCCATGGATCCGCCCTTGCCAGACAACTTGGCCGATCACAGAAAAGGCTCTATTCTGCATCGTTGCAGTTCGTGCAAATGGGACCAAGAACAATCCTTTCTGCGCAGAACGGAGGTGACCTTGGGTACTCGTGGAGCAACAAAGCTCTTGCAAGTGCATGTAGTCAGAGGCAATCCCAAGCTGACATTGCCTAACTAGTGCAGCGATAGCCTACTAAATTCAATGCGCTGCCGAGTAGGAAGCCAGTGAAATGTCTCCAGCATATAGCTGTTTCAGAGTTGAAGTGATGTGGTCTCTGGGACCAGTAGAGGCGACAGGGATGGCTAGGGGGCTAAGCCCCCACCCCCCCAAAAAATAGGCGATCCATTTTCCCCCATGTAAAAATGACAAATTTCGACATTCAGCCCCCCCCAAAAAAATCGTAGCTGATGACTAAAAAATGGTTGTCAGAAATTTTGGAGGTCAAAATGGAATTTTTTTTACAAGATTTCGACCGGATGACTAAAAAAAAGGTCATCAGAAATTTTTGAGGTGAAAATGGAAAATTTTTGCAACATTTTGACCGGATGACTAAAAAAGGTCGTCAGAAATTTTGCCGGAAAAAATGGAAATTTTTTCCGGAGTTCAGACTCCCCCCCCTCAAAACTCAAGTTCTGGCGCCGACACTGTCTGGGACCAAGACCTTTTATTGATCCATGATGTGCCATGAGGTCCCGTTTGCACTTTAGTGTTGGGGCAGTTTCTCACTTCCAATCAGTCAGTGAGTCCCTGGACATGAAAAATCACCGTGGTGCTTGTCCGCCATGACGCCACGAATGACGTAATTGACAAATCCAATATGACCGCCACCGGCCATATTGGAAAATTTATCTTGTTCATTTCTTTCAGCATATGCACGTACAATGCCTCTAATGCAGAGGTTCTCAACCGGTGTGTCGCGACACACCAGTGTGTCGCGAAGCGACCGGAGGTGTGTCGCGTAAAAGTGGTGTGTCACTGGTGTGTCGCGAAGAATTGGTGTGTCGCGAATTCTCACCGCATACACCCGTCGTTTTTGCATTAGTCCTACATTAACTTGTTCACTTTAGCAGTTTGGCAGGCGTAGGCTGTGTGAATACAGGTAAAGCCTATATTCGAAGGACTTCATTTATCTATTCCATTTGATCTCAATCGGGAGCAGCCACAATGCTTGCCTTAGAAGCCCAGATGTACTCCCTATGTAGGACTTGTAGGTCTACAAGACATAGACTACGGTAACCTGGCACACTACTTTAGGCCAATAAGACGTCAGCGAGCGCACCGATTAAAATTTTATCCAATGCTGTAACCTTCGAAAATAATGGGGAAAATTATCATGAAGAACAAATATTTTGCGATTCTAAAAGTGATGACGTGGAAAGGTTGTTTACATATTCAGTGAGTGGCAATTTACAATATAACGAAGGTGCACAAGGTCCAGGAACCCAGAAGTTCCAATGGCCCGTTTTTTAGCTTAAAAAGTACTTTAAGCCTGCCCTTTCCAGTTTTCATTACAATTATTCGACGTTTTAAAGGGTGTTTAGTTTCGGTAGTGTTCAGCTACCTCTATTTCATGTTTTCTTGCTTTGTCTTGAGCTATCGGAGCTATTGGTTCGGAGTATGGACAATTTATGCTTTTGTTTTAATCTAAAACTCAAATAACTCATATATGGCTATTTTCATTCGTTAGTCTCAGTTGTTGGTATTATGGCGTGTTGTACTCACAAAACCTGTGGATCCTCATCTAACTATGATCCAAGAAAAATCAAGGAGCAAAAATCTCATTAGGCCTAACTGTTATGACATACAATTAATGAAGATCATAAAACGTCGTAGAATCGTAAATTTAGATTAGTAAAATTTCGAATGTTAGAATAATTAGAAAATGGAGAGCATTCAGTGTCAACATTCATTCATTAAAAATTTGTAGAAATTTCGAATATATAGGCTAAGCTGACTTAGGCCTAATTTAATTTTTTAAATCGACATTCACATGACGTTTGCATGGTGTGTCGCGAAATTTGGTTGCAAGTTTAGGTGTGTCGCGCGCGAATAAAGGTTGAGAACCTCTGCTCTAATGGTACTGATTGAGATATGTAGAATTCATTTATGGTATTGTTTATGTCATCAGGGGTCATCTTGAGGTGATAAGATCATGGTAAAGGTCATTTTTTCATCTTTAAAAAAATTTCTTACAGCTTATTCATTCATTCATTCATTCCGAAAACTTATATAGCGCCTCTTCAAGAATTCTACTCAGAGGCGCGCCCAGCCCAGCCACGGCTAAAAAGATAGGTCTTAAGCAACTGGTAGAAGGCAGGAAAATTATTCCGAGGTAGTGAGCGTAGCGCAAGCGGGAGCCCATTCCACGTGGACGGGCCAACAACCGAGAAGGCTATACGCTGCCTGGTAGCAGAGCGGGTTCGAGGGACCAGCAGCTCCCCATTGGCCGAAGAGCGGGAGGCTACGTCAGAGACAGGGCGACAGAAATCAGATAAGTAGGACGGAGCACAGCCAGTGAGGCACCGCCAGACAAGTGCTGCTATTCTGTACGAGATGCGCTGCGAGACAGGAAGCCAGTGCAAAACATAACGCATGTAAGCAGAAACCGCGGGCAAATTTTGGAATATGACCAATCAGACGAGCAGCAGAGCACATGACCCGGTCAAGACGCCCTATTAGGCTAGATGGGTGACCAGCAAGAACTGAGCAGCAATGATCAATTCTGCTGGTTACAAAGGCGTGAACAAGGACCACAGAGGCATCATGAGATAGAGACCGCAGGATAGCACGCAACTGGCGGAGCTGGTAATAGCAGCTTCGTGTTACTAGGTTAACATGCTGTGAGAGACTAAGTTCTTGGTCAAGTGTCACTCCAAGATCGCGGACGGTATGAGAGAATTCAATATGGGGGAAGGTCTGAGCCAAAAGGTGCAGACCAGCCAATTTTCTGCGACCACCAACCCAAATGAATTGGGTTTCGGATGGATTCAACAGCAAGCGATTAGAAGCCATCCAGCCAGAAAGGGCATCAATGGCAGCGCACATCAACCCAACAGAGTAAATTGCATCTGATGCACGACAGTGAACATAATATTATGCTTGGATGTCATCAGCATATAGCTGATGTAGGAGTCCGCATGCCCGCAGTAGGGAGCTGACATCTGACGTGTAGAGAATGTAAAGGGCCCAGAACTGATCCATGGGGCACACCAAAAAGGGCAGGGACCCAGCGAGACCTACATGTAGTTGAGCCAGATATCACACAGTTTGTGCGGTCAGCAAGAAAAGAGCGTAGCCATTCTAGGGGCTTCTCGGTGAGCCCAAAAGAGACAGAAAGGCGCTGAAGAAGGATCGAATGGTGAACAGAGTCAAAGGCAGAGCTGACAAGTAGCCTTGGAGATATCCAAGAGATATCCAACTTCCAGGCGCGAGCTCATCCAATCCTTCATCGTCGCCTGGAACACCGTTGTGACCCATGACCACCTCATCAAGCTGGTCCACTCGATGTCAAAACGTTACAGACAAGTGGTGAAGAACATGGGCTGGCCAATAAAATATTGATGCATCATTGACACACAGTAACGGGCTTTTCAAGGCCACTAAATGATAAAAAGGGCTTACGAGCACACATGCCGGTTATTTCATCTCAACACATTGCACTACGCACATTAGTGGCTGACCAGCCTTTATGGCCTGTCTCATACTGGTATGGTGACTAGGTGGTAAACGGACTTTCATCATGTCAATTTAAAGAAATATGCTTGTGAACTCGAATCAAACAATAAGGAAACATTTAATTAACACCCACATGCTTACCAGTACATTATTCCCCTTAATACAGAAGAAATTATGCGTAGAAACGCAAAATATATGGGTGATGCAAAACTTTTTCACACCACTGTACCTCTAGTGTTACTGATTCGGGTATGCCAAATATTATTCATATCAGATATTGTTTTTGTCATATGGAATCATCTGAAGATTATGAGGTTATGGTCAAGGTCATTTGTCGCATCAATGATGTCGATTATAACTTGAATGAATGCAGAAGTATAAACAGCTGTTATAACTTTAATTGAACAAACGCAGCTAATTATGATATGTTCGAAGTCAATGCTGCTTTAATATGTCATTTTTCAGTGCATCAATAAAGGTTGTCTTTAAAATATAGCCATTATGATTGCTTTGGATGTGTACGTCGTACGTTTTTAAAGGATAAATGTTGTCTTCCCCTCCCAAAATATTACATAGTAATTTGCAACAACGTGGCAACCACAGCGTCGATTGTCAAACTTTGCGTGCACTGCTGCATATTTTGTGCAGAATTCGTGACAAAGGATGCAGACATTGTGTTTAGCAGCGTAGCGAAGTGTTCCTTCCATCCGCGATTTAATGGCTCTATGGTTTTTCTTCATGTTCATAGTGTGATGCAAGAAGTTGGCATTGTGCACCAGGAGGGTTCGTCGCTGGATATATCTATCTATCTATCTATCTATCTATCTATCTATCTATCTATCTATCTATCTATCTATCTATCTATCTGTCTGTCTGTCTGTCTGTCTGTCTGTCTGTCTGTCTGTCTGTCTGTCTGTCTGTCTGTCTGTCTGTCTGTCTGTCTGTCTGTCTGTCTGTCTGTCTGTCTGTCTTTCTGCCTGTCTGTCTGTCTGTCTTTCTGTCTGTCTGTCTGTCTGCCTGTCTGTCTGTCTGTCTGTCTGCCTGTCTGTCTGTCTGTCTGTCTGCCTGTCTGTCTGTCTGTCTGTCTCTCTATCTATCTATCTATCTATCTATCTATCTATCTATCTATCTATCTATCTATCTATCTATCTATCTATCTATCTATCTGTCTGTCTGTCTGTCTGTCTGTCTGTCTGTCTGTCTGTCTGTCTGTCTGTCTGTCTGTCTGTCTATCTATGAGATTTATATAGCGCCCCATCAAGGACTCTACTCAGAGGCGCTCCCGACTCAGGCCAGGTCAAAAAGAAAAGTGTTAAGCAATCTATAGAATGTGCCAGACATGTTACTAGCCGTGAAGCCACGGCTAGTTGTTCACCACCGACCTTTCCACCTACGACCTGCAGTCTATCCTCCTCTGATCTCACTCCTTGTAGGAGGGGATCATCAATTCCGAACGTGGATGTGATATAGTTGTCTAATCTCAGCTTGTCAAACGTCTCACAGATTGCAATTGACCTTGGCTCTGCCCAGACACGCACCAAGTAGGCCCTACTTCTCTACTAATGCTGCATCTTGCTCTTACAGCGTGTCTGTCTCTCCAAAGTTTGTTAGATATACCGTAGTGTGCTGGGTTGCATGCAATAGCTGCGTGTCTGGATCCCACCTTGGACGTAGGCCTGCATGCCAGCAGCATAAGATTGGATACGCATGGACAGCCATATCTGTCATCAGGGAACCCGGATCGGCAGCATTATATAGATTATACAAAGGGACCCACGATCGAGGATCTAGTGGACATGCCCGACACCTGGAGAGGCGCTACAGACAAACCAAATCAGTTGCCGAGCAATCAGCGTGGATCCGATAGGCTAATAAGTCCGATAATTAGGGCCTACACTGTCAGTCTAAGGCAAAGGAGCGAAGCTACTATGGGAGTTCAGCAGTCGAGGAGCCCAGGAACCTCTTGATTGCATTTAACAATACAGTCCGTGAAGCCACGGCTAGCAGTCCAACACCAACCTTTCCACCTACGACCTGCAGTCTATCCTCCTTAACCTCGGCATTATTATTGAGAAGATTGTTGCTGCACAATCATAGGCGTAGGACGCGGGGGCAAATGCCCTCCCCCCCAATTTCGGGCAAGTCATGAAGTTCAGCGATCATTGTCGCACCACGTTATTTCCCAGTTCCAATTTGCCCGAATCGAGTTAGATAGGTTATTAGCTCGCAACTACCATGAATAGGGATAGCAAAAATCCGCGAAAAAAGTTATGACTTCACGGCAGCATTTAGTGAATAATGGCGAAAATCGATGAAAATTTCAGAGGCCGAAATTTGGGGAAATTCACAGCATTCGAGACAATTGCTACAGATCACGAAATTCACGGTTTGAATGACATCGGATATACATGTATATTGGCCTACTAGCGATGGAGCAAGATAGACACGATAATCTTGCGACTATCAAAATTGAACGTGCAGCTATTACAGACCAACTTGTTCTGCAGCCTATACGCCGACTATACGGGTCCGTTATTGAGACTTTTAGCAGGCTCAAGCAGGGCCGATGAGGGAAATTCCTGGCCGCTAGGCAGAGCTTTCACGGGTCCCTAAACTAATTAACTTAAGACTAGGCCTGCATGTGGATAAAAGTTAAAAACAAATTAAAGTAGGCTAATACAATTTTTGGCACGACTTACGATATAATGTCGGCAAGTGGCCGACTTTTATTAGGCCTATATAATTATACAATGTGGTCCAAAATAAACCGCACAATGATAAATTGAAAGTACTTTATTCAGACCAATTCAAATGTAGGCTAACCGTGAAACTTCACAAAAACACTGCAATTACTTTTACTGTAACATTACATGGATGGATTTCGTTACATAAAATGTTCAATGTGTCCTCCTTGCTGCTCGACCACGCATTGAAGCCGACGACGCCATTGATCAATTGCGCGGTCAATGAAATGTTGTGACAGCATGGTCCACTCTGTGACGATTGTTTCTTTCAGCTGATCCACTGTGGTAAAACTTCTACGACGGTATACCATCTGTTGAAGGGCGCCCCAAACAGCGTAGTCGACTGGATTTAAGTCCGGGCTGTTTGGGGGCCACAACGACCCCCAATGTTTCTGAGTTTGTAGATTCCAAATTAGACAACGGTCATTCTCAGTTAGCCTAAGCGTCCCATGATCACAATCTCTTTTAAACAACAACTTCTTTACCATAAACTATGATAAACAATGACGAAGTCAATAATGACGTCAGATAAAAATATAAATAAGTAAGAAAAATGGCATTAAACATTGAATTGTTATACATTATATCAAGAAAACTGTCACTGTGCGGTTTATTTTGGACCACCTTGTAGTACTGTTTGTATACTTAGTTTGGTGTATTGAATCTCTTACTATCGAGCCTCTCCTTAAATACTTCCAAGACTCAGTTCGTCTGGTTATAGCTACCAGGGCCGTCTTATGGTCATCGTAGGCCCTAGGCACTTTTGCATATTAATCTATTCGTAGGCCCCTATGGCCTATCCAACTCAACTCTGCATTAATTCAAATTGCAACACATTTACATTATTTCTAAAAATTATGCTAAACCATGTTCTGTGAACGTATTTCGGTTTTGATTTTAAATCTCAATCTACTTTTTGTAATAAATTGTATGACAGTCTTATAACACACTTTCACGATAGCCTATACACGCAATAAATTCGAAATGTTTGAAAATATGGCAAAAGATCTCACACAATCGGACTACAATGAATGTACACAACGAAAACGGGTGCCAAAACGATTTGATGACGAAGTCATGGATGATGCTGATCCGAGTTTAAATCTGAGTGCTAGTGACAAATTCCGCACCCAGACTTTCTATATACGTGATCATAGACAGACTTAATTATAACTGAGATGGGAAAGCGGCTAGCAGCACTTCATGAAAGATTCAATTTTCTTCTTGACAGAACTTTATCAACTGAAGAAATAGTGATTAGAGCAAAAGCATTAATAGAGATATATATCCATGTGATCTAGAAGATGCATTTATTGACGAATTTCTTTTGTTTTCTCGAATGTTTGCAGATAGTAAATCTGTAGCTGAAATGATTAGTTCACAAATAGCTGACAAGCTGGTCTCCAGTTTTCCAAATGTCAATATTGCTTTTCGAATTTATCTTTCTATCTTTGGAACAAGTTGTGAAGGTGAAGGTTCTTTTTCGAAACTGAAAATTATCAAAAATTACCTTCGTTCAACGATGGGACAGTCACGATTATCCTTCCTTGCATTACTTTCAATTGAAAACGACTTAATGCGAGAAATGACATTTGAAGACGTTATAAGCGATTTCGCGAATGCAAAGAGCCGCAAAGTTAACATAATATAGCATAGCTAATGTTACTGTTTCATTGGCTAACTCTAGCCTTGAAAAAGTTAGCAAGTTTTCGTTTTCTGTTTGTTTTTCCGGTCATTGACCAATCACTGCATTTATATTTAAATTTTTTTCTCAGGATTTCGTAGGCCCCTAAAAGTTCGTAGGCCCTAGGCACAGTGCCTACTGTGCCTACTGGATAAGATGGCCCTGATAGCTACCTCCAGCAGCTCCAGAAGCTCGATATTGTTCTGCTCATTGTAAGATTTCTAGATCGCTTTCTCCTTCTCTTCTTTCTTCTCGTCCATCAGTTTCCTGACGATGAGGAATATGAAGTTTCTCCACAGTGTTCTGTTCATGATAGTTTCGCCCACCATGGTCAAGTTCGTGATTTTGCATAATAAAAACTTGCTTAATATTGTCTATCCATTTCTTTAGTTTTCTCACTCTACTCCTTATTCCTTCCACGTGTCCACTGTCCATGCAGGGCCGCGAGTGGTAATCTTTTGTCGTCCATCCTTTCGACGTGACCATACCACTGAGGTCTTCTCTTTTGTATCTTTTCTATCACTGTCTCCTCTGCTCCTAGCTCCTTTCGTATTGCTGTGTTTCTGATCTTTCTTCTGCTTATGCCCTTGATTCTCCTTAGCCAACTCATCTCTACCACCAGTACGATACAACAAAACAATAATAGTTATAATAGCCTACAATTGCGAATTTATTCAGTTGTTCATTTGAAGCTTAAACTGATTGTAGTTAGTGTAAGAAATATTATATTTTTGACATGCTTATTTCATTAACTTTGCACATAGGCCTAAATTACCCAACCTGGACCCTAACAGTTAGCTGAGCCCGAGGTATTTGTCTCTCTGCACTTTCCTTTTTCTTGGGTTTGACGCAAAAACATAAACTCTGCTTTTTGTTAATAGACATATATAAGCCTATTAGCGCAAGACGTCTATTAACCCGGATTTTTTCGGACAGAATCTAAATTTTTGCCCCCCCCCCTCCCACTGCTGAAATGTCCCCTACGCCTATGTGCACAACAAACGTAGTTATTATCTTGAAAAATAGCCTTCTCTCAATTTTCCAGTCAAGTTTCCGCAAGCGCCATTTCACAGAAACGTTACTTATTCGCTTTTTCTCTTACATCTATGCGGTATTAGCGATAGATCTCTGGCAACAGCTTACTCTCCTCTCACTGTTTAATTTGACATGAGGTCATAGAGTTTTATCGAGCCCGAAACATGCACTATTGAGAGTTTTCGCATCAAGCAGAAACTCGCGGCCAGCAAATCCATGGGAACCTTTAGAAATACAATAAAACAACAAGGAATAGATAGCCTATTATTCCTATTTATAATAATTATTATTATTAGGGCCTACACAATATTACGAGAGATGAATAGTATCATGAAAGGATAGTAGGTTATCGAGCAAAAGTTACAAAAGTCTTATTCAGGCGTAGGCCACGTTTGTTGGCACTGCACTTAGGCCTACATAGTATTAATAATTATTATAGTCCATGTAGCCTATATTAGTGCAATCTCTATTGTACACGACCGGGTCCGGTTTTTAATCCAGTCCACCGAAAGGAATCACAACAGCAATCAGCAACCAGAATAATAAGCAGAATATACATATAAGCCCAAGAGTGTTTCATTGTTAGCTTTCGTCAATATCAAGTTAACATTTAACAGACTTCAGAAACGCTTAATAATTATGAAACATTGCACACGCTTAATATCACGATAACACAGGTCTGACGATAACATTTAAAAAGAATTTCCTAACTTATGTTGTTCCGTTCAGACCACTGCAAGAATTATTTCCTAAAGATAGACAGGATAAAATATTAGTTTTATATTACGCATCGTTTTGTATTTAACACCTATAAAGGATCAGGACTCTCGGCCGTCATCTCCTCTGTAGTCTTACCGGTGCTCATTGCAAGATGATGCGCTTTAACCCTTTAATGCCGAGATGGTAGTAAATGGTATGGGAAATCCTATACCTGCGGCATTATAGGGTTAAGAAAATGTACAGAAAATGCGCTACAGCATCTGCTGAAAAGATGACATAAAGTAAGGAGTTCTAAACGTAAACACTTCGAATGCTGCTGCTCTCTGGCGATAATAATAATTATCTCAAGTTCCTGATTTGTAGCAGGAGGGTCATTCCAAACTGCTGGGCCAGATAAAATTATGGCCAATGTCCATGATCGATAAAGAGAAGTAGGCCTACTTCATAAATATCACGCAATTCTTTTACATAAATAATTATAATAAATAATAGACGCCAATTTATATGGTGCCGTAACATTAATATTTCGTAAAAGCAGACGACAATAATAATCATCACGTAAAAGCTGCAGACCCTTTTTATACCGATGTCCTTACACGCATCGTCCATTTACTTTTAGAAGGAATACATCTTGTAAAAGCGACATAATATGACATTCGTGTCATCTTCCACATAATATTATGAGAACGGGAGATGATGACGACGACGACGACGACGATGATGACGACGACGATGATGACGATGATGATTATTGTTTGTTTTTGTTTGTATGCGCACTTGTTATAGCGCCCCTTCAAGCTCACCCTACTCAGAGGCGCTCCCGAACGCAGAACACTGCATCGGAGTTTCACGCCGAAGCGTGATAATGATCAATCGTGGTGTACTTAGAGATGTTATGGATTCAACCTCCTCCCATTCCCCCAAATCGTTCATTTCAGAGTTTTAAAGTTACTTCTTTGCATTTTGGTCCATGTCCAATGGGAAATCCCCGAGTAGGAAATCCCCAAATTCTATTCCTGGCTACGACGCCTCGGTAATCCATCGACTTCCATAACGCCACGACGCACAACGTACCAACATTCGTCCACATTGTGTGTGACAGCATTTCATCTAGCAGCCGTGTCTGCTCAACTAGACATGTCTGAAGAAGTAAACGAGTGTGGCCGAGTAGTGAGTGGACTACAGGTAGCGACTTGTGTTGCACACGTGACACGCGTCGTCGATCGGTCGGTTCTCGTAGCTGCACGACCCGCACTGCCACGTCTCGTCGCGGTCAAGGTCATCGCTCTTCCACGGATCCCTCGTCTTGCCAGAGGTCAAGGACCCTGAGGGTGGTCGCCCTTGCGTCAAGGTCATGGTCTGCGAGTGGTCCTGGTAGGCGGAGATCGGCGGTCGGGGGAGATCGGAGGAGGAAGACGCCTGGAACTGCCACGGCTGGTAGGGCGAGCAGGTGTCGACGCTGCTGGCCCCTGGTCGGGTGGAGGAGGGGCCTCGGGCGCTACCACCTGGAGGAGGTGGTGGTGGAGGCGGTGGAGCGTTCTGACGGATGGTGGGTTCCAGCTGAGCGAGAACCTGACGACGCGTGGCCGGGTCCTTCATCTGGTCCGGACTTAGGTTGAGGAGGGTGGCGACTGCATCGTCATCGCTGACGTCACTTCCTGTGCCGCCGTATCCATGGTGACGATGGATGGCGGCGGCCACCTCGGTGGTTCCGAACCCCAGCGTCTCTGCATCAGGAGCTTGACCCTTCACTCTGAAGACGCCGCGTCCTCTCAGCGACATAACGTCGGACTGGTTGCGCTGGCTTCCACTCCTGTCCCGCGACTCCTGCAGCTGTCGACCACCGGACTCGATCGTGTGGTACGAGCTTCTCTTCGACGTCGACTCCCTGCAGAACTCGGCCCCTGACCTTGACCTCTCCTGCCTGAAGGTCGAGAACGACAGATTCGATTCCTCCGTCGTCGGTGCAGCCTGGCCCCAGAGGGTGGCAGCGGCGGCGGTGGGACCGGTCACCCTCGGCGGCGGAACCACATCCTTCTTCTCCTTCCTCGTCGTCGTCGCCGCTGCTCTGAGGGTCCCCAGCTTGGACTTATCTGACGAGGGGAACCCGTAGTAGACGGACTGATCTATCCTGGAGAGGTCTTCCACTGCGTCGTAGACGTTCTCCGTCTCCGGATGGGCACCTCCTGATCCACGCCACGGCTCCGTCCGCATCGAGTTGCCATGGGAACCGGCAGCTGCTGTCGGCTGCTTTGGATCAACCTGGAAAGCTCTTGATCCTGTTTGAATCGACCTGGAATATGGTGCTTCGCTTTCTCCACTTCCTCCTCCTTCTCCTGCTCCGCTTCCCACTCCACCGTCTCGTCCTAATCCTCTAAGGTTACTCTGAGTCAGTCCCGTCATCGTCTGGATGGACTTACCACCTCCTCCACCACCACACTCACCTCTTCCCACAACTCCACCCTCTGTCCTACCACCCCCCTCTCCTTCTCCCAATTCCTTCATTTCTTCCTCAACCCCTTCTCCCTTTCCCACTCCTCCTACGCCTCCTTCCCCCGCCTTGCCACCCGTCGGGGTACTCTTTCCCCTTCCCGCCTTCACCAGTCGGTGCCTCTCCCGCACGTGGTCAGCACACACCCTCCCGTCACCCGTGACCTCTTGTCTGACCTCAAAGACAATTCTCGATGCTATTCCGATCGGCTTCACTGCATTCGCCACCCGTTCCATTTCGTTGCATTCGATGGAGGCGAGGAAGAGGTCGAAGGCGACGAGTCCGACGTCGGAGCGGTGTGGCATCTGGAGCAGCTGGAAGCAGTGGACGACCCTCTTGTATCCGAGCAGAAGCAGAAGGTCGTCCGGATGGAAGATCCTGTTCTCGATCTTGATCTTGAAGAATCCGGAGAACATCTTCAACAGACAGACATGCATGCATATATACATGAAGGTTATCGGAATGGATGGACGTATGAATGGATGAATGGATGGAATTAATGGATGGATGGATGGATGGATGGAATTAATGGATGGATGAACGAACAAACAATAAACAAACAAACGAATGAACGAGGGAGTGAGTGAGTGAGTGTGAGTGAGTGAGTAAGTGAGTGAGTGAGTGAATGAGCAGATGGATAGATAAATGAATGAACAAGGGAGGGAAGAAGGGAGGGACGGAAGGACGGAAGGAAGGGCAACGATTGTTCCCATTGTCTCACCGTTATAGTATGGAACTCCGTCTTCCACGGGTAATCCCAGAGATTCATCGCATACGATTCCATGTGACGCAGGACTTCTGCCGTCTGACTCGGCTGCCACGGTCTCGCCTCTGATTGGACGCTCCTCCTGATGACGTCAGAGATGACGGGGTTCAGCCGCTGCACTGGATTTGCGTTGCTAAGGAACCGGATCGCTAAGTCCGTAACGGTCTTGTATCCCTCTGGTCGTTCCGACGCCGGGACGTCCAGTATGAGGCTACGGTAGGACGCTCGCAGTTCCTCTCTCTGCTTCTCCATGTCCTCGCTGTCTTTTATTTCCCGTCCCATGACGTCAGCGATACGTCACCGCCGTAAGAATGTACGTCACCCACATCACGTGGCACCTACGATGCGTTTTTCAATGTTTGTGTCAATTATTTACGTCACCGTTATATGAGCACAAGGTTTGTACGTCAACGATATATACGTCACTGCCACGTCACTGTAATATCAGTTCATTATTGACGAAGCACCGAGCGTGTACTTAACGTCCTTTCTACGTCACTGAAACGTCACCGGGATACGTCACGACTTCCCTTTTTGATTAGATCCATAGGTCTGCAAAGAAGGAAACAGAAGATTTCTATAGTCTTTTATTCCAATGTTTCTATGGCGTGCAATAGCAATGCAGTGGCACGTCAACAAAATTAAATGTCACTTTGTTCACATGAGCTTCTCATAAATTCAGGTTTCCACAAGCACAAGCTGCTGTTAGGCCTAGTGCTCTTTAACGATATTGTATTCTGACAAAGATAATTAAGGTCGCTCTCCTCCTTAATTTATAACTATTGGGACTGGCACTGTTATTGAACAACCGTAGGCAGAGTATCACAGATTTCAATGACCCGTGTTTATCTAAAGGGTCCGCTTTTAACAAGTCGTCCTACATAAGCTGCTATATATAGGACGACTTATTAAAAGCGGACCTATAAGAAAAAACTTACTGACCTAGAATAGTCCTATACGTTAGTCGATGCTACAAAAGCACTCTTTGAAAAGCTTTATCTTTTATAAAAGTTAAAAAAATATGCAAAGTCACATTGGCGACACTATACCATAGGTCGTAGCAGGTCATTTGATTGTCCAACTCGATTGACCTGCCTTATGACCTAATTAAAAAATTTCTCCACGGAACTTTTTAATATCTGCTTTACATTTAATTTCATCGACTTGCTGAACAACAGTGTTATTTTAGTTCCAGCATTAATTTTTATTCCTATTCTTATTCTATTCCATTGTTGTAATTTTTATTCTAGTTTTAGTTCTTCTTTATAAATAAATTTCGTTCTTATTCTAGTTCCACTTCCTATTTAGAAATAATTTTAGTTCCAGTTCCAGTTCCAGAAAATTTATATTTCTAGTTCCACTTCTAATTCCACTTCTCATAGTTATGTCTAACATGAATGATTACACTAGCACACAAAACAGTGTATCGAGACTTTTAACAGCACTGAAATTTTAATATAATGTAATATTAATAATAGTCTACAATAGTTCGGAAATTGGAAAGAAAAAACGATCAGGCAGCAGAAGTCAGACTATAATAAAAGTTTCTCGGCAGACACACGTTCAGTCCGAAAAACTATTAAATGTTTTTTTTAAGTTTCTATTTCTATTCCGTTCTCGTTCCAGAAAAATATTGAAATTTTTATTCCTATTCTATTCTCGTTCCAGAATTATTTTTTATTCCAGTTTTCGTTCCATGGAACGAAATTAAAATAATTATTATTCTTATTCTATTCTCAGGAACTAAAATAACACTGCTGAACAACTCCCACGACCCCGAGGTGACCTGCTAATTGGTTGGCTGATTGAAACTAAACGTTGAAGATAATAAAATCGTCTGTTATCGACTTACCGAACAGTGATCGATCATTGCGTAGCGAGTTCCTTGTTTACTCTTGAGTTGAGCATGTCGTATATATCGATCGAAACACGTGGCCTAAGCATGGGACCTATTTACCAACAATCCAACATTGTATATTCGACAAAAGAAAGCAGTGTATTGGTTAAGATACATGTAAGTAATACGGTGCATACACTGCACAGAATGTACAAGATCACACCGAGTATTACATAATTCAAATTGAACCATCATACTTATAGACTACTTGAAATGTAGGCCTACACATTTATTCTGCCTACATAATCATGTGCACATCATTTCAAAACACCACTCACACACTCACACACACTTGCACACACTCACACACACTCACACACTCATGATTTATGAGGAAGTCAAACGGGGAACAGCTGTGAAATAACCCGCTGTCTTATATAACAGCAAAGAAATTAATATGCAAGAGAGCGACCACGCGTGAATACCGTACACTCGTACAGCGACCACGATAACAAAACATTTATTAAACCAATAGGCTATTAGCCTACTCTCCAGACTTCGGATGACGGAATCGATCATGGCTTAATTATTTTAGAGCTTCTTCAGGTCAGCATGGACCTTTCATCATACGCAAGGAATTAGTGTAGGTCTATAAATATAATCAGGCAGGGATTCGAAGGATCTCGCCCGATAAAATCATTGAAAAACGAGCAACTTTCTGGAATAGGTTGTCTAACATCCTACGACTTGAGCTCCTTGGTCCTTCCTTACTCCTTAGGCCTACCACTATTTCGAACGCGTTTAAAGCCCACTTTTTCCACACCGGTTTTTCCCACTTCTGTAGTTTTTGGTCGCCTCTGAATAGTTTGGGGGCTTTAAGCAGGACGAGTGCGGTATAATCTCAGGCAATCGTGAAACTGGGAGCTTCAGCAGATTTGGGAGAGTTTCAGTTTCATTTGTAGAGGTGGGGGTGGCTTAAGCCTTAAAGCCCAACGCTGTGGCTATGCGTCTCTCTAAAAATCCATGAATGCAATAGCACTGCAGAAGACACCGGGCTTTTCTTTGATGTATCTTAAAGGATGAGAAGGGAGGGAACGGGTAGTGCAGTTCTAAAAGTTCAAATCGGGAAGACATGAGAAATTGAGAAGCCATAATACTATACATTTGCATTTGTGTCATGTGTTCAATAATGTTGAACGCTTGACCGCAGTCTATAAATACACGATTTGTTTACGTTTGGGACTTAGCTATGAATTAAGCTACGTAGACGACGAATAAGAAGCTTAACTCCGCCACTGGTTGCACTCCGGCTCCAAGGCACCGACGCCACCACTACATCACCGCGCCCAAAGAATTGAATGCTTTTTCTCTTGTTCAATGTTAAAACAATATATGAAATTTCTGGAAGCCCAATTCTCATCCAAAACGTCAGGGACACAGCTTCATGTATTGAGTCCTCAATCCTGTGCATAAACTGCCCTTAAACCTTTAGAGGTAAAAGACTTACCAACTGAATTCTCTTTACCTGTAAGCGCCGAGTCTAAGAAAGCATATAGGTTAGGTGCCAACACTCCGCATTCAAGACAACCTCTTTGCATTGGCAACACGTATAGCTCAGCTAAAATTAATTATGCGCATAATAGTTTGCCCAGCATGTGGACAGAACCGTAAATTGGACCAATGACCATTATGCGCCTATATAATATATTGGCTCCCTTGAAGAGAATGATGGTTTAGTGTGACCAGCTTTATTTATGCGCCTAAGACACAAATGTCATGTAGCTTATAACAGGTCTATATAATATTTAGCTTATACAAATGTAGCTATATTTGTATGTACACTGTGTCCGGAAAAAAAGGGACCCATTTTGTAAATATGAAAATAAATAGTAAATATTAATCGATTTTCACAATTCAAAAACCGTTTTTATCCTATCATATTTCTCTAACAATTGTGAAAATATAAAAGTTCCAGTCCAAATAATGACGTCATTATGACGTCATTTGCACAAAAAGTCAAATTTAAGAGATAAATGCACAAAATCATCCAAAGTTTCAATATTTTTATGATGTAATTTATCAATAATAAATGTAAGTTTAATTTAATTTTTATATCTGTACCGTATTAATTTATGATCAAAGTGTACACCTTTGGCCTCAACGTAAGCTTCAAAACGGTGGCGCTAATAGCCAACAGCAGCATCGATAACCAGCGTATCAAAATCCTCCCCAGCAGGCATTAACAATTCGCTCTCAAGGAGTTCTTCAATGTCTCTTGTCCTTGCCTTGTAGCATACACCTTCTCCTCCATCAGTCTCCAAATCTTATTATCAGCGGAATTTAAGCGGGCGGTCGTTTAGCGGCCAAAAATTAAGAGGAATGAAATCCGAGTCTCATTAGTCAACAGTTCAACATATTGACGAACTCAGTGAGCTGAAGCACCATTTTGTTGAAATGTGTAGGCTATTGTTCCGAATATTCCCGGATGTCAGACATGACTTTTTTTTATAAAACAGACAATCCTTTTAATAAGCTGCATTTATTTTCACTCCTGGTTCTATTAAATGGATTTCCATTTTACCAAGAACCAATATACCAACCGAAACCATGCATGAATGGCCGGCTAAATGCATTTTGATGCAACTGACGTCATTATGACGTCATTATTGTGACTGGAACTTTTATATTTTCACCAATGTTAGACAAATATGTCAGGATTAAAATGGTGTTTAAATTGTAAAAATCGATGAATATTTACTATTTATTTTCATATTTACAAAATGGGTCCCTTTTTTTCCGGACACAGTGTATATATATATGTATATATATATACGCATCGTAGGCTATAATAATTGTGTTCTCCAAAGAAAATGTTATTTCTTACACGCCTAACTTCCATAGCGTCCTACGACCTTATATATAATTATAATATGCCTTAAGGACTGGGTTATACCCAACACCCACACGCAACACTGTATACTAGTGTATAGGCTACCCGGGAAGTAGGCCAGGATTTGAAGCACGCGGATATCGTTATTTCCAATAAGAGAATAATTGTCAGAAGTAATGAAAAGAAGCATTGACCTACTCATAGTTTGAGTACACAACAGTATAATTGCATTGGCCTAAAATAGGCCCATATATATATATATATATACATATATATACTCCGATTTATGAGGTGATGTAGGCTATGCAATTACCACACATAATAATAAGAGGCCATTTAACAGCTAGGTTCACGGGTTCATAATTAAATACTTATATTGAACTTGTGTGTAAACAGTATATAAATATCTACATGTATACTATATATATGTATATATTTATAGTGTATATGTTCACTATATACATATATATATATGTATGTACTATGTAGTCCGTATACCATATTCCATACAGCGTAGGCTGCGTAATACAGGCCTACTATCGGTTCGATATAATATTATCCACAAATGATTTCACTGGAACTCTATTATTGCAGACATCCGCGTATTATTCACAATGCTCTCGTTTTTACCCGTGCCACGATCGACCACAACATTCAGGGTTTTACACCGCGAGGGACGGAACAATTAGGCCTACTGTAACAATAGTCTTTGTTCAAACGGACAATAATTATAGGTCTGAACAAATACTTCAGGCTGTATAATAATAGCCAACCGCTGCATTGTTTGGGTATAGGCTTACCTGGGAAATAGGTTTACATACCTATTGGCCAATTATGCTGCCAAGAAAAACACGCTGTAAGCAAGATTCTATATTTTTATGCATAGGTTCATTGTACTATATGCTGTATACATAGTCAAGAAGTTGTCAAGTGCACCAAAGTCTCCTTACATAAGCACCAGTCATATTCATGTACGTATTTATAGGCTAGGCCAATACCAACTGTGTTTGCGGAGCACACAGTATCGCATATATTATTTATATGCACATTGTAGGCCATGTAGGCCTATTTATAGGTAAGCATGCATATGACAATATACAGCTCATATTTTATTTAATGATTGAATGACTTGCAGCACGTAAGTTTATAGATCGCTATAGATACGTGTAAGGCCATTGTTATTCTCTGTTGATTCAACCTCTGACCTTTTTTGTTTCTTCCTGGATGACAAGTGGTTTGAAAAAGATGTCGGGTCTGATTTTGGCAGACGAGTCGACGCCAATTTTAAGTGAAAAATTTGTCTGACGACCTTTTTTGGTCATTTACCAAATTTTTAAAAAAATATCCTACCATTTTTACCTAGTTATGGCATCTGACAACCTTTTTTAGTCATTCGCAACAGATATTTTGGTTTCTTGTGCTGAGATCCGGTGTCACGGGATATTCTATTCCCCTCCCCCGTAAAGATATCTGGGGGATAAATTAATCTATACCCGGATGGGATATAGGCCTACCGGTATACGTGTAGACTATCCGGGGAATGAACCATTCTATCCCAATTATTGAAAAATGTGCTTGAAAAATTACTGCTGTAGGCTTAATCAAATTTCAAGTGACTAATAATGTTTCAAGTGTCCTAAGCAATGTTCAAAGCAAGGCGACTCAAATTCATTTAGTGACTCTTAAGTGTTCTAGGAGTTCTAAATGTTCTAAGTAACTGTAACTGTAACTGTAATCGAACATTTATATAGCGCCACTTCAAGAGAACTCCTCAGAGGCGCTCCCGACCTGACACCAAACCATAATCAAAGAGAATGGTTTTCAAAGTGCTCTAAAACCAAAGCAAAAAATTATCTAAGTGGAATAAACATACTTTTTAGTGTCACTGTTCAAAACAAAGCAGATAAAAGCTAACTTGCAAAAATAAATACACCCGGAAATGACTTTTTCAAATCCTCTGTCATCCGGAGGGATACGATTAATACGGGGATATTCTATTTCGTGACACCATGCAGTAACAGCAGGCCTGGAAAATCAATGCTGGGTCGCAGACACGGTCCGGACCAACCCAGCTCATTTTCAGCCATGGTCTCAACGCACGCACCCACGCACACAGCACTCACGTGCGCGCATGCGTGCGTGCCCGCGTGGCCGTTTCTCTGAAGGTTATTTTTTTAGAGATAGCTTTTTGTCTGCAGTTCGATAGTCCGCGAGACAATGACCTGTGTGTAATAAAAAAATTGTACTAAGAGGTCGAATCCTTTCTGATTATAGGAAACCGATTCAACGCCTCTCTTTCATGGTCCAGATAATAACATTATTATAATGCGATCATGTAGGCCGCTGCTTTTAAGATAGGCCTACTGCAGCTACAGTTAACCGCTTCAATCAATCGATCGATCGATCAATCAGTCAATCAATCAATCAGTCAGTCAATCAAGCAATCAATAAATCAGGCAATAAATCAAATGAGTTAGTCAGTCAGTCAGTCAGTCAGTCAGTCAGTCAGTCAGTCAGTCAGTCAGTCAGTCAATGAATCAAATAAAATAAACTTTACAAAGCAACCTTTGGAGACACCTACTCTGGTTAATTATAAACACTGTGCTGGAGATAACTTGAAGCTGTACAGCGAATTCACTAAACAAAGCAGACAATCCTCTGTAAATGAAACCTTCCAGAGACCATTTGCACTTCACTCAAGGGCCTCAACAGCACCGGACCTAGAACACCACAGGACACCATAGGACACCAAAGGACACCATAGGACACCAAAGGACAACATGGAACACCATAGGATACCAAATGACACCATAGGACACCATAGGACACCAAAGGACACCATAGGACACCAAAGGACATCAAAGGACACCAGAGATCATCGGATTGATCTAACCTTGCGTTTAAGGTTCTATTTATAGATGCCTTTTTAAATGATCTCCATTTGAACCTGTACGTCTTGATCACTTCCTAAAATGGCACATTCATTTAAACCCATCACCCATTCTGCACAGCCGTAGCTTGCTTTCGTCAATGTGTAGACCTACACGATGCATATTTTAATTAAAGTTTCAAAGAGGAGCAAATTAATTGGTGATCGACGGGCAGACAGACAGACAGACAGGCAGGCAGGCAGGCAGGCAGGCAGGCAGGCAGGCAGGCAGGCAGGCAGACAGACAGGCAGGCAGGCAGGCAGGTTTGCAATGCACACATAAATACATACATACATACATACATACATACATACATACATACATACATACATACATACATACATACATACATACATACATACATACATACATACATACATACATACATACATACATACATACATACATAAATACATACATACATACATACATACATACATACATACATACATACATACATACATACATACATACATACATACATATATACATACATACATACACACACACACACACACACACACACACACACACACACACATACATACATACATACATACATACATACATACATACATACATACATACATACATACATACATACATACATACATACATACATGCATACATACGATGTAGGGATGATGATGCATGCACATTGCATAGGCCTACATTTTAATAGCTCACGTTCTACGTTACATCAATACATCGTAGGCCCTACATACCTCTTATGCTTCGTCCATAGTCTCTTTCCATAGCATATTGACCTGAATGACGTTTATGTCACTTCAAACTAGAGAAATCGGCGCAGTATAACGCAATAATAAAATGCTGCATCATATAGCGCAATTATCCTCCCTGTGGAAATCAATATTCTGTCATTTTCCGCTCAAACGCAATTATCATAGCTTGCGGTTAGTGACATCGAAGTCTTGCTTAGCATAAAAGCCGTTGTTACAGCTGTTCACAAGCTATTTTCGGCCTACACACACCGCTTTTCATGACCTCAGCCTTATTAAAGTTCACCCACGTTTTACTCGGTCATGCTGCGCACAGAAAATTTCCCTAAATTGTAAACATTAATTATTTTGTCATAGAGAGAAACATACCGCTGTCAGGCAATTCAGTAGACTGATGAATTATTCATGAGCCCACGTGATTTGTTTGCATTTTGACCAACGAATTTTGACGCTGAACGCTATCTGCCATCTGTCGAATAAAGTTGAAATGTAAGCTTGTACTGGGCTACACTATAATAATATTACTTGTTCAATAAACTAAAGTAGCGAAGTGGCGGCAGATTCCAAAGAAAACTGAAAACTCGAAAAATTTAATCTCGCGTTTTATGTAGCCTAAAATATCCAGCGATTCGACAATAGCCTAGTTAAGCCTAATTTACTGCGTTGCTCCTATTAGGCCCTATTGAGAATTAGACTTGGCGGCTAGGCCTACTAATCAATTCATTTATTAGGCCAACTGATCATTATGTGGCGCCTTTTAAGGTTACTAGGTCCTACTCAGAATCGCGTCTCACCCAACTCCGCTAAAAGGACGACTTTAAAGCTGCGATAAAACGAAATCTCAACAAAATCCCACGCATAGGACAGTGAAGGTTGGCTTGGAAGGCCATTCCATTATATTTGAGGCACAAACAATAGCGACTTATTAATTTTATTCTAGCGCAAACACAATGTCATGTCGGGGTTATATTATGCCTTCAAATCAATACTTCACAGGATCGCGGCACAATTTCGTAGGAAGTCTGCAGTTTCCGGTTTAGAACGCCACGGTAGTAAACAATACAATTAAATTGCGTATCGCTTTATTATTATTTCTACGGCAGAACGATAATTTGAAACGGTTTCGAAACTTCAAAGTGATTGTTTTGGTGTTATTTTGTTAGTTAAGGTCAGTGTAGACGCGTTTTCTCATGCCGGTTGTGATATCTGATGCATACGAAACGGGCATAATGGTCGAGTATTGATTTCCTATTTTTAAAGACCACCTGTTGGTTTCACTAACTGCTGATGTCGATGTTTAGTAGCCGTTCTGGTATAGGTTCATGACCTTTGCTGCTACCCACGTATCTCTAGAGGCCCTAGAACATGGAGATCAAAATAAAAATGAGTCAGGCACCTTACTTCTTCAGGCCTTATCGTTTAGTCATTTTATACAGGTGTTTATTACCTGATATCCAGGGAGGCCAGCCCACTCTAAGCTTCGTTTATTCATTGATTATATGAATTTTTATATCGACCCTTCAAATAACATACTCAGAAGCGCTCCCAGTCCAGCTTAAGGTGTTAAGGTGTGCTTGCAAGTGTTGATGAATGAAACTCTGAGATTGAAAAAGGTCATTGCCCATTGGGATGGGCATTTGAATGTTACATGATTTTTTAAACATTGGTTAGTTTGAAAGAGGCAAGCAGTCCATAGATCTGTTGTTTGTCCTTCTCAATTATTCACCGGATGCAGCATCATTGTTTTTCATAAAAAGTCTGACTTCTACCTTGGAATCCTTTTCATCAATCCAGCTACTGGATTTGAGCAACAATTATTTTAGTATCAAACAAACTTCAATTTAATTAGTTATTTTTCATCAATCCAGCTCCAATTTTAGCAAGAATCTTGTCATCGATCCAACTTCTATTTTAAAAGTAAAAAATTATTTCAATCAATCCTACTTAGAAAAAGTTACATTTTGTGCGTCTATTCGATGATCCAACTTGTATATGCATGCAATTAACCTTAAAACCCATGGATGAAATGGTGCATTATTTATAACACTGAATTGTTAGATTACCCAAGAATCGAATGGGTTAAACGTTTGTAGCATGACACAGTCCTAACATGTGGATGCCTTATTTGTTCTCCGTAAATCCTCATATACTAGTGCATTGAACATAAACCATTAAACAATCTTTTCGTGTAGTTTAATTCAGTCAAAACAAGGCACAGTCATAGCATGTGCAGAAAATAATATCAATCTCAAACAGGAAGAGGCTCGTACAACCAAAGCCGCCTCTCATCCTGGTTAGCTGTTTTCTGGGTTTTTTAAGGAGTCAATCTTTCAGCCATCAAAACACAATATAAACTTTCCACAACAAACAATTACAACAAAATTATGTGTGATAACAGCTTCATGACTGATGGGCAGAAAATTTTCTCTGACACATGTCGTGAAAGTTTCTGTGAATGTCCCTGACATTTAAAAATCTTTGGCATTTAAAAATATCTTTTCAAAATCATTTGGATATCTAGGACATTTCAAAATATCTCATCTTGCAGGTTGTCTTCACTTCGCAACATATTAACATGATAGATGTGCACTGTTAAAATAATTTGTAGTCAAATCTGGACAGCTATGTAGCGAAAAGGAAGTTCCAACCAAGACAAAAGTCATTAACATTTGCGAAAATATACTCAAGACATTACACTAACAACACTACAGTTTAGTATGCCACTATACTACTAAGCAGTCACTTGCTAAAGAAATCTTTCTGCAAAATAAAACATTTTAAAAATAATTTTAGCCATTACGCATCAATTGTTGCGTATTGGTCTGTCTTCAGACACAATTCATTATTTCAACCGTCTATTTTAAATCAACTAGACTTTAATCTCTAAAATAGCACGTCTAGTATTATTAAGCCTAAATATAGCAAGCTTAATTTAAAAATTATCCTGAATATACAAAATGGCAAACTGGTGTAGTACAGGCACTTGTCAGTCTTCACAAAAAAACCGACATATTCCGCGTTTTTGAATAGGTTACTTCTCTCATAGACCAGACAAATAATGAATATAAAACAGCTACTTATCAACTACTGTCTACACAATGCACTCAGATCTCAAAATGGATAATAAAAATCATTTCAATACCCACCATTATGATTCCAAAAATGTTTGGCTCCATCAGCTTTATTAAAAAATTTCGCCAGCTCTCCTCACATGCACACAGCTCACAGCTGCTGTACTGTGAACTCAAATTTTTGTCTAATGGCTACAAAAATCCACAGTGCCTGCAAACCTTCCATCATCACGTGTACGTTTAATTCGTCACAAACATGGCTACTACCATTTTTCAGTTCTTCCCAGAACGTTGAAAGATGTTCCAGCTATAAATGCACTATCTATCATAGCCACTAAAGTAGCAAGGTTCATACAATAATAATTATACATCCTTTACTGTACACATCTTATTGCTACTGAACATTTGTGCCTGCACGCTACTAAGCATCTGTTCCATTTGTTCTTGAAAGAAAAACATTAAAGTCGCTGAGGGTGGCATTCGAATGTACAGCCGTCTGCGGCAAATCAATTTGTAGCACACGACGCTATATCATTTGGAAAACAGTTCAATAAGTGAGAGTTCATCACGTACAGCATCAGACGTGAGATATAGCGGTGCGTCGCAAGTCATTTTCATTGTGCGCGTGCAGCCTTTCCACGGCACGGTAGCGTGGCTGGTCCGCAGAATAGACGGCGGAATTCCCGTTGACCTTCCACGTCTCGGTTGTCTGCGACACGATCACGCTGCCTCTCTTCGACGCCGTTGAATGTCCGGACGGTGACGTGGGACGCGAGTCACCGTAGAAGACATTGTCCGATTGCGAAGCGTGTCCGTTTACTTTTCCCGCGCCTTCTTTGCCGTCGGCGTGCTTGATCATTCCAAGAAAAGAATTGAAGTCAATGAAATCGGATGCTGGCGTGGACGCAGCAACAGGCTCGCAAATCTCACGAGCCACGTGCGCCGGAATCGGATTGAAAACGGATGTCGATCTTGTGGTCGGCTGGCGCTGGCTTTGGTACAGGCGTCTTGGCTGTAACGACTCGGGACGGGCGTGCGTGGAAGAATTTCGGAATCTGGCCGTGCCAAATGCTGTTGGAACATCTCTGGTTCCCCGGCCAGCGTCACCCGACGCTGTGGAACACGAGTCGGAATAGATTCTTCCCCCGGTCAACGTCGGCTGCGAATACAGCGTTTGGCTTCGGTTGTTGACCGGACCGTTTCTTATCGGAGTTGACGTCATTCCGCCGTTTCTCACGACAACCGTCGAGTTGACCTGTATCTGTTTGACGTTCGGGAAATGCGGGTTCGCTCTGGACGAGACGCTCTCCGGTCTACGGCCGACCACTCTGTTGCCGGAGTCGGATGAAAGAAGGCTGGACACGCTTGATGCACGATGCGTGCGGTAAGGCAGAGCGGACACCATACCCAGAGGACGATAGATCGGCTGGATCGTGCCTCGAGCGTAATCAGGACCTTGCAGTTTGACGACGTAATCGGCAAGGGTCATGTTGTCCGCTTCGTTTGTTACGCTGCAGTAGTCGTCCATGACTTCCTTGCCGATGAGGCGTCGGAATGGAGCGTACCGCCTGTGGATTTCCTCTGGGTTCTGGTTGGCTGGCTGTGTGAAGCGGGCCTCATCGTCGTGGCTGACGACGTAGAACCCGTGAACTGGATCGCGTTCAACGACCAATCCTCTGTAGCCGTACAGCTGTGGATTGCTTTCGGATGATGTGAAGAACGTAAACGGACAGTACCGGTTCGAGTTCTGCGGTTTCGGGTAGAAGAGCAGCATCTCCTTTCGCAGACCACACCCGCGGAATATGTTCGTCAGGTTCCACTTCAGCTCTCTCTCTCCAATCACAACCGACAGGGTCTTGGACGCACCAGGGTCATGGTTCCGCGTTCCTCCACCAAGCACCCCAGAAATGAGCGTGTTCCTGTCAAGGAACCGATTTCCTGACTTCAGGTGATCCATGGCGCACTCGACTGCATGTCGTGCCAGCAGATCAATGGGTAACCCATCCCCAAGCAGCACGATCTGGTACTCAAAGATTCTCGAAAGCTCGTCGGCCACTTCGACGGCAAGGCAAGTGACCAGTTCTCTTCCCAGGGACAGCCATTGCCTGCGGTCCGCGTTGTGCTGGCCTCGTATGTGCTTGACCCCGTGGAAGAGCTGCGTTGGGATGGTCAGTACGTACTGCGGCTGATTAGGTGACCGTCCTAGCTGCGTTGAAGTCAGATCCATGGGGATGTCCTCGGACGTCAGGTACTGGTAGAGGGATATCGGGTGCTGACCAGTCGGGCCAAGGCGCAGGGCGATGGACACGGCGGAAAGCTGGACCGTCTCGGTCAGATGCGAATACAGCGCAACAAAGCATTTGGCGAACTGGGTTTCAAACTGCGATAGGCGTCGCTTGATGGCGCTAGTGTCAGGGAATTCATCAACGGCACCTATGACAAGCAAAAACAATAGATTTTATAGAACAAGAATCCTTTTGTTTTGTAACAAAAAAAAATAGATTTTATAGAACAAGAATCCTTTCTTGTTTTTATGCAGCAACAATATTACTTTCTAAGACCGAAAAGCAGTGGGGCTTGGAGCAGGAAATCTCATTCACTTCAATTGGCAATAATGACATTTGTCATAAAATCTCTCCAAAGAACTGTCATGTTCAATCAATTTATTGTAACCATAATATAATTGAACCATCAATTATATTATTTATAGTATCATGATTCACAAAAACATAATGGTAACAAGGAAGCCCTCAGGAATGAATATCCCGCTAACCTATTTGCCAGTGCTGCATTAATAGGTGGCAAGATGGTTATCAATTAGCAGCATGAATTGAAAAAGTCTTTCAACTAACACTGTCTTGCAAGTAACAACCTAATGACAAATCTTTTCAGTTTAACCTGTATTAGCCGTATTAGCCAAAGTTTGTGACCAGCACTTCTTTGTATTTCCAGATCATTTCTATTAAAATTGGTTCACTATTTGCTTCTGGTTTAGACAATTATCATTTCAGCCATGAGTCATCATACATCAGAGAGTCATCTATTCACAAACTGTATGCTCTGAACACACATTACTTCACAAGTCACCAGTCGTATCGGGGAAATTCTTAGTTGTATCTCTACACACAATGTGTTAGACTGCAGAGTAATTAGGCTAATTATTGCAGTTTGTGACAAATTGGAGAAACACGCAGCATAAAGTGATTTCTTGGTACTTAACACTATCCATAAATTTCTATAACATTGTCATTTTACATCATTAAGCAATTAAACAATGTCACCGAGCTGTTATACTTGGTGTAAACGGCATCAAATTTCTGTAGCATGGCTCAGGCCTGTGTAAGGTGCTACTTTAATTACAAGTTTGAATCCGCCATGACGAAGGTTGAGTGAAGGAGGCCTTGTCAATGCTTCAATACTAATTAATAAGGGCTTCAATTACCTTCATCCAAAATCCGGAAATAATTTTTTTATTTAACATTACACATATAAAATCCGTCTTGAGTAAGACTGAGTGAAGTAGGCCCTGCAAATGCTTCAATACTAATTAATAACGGCTGCAATAGTAATTAATAAGGGTTTCAATTACCTACATTCAAAATCCGGAAATAATAGTTTTTATTTAACATTTAGACATTTTCAAATTTTCCCATGATTGAAAAACATTTCCGTCTCAGTAAAAAAGTGGGTTTAATCCTACAGAATTTTAAACATATGTTGAAAATTTTCAGAAACATTTCTAAATCGCCTTTATAGCACAAACAAAAATGAACTCACCTCTATAACTAATTGGCTTCGTTGTATTTAAGGAATTTCTTCTAATCCTTAATTCTGTAGGGCTGCTGCCAATATCACTAGCACAGGATAGCTTTCTAGCATAGAAAGTACCGCGGTTATATCTACCATTACCCAAAGACAACAGGCTAGGCTGACTTTGAGGGGCAAATTTTCGCGGTGGCCCCTTACCTCTGTGGCCGTTGACCCCGCGGTAGCTGGCGTATGTACTCGATGACCTTATGGACTCCCTGGTGTCGTTCAGGAAGCTCGAGCTGGGCGGGATCATTGAATGCCTCTGGAAGGAAACGTCGTTTACTGGCTCCCTGTTCAAAGTTCCACTCGACTGGTTAAGGCTGGAGGTTACACTTCGGCTCCGTCCCATGTTCGTGTTTCTCCCTGCGACGTTCCTCGGAAGGGACTGGTACCTTCCGCCGGTCGGGGCGGCCGAGGCGCTGCGACGGTAGAACTTGAGCTCGACGGGCGACTGGCCGCGGTTCTGGGCAGAGTTGCTTCCGGTTCCGGAGAATGACTGGTAGACCCTCAGCTCCGCTTTCTGGTTTCGGGGGAAAGCAGACGGGGCAACATTTTCGATCTTTTCTGCGGGTTTCTGTTCGTTGGACGACTTTGTCTTCTTCTTGGAATCTTTCCTCTCTTCCTTGCCTTGTTTATTTCCCATTTTTTATCGAAACTCTCTGCAAAGACCAACAAATAAAACTAAATAAAAAAACCGTCAAGGGGCAAAATTAATGTAAATATTGATTGAAGGTTCAAGCACACACGGGCTGGGCTGTGTATCAAGTATGGGTGCTCCTTTGAGATCTAAAGGTAGACCGCCTGTGTTTCGTCAGCCAATAGAGTTTTCAATTGGGACTCAACTGTGAAGCTGAGGTTGCCTTTGAAGTTGCCTACAACTTTAATTTGAATGTTCATGTGACCGCCCGAAGCAGCAGTGCAGCGTATGGCAAGCCCTTTGAAACTCCAATTAAGCAACAGCAGAAACTGTGTGTACCAGTTCTCAGACAAGTAAATAAACAACTTAGCCAAGTAAATAAACACACAGCGAAGCATATAATTATTTGGAGGATATGTATTTTTTATCCCAAGTAACATTATCTTAGTTTCTTATACACAGAATAAACAGTTAGCGTCCTGTGAATGGCAGCTAATGCAATATGTTTAAACAGACGTGTAGCCTACCTTGATGGGCGTGTATACCCTATCCAACGTTAAGTAAACCTATAGATCTTAATTTCCGAAATTCAGAATAACGATGATTTAGTTTCACGTATGAATGGTAGCATTCAAAGTTTCAAGTTTGTTTAAGTACTTATGATACAATTTGCAAGATATCACGGCCTTTCAACACACACAATATTAAATGATTCACACTCGTGACAGTTGTATATGAGCCTAGGCTATATATATATTCCCATGTATAAATAACCACGCCCAGAGCCTGGCAGAGAAGCCGTTTTCGGAAGATGCTAGTCGGTCCCGCCTTTTGTTACTATTTCTGAACTTCGTGATTTTGTGAGTCAAGTCACGTGCTTCTGTCACAGATAATATTGGTATTGGTAGTTGCCCAGATCTGTTATACGCCTTGCTTAATTAACTTAAAATAGACATAATTTGTAACTTGTTCATTGGCCGGGTTACAGCCAGCATCACGATACATTGTTATTCATCGATGATGGGAGAGATTTATGAGTGATGCACTGAAGCTCCTGGTTTATGTCTTTCGGAATACCTGCAGGCGTATACTCCTACGCACCTATCTCTGGATGTCTGTCTCTTTCTGTGTTACCTACTCTAACGTTTGGAACCATCACGGCATCTGTCCTATGGCAGTCTCTGTCTGTCTGGACGTCTGTCTGTTGATCTGTGTCTGTCTGTGTGTCACTGTCTGTCCGAGTCTTGACCTGCATGGGCAGCATCATCTCTCTACAGCGTCGTTTTTCTTATCTTTAGGATTCTTATGAAGACCGAAGAGGGTAATTTATGTCTGCCCACATCTTCACAACCAGTGTAGCTAATAACTTCCTCCTAAGGAACAGACATTATTTGCTGCATACATGCAACTGCCCGGCAGTCTCCGCCTGGCTAAAATTGCCAATTTGGTGTTGCTTAGTCATTGTGAAATTAGTCCAGCTCTAGGATATAGGTTGGGGATTTTATAGTAGGCTGACTAACCCTCATGCAGGCCAAACGAAACTAGAAATTTCTCAGTTGCAATTCGTGTATCTAAATTTCATTCCAGGAAATCATCCCATCTTCTCAGGTTTCTCACTGTCTCCCAGTCTATTCTAAGCCTTATCCCACGCACCCATCCTCTTATCTTTAGTAGGTCTGATGTTGAGGCCCATTACATTGTATTTGCCTCTGAAAGACCTTTTACTCTGTAGACATTGGAAAGTCATCTTTCTCCTATTGATGCACAGTGTTCATAGCTCTAATATGCAGCTATAACATAGTATACCATTGATCAAAATGGAAATAGTTCTAATATGCTATAACATAGTATACCATTGATAAAATGGAAATAGTTCTAATATGCTATAACATAGTATACCATTGATAAAATGGAAATAGTTCTAATATGCTATTACATAGTATACCATTGATCAAATGGTAATGGCTCTAATATGCTATTACACAGTATATCATTGATCAAATGGCAATGGCTCTAATATGCTATTACATGGTATACCATTGATAAAATGGAAATAGTTCTAATATGCTGTTACATAGTATACCATTGATCAAATGGTAATGGCTCTAATATGCTATTACATGGTGCCATTGATTATAAAATTGATCTGGCTCTAACAACCCAGGCCTGCCATCCATCCAATTCCAACGAAATTCTATCCGATTTGCTATTAACCCAAACCAGCCTCACATCAAAGACCTTGCCTTGTTCACTCACCATAAGTTCTCTTGCCTGTCTGCCTGCATGTCTGTCACTGTATTTCTGTCTGTACATGCCTGTCTGTCTGTACGTCTGTGCCTATCTACCTTACCAAGTCAAGCTAATGTGTGTTAGCAGCTGGGGAGGGATACACATATTACAACATCATGGAGTAATAGACTAATCTATACACAGCACAACTGTTGCTAATTAAACTACAAAGCTATTCAAAGTGAAAAGGTCAGTCATTTACATCTGTACAGGCAAATGGTTGTCTGCAAATCATTCATAATTTATCAGCTCAATGAAACTCACAAATATTCAAAATAGTCTGGCAAGTCTTATAGGTCAAGATGTATTTATGTTTGTATGTGCATAACTTTGCACTTTGCGTGTGTGTGTGTGTGTTGCTCGTTATAGCTTGGGCTTCCTGCTCGTCTTGAAGAGCATCATAAATATTATATTATATAAATATTATATTATATTATCATGCACGTATTTTTAATGCAGAAAAGACACATTACATTATTATTATTATATTTACATTACTCCTGTAAACTCTGCCTGTATGCCAGTAAAGAGTAGCCTACTATAAGAAAGCATAACACTTATAAATATACAATATTATACATTTATTTACATTTTACATACACAAACGTGCATGCATCTACAGATATTCATGTATTATTTGACTCTTCTTGAGCTGACCCACCCTGGAATTTTGGCTTGTAGAACGATTTTACTTGTTGCCTTTAGCATTAAGACATGAGTCTAAATAAATTGCATTAGATTAGATATTCAGCCTACTGTCCAGCATGATGACCTCTAGACTTTCATGTAACCCAGGGTAAAGCAGCCATACATAAATACATGGAACAACCAATGAATTTGAAGTTTATTAAATCTAAACTTTGAGAAGCATAAAAAAGTTGAAGCCATATTTTGCTGTGAATATCTTTTAGATGTAAATAAATCACAATTAGGCCTAACCATAAATTAACAACTGGTTTCTGTTAGAATAAGTGAGACTTAGGCATGACATGACCTAAATGCAAATGAAGGCTACTTAGGCCTATTTAGTAATTAAATTAAATTAAATGTACTTGCTGAGCAGACATAATTTAAATCAACAAGAGAAACACTGAACGAAAGGAGGAATACGTGACACTTAATAAACAAAATACAGAGGCCAATTACATAGAACAGATTCAGAATCACGAGAAAGTTCTATTTCAGTTTAGAAATCTCCAGAATTCATGATTTAATCAGGATTTCCTTCAAGAAAAGGTCTGCTTAATCTCAATTAGGTAGCATAGCCGTTCAACATGACACTGAATTTACTCAAGTACATAGCGTTTCAGAGTTTCTATCAAACGAAGTAATGATCTTGCATCTTCAACTTAAAGAAGGGCTATATTCATAATGTGTGTAGTTTTTGACTGTTGGGGTTCGTGTGTTTATTGTTTAGTTGAGTGTTTGCTGCTTAATATTGTTGACATACAATCATTATAATTCATTTAAAACACTAATCATAATGCAACTGACCTGTAAAATTTTCAAAAAATTTGAAATTTTATAAATTTTAATTTTTTATTTTAAAGCTAGTTGGGGCACATCTGTGAGAACAAATTTTAAAGAAATATTGTGCATGATAACTAGCTATACAAAAAGGCAACGAATTGGCACCATGCCATTCAGATTATAGAAATTTTACGTTTTACATTCCACACTACTGAGCAAGTCCTTCACTCACAATTGCTCATGCGCTTCGGCGTGAAACTCTGATTCAGTGTCCGCGCTGCAGTCGGGAGCGCCTCTGTGCTGCAGTCGAGAGCGCCTCTGAGTAGCTATACTAGCTATACAAAAAGGCAACGAATTGGCACCATGCCGTTCAGATTATAGAAATTTTACGTTTTACATTCCACACTACTGAGCAAGTCCTTCACTCACAATTGCTCATGCGCTTCGGCGTGAAACTCTGATTCAGTGTCCGCGCTGCAGTCGGGAGCGCCTCTGTGCTGCAGTCGAGAGCGCCTCTGAGTAGGATCTTGAAGGGGCCCTATAACAAGTGCTCACACATACAATAAGAAGACAAACACTTACGGACGCTAACAGCAGATGATGAAGTCAGAGATTTTACATTTTCAGTTAATCAAGCATTTCGCTGAACATTCTGTTCCATTGTAAAAATATAACCCACGTTGCACTTGATATTACTTTTAAATGCAGCCGTCTTTAAGTTTCTTTTTTGGTAAAATCCGATTTTCTCTCGAAGTTTCGATGCATTCAATCCACAATAGCCTATCCGACACGATTCAGTCAACAACCAAAATATTACATCAGACGTCAACAATAACCAGCCAAAAAATTCCGACCAACTAACTGACAGTCTTTACAAGCCAATCCTACAAATGTGTCCAAATCCACGATTCTCGCAAATCAGTCAATAACTTTCGGAAATCATTAACACGGCTCTCATAGCACGCGATTTGCTGATTTGCCCAAAATAACTCGTCAACAACAAGATCAATTCGTAGAACTTTGCCGCTCGAAACGTGTTTACTACAAGACTAAGTACATGCCCGTAACCCGCGCGCCAAATGCAAGGTTGCAAGCACGTAGTACCGCGCGCCAAATACAAGCACATACCACCACGGCTGTATCGGCGAACACACACAGAATGCACGGCGTATCGTATGCGTTGAATACGCTGGGTTGTCTTTAGTGCAAGCCGCGGGCAAAGAGGATCTCTTTGTTCGTTGATGATATTCCCACGCGGTCAGCGCTGGTCAACAGTCTTGACCACTGTGTCAAGCTGGGGTGGACATTTGGGCCGATGGACGGGTGTGGCTGTGTGTCACTGTGTGTCCTGCTGTGTGACAATGTACATATCTCTAGGTTCGTTTGGACCTGTCTGATTATGTTGATGGTACTCATCTTTCGAGTGAGTCATCTTGGCCGTATGTACCTATATACGCAGTGGCTGCCAGGCTTTATTAGGTCGGATGGGGCGGGGGGTTCATTCGAACATATTAAATTAAGGACCCTCGGGGTAGGCTTCGACGAAAGTGTGTTGTTTTATGAATGTTCGCTCAACAAGACTGTCAAATTAAGATGGCAGAGCCAGTGGAGTTTGTCTCCCGCTGATACAATGTGTCGTGTATGTGATACGTACATGATTTTATGTATGCATAATGTATTGTTTGTTTGTGTAGTAAATAATTGTGTATGAATGTTTATGTACGTATGTATGTACGAATGTATATATAGGCATAGTCTATATATACATATATATTATTTCCTTTAATGAAAAACACTAAACGTGTGTTTTGTATGTCGCATTTTTTCACGATTGTAGGGCTGTAGGCCTATATGCATATTTTATACACGAGTAGGCTGTGCATGCATGTGTAGGCCTATATTTATGTTCGTATGCGTGTGTTTATTTGAATTAAAATTTACCCTCTACATCGTCATCTTAATCTATATTCTAGAAGCAGCGTATAATACCCAATTGTCATAAATTATATCTTCTGAACGTTATGCTCTCTTCACTTATGATTGACATTGCATGCAAGATTGCAGTCAGGGTGGAGCAGCTAGGCTCCTTTTAGTCCGTATAGGCTCAATAGGCTGTTTTCATACGTAGGCTGTTGAAAAGCATTCTAAGGCTTGCGTTTGACAGGCCACGTCATCGCTATAGGCTAAGTGCCTAAACGGTCTAGTAATTAGGCAAGGGTCCTCGTATAGGCCAACCATAGAGAACCATTCGGTTGTGTAGACTCAGGTGAAGAACTTAAGATCTAAGAAGAGTTTATGATTTTTTTATAAGACCACTTGAGAGTCGTTGGGTGCATTGGAATTTTTTGCGTCCTAGCCCCGCAGCTGTTTACCTGGCAGCTAAGGCACGCAGTGCATACATGCAAACGCATTGCAAAATTAACTGCAATGCAAAGGGCATCAATAATATTTATGCATAATTACATATCTGTCTATCTGTCTGTCTGTGTCTGTCTGCCTGTGTCTGTCTGCCTGCATGTCTGTCTGTCTGTCTGTCTTTATGTCTGCCTTAGTGCTTTCTTAACTGCACTGAAGACCTTGGGCAACGATGTAATTAATGCAGCGCAAGGAGATAAAGCACGCTGTAATTGGGTAAACGGACATTATCCCCCCTGGACACTATCCCCCCCGGACACTATCCCCCCCGGACATTATCCCCCCCGGACATTTCCCCCCCGGTTTTTCGTAGGACATTATCCCCCCCGGACATTATCCCCCCTTCATGTACAAATCAGGGTAAGCGTCGTGAGGGTCGGTTAGGGTCAGTGTAAGTGTCGTGAGGGTCGGTTAGGGTCAGTGTAAGCGTCGTGAGGGTCGGTTAGGGTTAGTGTTAGGGTTAGTGTCGTCATTAGATGAATGAACGAATAGGAATCGTATACAGTCAGTAGGCCCACAAAGGTTTGTTAACGTGATTTGAACTTCGTAGACTTATTAGCGTCAATCATTTTTAGGTAATAGACTGGGGGGGATAATGTCCTACTTCGGGGGGGATAATGTCCGGGGGGGATAATGTCCGGGGGGGATAGTGTCCGGGGGGGATAATGTCCAGGGGGGATAATGTCCTACAACCCTGTAATTGCCATTGGTCCAGGCCAGGTATTTTATTTATTTTTATGCCCATAAAATCGTGGGGCATGTGGCCGCTTACGAGACGACTGCCCAGAATGCCCATATGCCTACTTTAAAATGTACGTGGTTTGTAACAAGAAGAGCATAGAGGTTCGAACCTCCTCTCCTGTAACGGGTTTACTTTTATATGGATATCGAACCTTGATCAAGTTCTTTACTCACAGCATTAGATGATGGCACCTCATATATTAATTATATTTTAATGGATACCGGATGTGTTCCTAACGCGTTTCGAATTAGCGGTCATAATTTATATAGTGAGACTTTTGATTCATTCATTTGTTCATTCATCCGTGACGGTAATGATCTGTGACGAGGATGTTCCTTTCTTCTGGCTGACGGGGTCAACCGAGGGTCAGCACCTGTTTCCCATTTAGAACCGCAAACTCCACCGCATTCACCTTTACCACTGTCTGTCTGTCTGTCTGTCTCGTTCTCCGTGCGTTCTTGTGCCTGTGTGTATCTGTCTGCTTGTTTAGTGTCCGTCTTCCTACTTGTTCGTCTGTCTGTCTGTCTGCCTGTCTATCTATTCGTTTATCTAGCTGTGTGTATCTTTCTATCTCTTGCTCCGTCTGTCTATCTCTCTGTCTTGTCTATCTATGTCTGCCTCTGGCTCTGTCTCTCTCCCCTGTCTGTGTGTCTGTGCCTCTGTCTGTCTCTGTCTGTCTGTCTGTCTGTCTGTTTGTCTCTCTCTCAATCAACTTCTACTCACGCGGGAATTTAACCCCCCTCACCCCCTCCTCACAACTCATGCAACAGTAGATTTTATTACTAAGTCCCGACCGTTAGTTAAAAGCCTCTTTAAATTGTTTAATTAACGCTTAATTGGCTCCAAGTCTATAGTCTGTCTCTCAACATTGTAATTCCAAAAATAGAGGGCTTATCATATTTCATATGTATTGTATTGTGCCACAAGGCATTGTTTTCTGCGGCTGTGGTGTAGGGAAATTTAAGTGGTGGTGGGGGTCAATATTTTACTTCCGTCCGGAACAAAAGATATTTCCAGAATAATTACTAGAGTCTGCATTACAAAGTTTCAGTGCTTGTGTCCAGGCCAGTGCACCGACGGGCAGAGGGCAAAAGTCCATGCAGTAGGTTGACTATAATACTGTTAGGGGTCCAGGCTGCATGGGTAGGTCTATATTACTAAATACAGAGCTATAAGCTTAATGCAAACTTTTAGGGTTAGGGACCCATGCTATATAATAGCCTAGCTAGCTAAGAGTTAGGCCTACTCTATAGCAGTGATATTTTCATTAACGATAAGTGAAATTAGAACTGAAAATATTGATTTCCGTTAAGTATAACTATAACTGTAACTGAAATTATTTTAAGAACGAAAACTGAAATAGAACGGAAATTGAGCACACCGAACTGAAATTAAAATAAAAACGAAAATTAATTCTCGAACTGAAATTAATCAAAAAAATGGAAATTTTAGTTGACGGTTTTTCCGATGCAGCTGTGTTTGTTTAAAAGACGCAAATACTTCCTGACTCTTGCAACTTTTGCCTAGCATGTACTTTATTACGGTTAGTTTTAAACAATTTTTCATTTGGACTTTTCCTGTAAGTTTCTAATTTTCAACTTCGCGATAAGACTGGAAATCACTTGGCTAAATGACGAAAATAATGTATTGAACTTTTTAAGTAGGTTTGCTGCGAGGAAATAGACAAAATAAATGTGCTTAGGCATATCCATGCAAGGCTTCGTGGGTCTAGCCTACCCTAAAACGGTTGACTGTGGAACTACATTATTATGATAAAATTTTAACATTTTACCTATGCGCACACAGACTACTAAGAAATATATTAAGAAACGGACCAGGCAAAATCATGGGTGGCTGAAAACTTTCATGCGACTTGGCCTAATCCGAGTCAGCGACTTCACCACGGAGAAAGCATGAGTGCTCCAGAAAGACGCAAGCAAAAGAACTGAATTGAGAACTGAAATTATTTCGAAAACTGAATTAGAAGTATAACTGAAATTTTTTGAAGAACTGGAACTGAATTAGAACTGAAATTGAGACCATCCGAACTGAAATAGGAGTAAAACGGAAATTATTTCCTGAAGTAAAATATCACTGCTCTATAGCTATTATAATATTATAGCCTGCACAGAGTTTTACCGACGATGAATTGGTGGCCTAATGATAGTATGGAATTGCTGCAGAAATCAACTATATATATATATGTATATATATATATATATATTGGCCTCCCTGGATCCGCCATATATATATCTTATATATATATATATATATGCCTATGTGCCGAATGCTGAATGACTTAGCGTAATATTAGACTAAGCTTTGACTGGGCGGCGCTTTCTTGTCTGATCATAATGTTGGATTATGTTGCTAATACTAAATTATACCCAGACATTGATAAGATCATAGTAAATGAAAACATGATTTTGGATCAGGACGTTTTCATTGACATTTCGCTATCCTATAAAAGCACATTTTATGTGACGGATCTATTCTTCTCTGTGATTTATCTCATGCTTCCGGTGATGCATGGATAGTCCTATCTATTTTCTATTGAAAGTCCTGAACTAGATCGCAGATCCGGCTGACACTATAGTGGATCATATAGCAAAGAAGCGGGAACTCAGTGCGCGAATTTGTCGCGATTTTAGCCCATTTCTACCAAGTGCAAATGTGAATTTTGAATTTTTGCCTTGAATTTCCACTATCACAGTCCATGGTGGTTTGTGAAGTAGCAGGCTAGGCCTATATTTACTAATTCGATTTGGAAAAATTAGAGCTGGGAGGTCATGCGGTGTGCTGATGATTGATGAGTGTTGGAAATGTCTGCACGGAAGGCAACGAAAAATGCTTCACTTGCTGTGAACGGGAAACCACCTCACTCATCACTCACACCCGGCTGCAGTATAAAACCGCTGGACCTGCTGTCGAGCAGAGGAAACGTCAGTCCTAAGCCTGGATAAAGGAGGAGGGCGACACTAATCGTCTTTGATATTACAGTGTCGTTAAACAGCATGCATCAAGCAAGTCGAGTATAGGCCTACAGAGAGAGCTCGTCATATACATGTAATAAAATATATCGGAGACTGCTAACCTATAGGCCTACTCATAAATAATTATTGTCTACATATACGTGTATAGGCAGTAAATGTAGGCTTACTGGTGTTATACGTTTACAGCGTTGGACCCCCCTGCGTAAAAAGCTAGTCAGACTAACTGCGCAGATAGCTTAAGCTGGGCTGCAGTATATGACTTGGATTAAGATTGATGTGACTGTGGACAACCAACAAGGTCGAGAGCACTTTGATCGCTTCATGTATTTTACGATCAACAGCCAAGCGGCAGAAATGCTGATAAGCAAGTTCGCACGTCTTGCCCTTACAGATATACAGATATACATGCTGACCTCTTGTTTATCCTTAGTCATCGTTGTTCAAGTTCAAGTTCAAGTTCAAGTTCAAGTTTTTTATTGATCCATCAACATACACGATATTATGATCACATAATATGATAGAAAAAGTGCATGTCAGCATGGCTTACACAGTAATGCAGTGCAGGAATTTAATAAGAAATTCAAATGTCAGCCAGCAAATATATCAAGCTAAAAGCAATCATAGCAGAGGATGTCACAAAGTGTTTAGGAACAACAGGCCCACCAAAGGGACAAAGTCCCGCTAGGAGGGGGCCTATTTAGCTAGGTAGAAATAAGAAGATTTAAGATGACAGCTTACGGGACGATAGGTCTTGGAAACACAAGATATAGTAACAGCAATAGCTATGCTGTAGGAAACCAAAAAAATTGAAAACAAACTTAACTAACTTAACTAACAATTTATAATACAAGCTCCAGTGTGTGTGCTCTTAAAGTACGCTTAAAACACGAAAAGCTATTAGAGGTACGGATGTTTATAGGTAGGTTGTTCCAAAGCAGTGGACCCTAAAACTTAATGGAAAGTTTACGGATGTTAGTTCTGACGAGTATTAATTTATAATCCTAAGCCTGGATAAAGGTTGTATTGCAATCTAACAAACATTTATTTTGTTTTTCACAAGCACTGGCCACTGGCCAGGCCTGTTCTATGTACACTGTAGGCTAAATGCAGTAGCCTATAATAGGCCCTATAATAGCCTACAATAAAGCAGATGTTTTATGGATGACGTTAGCTATAGTATAGGCCAGTGGTTCCCAACCTTTTTTGACCTTAGGGCCACTTTTTCGAAGTTGGAGGACAAGAGGGCCACTTTTTCTTAGTTAAAGAACATTAGGGGGCCACAATGCTAAAATTTAATTAGCCAAAAGCATATAAAATTGTTATAATTGATTCAAAATAGAATGTTTGATGTTATTTATAGACGACAAAATAAAATAATTTGTAATATAAAAATGATTATGTATTCTATCCTGTCAAAATTGTCAATTTATTCATATATTGTTGTTAATTCTTTGAGAGATGAGTGCCACTGTTGAGGCCTGGCGGGCCATTTTTTTAGACTTGGCGGGCCACTTTTGGCCCGCGGGCCACGGGTTGGGAACCGCTGGTATAGGCCTAGTTCAATTATTTTGTAAGGGAGATAAAGAAGCTTAGTTTTAGCCTGCGTACCCAAGGTGATTCCGCAAACTGTACGGGGAGCAATACGGGAAGGGGGAAATCAAAAATACGATTTCTGAGTATGACATATATATCATATTATATGGACGGTCCTATACACGATGCATAAATCACACTAAAATCAGCCATCAAGCAATGCTCTTCAAACTACTATTTACCGACAAATCATCTCATAGTAGAACAATACGCTCATCTAAAAGCGAACAATGGTCAATACTTAACAACGACAATGATGGATTTGCGGCGGTACATGGTCTATCTGTATTCTGTAGTGGCTATTGAGTGAAGTTGGGACATAGCAGAATACTATGTGTAGGGCACTGTAGGCTATACATAGGTGTGTGGGTGTGTGTGTGTGTGTGTGTGTAGGTGTGTGTGTTCAGTTTCCACTGGCGCCCTCTGGCCAACTCAACGACCGGGAGTACACTAGCAACACACCGTCGGTGGAAGGATCAGGCAGCAAGGAGAGGACTGATCGTCTGCTTCTATAATTATGCCAAGGCAAGCAAAGGAAGTTGTTAGTAATGCTTAGCCTTAGACATGACTGGATGCATGAATGGATGGACGTATGGATGGATGGAAGGATGTATGGATGGATGGACGGACGGATGGATGGACGGACGGGTAGATGGATGGATCGACAGACAGACAGACACAGACAGACAGACATTTAGGCAGATGGATGGACAGACAGACAGACAGATATGTAGATAGGTAGATGACTGCTTGTCAGTACATAATATATATCTAAGTGTCTGGTTGAATACATGTATATTATTTATAAGAAAAAGAGCAGTCTCTCAGCTAGCCTATAACTCCTCATAAATTATCCTATTATCCTATATTAAAATAAGACACTGCTGCTTTGCCTACACATAAATTATATCAGTGAAATTTTATTGTATCTAATAACATATCTGTGACTCATTGCACTTAATCTGTGCATATTTTTCTGCATAGTACAATGTGGGCTGTTGTTGTATTGTTTGAATGACAGTCTAGACCCGAAATGGAGCGGTGATAAAAAAAAACCCGCACAGCATCTGTTTTGATATGCACTCTGGTGGGGAGTCAACCCGAAAGGTCAGGCACTCAATGGCATGTCAAATTTAACAATGTTATTATTTTATGCATCATGATAAAATTTGCTGGCATTTGAATAAGCAGACGACACGCAGGCAGACACGCACATACACACACGCACACACACATACACACAGGAGAGACAGACAGACAGACAGAAGACAGACAGACTGACCGACAGACCGACAGACAGACAAACAGACATACAGACATGCATACGTATACAAACTATGCATACATAATGCACACATAATATACATACGTACGTACGTACACATACAGACAGACACAAACAGATACACAAACACAGACACACGTACATGTATACGATGCAGACAGAACTGGACGCAAAGAAGCCGGCTAACAATTCAATCAGACACACAGACAACGACAGGTAGGCAGATAGGCTTACTTTAAAAAGATATGCATGCAGGTGCGCACACGCAAACAGGAAAGCAGATAAAACAGACATACAGACATATATGCCTATACATACATACATGTACAGTTGTACACATGCACACAGACCCTGTAGGATACTGGTACAAATTAAGAAACGTATAGCCTACTTAGACATCCTCACCTATAGCCGCAAAGACATACATATAGACATAGAGAGAGAGAAAGAGAGTCACAAGGTGAGACAGGCAGACGAACAGTTAGGCACACAGACAAGGGGCCCAGACAGTCAGCAAAAGAAACTGCCCGCCAGCACTATAAAAAAACCGACAAAACGATAACAAAGCAGTTCCAACAAAATGAATTACTGATTGACGGTTTAATCTCCTGCAGTAGACAGAGATATAATAATTCTTCCAACGGAAAACAATTGCTTTGGCTGTTGACGGGCAATTTTTATCTCCCGGCGGGGTTGGGAGGGGAAGGAGAGAAAGGAGGGAGGGGTTCCAAGGACCTACATGTATATGCAGCAGCTGTTGAAAGTTTTCCAGACATTTCCTATATTCATGACCCTTTCATCGGGGCAATTGAAAGATACCCGCTTATACACTGCGCAGATAACGACAAGCAAATAGATTTATTCACACCCTCTGGGGGTTTGAGGGGACGAACTAGGAGGGTTACGCCGCATAAATTGTGGGGACGTTTCCGGAAAATGGAAATGAGGAGCTGAGTGTCAGGGTATCGCCTCATTTGGTTTTCCAGCTGCATGGCCCACCTGGGGCTCCTCACCCTATTCTGTTGGCCGATGTAATTATTCCAACAATACATAAGCTTAGACATTTAACATAATAATAATAATATAGATCAGCACAGAGACCACTTATCTGGGTGGATATTATGAAGAGGCGCTATATAAATTCTCAGAATGAATGAAGAAACGAACACGGATAATGGAAGGCAGAAAATCTGACAGCTTGCTTTCCTGTCTGTCTATCTGTCCGTCTATCTGTCTGTCTGTCAGTCTATTTGTCTGTACGTCTGTCTGTCGGCCTGCCTATTTGCCTGCCTGCCTGCTGTGTCTGCCTGCATGCCTGCAGGATGTCTGCATGCCTAGCTACCAGCCTGCCTGCTGTCATTCTATCATTCTGTCGATAGGCTAACTGTTGTTTTCTTGTTTGTTTGTTTGTCTGCCCGACCTCATGTAGGCTTACAACTGTCTCTGTCTGGCTGAAATATTATTTTGTAATGAGTCTGTTTTCTTTGATTGTCAGTCATTCTTTCATTCCGATCATTTATATAGCTCCTCTACTAGTGACCTACTCGAAAGCGCTCCTAGCCCAGCCACAGCTAAAAAGTCAGTTTTGAGTGACTTATAACAAGCAGCAAAAGCGAACTTAACCTAGACATCAATCGCAATCTTTATAATGTGAGGCCATTCCAGATAGCGCATACGCAGTCTGTCTGTCTGTGTTTGTATATGTCTGTCTCCGTTTGTGTATGTCTGTGTATGTCTGTCTGTCTGTCTGTCTGTATGTGTATGTGTGTTTCTATCTACCATTGAGTCACAGCGGAACCGAATTAAGGTCCATGATTGATAAGCATGCATTAAGTGTGAAGCACATTGACAATCAATTGCACTTGACGCCAATATCGTTGATATAAGGTTATATGACGACGAATCACAAATGGCCGGTGGTCACAAATTACCATTATCTATAATATTTCTATGCAATATAGGCTATTATGTCATAGGAATGATTATATATTAGCTATGAAGATATAATCACTCTATATCAAACCCTGCATGTTATCAAGTATACGGTCATAAATAAATGAAAATTTATATGAGTAAGATTTTTTACTCGGCTATTATATGCCAGATCATATAATTATCGTGCTAGCCCGCTTGCACATGCACACACGCACGCATACACACACATACACACACATACACACAATGTCACACATACATACATACATACACACACACAACACACAGTATCTCTCAGTCTCTGTCTGTCTGTTTATTTCTATGTCTGTCTGTCTGTCTGTCTGTCTGTCTGTCTGTCTGTCTGTCTATTATAAGTCAATCTGTCTGTCTATTATAAGTCAATCTGTCTGTCTGTTTGGCATGATGGCTGTCTGCTTGTTTGTCTGTCTGTCTCTATAGGTATATTGTATATACAATTATTATACGCCCTATATGTGAATATATAATCAGATAATCTAATTAATCTAATTTTATAAGATCTCAGGGCGCAGTTATCGCAGTGTTCACACGCACGTATAATGGTTAGCAATGCAATACATATCTACAAAATGTCATGTCGATGTGTATGGGTTAGCAGCCGTTAGCTCAAGATAATATCACAACTCAACACTCAACAGTCACTGTCACGAAGGAAGAACGCAACGGCATGGGTGTGTTATACGCACAACAGACAGCTCGAGAGGAATGTGCTCGGAAGGACATACCTCAACGGTGTGTCTGTCTGTCTGTCTGTCTGTCTGTCTGTCTGTCTGTCTGTCTGTCTGTCTGTCTGTCTGTCTGTCTGTCTGTCTGTCTGTCTGTCTGTCTGTGTCCGCTTTGACTGATCGGTCTCCACTTAGAAGTAGAGGCGTTGACTTCTCTAAATTACGGTCGGAGATATCTCGCTGATGATTACAATTTCGATGCTTTAGAATGCACGGTGGTTGGCTGAGAAGAGGAGATGGGACCAGAGATTGGGTAATAATAATTTAATTGTTAATAATTATTTTCTCACAGGCAAACAGCCAAAGGAATTGATAGGGTTAAACATCTGCCCTGTATACCTGTCAAGTGCCATGTTCAGTATCAAATGAAGCATATATATAATATATATATATATATACATGTACACTCACATTATTACAAGACTATAGTTAATCCTCGTAATGAACGAATAAGTATATATGTATCTTATATATTATATAAAGACATAAATATATATATATATATAAGTAGGTATACTTTGATGCATGCGCTCTGTGCCCCAAATACAGGTTCATTAGCTTTTATGCCAACCGCAGGGGTGACTGCAGAGGTAGCCTATAGTTTCCCGTTGCATGCCTTTATAATAACAATTGTTGTTAATATTGTTGATGCACAGCAAACCACTCTAGCGTATACACGCAATGATCGAGGGAGATTTGAATCTGCGACCCTCAGGTTACAAGGCACAGAACATAATTATTGCTATACCAACGCGTCCCACATAAAATATGTACGATGCAAATATTAACCTATTGTCTGTATTTTATGTTTAAGAAAGAAGAGTATGACATGAATAAATAATAATAATAAGGGTGATAAAAAGGAATAAGCTTATAATAAAGAATAAATAATAAAATAATAGATGGCAATAAAGAGTAGCCTATAATATAGGCCTAAAGAGCATAATAAAGAGCACAATAATAATATAAACAATATAATTTGCATTAGGGCCTATATATATATATATATATATATATATATATATATATATATATATGACTTCTGCGGACAAAAGGGACCAATAATTGTCGTTAATGAACTTATCAACCATAAGCTGATAAGTCAAGAAAAACTGTAAAAACTTTGTCCAAAAATAAATGCACTTTCTACAAAGGTATAATCCATCTTTTTAATCACAAATGAAATTCAGCCTCTCTGTCTTTTTACCTGATGCATTATTAAAGCAAACATGACCCAAATAAGTCATAGTGCATGTCATAATGTAATTTGTACCACAATATGCCAGAGATCATCATCATCATCATTATCATTAGGCTATTACCACCACCACCGTCATCATCATCATCATCATCATCATCATCATCATCGTCATCATCATCATCATCATCATCATCATCATCATCACCACCACCACCACCACTTAACGCCAGCACCATCATCATCATCACGATCATCGTCATCATCATCGGCTTCTGACACCAGCCATTTAGTTTTGGCGCGAATGGGTACGAACTAACCGATCTCTCTTTTCCTCGGTGATTGATCTAGATTTTAGGCTATAATTATACGTATATAGTCCATTGATCCTCACAGTAGGCTACTAGTCCCCGCGATGTTATGTAATCCCTAATCGCTGAGAGGCATGTTAGAATTTTTAAGTTGTTTATTCTTTCTTCATATTATCCAATTAGGAGTTGCATGCAGGGCCGTATTTAGGGGTGGTCACAAGGTGCCAGTGCACACGGGCCTCCACCACATAGGGGCCTCCACCACACAAGCAAGAATTTTTTTTACAGACTTTTTAAGCACTGTGCACTGGCCACAGATACAATTTCACGCAAATATTTTAAGAAAAGAAACAACTGAAAGAAACGTTAAAGCCTGCAAGGTCAGAAATTAGTTTCTATTGGTTATGAAGTCAAGTCAAATTAGTGAAACTTTGCGTGTTTTCTTCTTGGCAAATTCTGTCACGAGATCATCAAAGTTAATTTCACGCAGAAGGTTTGATTCTATGCTCATCAGAGCCAGATGGGATTGCCTATCGATGTACGAACCCTATTCTTAATGAGTTTCATTTTGGAGAAAGAACGTTCCGCACTACAGTTACTGACCATGAGCACTAGATACATGCGGAGTGCTATCTCCACATTAGGAAATGATCCTTGAACGTGTTTTTCATGTATCAGCTGATACATGAAATTCTCGAGAGAGACATCCAGAGCTTGTTCGTCCTTGAATGTTTCCACAAAATCAACAAACTGCACAAGTTCATCTCCAAAGCATTCATCGAGGTCATCTTTGTACACCCCAACAAGATTTGATGCTGCTGCCTGTAGTTCTTGTGATGACAGTACATTCAGTTTGCTTAGGAAGCCAAACCGAGACGAAACGAGCTCGTACGCACAAAGCCGGTGTTGCAAAGCACTAACAAACTGATCAATGACTGGTAGAAAGTTCTGTATTCGAAATTTATCTGACTGCGTCAGCTCCATCTGCAGAATAGTTTGACGAGGTTGGTCGAGTGGATGAAGGCGCACGTTATGTTGGTGTTCTCTCTTTTGAATGTAATCTGCCGTTCCGGATTTCTCGATCCGTTCTTTCTCGTAGGCCTACTCCTGGAAGCAATCTCTCTTGGATTCAATGAAAGTCTTCAGTGATCTTATGCATAGACAAAAAAACACTGGAGGTAACCTACCTACCTACCGATCCATTCATCCATTTATCAATGTATACGGCATTGCTGGGGTACGTCGCCATTAAAATTGCAATTTTTATATCCCATGCCCATTGGACCTCCACCACAGCGGTGCACATGGGCCTCCACCAAAGTAAATACGGCCCTGGTTGCATGATCAAGGAAGTTGAAGTCGGAAGTACATGTAAACGACAAGTGTATTACAGGCTACAAGTCGTTCTGACGTACATGAAATTGTATACGGAACAACATAATCTATTCGACCTAACTTGAAACGAATGAATTTTGAGCTATAGATTTAGCCAAGCTAAGTAATAGCCAATTGATAAAATATAATATTTAAATGTGGAGGGTAGACCTGTACAGCATTATTTCACACCAGAACATAGGAATGGCAATAAGCTGAGCACAATACATATAGAACAGGTCGTAAATTTTAGAATATTGGAATTTTTTATCTATCCACCGTTGTCTTGGTCAACCTGTTCCTTAGAATCCTGCATGCAGTGCATCGCGTGGGATTCGGTGAACTGGAATTCTCTCTGTCTCTGTCTCCGTCTCTATACAGTCTCTGTCTCCGTCCATTCTCCTTCGCCTCCCTCGTTCTCTCCGCCTGTCTCTCCGCCTGTCTCTCCGCCTGTATCTCCGTCTGTCTCCGTCTCTACAGGCTCTGTCTCCGTCCCCTCCGTCCCTCCTCTTTCTCCTCCTTCCCTCCCTCCCTCCTTCGTTCTCTCCATCTCTCTCTCCGTCTCTCTCTCCGTCTGTTTGTCTGTGACTCTCCCCCCCACTCGTCCCAACCATCAGAGTTGTTTCGATGACCTACTATAAATGCTTGTCAAATAATTAAATCATCGTTTCTTATTTTCTGTATAGTCTTGAAATCCCTCCATGCATGCACGGCAGCTAAACATTTCTTCGGCTGTAAGAATTCTTCTCTTGTCCTGCTTTCGCATTGTCCAGCAACCAGCCTTCTGATCCGTGTATGAAAATCGGTTGTCTGGTCTATAAGCTTATTTACCTTAGTTTTCATCGTATTATTCCCTGCTTCTCACCCATGATACAGCAATCATATGCTTCAATATTCGTGGTCTTTGATCTTTAATGGAAAGCTCACACATCCCCCCATCCCCCACCCTCCCACCCCGCAGGGCTGCATATAGCCACTGTCGAGGGAATATTTATTTATAGAAGTCCAAGTTCAGCTGTATGTTGATGGGTGGGTTGAACTTCAACCCCAGTTCTTATTAAAATAATTGTCCTGAGAGCAGAGAGGTTGGTATGTATAAATAGGAGCATGAATTTCAAGAGCTGCAGGGCCATCTGGGCAATAACTGACTGGACCAGATATAGAATCGTCGTTTACTCTGGCTGTCATTATATTCATCGTCATCATTATCGTCATCATCATCGTCGTCATCATCTTCATAACCATCATCCTCATCCTCGCCATAATCCTCATCTCCTCATCATCACAACCATCCTTGTCATCACCATCTTCATCCTCATCAACATCAACATGAGTAGCAATAACAGCGACAGCATTATAGCAAGAGTCATCACCTCAGCATCCCTTTCCGAGTCCTGATTGTTATAGCACGAGATAGGCCTATAATACTGTCACATTCTGAATCCAGTCACCATAAATTATTGCTACTAACAGCCGTGCGACAATTAATTCACCCAACAAAAGTTCATTTTAGGCCGTACTGTAGGTCTAAATGCATATGTTACTATTTGTGACCCGGTCTATGAAAAGGGACCACAACGCGGGATTTATTTACCGAGATACAGGCCTTAGAACATGGTCACCCATCGAAATATCGAAATCGGGTTTTCACTGGGATTCGCTAGATGACTTTTTTGTCTATCAAATTTTCATAATGGTTCACAGAAATCATTTGATATTATTAGGTTTTCTTATTGTACTATTAGAGCACATAAAAGGGACTGCAAGGCGGCATCCTTATTGTCGGGGTATTATGACAGTAGAATATTTTTTGGAAACGGTTTTAATGATGAATCTATGATTATAATTATAGTAATGCGCTAAATAATTCATTCTACATGTCTATGCAGCGCTTTGATTTCCATGTTTCTAAATATAAAGTGTAAGGTTCAACAAACAGCGATATTCGGATTATTCACTTCAATTGCGTTTTCCGAAGATCTCGTTTTTCAGGTACATCACGTTGTAAAGTTTTAAAAAAATAGAAAAGATAATAGTGCTGTGTCACATAATACATCATTCTTTTCAGAATTTTGTGCTGATCATGGTGGTATACATAAGTCCATTCCCACGTTGTGGTCCCTTTTCATAGACCGGGTCACATTTGTCCAAAAGAGAATGCCAGGTACAAACAGACAGACAGACAGACATGTAGACAAGGGCAGACACACACAAAAAAGAGGAGAGAGAGAGAGATGGGAAGGCAAAACACGGAAGATATATAGTTGGAAAGTTACATAAATAAGCAAAGAATTCTTTATTTTGATAAGTTGCTGATAGGCCTATGTAAGCGGAACTTTCTTTCTCTCTCCGTCGGTCTGTCTGTCTGCTTGATGCTTCAATTATTTTCACCGTTGGTCGATGACTTCAAGTAGGCCTAGGACACAGCTGTGTTTACTGCACACGACCGAAGTCAGAAGCAATTGGCCCAGAATAGTTGAACTATCCGATTAAACACTAGAAAAGCATATGCCACCACTGAACTCTGGTGGTGGTGGTTATGGTGGTGGTTGTGGTGGTAGTGGTGGTGGTTGTGGTGGTTGTAGTGGAGGTTGTGGTGGTGGTAGTGGTGGTGGTTGAGGTGGTGGTGGTTGTGGTGGTTGCCGTGGTGGTATTTTGGGTTATGATATGCATGGTGCGGGACTTTGGGAAGAAGACAACGACAAATTGGAATATGAAAAGAATCAGGTATGATAAATAAGTGGTGGCTGATGATAAAAATGTCGTTGCTGATGCATGACTGTGATGATGATGATGATGATGATGACTTTTTGGTGGTGACGATGATTACGACGACGACGACGACGACGATGACGATGACGATGACGATGATGATGATGATGATGATGAGGATGATGATCATAATGATTATAGCGACGATGATGATGGCGATGGCAGTAGTGATAACGTGGGCGATGATGGTGATGATGTAGGCCTATTGTCTGTGTCTGAGTGTTTTCCTGATTTAGCGGAAACGAATTGAAACTCATCGTTTAATTAAAGTAATTGCAGATAAAAAACAGCAACGAATCTTCGGTAAATCCCCGACCATCGGAAATTCCCAAACCAATTCCTCTTCCAACAGATATCCACACACACAAACACACACGCACACATACACAGAAGTACACATGTAATATATAGGCCTACATATATATGGCATATATACAGGATGGCATATGACAGTGACATATTTATAGTCGAGGAGCTTCTTGGGTCTGGACCCCTGTGAAGCTGATACCACTCTCACTCTTGGCCTTCGCGTATATAGATCTAGATCCGATTAGGGTGGGGGGGTCTACCCTCCTACGACCCCCACCCCCTCATTCGGACTTAGACCTGTAAACAAATATATAGCCGACATGTGTAAGACAAAGAACTTTAAAGAAGAGTATTTGCCAGAGCCAACTTCACGAATTCAAGTTGCCTGTCTGTGTGTGAATGCACGCGTGTGTGTATGTGAATGCGTGTGTGTGTATGTGAACGCGTGTGTGTGTGTGTGTGTGTGTGTGTGTGTGTGTGTGTGTCTAATTACACTGCAGACGTCAGCACGAACTAGCCATCCTATATTTTCTATGCTGTAACTGACGTAAGCCTATTATATATGTATAATTGTAGCCTACATGTATGATCCTATTAGAATTCCAAAGTATAGGCTAATCCTTATAAAACGAGACAGCTTTTCACCGTGCTTAACATGCAATCATCATCATCATCATCATCATCATCATCATCATCATCATCATCATCATCATCATCATCATCATCATCATCATCGTCATCGTCAGGTCCTGACGCGTCATTTTGCGGCGAAAGGTACAAATAATTTATCTCGATTTTCATCGGACATTAATTTTGTACAGTATACTTCCCTTATAAGCTTAATGCTAATCCAAGTGATGTTATTATATAATTATGCCGTCATTTTCAATGTCTTTTTCGCTCTCGTTCAGCTTCTGCACGCCTTTGCTTAGTTTCATTCGAATCTTGCATGCGTCTAGAATTTTGCATTTTTGTAGATGGGGTCGGCCTACATCTTATGAGATTCTGTCAACTTGTATTCTATCTGTAGACGTTCAAACCATCTGAATCTTCGTTGAATGACTTTTTGTTTAGAAGAGTTGTTTGAACAACTAATGACCATACACTGTACAGTATCACACAATTCAGGACTCATATTAAAAGCTAAAATAATGAGGCCACACACTAAGCGATTAGTGTGCGTGTGCGCGTGCGCGCGCGTCAAAACGAGACAGCTGTTCACTATTTATGACTGTCTAACGACATATTAGGCAGTTACATAATTATAATTTGGCCTAATAATAGTCGGCCTAAATTATGGGCGTATATACGTACCACCACACCCTATCTAAGCTACAAACGGTTACTCATGGTCGCATGGTTACGTTGTATTGGTTACAGTTTATTCAACGGTATAGGTTGCATGAAGATTGGTTTTTTAACACGGCTATCAATTATCCAGTGTAATTTAGCAGGCATATATATATACTGTATGTGCTATTAAATACACACACTATATATATATATATATATATTATATATATAGTTATATATTTACACGTCTTCATTGCCTACTTACACGTATAGGCCACCTATACATCAATCAATATAAATAGCGCTTTACATATAGCAAACCTTCAAGGGGTCTGTACTCAGAGAAGCTCCAGACTCCAGCACGGCCCAAAAGAACAGTAGTCAGTTCGTTGAAAGATAGCCCCTATACTCAGATACATGTACACACCACATATACATACATTGCAGTATGTCTATGCGCATACATATATAATGTTATATACGTTATGCATAGGACTACTCCTATTTATTACCTAAGTATTTTCAATATTATCTTTGTATTTAAGACCCCAAGCACTTAGCGGGATAATTATTTTCGCTCCCTGAAGCCTATAATAGCAACCATACACTATACACAACAAAAATGTAGCCATGGATAAAGACACTTTTTACTTGGGCTCAATAAGTGAATTGAATTTAACAAAATGTATAAGCTTACATACACAACATATACCGGTAGGCTACTATATAGGCCTATATATATACATATTATAATACATATAAATAGGGCCTTATAGGCACATATATATATATATATATCTTTTGCGTGGGCCTATTTGCGTATAGGCCTTTAGGCCGATGGTCTTTCACTTCCGGTGTATGCAGTTGACCTATATAACGGCTGTTTGGATCTGAAACAGACGTGAAACCCGACCCAAGATTCAATCGCCTTAATGTCGGATGCAAGTATCGCAAAACATCGACCGGATTATATGGCGCAAGAACAGCTACCTTGTACCTAATCGTGTATAGGCCTGTATAATATGACATTGTGTAGACCATATATGTAGGAAATGTTATAGGGTTCATGAGTCATTATCTGAAATCATTACATGCAAACACTCTTTATACTTGGCGTCTGCATGGTTTAAGATGAAAATAAGGTGGATATACTTATGGTACAACATTAATTTATAATATGTATGGTATAGGCCTATCTAAGCACATGCTAATGTAAACAACATTTTCTCAAAAACTGATGATGGCAGTGATAATGGATGTTGAGTTCGTAGAATGTTCGATAAGGCGTAAAAAAATTGTTGTGTTTCCGGTAACCCGACCGACCCATTTTTACGGCCGCGACCCAAATATTTTTGTTGAAAAAATTTATTAAAAAAAAATTCAAAAAATATTTTTTAAAAAAAAAATTTTTACATTTTTTTCAAAAAATATTTTTTTAACAGTTGTATTGACATAACATAAGAGACATCAACACAATGAAATTAATAGGACTGTTTCTAGAGCAGTTTTAGGTGCAGACAGTCGGGAAATAGGCAGCTTATACTTGCTTAGAACACGTACTTTGTTTCAGCGTGCAAAAAAGACTAGTGGGGTATACTTTTTCGGATAGTCACTGCATAAAAATATTTTACAAAATAAAAATATTTTCCGACCTACCTACCCAATTTTTTTAGCTCTGTTACCGGAAACACAACATTTTTTTTAGGCCTAAGACTTAAATTATTTGTCATAACTGATGACGAAAAATACTATAACATGAACGCACATCAATTTTGTCCTTATCGACACAGGCAGCATATTACTCATCGCCATGGCCGACTTCCAAAACGAAGTTCCAAACTTCCTCATCATACCACCCTCTGGCGCCAACCTCATCATCATGGTCATCACCATCTGCATTAGCAGCAGTCGCTGTCTGCCTCAGCAGCAGCAGCAGCCAGAAAACCGGAAGAAATCGGATGCTGCTTGGCGACCCACTTCCTCTCCTTTAGATATACAGGGTATATGCCTACCCCCAGCGGGGTATTATTATAATAACCGTCTGCCATAATTATATTCAAGGCGATGACTAAACCCTCACGCTCCTTGAGATATATATATATATATATATATATATATATATATATATATATATATATATATACGATAAACAGACACACGAAGCCATGCACACTGACACGCACGGACATGCAGAGTCCCACACTATATATATATATATATATATATATATATATATATATATATATATATATATATATATAGTGAACCCGATATCAATTCCACATAGCCTAGTGAGATCACCCACAGACACACACACATATATAAATATAATATTATATGGCCTATACATATATATAATATATGTGTGTATATTCTTACACGCAGCTTCTTCGTACATAGACCTAGATTATAGACCTATTAATCATTTTTGCCATATTAAACGACACACAGCATACTGCGAATATTATGTATCTTAGTACATATCGATATATAATTATGATATCATGTACCGGTATGCAACTTCTATGTGATGGACGAATGATAAAAATTATACATTTTATGTTCGTAGGCCTACATATGAATATATAAATAACATATAAATGCAACAGCTGCAAGCTGCTGCGTGGGAAGGATTCACATTCCTCGTTGACCTTCTACAGTTTCCTTTCGCTGTGAAAGGTTACTTGCAGATCTAATGGCAGGACACGAAATGTAGGCCTAGGGTCTATATGGCTTTTTATTGCAAAACTGACCTGGCATTTGTGGTGGTGGTGGTGGTGGTGGTGGTGGTGGTGATGATGATGACGACGACGGCGATGATGACGATGCCTGTGGTTGATAGACCACTGAACACACCATGATAAAGAAGAGGACCAATCCTTAATTAAGCAAACCCTCGGGGGTGGAACCCTGATTTTATGAATTGTCGGCGACTTCATTGTGAAACCGGTTAAAATATAATTGACGAATAAATTTTGACGATTTTTTTGGCAGACGTTCATCAGTGACTAATCAAAAGCGTTGATAAGGACAATTAATATTGGAACTCGATCTCGGTTAGCTCTGGCATTATTTCAACACTACGCCGCATTTCCATATTAGTAGGCTATCCATTCTACTAGAATGACAATCAGACAGTGGATATAAATGCAACGAAGTCTAACCCTAGTTATAACTCACCTGGATAATATTATATATATATATATATATATATATAGCTACATTGGTTTGAGGCTTTGAGCGTACATCACATGCACCCCTCGTTGTTGGCTTTTATAAGAAATCTGTATCTTGGGCTGGCGAGGTTCGTATAAACATTGGGCCCCTTTCAAACTAACAGGCAGCGGTGGCTAAAGTAAAGACCTCACGTGACGTCATGTTCCGATCAATTCATTGGAAGAAATTTAATGGGCAGGGTCGAGGCCACGTACATACGGGCGCTATATAAAACTTGTACATTTAGGCTTACATTCCTTATTAAAACTGTTCGATTCAATTAAAAATATTGATGCAGTAGAAGGAATTCCGTTGCAAGGGCTCATGATTCATGAATCATGATGCCCAGAGCATAATATTAATCGAAGGAAGTTGAAGTTAAATATATTATTATAGTCCAATCACAATCTATTGGCTTTCTGGAACTGGTCAAATTCCAAACGGTTGGAGAATAAACGCCAAAACACCATGCAGTCAGTCGTAACTCAAGATAACGGAAAAATCAAGCAACGTGCGATAAGAATGAAGGAATGCCATGCCTATGTATACGCTATCCCACAAAGAGGCGAGTATTCGCCTATAATTCACGAGACAGAAAAGATATCTATTTAATTGAAGGCAGGGGTCTGTAAATGGATTTGTGTATAAACAAACTAAGCGGACTCTATATCCCTATTTATAAACAAGCGACCAAGACAGACAGCTGATTGCGTGGAAATTAGTGATTATGTCAGCATTCTATATGCTCTCTGCTAATTTAGACGAAGTTGGTTGAAAAATACTTTAGACTCGGGTATAGGCTACACGTGACTTAGGACCACTGCAACGCGTTCCAGGAAAAGAATAGGTCTATAGGCCTATAGGCCTACTTGTACCTCGATTCCTTCCACATTTCTACATTTATGGTTGAGCAACTTTACTGGATTCTACTCTCAGCTCGTATAGCCTACAATTCAAAGTTATCATATTTTGGACCTCAAGTCTCAATTGGTCTTGCTCCGAAGTATCTTTGTGATCTTATATAGGCTACTTCACCCCATTTCGGCCACATCGCACACATAGCCTACCGCTGCGTCCTCTTAGGTCCTCTGATCGGCTTGACCTCTTTGTTCCCCGCGTCAGGACAGCCATGGCTCAATCCAGATCATTTGCCTGTATAGGCCCTCATAGGCTCTAGGGAACGGTTGTCCACGCGAGATTGTACACCTCGCACAAACCGGAAGTTTGGTAGCCGTGTCTTGTTGGTCGCAGAACCCAAAGAGTGGAGTTAGCCTACAGTCTCTGTGTTGGCTATAGAGTGGACCAGTCTCAGAACTTCAATTTGCATTGGTTCCCTTTTCCGCAGATTGCCTACATGTAGGCTATCTGGCTCAGTTGGTTACGCGGTGCATTGAGCGACTGCCCCACCCCACAATATCTGCGGATGTCCAGCGTCGATATACCCTTCGGTCGGTGGACCAAGCTGAGATTCTGCTTCCGCTGCTCATCGCAGCTCCTATTACTGATGCTATTTTATGAAAATAATAATAATATTCAGCAATTGCAGTAGTAGTGGTGTTAGTAGTACCAATAGTAGTGGTAGCAGTAGCAGCAGTAGTAGGCTAGCAGTGATAATAGCCTAATAGTGCCGGTTATAGGCCTACCATGCAATAAGAACCAGGAAGAAAAGCAGCAGAAAATAAAAAAAACGTACATTGACGGTCATCATCATCAAAATCATTGGGCTCAATGCCCGTAAGAGTCCACCGCCACTCTCTGTCTGAGTCTGTCTCGCGTCATGCTGCCCAGCCTCAACCGGTCCGGTCAGCAGGTCTGCTCCATACCATAAACATCTTGGAGCAGCTAGACCACATTGACGGTGCTTTCTTTTAATATACTATAATTATGATGATGAAGTAACAGACATTTGTGAAAAATCTTTTTCAAAGAAAATGACTACACATCGTAAAGCGCTCGATGCTTTCAACCTTCTCTGCTAGAGACATATAACTGAAAGTTAAAAACTTCCCCAAACACAAAAATTAATTACACAGACAGTTACAAAATGTACTCATATCAACTGAAGATAATACAGCACTTAGGGCCTACATGTAGGCTAAGCTACTATTTCTAGCAACTGCTTGACCAGTATTTGCCTACTTTTAATAAGGCATACAAATCTGGCAGGTTTATGAATGAAGTAATTAAATTTAAGTCAGCTAAAGTTGGTGGCTTACAAAAGAAAAATTCTGAAATCCAAAACACTGAAAACTATACACAACAGATGCACATAAACGTCAACATCGATAGGCCTACTCATATGGAGTAATAAACTCGTGTTACACGGTGGAAACCACGAAGCGGCTCTCAAAGATGCAGTTGCTGCAAGACTATACAAACTATAGAAACTTTAACTCATATTCCTATGTCCTAGGAGTTAAACTCAGAAGATGCTTTTGAAATAATTCCACATATGAATCTTTTTGAGGATCCTCTCAGTAGTGATCATAACAATGTTGCACGTGTTCTTTTTCATTACAAACATTTGATCACATAATAAAACAACCATACAATCTCAAATGAGAGGATCCAAAGGTTCACAAATGTAGCTCTCTGCAGATCATCATAGTAGTGATTATAACAATGCTTCACAAATTCTTGTTCAGATTCAAACATTTCGTCACACATTCCAAACCAAGTGATCTCAAAATGAAATGGTCTTTCTCAGTTTGAAATGTTGCATTACCTCCTAAATCTGGCCTTTCATCCATACTCAGCCATAGTGAAAGGTTCTGCATAATGTCTGCTTTTGGCAAAACTCTTTCACCAATACAATTTCGATTGTTTTTACATATTATACTGATATCATATTCGAAGTGCTTGCATGCCAACTGAGTGTCACGCTTGACTCAATGCTTTGCCATGTACTTAACATAAGCGTAATTTTCCTGCAGTGGGTTTTCGAACGATATATTATAGTCATAATCAACTGTATATGTAAATGCCTTGTCACAATGATACACAAAACGAGGTGGGTTTCCAAGATGTTTTTCAATGTGGATTTCAAGATAAGTGTTCTGTGTAAATATTTCATGACATGAATTGCACTTGTATGTTTTTCTCCAGCTTCCACCTACATGTGATATTCCAACCAGCTATTCTGTACAAATGTTTCGTAGTGCTCATGTATTACAGGTATATTGTGTTTTTCTCCACGGTTCCTTCCTGAATGACAATTCATCATACCAGAGGCTTTACTACATAACCTACACTTGCATGGCTTTCATTTAGTGCTTATATGAAAATCCAGTTAAGATATAATTTCAAATACCTTGTGACCCATGTACGCCCATGTACGGTGTTTTTCCTGTATCAATTTGAATACAAATGACTCTTTTTTGCAAATGATTTGTGGCATATGCTACATTCTTTCAAAGGGCCACCGAGAATTCTTTTAATACGTACATGTACATACATAGTTTATGATTTATGCCTTTTAAATATAATATTATAGAGAATTAATTACAATCAGTTTAAACTTCAAATTAACAACTGAATAAAATCATACTGAAAATACAAATTTATATAAAATTTGTTGTTCATAACTGCACATTTTATTATTTCAGCCTTTAACAAAATTCTTACAAAGCCATGATATGGTTTATAGAGAGCCATGACTGTGCTGCTCGGAAGCATAAATTTCTCTCGTCAGACCTGGTCGAATGATTTTCTCCAGTGTGGGTTTTTAAGTGACATTTAAGAGAAATCGCTTGTGAAAAACCTTTGCAACAGAGTGGACACTTGTATGTTTTTATCCAGTTTGAGTTCTTCTGTGTTTTTCCAAATTACTCTTTTGTGCAAATGTCTTGTCACATAGACTACACTTGTACGGTTTTTCGCCGGTATGGATTCGTACATGAGGGACCAGATGATTCCTTGCTCTAAATCCTTTATGGCATATGTTGCAATTGTACGGCTTTTCACCTGAGTGGGTTCTTATGTGATATTCAAGAGCAGACAATTTAGAGAACACCTTGTGACAGATAACGCAATTGTAAGGTTTTTCTCCAGTGTGGGTTCGTCTGTGACTTTCCAACTGACCTTTTGTTGCGAATGTCTTGTCACATAAACTGCACACGTATGGTTTTTCTCCAGTGTGTGTTCTTATATGCCGAACCAGAGGACTCTTTAACGCAAATGCTTTATGACATGAGTTGCAATTGTATGGCTTTTCTCCAGAGTGAGTTCTTATATGGGATTTCAGGGTAGACATTTTAGAGAAAACTTTGTGACAGACTTTGCAATTGCATGGCTTTTCTCCAGTGTGGGTTCGTCTGTGACATTCCAATACACTCTTATCTGCAAATGTCTTGTTACACAGACTGCACTTGTATGGTTTTTCTCCTGTATGGATTCTGAAATGAAGATCAAGATGACTCTTTGATCGAAATGCTTTATGACATAGGTTGCAATTGTATGGTTTTTCTCCTGAGTGGGTTCTTTTATGGCATTTCAGAGTATGCACATGAGAGAACACTTTGTGACAGATTTCGCACATGTATGGTTTTTCTCCAGTATGGGTTTGTCTGTGTCTTGTCAAATGATTCGTCTGTGCAAATGTTTTTTCACATAGACTACACTTGTTTGGTTTTTCTCCAGTGTGAGTTCGTGTGTGAATTTCTAAATGACTCTTCTGTGCAAATGTCTTGTCACATAGACTGCACATGTATAGCTGTTCTCCAGTGTGGGTTCTTGTATGGCATTTCAGAGTAGCCACTCGAGAGAACACTTTGTGACAGACTTCACACGTGTGTGGTTTTTCTCCAGAATGGGTTCTTCTGTGGCTTTCCAAATGACTCTTCTGTGCAAATGAATCTTCACATAAACTGCACATGTATGGCCTTTCTCCGGTGTGGGTTCGTGTGTGGGTTTCCAAATAACTTTTCTGTGCAAATGTCTTATTACATAGGCTGCACTTGTATGGTTTTCCTCCAGTATGTGTCCTGAAATGAAGATCAAGATGACTCTTTAATCGAAATGCTTTATGACATAGGTTGCAATTGTATGGTTTTTCTCCTGAGTGGGTTCTTTTGTGGCATTTCAGAGTATGCACATAAGAGAACACTTTGTGACAGATTTCGCACATGTATGGTTTTTCTCCAGTATGGGTTTGTCTGTGTCTTGTCAAATGATTCGTCTGTGCAAATGTTTTTTCACATAGACTACACTTGTTTGGTTTTTCTCCAGTGTGAGTTCGTGTGTGAATTTCTAAATGACTCTTCTGTGCAAATGTCTTGTCACATAGACTGCACATGTATAGCTTTTCTCCAGTGTGGGTTCTTGTATGGCATTTCAGAGTAGCCACTCGAGAGAACACTTTGTGACAGACTTCACACGTGTGTGGTTTTTCTCCAGAATGGGTTCGTCTGTGGCTTTCCAAATGACTCTTCTGTGCAAATGAATCTTCACATAAACTGCACATGTATGGCCTTTCTCCGGTGTGGGTTCGTGTGTGAGTTCCCAAATGACTTTTCTGTGCAAATGTCTTATTACATAGGCTGCACTTGTATGGTTTTTCTCCAGTATGGGTTCTTACATGGCATTTCATAGTAGACGCCTTAGAGAACAATTTGTGACAGACTGTACACCTGTATGGTTTTTCTCCAGTGTGAGTTCTTATGTGTGGCATTTCAGAGTAATCACTTGAGAGAACACTTTGTGACAGAATTCGCACTTGTATGGTTTTTCCCCAGTATGTGTTCGTCTGTGGCTTTCCAAATGACTCTTCCATGCAAATGTCTTGTTACATAAACTGCACTTGTGTGGATTTTCTCCAGTAAGCATTCTTAAATGAAGAAGCCGATAACTCTTTGATCCAAATGCTTTATAACATACCTTGCAATAATAATTGTGAAGCTTTTCTCCAAAGTGGGATCTAGTATGGCATGTAAGAGTTGTGACTTATGAGAAACTTTCACTAGTATGGTTTCCCCCCAGAATGGGTTCAGTCTGTGGCTTTCAAACTGACACTTTCTTGTAAATGTTTTGTCATACAAGCTGCAAAATGTATGGGTATAGAGTGGGTTCTCATATGATGTTTCAGATTATCTGTGCATGCATATGCTCCTGAACAGAGTTTGCACTTATATGGTTTTTCTCTGTATGGATTCTTGTTGGTCAATTCAGGCGACCTTTCATTGCAAACGCTTAATGACTATTACTGCGCTTAAGGTGGTTTTTCTCCAGTGTGGAAGATTGCATGGATTTTGATATCTTATCTTGCCGCAAATGTTTTCCTGTATGATTCACAAGTGAGTTGCTTTTCTTCATTGTGGGTACCTGCTGGAATCTTCAAACCTTCAACACAGCAAAAGCACGAAACTGGTCTTCTCATGCTTAAATACTTCAAAGTGGCATCAACTGGAGTTTAGCTGAACAGAAACTAATATTTTTATACAGATATGAATTCTTCCAACAGGTTTTTTATTTCTTAAATAATGATACAGAAAAATGCTATTTTTGTCACTGGAGACTTGAGTTGCTAATAATGTAAAGAGAAAAAAATGAGATGACAAATTCTTCGATTCGATAATTATTCAACAGGTAAGTTTTCGGTCATGAATGCAAGGCTGCAAGAGACAGCAAAAGCAGAGAAGTGGGACTGACAGATGGATCATAAGCGGGTACAATGCCTGCAGATTAAGGAACATTTACAGAATTTCCGATATGACACACGAATCAGAGGCACAGAAAGCTGTGATGAGGAATGAGTAAATCTGGCAGATAATCTAATGGTGAGAGTCAAGAATAGCACCTGCAGTCATCACAGAGTTACACGGTCGTAATTAGCAACTGAACTTACAGTAATAGAAAAAACTTCTTCAGATGAATCCATGCATCACATAGGCTATGAAAAGTGACAACAGCTCACAAGTAGGTACTTAGACAGATAATTAATAGGTAATTACACAATGCAGGTGACTTGATCTCATATATAATTTGAGAAAATTGAATAATATTAGTATTTATTAGATAAGCATCTGACACAGATTTTCAATAGGCCTACATACCGGTATGGGTTCACAGGCTGACAACAATGACTAGCACCTTCTCTAGAGCTGGAACAGATATTAGACTAGTTTCACTGCAGAAACAAATAAGGTGGGGTTTATGAAAAATCGCTGAAATCGAAGCTAGATTAATGAACAGTAATGTTTAATTAAATAGATGTTACAGGCCCATTAATGAAAAATAATTGCTGCCGAATTATACGCTGGGTCGATATAACGAACTCTTGTCTAAGCAGAAGCTGGATCGATGAGAAGGTCAAGTTAAACATTAACAAACGCAGTGCAATAAACGCTGGGATTCTTGCCAAACTAGAAGTTGGATTGATTAAAAATAATAATGCTGCAGCGAGCGAATAATTGGTAAACACGTATTTTAGCGTAATTAATTATTTTCACTGTTTTAACGACACGAAAAGCGCCTTTAATTATTCCTGTCAACGTGCTATTGCCCAAGTGATGTGTGATAACAAGGTGATGTGTTATTATACCTCGCAAATCTTGAATAGAAGGATTTCCGTCGAAAAATTGTAATATTTTGTCGTAACAAACCGCCGATCGAAGTTGTTGTTCAATTGCAACCCTTTCCGGAAGTGGCGCGCGGCAAGCAAAAATTACCGTAATAAATAAGTAAGTAAAAGTCCACCTTTTTCAATTGCTTCAGTTGTTTTATGAATCCAACTTCTGTTGCAATAATAACTATTTTTCATCAATCCAGCTCCAATTTCAGCTTGATTATTTTTATTACCCCAGCTTCTATTTCTGCCCGTTATTTTCGTCAACCCAGCTTCTCTTTCAGATATAAAAATACCCTCATCCAGCTTCGATTTCTTAAGCGTTTTTTCCATCAATCCGGCTTCTATTTCACGTCTACAAATACCTTCATCCAGCTTCCATTTCTCATTTAAAACTTAGGACCGAAGTCTTGACGTAGGCCTACGTACACGTTATTTATAGTCGCATATACGTCGATGGTTTGGCGCGTACCCCAACTTCCGGTTAGATGTTGTGGTTCAATGGCGATTCGAACGTCGATTTCGCATGGGAAATGCGACATTTTTAAAACGTATTTTCTGTGAATATTCGTATTCTTACGAAATTTTAAGTGTGCTGTTAGATGAGTTAGACATTTGCAAGTCATTAGGAATAATTTACGGCGCTTTTTTTGTCGTTATAAACGTTCAAATAATTTATCCCGATAAAATAAACGTTTAAGGCCCACCCTAAAAGCGTCAAAGGAAAATCACTAACAAAAAACAATATAACTCACTCGAACCAGCGCAATAATTAAACAGCTGTGAATTACTTTCTCGTCAACTTATCAAAATTGGGAAAAAGAAAGAAAATGCTGTAAACGAATCCATCCAAAGTTCCAAACGTCTGAGTCAAGAACTCTATAATAAATACAATATTATGTGCGAAATTATTACCCGCGAAAAATATGTGTTCACTGTTCATACATTTAAAATAAAGATGTCGCCCCACGTCTACAGGGTGCGGAAAAAATAAAGTAGTCCCTACGGTTTTTAGCCCATATCTCGGCCAAACTTAAGAATTTTTACATGAAACTTTACAGTCTGAAAGGCAATTCCTATTTATGTACAATGGTTCAAATTTCAATAAAATATTTCAAAAAGAACAAAAGTTAGGCTTACATCACTTTCAGTGAGGCCACCCACTGTTTTTTGACGATTAAAAAACGTAACGCAGAAAAAAGTAGCAAAAACACGAATTTATTAAGTCTCATCTCAAATATTTGTTATCAAATAGCCTTGATATTGCCAGATGATCATTATTATGACTATTTAAAAAATAAACAGGGTACCAGCGTAGCTGCACATCACTGAGAAGTCACTTAGCAAGATGACATCAAATTGGTAAATAAGGAATCTGTCAGGTTAATCAACAGGTCCGTCACGAAACTTTGCAAAGAGACTCAAAATAAGTTTTGGCACTGGTGGTGGGCACATTGAATGATTGAACACAAGTTGTGAAGCACTACCAAGTTCATTTGACAACAGTTATTTGAAATGAGACTTAATAAAATCGTGTTTTGTTACTTTTTGGTGCGTTTCGTTTCTGAATCGTCAAAAAAGATGGGTGGCCTCACTGAAAGTGGTATAGCTTGTGTTGTGTTTGAAATATTTTGATGAAATGTTGCCATCATGTGTAAATATGAATTGTCTTTAAGCGTGTAAATTTTCATTTACAAATTCTGACTTCTGGTCAAGATATTTCCAAAAAACCTAGTTTTTGTTGTGTTTCGTTTTTGAATCGTCAAAAAACGGTGGGTGGCCTCCCTAAAAGTGGCATAACTTTTGTTCCGTTTGAAATATTTTGATGACATCTGGCCATCGTGTGTAAATAGGCTATGAATTATCTTGAAGTCTGTAAAATTTCATTTTGAAATTCTTACTTCTGGCCATGATATTAGCAAAAAACCTAATTTTTGCTACGTTACTTTTTGAATCGTCAAAAAACGGTGGGTGGCCTCACTGAAAGTGATGTAACTTTTGTTCTGTTGGAAATGTTTTTTTGAAATTTGAACCATTGTACGTAAATATGAATTGCCTTTAAGACTGTAAAACTTCATTTAAAAATTCGTAAATTTGGCCGAAAATTGGGCTATAACCGTAGGGGATTACTTTATTTTTCCGCCCCTGTATATATTTTTTTATTTTTTATTTTCTTCTTATTTTAAAATTAATATCATGTTTTAAACCCTTGGTTGCATTGTACAGGCCTATTTGTATTGTATAAAAAATTAATTAGATAAGTTTATTCGACAGGCCCAACATGGCTTAGGCCTAGCCTACAACAAATATATTAGAGTTTAATATCTTTGCTTAGCCTACAACATCGATCGCGTGAAAAAACTTCTGGCATTTAATATTTTTGCTATGGCTTGATGTTTCCAATAGGCCTATTAATTAGGCTGTTGCTCAATCTAATACGCCAATGCCAAATACTAATTATATTATTCATTTGAGACTCGTTGGGCATGCTAGTCACACCGTGCACTGCTCAATTTCTTACCCCATGAAACGAAATGTTGGCTCCAAATAAGTAAGTAAGTAAGTATGTGCTTTATTGAACCGCCTGCAAACGCACTGCGGGAACATTATATGAGAACAGAACATAGCGTGTACATTCATACAAAAATCGAAATATGCAAATTTCTATAATCACAGCTAGTAGGCAACTAAAAAACATAACATAGGCCTACATTTATTAATTTTAAATTAAAATGTAAATTAAATGTAGGGTAAATTAAATGTAGGGTAAATTAAATGTAGCCTAAATTAAATGCAGGGTAGGCCATAGCCTATGATGCGAGGCTCCATAGGCTCAGGGCAGTGAGGGCACCGGTGCTTTCACGAGAGCTGGGTCGAATCAACGATGTCCTTTCGGTGAAGAGCCGAAATCTGTTTCCAGACGGACCCGAGGCAGGAAGCAGATGATGCAATGGAACACAATGCCATATCATGCCATTCTGTTTGACTCAATGAAGCAGTTCAATGGCGGAAGTTGGATAAGAATAGCCTATAAGGATGACCAGAGTAGGCTTAGTATAGTAGCCTATAACGTAGCCTACATATCCATCTGTCGTCAATACAAAGGTCAAGTTAAACAATAACAAACGCAGCGCAATAAACGCTTGGACCCATTTTACATCTTGCCCTAACAACGAACAATTGGAAATTAACTACTTTTTCTATTGTATTAAACAAAGGCTATAGATTTACAAAGTGTCTATCACAGTGCACACGCACCAACCATAGGCACCAATCAGTTCGAAAGACCCAGTGAAAAGAGATTGGTTTTGAGACAGCAGGAAGGCACTTGTGGGCACTTGAATACAAGTTACAACATTGGATTTCTTGAAGAGGCGCTATATAAATTCTTGAAATGAATGAATGAATTGCGAGTTGCATGCATGCCATTATGGAGAAAAAATGGGCAAATCCAGGAGCCGCGCCCAATCGGTCGCAACGGTTTAAAAAGTGCGAGGACAGCAAAGAATAGACTGTAAAAATCAAGGCCAGTGTGAAATTTGGGCCCTGATAAAATTATAGGCGTAGGCTAGGCTACTTGTCGTTAATAGACAATGTTTCTCCCTTATTCCACCAATTCCCATTCAAATAGGCCTAGTATTGAAGTTCTTGACGAATATAGGATATGTAGGCTATAGGCCGATATATAATATGGACCTTCAATTGCCATTCGAACACTCTTGCTTTCTTTCCGCATGTAGTAGCTTTCAGCAGGTTGTGCAGTATTATAGGCATAGTAGTAGCCTGCATTTACCCTACATTTACAGCAGCTGTAAATCTTGCCAATATGAAAACTGAAATCAACGCATAGAAATTGCTCCCAATAACGCGAATAGTTTTTTCAGTTTTAAAGAATAGGCCTAATATAAAAAATGTTCGGTTTCGGAAAGATGTCCTCGGACTGAAAACCAAGTTTTTTGCCTCTGCATGACCTCATGCATAGGGGCGAAAGCCTGCCGATCCCCCCCCCCCATTTTGCTTCCTCTCTGCGTTTATTAGAGGCCTAATTAAATGGTCTCTTCGAGAAATCCTGGATCAGTTGTTCTTATTTAATAGGTATAATTATGGGTCTCACGCACGGAGCTTCGGTTCAATTTCAATGGGACTGCTGCATACTAAAATACTAAAGATGAATACCATAAACGCAATTGCATTTTGCAGTTCAGGTTATAACGCAGTTCCTATGGTTTATATATAATTATATAGAAATGAAAGAGAATATGATGGTTTATATATAATTATATAGAAATTAAGGAGAATATGGCCCTCAGTAGGTCTATAATAGGGGGATATCTTTTTTGGCGCACCCTGTATACATGGCACATAATATAGCATATATGCCTAATAGCCCATGTAATATAGTACACCGCGGTTCAAAAAAAGTAAGCCAAATTATTTTGCTTATATCTCTAATACCTGATGACATATCAAGCCAAAATTTTCCAGATTTTTAGAGAAGTGGACCAAGAATATGATTCCAACATTTCATGAGATAAAGTTGAACAGATAAGAAGATATGAATATTTAAACTTCATATACCGAGATTTCAGTTTACAAGCAATTTTTCTGTCAGATTCAATAAAAAAAGTAAGCCAAACTGTTTTTCGTGCATCTCTGATGTCTGATGAGTAATCATAAAAACCTTTGACCAATATTTAGGGAATTGAACCGAGAATAGGATTCCAAACTATCATGTCATAAATTTGAAGGGATAAAAAGATATGGGTATTTCAACTTCATCACCCGAAATTTCAGTTTTGAGCAAGTCTGTAATGCATGGCGTTCGTTGCGGTTTCGACGCTTGGCCGTTCCCATTTAGTCTTCATTGATCCTGGAGTAAAACTTAATAGAGCCTATTATCGCGATGTTCTGCTGTCACAACATCTTCTATCTGTAATCAGAAATCTAGTCCCAGAAGGCAGCTTTGTTTTTCAACAGAACAGCGCTAGCCCACAGAACCAAGGAAACCATCGAAATGCTGACAAGAGAGATGCCAGACTTCATTTCTCCCACATTATGGCCTCCGAACAGCCCAGATTTGAATCCTGTCGACTATAAAATGTGGAGAGTGATGCAAGACCGAGTCTACCAGACAACAATCCATGATATAAAAGATCTGAAGCAAAGCTTGTTGGAAGTGCGGGATGGTCTGGACCAGAGGATAAATTATCGACATTGCTGTTGCCATTGCAAAGGCGCCAGCGTCTCCAGGCTTGCGTGCAAGCAGGAGGGGAACATTTTGAGCATCTCAATTAATTAAATTATCAAACCATACTGCTGGGGTCATATTGTTAGTTCAATTCTCTACATATCTGGCAAATTTTAGAATGATTAATCATCAGGCATTGGAGATAATAAGAAAACATTTGATTGAATGTGGCAGAAAATTGCTTGTAAACTGAAATTTCGGCATATGAAGTTTAAATATTCATATATTTTTATCCGTTCAACATTATCTAATGAAATTTTGGAATCATATTCTTGGTCCACTTCTCTAAATATTTGGAAAATTTTAGCGTGATATGTTGTCAGGCATTAGAGATATATGAAAAACAATTTGGCTTACTTTTTTTGAACCACGGTGTATAATATGATATAATAAAATATTATAATTATAGCCTATATATTATAATATAGGCCTACACACACACACGCACACACACACACAAACACACACATGTGTAATTTTTGTAAAACATTGTGTATGCTATACATGTAGGTGTGCGCTTTTGTGTGCCTGTAATGTGTGTTTTACAGTAGCCTGCATTCTTATAAATGGACGAGAAAACTGGGTAAACTAGTTTCAGATAGTACGCCTATATCCTTAGCATTTCTGCATGTAGGCCTATACACAGACAAGTTTATACTCATCTCTGCTTTATCCCACACCCAAACAATATTGAGCTGCAGCTGGTCTTATAGCTATACTCTCGGTGACTGATGAAAAGACTTTGAATTTTCTGCCCAGTTCTGCAGTTCACAGGGTCAAGTGTTTGCTGTTATTCAGACCCAAACCAAAGACTCATCTCTTTCAACATGCTTACTCATCCTAACTCTCTCTCTGGCTTGTCTCATCTCATCTCATCCATCATCAGATTTCAATCTGGATTCACAACACAGCGAGCGCTTCGGTGGGTCAATAAGCCGGTCTCGATCGTTCGTGCGGCTTTGTGTAGCTCTGAGAAATTTCGACGATTTGCAAACGGTTCAATCTGTGACTGAAAACTACGATCGCTGCCATCTTTAGATGTTTAGCAACAGTTCAGGGTCTGTTTTTCTGCTCGACTTAAGACACGTTACTTCGGTTATTCCCATAGATAACCGAGTCAGAGCGCCCTTGTGAGCTACTTAAAGGCGCCGTGCAAGTGCTCTCAAACACGCGTGCATGCTTTATGATTGCTGCGCTTTAGAAGTCACTTAATACCCACGGTTGATTCAAGGCTATAGCCGCCCAAAGAAACTGCTCTTCCCATTCACATCAGAAATAACTATAATATTATGCAAAATGAAATCTAAAGTATTTCACTTTTATAGGCCTATACATTTGGCGTTCTTTTCAGCTGTTTGCCTTCCATAGGTATCCTAGGCCTATATCTTTTAAGACTCTTTATTTATACTTTCATTCATTCGAAAATTTATTTAGCGCCCTTCAAGGAACTACTCAGAGAAGCTCCCGACTCCACAGTCGTCCAAACTGAACAGTTTCACTATTAGTCAGACCCGCAAGTTAATTAATTAATTAATAACCAATTCAGAATATCATCAGACCTTACGGTTCCAAATATTATAGCATCGACTAGGGCGGGGGTCAACGAGTCTAGATAGATGTGCTCATATTTGTAATTGTTACCCAGCGCCTCTGAATAGTCTAAATGGTGTGAATGAATGAACAAATGCATCCTAATACAATTACAATTATGCATAAACAGAAATAGGCCTACATTTTGAATGTGTGCAACATTATCGTATGCACTAAAGTGTGAACATATTCTTGTTTATAACTTTAGACTATAGGCCTAGGCACTAATTCTTAATATTTTATTGTAGAATTTTATTTCTGATTCGCATACATAAACAACTAAACATTGAACGAACTATACATGCACATGTGTATATATAGTCATACTATAGTATATGACGCACCCATGGCACTCAAGTTTTTGACATGCCTCTGAGGAACAATGGGCTGAAATGACCTTTCTCCATATTTTGTCGAAGTCCACAATGGTGGCTTTGAATTCAATCCAGGTGCGTGCACACTCGTCTTAAAACAGGGAGATAAGACTCTAAGAAGTTTGTTTACCTATTGGCAAGCGTGCGTATAATTAATTTTATTGTTTACCTTTGCAGTTAAACAGTTTGCACGCACCTGCAATGTTCTCCATGCGTAGGCCTACGTGTAGGCCTATACCGGACCTATTACCGGTATCTCGTGTGCATACGCTATAATATGTTGAGCCTATATAATTTATAATATTTATAAGACATATCTGATATAAGACATATATTTATAATATTATTATACATAATTATATGTGCAGAATAGTTTTATAGGCGATATTACGTAACCGGCCCTAGCTGTCAGTCATCTGATGTTATTAAGCAGTTTTTTTAGTAAGCGTGCAAGTGTAAAAGTGAAGAATTGGGGAATAGGTGAAGAAAATAATGAGAAAGAAGTGTAAGTAGGCCTAAGCGTGCAAGTGGCCACGAAACAAGATCCATTATATATATATATATATATATATATATATATATATATATATATATATATAATGGCCACTCCTCTACCTCGCCGTCTTATCTTCCACCGACAGTGTAAGTAAAGTCAGTGTGAGTTGACGTGGGAGTGCAAGCAGACGCAACATAAAACTAGAAACCAATTTCTGCCCTGCCAAGGATTCGAACCCCCAACCTCTCCCCTCTCGTCCAATGCACTATATAACCACTATGCCATTGAGAAACCGTTCTGTAGCCTACACATGATTAGGCTATGATTACAATTCATACTTCGGCGCTTACCTTGTTATCGCTGAGCTATATAAATAACAGGCAGAGTAGAACGTCGGCCATAAGTGGCCTATAAACAAGCAAGAGTGCAAGACTGCTCAAGATCAGCAAACTTCTGACTCTAATAGAACTCAGAATCGAAGGCACCAAGTACTGTAGGCCTATGCATACATATGAATATTCATCATGTATTATATGAATAATTAATATGATACGTAATTCATGTCTGTAATATCAGCTGTTAATCGAAGCGGACCAGCGAACAATATTCTTCTCTGTTGTCTAAGATTAGCACAGCTGACGTGAAACAGCCGCCGTCAAAAACAATGCACAATTATAAGGATTGTATGACTTTAATGTACCATGACCTGACGCGGTGCAATTGTCCTTTTATCCAGCGAAGCATGCAGTGGGGGTAATATTGCATCGCTTGCGGTACTTTTGCAAACAGATATCCCTTGTTCAATCTCAAAATAGCTAGCTATCTTCTAATGCAGACACCCAGGACGACGCGTAAGACATTCCAGGCTGTTTTTTTCTCGCGGCAAATGAATGATTTGTCGATTTCCGGTTTTTTATGCAGCCTTGCAGGTCTACATGTAACTTATAGCCTATTCGAGGACTTGCTTATCAATAGTTTTGCGGGATATTTCTCTTTCCCTTATCGCTTTCTCTTATCTTAGTTTATAAACATTTGAAGAAATTATCTATTCCCCGGACACAATTATAATAGACGTACTTGCGCCTTTGTGATTAATTCATATAATTATTGGCGCGACATTAATAACAGATTTATAATGATGATCTTGGTGGTGGTAGTAGCAGCAGTAGCAGTAGGCCTAGCAGCAACAGTAGGCCTAGTAGTAGTAGTAGTTGCTGCAGCAGTAGTAGCAGGCTAATGGTAAGACTAATAATAATAATAATAAAATGACAATATAGCAGTAATAATGACGATAACAATGGTGACAATGAAAACGATAAAATAATAATAATATCAATAGAAATTGTTGTGACAATGAACATCAGATTTGATAAGTTGCGATATCCCCACGAATGGCCAAGTGTGTTTTTCACGCCCACACCCTTAGGCCTATAATATTATAGCGATCTTTATAGCAAGCTTGCTTCCAGTGCTATAGTTGAACAGACATTTCTAACGGATCCTTCCACCTCCTGAGCACGGATTAGAACCGCGAACACAAGAACTGGGTGATCAGCAAAAGTCAGCCGATAATAATAATTAGTAATTATTGTCCACCCTAAAGGTGTAGCTACTGCGACTGAAGAAAGGGCCAAATGTTTCAGCTTGCCCCCTTTTGACGGGGGTGGGGGGTGAGTTGGGGGGGGGCTATCGTTATCGAAATCTCGAGATTCGTTTGTTTGTATGTTTGTATGCGCACTTGTTATTTTATAGCGCCCCTTCAAGATTTCTACTCAGAAGCGCTCCCGACTACAGCGTGGACACTGAATCGGAGTTTCACGCCGAAGCGCTGAGCAATTGCAAGTGAAGAACATGCAGCCCAAGGTCCCTACGTAGCGACTTGAGGTGGATTCGAACTTGCAACCATTCGGCTGCAAGGCAACGAACATACCCATGGCACTACACCACCTCTGGGTATAGCGCCCAGGTAAGTGAAATCCCGGGAATCAGATTATTCAGAGCTCAGTCAAAACACAACCGATAGACATGTAAGGTCAGAATAGGCTCCAGATAAAGATGCTTGGGTCGGGCAAGCACAGTTATAATACGGCTGCAACTATGATGTACGATGTTTATATAAGCAGAGTGTTGAGTGAGGTCTGGCGAAGAGAAAAAAGACAGGCTGAGAAATAACATCAAGATTTTCATATTTTCCCTGGTAAGTGTATACCACCTAGAGAGAAACACCTACCTTAGTTACATGCGAACAACAGCAGGTTAACAACAATTACTTCTCGAAATCCAGAGGAAAGTTGCTGTGGCCGCCGCCTGCCGCGTTCAGACAAATGCCAGTACACGACGACGACCTGACGAAACTCTGCAGAAATGTCAACAGGTGCCCGAAGCTAGAGAGAGAGAGAGAGAGAGAGCGACGGTGGCCTGAGAGACTATACTGTTGTGTGCTGCACGCCTAGGGCAGCCGCCGTCAGTCAAACTCTCTTCCGTTATGTGGCTTTATGCTGTCGACGTAACTATGTGTAGTAGGCTACTTGTGTAACGTGGTGTGTGTCCTCGCGCGTGTGTAAGTTTGAGGCTGTGTGGGCGTGTGTGTGTGTGTATGTATGTGTGTGTGTGTGTGTGTGTGTGTGTGTGTGTGTGCGAGTTCGTATGTGCGTTTAGTTGCACGATGCACGTGTGTTCGTATGCATGTTCGAATAGGCCTATGTGTTTGCATATGTGTGTTGTGCGTTTTTGTGCATACGTTTCAGTATGTTTGGTTTGAGTGTGTGTGTGTGTGTGTGTGTTCACGTCACGTGTGTTTCGTATGCATCGTTGCATATGTGTATTTGCATATTGCATAATTATGTGTGTATTTGTGTATGTGTTTGTGTTGCTTTGGTTTCTGTTTTGTTTGTGCGTGTGGCCTGTTGTCCATTCATCCATCCATTCATCCATTCATTCATTCATTCATCCATCCATCCATCCATTCATTCATCCATCCATTCATTCATACATTAATTCATTCATTCATTCATTCATTCATTCATTCATTCATTCATTCATTCATTCATTCATTCATTCATTCATTCATTCATTCATACATTAATTCATTCATTCATCCATCCATTCATTCATTCATTCATTCATTCATACATTCATTCATCCATCCATCCATCCATTCATTCATTCATTCATACATTCATTCAAGCATTCATTCATCTATTTACCTGTGTTTACCCATCCAACTTATTCATCCTCATCATTTTTTACACCAATCATCAACCAATAATAATTCATCCATTCATCTTTTCACTCAAACGTAAATATCTAATTTCATTATACAATGGGTTATTTATTAATTGTAAGCCTTAGCTATAATGTTGCATTTGTTCTGAAGAAGTTCTTCACGCACAGTTGCTCAGAGTGCGTGTGTTTGTGTGTTTGCGTATGTGGGTATATATATATATTATATATATGTGTGTGTTTGTGTGTGTGTGTGTGTGTGTGAGTGCGCGCGTCTGTGTGTAGGCCCTACGTATCTGTATATGGGTGTACGCGTGTATGTATGCGTATGCAAGTGTGTGTGTAGGCCCTATAGGCCTATGTGTTTTTGCGTGCAGCCGTGTACTTTGAACTTTGGAAGGAGGTCAATATGAAAAAACGGTTGTAGTCTATAATTAACGGCTTGTAGGCTATACAAGCAGAATAACAGTAAAACATGGCGCTCGTTGATGTTGTGGCTGACTTTTGACAACATAACATTAAGTATTGATTTATTCAAGATGTAGGCTACTTGTAGCCTACCTTGTAGGCCCTATCTGTGCAGTGTGCACCACGCTTTCAGTATACTATAAATTCCTATATGTAAGCTATAATTATGTCTATGGCAGTGAAAGTGGTAGCCTATGCCAGCGCCAGATGTGCCGCGGCGACAAGCAGAGCTGTTTTAAAGAAATTATAGAACTGCACAACTCCTTCTTTACTTTCCCATCATCCATGGTAAATTACTTCCAATCGGAGAACAATGACTTTTGCTTCTACAACTGCACATTTTGTTCGGTTCGTACACGGAGAGTCGGGTGCATAAAATGACTGGACACCATTCACACCGGTAAAAAAATGAGCAGGGTCGAGGACATACAATCGGTTGTTTTTTTTGGAGGGGGGGGGACTCGGCGAGACGCCTCTTTGTATTTACGCCACATTAACAATATTATAATTATAGCATGATAGCCTGTGTGCTATTATAATAACTTCCGACGTAGCCCTAGGCCTATATCCTATAATTGCGAATGAAAATGATATAGAAAGTGCGTACCATCGGCTGATACATGGGATTTTTCTACTGCTTGTAGCAAAGTACCAGGTAGGCCTAGATGCTGTTTGCAAAAATACGTGTGGACCTAGACAAAAAATGTCGGCATTGATTTTTTCAACCTAGGCCTATCCATTGAATTTCTTTGAACGGCTTAAGCATCAGCGTTAAAAACACCTGCCTTGACTTTATGCACGGGCGACTGCATCCGTGTCAACTGTTCTAAACAGACGCAGACCGATATAGGCCTACACAGGTATACGACCTATAATAGGCCTACATAGGCCCATATACACTGAATACTATGCGTATATTTATATTATTAGGCTATACTTGTATAGGCTACATGCACATGCACATTTTGTGTACAACTGTACAGTAGAGGAGAGGAGAGCAGAGCAGAGGAGAGGAGAGACGTATCCGTTCATCTTGTTGACTGTTGCTTTTCTTCGCATTGTTGTTGGTACCGTCGTCACAGATGGGTGATCGTCAAATCACGAGTTAAATTACAAAAATCAATCATCTACTTTTCCAGTCAGATCTACATCTATTCCAGTCACATCCACTCAACCCACAGGGCTGTGACAAAAGGCCTAAAAGTCTTGCGAGCAATAGGCCTACAATACATAGCGGCGCCAGGCCAGCGGTAGCCTACAATTTTAGCATGTCGCCTCAGAGTCATGGGGGTTAGGCATATAGAGCAGGTCGAAGAAATTAAATGTAAAGATGTTAAAAATTCCAAAGAATTTTTGGCGGATCATAAGTCAGATCAATAATAAAAAGTATAGGCAGATTGTCAAATGAGCTGCGGCGACCCATGGTAACGCCGCCAATGCGACAATAGATCGCTTTGTTATGCCTAGTCTAAGAGGGGAATGCTATTCCACGTGAAAGGGTTTTATACGACAGCAAATGCCCGGTTTTGAGCCAAGGCACACCGAACACCATAATAATTATTATGGGACCTACATTGTAAATCCCCACAAAGAATCTAAATTCCTATAGATGCGACCCAAATATAGGGTTCATTGACTAACATGACTGGCTGGCTGGGTATACAGTTATACACATGGATACCCAGTAGATCCATGTGGTACCCGTCTGATATAAATTGCAACATGGCTTCAGGTATCGATTTCGGGAATTCTGCTTAGGCTAGGCTACAAAGAGCCGAAGTTCACATGATGGGGCGATGACTTATGTGCGGATTCGGTGCCTGTGAGTAATTGAACGAGGCCGAATTTCAACTGAAAGCCGATATCGAAATATGTCCCGTTTATTTCAACGTCAATTCCCAAGGCCGTAGCCAGGATTTTATTTCGGGGGGTGTTTCTGAACATTGAAAAAAATTCCATTTTCGCCGCCAAAATTTCTGATGACCTTTTTTTTAGTCATCTGGTCGAAATCTTCGAAAAATGTCCTATTTTCGCTGCAAAAATTTCTGATGACTTTTTAAAAACTCATTAACTTCTATTTTCAGATCGAAATTTTATCTCTTATTTAATTTCGGGGGTGGTTTTCATGATTTTATTTCATGGTTTTTGCATCACAAACTAGAAAATGCAATAGATTTTTTCCTGCATTTTCCATTTCGGGGGGTGTTCAAACACCCAAAACACCCCCCTGTCTACGGCCTTGTCAATTCCTTATACAGATCTGCTTAAGCCCAAAGGAACCATTACATTCTTGGACGGTGTGGCACCAGATACAGTATAGTGCTTATCGCCATTATAATAGGCCTATATGGTTCCAACACCTACAGTGCTGCATAAAAGCTTCATTGTGGTTGGCTCCCGTATTTCTGGAATAGATAACCCCACCAGTCTCTGTAATGAACTTCCAGGTCCTTTGTTGCCCCTTTTCCGCAAGCGTTTGAAAAATAATTCCAGTTGATTGTGGTTTGGTGCTGTCAGGTCGGAAGTGTCTCTGAGGAGATTCTCCAGTAGTGGTGCTATATAAATTCATGATCACGATTTGCCCAATTTCAAACAGTAAAATTCAACCAACCATCAATCATGTGATTTGTTACGTTAAGTAATTGAAGAAATCAGAAACAGTCGAAACACATGAATTGAAGATATCTGATTGAAAGCCCAAAATTAGAATCAAAACAAAGCTACTTTAATTAAGCTACTTAATCCTGAAAAATCAGAAGAAAAACAAGGTGACCACGATATCTAAAGTATTATCTGCATGATTCTGAAGTTCTTTGGTAAAAATCACGAGATAACAAGATTCCAGTTATGAGAAATTATGCACTTGATCCAACACAGGTTTCAAGCTTCTACCCATCCGTTCTAGCAACAAACCTTCCATCCATCTATAGGATATGGAAGAGTAAAACGGGAAGTGGATTGAAAAAGCATAACATTATTGTCGAATTCAATCAGTTCATAGACAGTGAAACCTACATCATGGTGTCAAGAACAATGGCCGATTTATTTGACGAAAACAATAGGAAAATAAGAATACCACAGTTCGAAATTCAAGTTGATTTTCACGAATATCTCAGCCCAGTAGAATTGGTCTACTGAAAACGTTTGTGAATGTTCTGGCATGATCCACATTTGCTAGAAAAAGAAGCAGCAGCAGAAAAGGCTCCACATACGATATCATCATAACTCGCATTTCCACATAGATCTGGTTCGGATCACCACTGGATGTTTCTGGACGACAACCCACTGACATGACACAGCACTCGCTAACATGTTGGTGCCTTACGAGTAACTTTCAAGTAACGCTTTAGAAATTGGACATTTATGCTTACAGGAAAGGCTTACATATGAAGTGCTTTTAGGTCGCGCTACACAGAGGTAGTGTTACTCATTGGGTCGAGACCATCGTACGTACACGTCAAGTAAAGTGAAAGCGGCTGTCGCGATTTCATCACATTCCACGTCTGACTGTTCCTACCCTGAGGCTTTGACGATGCGACATGGTCTATGTCATAAAACGATAAGGACTCAGGCCGTTCTTGTTCAGCTGGGCTTTCCGGGGACTTCGCAGTATCATGAAATTGATGGACATCTTCGAAAGAACATCCTCCTCTATGACGAAGAGGAGGATTTCGAAATTCCTCATCTGGTGCTTCGTCGAGATTCCGACTGTCGCACTCTGTGACATCCAGATAACCCTCGGACGCAGTGAAAACTTGTTTCGTGGTGAATGGGGGATGCGCACGTGTTTGGTGCAACCCGACATCTCTTTCTTTTTGGAATGATCCATTCTCTTTTGGATATGACTCGCACTCGTTTGGACGCACCCCGGTCCTATCCAGAAACGCTCCATTCTCATTCACCAACGATCTTCCCTCTTTCGTTTCATCAACGCACAAGCCGTTGCTCGCATGCGGTGGCCGTGGCTCAATCTGCGCTCTATGCGTCACAGACTGCGTGGAGTTATTCACGGAACCCTTCGCCCTCGTGTCCTTCCTGCTCTTCAGTGTCGTGCATTTGTAGTCGTCGTCATCATCGTACATGTCATCATCGTCCACGACTGGCATTCTGTTGCGATGGGCGGAACCCAGCGAGAGGGTGTCGTCGGAACGCGAGCGATAAACGCGGTCATCGAGAAACTCTGCTCCCTTCGGAATGTAGTAAACGTTGAATCGACTGTCGACGTACAGATCGCGTTCGCTACCTTGGTAAACTTCCAGTTTGGGGTTTTTGCGATCGAAAGTGAAGGTATCGGTGGATGCACATTGCTGTAAACGCCCTTCTCGGCTTCCTCCGCCTCCTTTTCTGGATCCGTGGTTTTTTCTGCCCTTCTGTTGATCTTGGCTCAAATCATTTGGAAGTCTGCTGTCCCTGTGTGATGATCCGAAAGCTGATGGCTCCTGCAATAATGTACACAAGAATGTAAGAAGAGATGAGATGTTAATATTGCGTACATTCAGTAACTTGCAAAATTCAGAGAAACTTTACCCATTTAATCAACACTGCCTAACCAGATCAAAATAAAATCATTCGTTTGGTGACAAATCAAGAAATATTTAGTAGACTACTTCTTACATAGTAGAGTCACACAGGAGACCCTGAAGGTGTCTTACTGTCCCGTTAGGTAAGGCCTCCTAAAGTAGCAGTACATCTTCTAAGTTGTAAGTCAGTAATATTATACTTAACATCCTACATGTATACCCAGTATCCTTAAAGAGTACCACACTGATAGTTCCAAAATCACCAACTCTTGGTTGAAGGAAAAGAAAGTCAGTGCACTGTTCCTAGTATGTCTATATCATATTTAACTTCTCCTAATTACAATCTATTTCAAATGCGCACTTATAACATAAAACAGAAAATCCTTTGAGTCTCGTAAAATCCAATGAATCAATTAATTATTGACAGAGAAAGCATGCAATTCTTTCGGATTAACACTACTGCCTGATTAATGTTAAATCAAACAATGCTTAACACTATTTGCTTTCACAGCATGGCATTCGAATAAAAACTATCCTAATGAGTTGTATTGTCTTATAGACTTAATATTAATTTACTCGTCTTCTGGTTGCAATAAAGTGAATTGAATATAATTGTTATTATCATAATACATGAAATATCAATCGATAGTCACAGAAGTGAAATTCCAGACAAAAGTATTAATCCTCTGTAAAACCTCAGTTGAAGAAGAAGAAGAGCAGTCCTTTAAGGTCATCTGATAGGCAGCCATGGGTATAAAATGATAGCGACTTCATTTCTTGGCCTCGGCATATAGGCAAGTGGCCAGTTCTCTCCCTTGCCATCGCATCTTCTCACCCAGTCAGTATACACATGAATAGCCAAGTTAGAAAGGGACACAGAAATCTCTAAACCAAAATATTTTAATGAGTTTCTATTGTCTATATTGTCTTTATCATTAGATGCTTACTCACTTCCTGACTTGGTCTGCCCTAACAAGAATTTTAACCCCAACCTCTCAACTGACAGCCGCCCACACTGTGCAAAAACTGTTACCTGATCAGAAACCTCGTTACGTTCTCACCTGGGACAATTTCTTCGTCTGACCCTGATGCAGGTAGAACTGATCGAGCAGATCTTCTGGGCTACCCAGACCACAGGGAGTTTTTGATCCCAAGTCCAATGATTTCTGCTGCGGTAACCTCCTTCCATCAGATGATGTGTCATTCTGTTCATTGTAAAACAGATGGTGGTTAACAATGTCTCACTTATAGGTTAACCAGTTTCTTGAGCTCACGTGACAAAGCTAAGAATCATCAACATTATTATCATTATCAATAATTATTATATTCATCAAATGTGTTTTTCTCTTCTCGTCGTTATTATTACTATTTCAAAAGAGTGGGAAACCTGGCAGAATAATTTCTTATTCTTCTACCACATAATTAATTATTATTGCTATCAGATGCAGGAATGATTTCGAAAGAGTGAGAAAAACAAGCAATGAGTTTTAGGGCTAGAAATCTTATCTTGTGAAAAAATCTAGCGTAATCAGTCAAAAACTGAAAATAAAAGCTGTCATGGAATGAACAATTGAACATGTGCAGATTATATTTATTTTATGATAACATTGAAGAAGATGAAGATGATGATGATAATAATAAAATCTGAAAAAGGTCAGTTGCAGGCCCTTGCTGATGTCACATGGACTGACCCTAATAACAATGATATCATCATCATCACCATCATCATCATCGTCGTCGTCATCATCATCATCAGCATGTGAAACAGCCATAGTGAACTCACTATATTGTTATTTTATTATTGTTATTATTTACAGTTGCAAAGAGGAACAACAATGTGAAATTAGGTACCACTACTTCCCACATTAAAATTACGCTCCTGGGCCAAACATTTACACCTTTAGGTAAATTAGGTAAAGTCTTTATGGAATCAAACTACTGTAATAAAAGCTGACAATTACGTTATTTCTTCGGCTGAAGAACGTTAGCAGCTTGCTTCGTTTCTTTTCTGTTGGAGGAGCACTGGTACCCGACTCAGGAGACATACCTTGTGAGGACGGACCAATGCTCTGGCGTTTCTTTCTCACAGCCTTAAAAGTACCGTACATAATTCAAACAGTGTAATGCACAACTTAAATTGAATTCATAATCTAAACAGTAAACTACACAACTTAAATAGTTCAATACATCATTTAAATAGTAAACTACATAACTCAAATCGTGCACCAGTAGTGCAAAACATAATTTAAATAAAAAGTGCATTACTTAAATAGGTCAATACACAATTTAATTAGTAAACTATATAACTGACTGAAATAGTGCAATACATATTTAAAATCAAGTTTTCAAAAATACACAACATGATTATTACAATACACAATTTAAACAGTAAACTACAAAATTTAAACATTAAAACATGATTTAAATGATGCAACTTGCAATTTAAATTGTGTCCTTTCTAAGAATCTTGAGAAAGTGCTCATAAATTCTATTATGGATAATTACAGTAATCACCTTTGTGCCGATAACTTCTAGGATATCTATGAACTTTTTCCTTGCTGCCACATCCTCTGCTTTCTCACTTTGCTAAAGAAATACAAAGAAACTCATAAGCAGTGCCATTTCTTCACAAAAGTTAACTCAAGGTTCATAAGAAGTGTAGTGATTATAATCACACTGGACTGTAAATCGAGAGGTCGAGGGTTAAAGTCTATGAATGGGTAGAATTTTGGTCAGAGATTTCTGCTCCACCTGTAGGCTGTACCCAAATCAGCTGTAATGAGTGCACTCACCATACACTCCATCAGTTCATGCATTGTGAATTAGATACCAGTGCTACAGAAGTGAAATAATAATAAGCAATAATTATGATTATTATTACCATACACTGTCAGTTGGAAGATGAGAGGGCGAGGAAGAGGACTGGCCATCTGTCCTCGCATGCTGAGGCTAAGGAAATGAAGGTGCCAGCGTATCATACCAATGGGTGCGTCTTTGGGTATTGACCCAAAGACAAAGCTGGCTGTGATGCTCCATCAGTTCATGCATTGTGAATTAGATGCCAGTGCTACAGAAGTGAAGTAATAATAAGCGACAATCATGATTATTATTACCATAAACCTAAAACTACAAATCAGTATTGCAAAACAAAAGAAATCATGTCAATCATTACCGGTGAAAGGCAAACACACATAAATGACCAGCAAATTACTATTATCATTAATAATAAACAAATTTTTTCACATGTGCAAGGTCAGACCGAAATGTGAACCTGAGGTGAAGAAATGGCCAGCATATGACCAGAAAATGTCTAGCAACGCTTCTATAGCCATTAGGCTACGCTTCGAAGCTGTAAATCGAGCTTCATATTCCCATATTTTTCACTCTATTTCTGTAGCCAAGCTATAAAGGACTCAAAACCAAAAAGTACTTTCAGTTTTCTTCAGTAGATTAACTCACACTAGTTCCATTATCACATCATCAGCAATTTCAACTCTTGCCTTAGAGTTTCAAACCAGATGAGTCTGCAAAAACATGTCCAGATAGGAACACGAATTTCAGACCAACATCTTAACGCTAGCATGGTCAACAATCTCTCAATCTCTTACACATGATGAAGAAGCTAGAAAACGTGCTGACCCATATGTACAGGGTGGCGCAAAATAAACCGGACTATTAGTTTTTGCAATTGCATCGCTTGAATAATCAAAGTAATTCCTATTACTGTGACGTCGTCCTACATCAAGGATTACTGCCAGACATTATAGCTCACTCTGGTGACAATTTCACTTTCCAGCAGGATGGAGCATCTGCTCATCGTTCACGAAAAACAGTTGCTTTACTCACTGCTCACGTTCCAGACTTTATTGAACCAGAAAATTGGCTACCGAACAGTCCGGACTTCCCATAGACTATTTGATCTGGGGAATGCTTCAGCAGCTTGTCTACAGGCAGAGAATTCGAGATATTGAACATTTGAAAGAAGTTCTGACCGCATGCTGGGACGAAATCAGCGAGGACACTATCAACCGGGCTATTGGAAAGTTTCGCAAATCATCACTTTGACTGAAATTTCTTACGCATTCAGAAAATTCTGAAATTTTACAGTTCATTCAATGTTATATTAAATGCCAAACTAATGCCATTTTTCTGTGTTATTTCTGTCTAATGATAGTTTTAAGGCGATAATTACTTTGATTATTCAAGCGATGCAATTGCAAAAACTAACAGTCCGGTTTATTTTGCGCCACCCTGTACATGTATTTACATGTATGCTGCACCAATCTAATAATATTCTAACATGATAATTATATGCTTGTTGACTCATTACTTTAATATCGAGTCAACATAAACTTAGAGTTGACGTTACCTTGTTTTTAATGCTGCAATTAACGCCAGCATCGACCAAGATTCTTGCGATCTTTCGTCGCTTCTGAGCAGCTGCAATGTGAAGAGCTGTATCACCATTCTGGAAGATACAGAAAAACACACCCAGATTGAAATCGTGACATATTTCGTGTCAATATCATTGAATTGCATAGTTCAGTGTGGTACTGAATGTACAGTATATCATGGACATATTTAGTGGATTTTACAGGTGCAACCGACATCCCCACATATTGCAGAAAAACTTTTTATATACAAAATGCAAAAAATTTAACTTTCAAAGACTTTGATCTCTGACCTTGTTCTGCTGGTTGACCTTGGCACGTGCGCTGACCAGGATCATTGTAACGCCTGCATGACCGTATCTTGCAGCCGTGTGTAATGCAGCGTCACCAAACTACAAAAATTAGGAAATTATGCATTATAACAAAGTACAATAAATAAGAAAATAAAAGAACCTCAAGGACAATGGAACATTAAATATGCCGTTAGCATTCTTTACCTTTGTTAAAAGCCAATTTGTAAAATTTGCAATCGCAATTTTCAAATTTCTAAAACACCATTCAAACAGTTCAAAAGCCTGTTGCATTATTTCGAGTTCTCTGTACGGTAAACAACTAATCATGGTAATAGGCATTGCGGCGGTCATCTAGATACAGTGTTTGCTCTAAATCAGTCATCTTTCTCTGCTGACAACTTAGTCGTAAATCTTGGCAACAAGAAGTCAAAAAGATTGGCCTAAAACCGTCTGTTTTCTGAAATAAAGTATGCAGTTGACTTTGACAAATGTTGGATTGACACTGTCAAGAGAACAGCTGACTTTGTCACAAGTGCAGCGGGAGTATGATTCTTTAGAGTTTTGTGTAAGTCAACAAAACACGATTGCGTTGTAAAAACTGAGATTTTACTTAACAGTTCACGTACAGTTCAAGAAAGTGAGTATTTGATATTTCTAAGTACCTTAGCCACTGGTTCACAATCCATGTTTAGTCATAATACATTGAATAAATGCATCACAGTTACTTACGTTGTTCTTAAGATTCGGGTTGCAACCACCAAAGAGTAAGACGCGAGCGCTTTGATTGTGTCCTGTTTGCGCTGCCATGTGTAATGGAGTACATCCCGTCTAAATACATCATGAAATTACACATTATTTATAATGTAGGCCTATTATTAATATGCAGGTCGATTGTCAATATGCAGACCTATTGTTTATATGTAGATCTTTTATCAAGATGCAGATTATCTCAGGACTTAGCCACTGGAGTACATAATGTCTACATGTACCGACTAAAAACGCATGGAACCCAGAAACACTTGTGTTTCAATAACTCTTCTTCAGCATTCCCACTGCTCAGTGCTCACCCATTCGGTGTCCCACTGCTCACCAAAACCACTTTAAGCTCCCGCTCATAACCTTATTCCTAGCTCACTCAGAATTTTACACTGGACTCAATTTTGGTGCACACAACAATTTTGCTCAGGAATTACAACCAACCAATACCTTGAGTACTGTAACAGCGCACTATGGAGGAAGTCCCCTGATTAAATTAGATTAAGGTAAATTTGTGAATAATCCAGGTGAGAGAACTGCTGGCAGAACCAAACCTTGTTCACTGCATTTATGTTGGTTTTGTGCATCACAAGAAGTTGAATTGTCTGACTATATCCGTTCCACGCGGCTTCATGAAGAGCAGTGTTTCCCTAAAAAAACAAGGAAATAAACACAATTGCATAATACATTCTCAAGCTTATAATATAATGCAGAAAGATTACAATTTTTGCCCCGGGCCACAAGATTTGTTTTAGCTCACACATAAAGATGGCAGAAACTATATAGTAAGAATTCTATATAAAAAAGCATTTAAAAAACCTATTCCATATACAAAAAAGTAGCAAACAAACCTATTCTATGAGAACAATGATGGTCATAACCATGCAATCTTATTTTTTCATGTAACCTGAACATGCATGTGGTCATTGTGGTGTGACATCTAGAATTGTCAATAAACGAGTGATACATATAAACAAAGATGCATAATTAATGTCAGTTTGTCAGTACCAGCACATAGATGAATAACAAGGATTCTAATTTTTGCTTTTTTCAAAGTGTGCATCAACTAAATGTTATAAGTCAACAATACTCCACCTGTTTATAGTCACATAGTTCAACTGCACTTGTCAGCAGCAAATACAGGCTCCTCGTTTACTTACTCATTAAATGACCTACTCACGTATGGAAAATGACCTCATGTCTTACTTGGTTGTCTTGTCGGTCAATTTTGGCAAACGCTGTCAGTAAGACACGAACAACGTCGATGTGGCCTCTGCTGGCAGCCAAATGCAACGCCGTGTAGCCAACCTGAAAACAACACAGACAACTCAAAATACAATACAAAATTATACAACAGTAGATAAGAGAATGCAATTCAATACAGTTAAATGCAACGCCGTGTAGCCAACCTGAAAACAACACAGACAACCCAAAAATCAATACAAAATTTACAACAATGGATAAGAGAACACAATTCAGTACTTAAAGTTAAATGCAATTGGAAAAGCTGCTTTGGAAACTTTAAAATGCATACATAAATGCTTACACAAGCATGAGTATATAATGTATCATACCAATGTCTTAAATTAGCTCTAAAACCTCTCAGAACAATACATTACATTATTAAAATATATTTCAATAAGACAGAAAACAGTCAAATAAGAATAATGCAATACAAATCGAAACAATACAAATTAATACCATACAATGCAACATAAAACAATGCAATACAGTATAATACCAAAAGCATTATTATTGACATTGCTATCATGTAACAACTAAGTGTCTATCCAGGTCTCACAAGACACTCCAGTGACTCCATTTACAACATATCACCCTCTCACTGAGTAAACCAGGTTCAAACCCAGTGCTACGAATAAATATCACAATTATTATGCTGTTGAGTAATGTTGACCCAAACGAAAGGGTTGTACAGTTGGTTCGACTACATAGTCTACATCAGAAAAATCCTTCATCTGCCACAAAAGCACCTACTACGAGTTATAACACGGATTGTCGTAAAACAGAAAATGCTGACAGATCTGTATGCCTGGTGTCAGCTCCAGAAGACAGATGGCGCTAGCGGAGCAAACAGAGAATTTAGTCATAATGGCGAATGACTCAGCAGTCGCAATCATTGAGTATTGATGATACACGTAGGACAACAAGCAGAGTACCAGTATTGCAGTCCACACAGCGGGAAATTGTTGCTACGGCAATGCTGCAAGGAGGAGAGGTTTGCACAGCTCTCGTCGCTGCCACTAAAACGCCCAATATTAGGTCCATGCAGATCTGGTAAACCAGTCATTTTTAGTCCTCGGACTTCAAAGCCAAACCAAAGCCAAAGTCTTAATGCCTTGTAAGGTTTCCGATTTCCATATTTGTAAAAAAGTTTTTTTTCGTTTTTTACTCTTCCAAAAAATTCCGGTGTTCTGGTTTTTATGCTAGGGTACGTCTCATTTTTCCGTTTTTTGTGTGTGACCATATTTAGTTTTTTTACTGTCGTTAATTATATTCCCTAATTTTATTTTCGTCTGATATCCTTTAAGCTTTATCTGGACTTTCAAGGATTCAGTTAATTCAGTGGCCGTTTTACTTAGTTCTTACCAGGGTGGAGATGATTTAATCGGTTGATTTAAATCATTGATTTAAATCACGATTTAAATCGGTAATAAAAATCACGATTTAAATCGAATAGTGAAAATAAATTTCAATCAATGCTTTTGTGCCACACAACTTGCAGGTTTGTTTCCTTTCACTTAGCTGCAGCAGTGCAGCTGCCAGTTAGTGCATTCAGTATGCCCAGTAGGCTGACTCATCTGGCTGCACAGTGTAGTGCTAATAGACAAGGCTTGGAATTCTAAAAGAGCTCTAGAAATCACTGTTAGAAGCAAATCATGTAACAATTTGCTAACTGGTGTTTCTTGACTAATTCGACCCCCCTGAAAACGAAAATCGCTGTTAGCAAGCTGGATTTTTAGCGGTTCCATGGGAAAACAAGATGGCGGACAAAATGGCTGCCAATTGCTTCAAATAAATAAAAGTAAAGTATTTTATGTGACAGGAACACGGTTTTAGATTCTAAATTAAGACTATAGGGTCCAAGGAATGCAACGGAATCAAATACATATATGTAGAACTGCAAGAAAATCAAAATGGTGGACAAAATGGCGGCTAAAATCTTAAATGGCTATAAATGAAGTTATGTATGCAATATAAACATGATTTCAGGGTCTAAATCAACATTTTCGAGGTCAAGGAATGCGATGGAACCATGGTCAGATATGTAGCGCTGCACAAAAATCAAAATGGCGGACAAAATGGCGGTCAGAATCTTAAAATGGCTATAGGTTAAGTCATGTATGCAATGGAATCATGATTCCAGGGTCTAAGTCGACATTTTCGAAGTCAAAGAATGCGATGGAACCAATGTCACATATGTAGCACTGCAAGAAACCAAAATGGCGGACAAAATGGCGGCCAGAATCCTAAAATGGCTACAAGTGAAGTCATGTATGCAATCGGAATTTGATTTCAGTTTTCTACCTGGTCTTTGCGAGATGGAATCTGGGGCCTGTGCTGTGGAATTTATCTACAATGTTCCCTCAGAAAGTCTTAAACCAAGGAGCATTCTTCAAAAGAAGACCGACGAAGTCATCATGCAGCACCTTATCACAGCGAATCAAGCATACTATCCCATCATCTGCATGGCATCTGGATCTGGCATCAATATCGTGCCGTGAGCTTCCCTCAAAACCAATGGCATGGGATGCTTTCTGAAAAGTAAATTGTCCGGTCTGCAACTTTTTAACAGAGGCAGGCATGGCATTTATTTTTAATATTTATGTAGAGTCTTTTCAAGGAAGGTTACTCGGTATCACTCCCGACATAACCACGGCTAAATGGGACAGTTTTTAGATTCTTAAGAATCAGAGTGAAGTGACCCATGGACAACAAGTGCTGTGAAAAGGGGGTGGACATTTCAGGTTGTGGAACCAGCCACAGAGAATGAACGTCGCTGTCGAATAACAGGAGCTTGGTCCGCCAACCGAAGAGTCGATCGACGCAGGACACCCGTGTTGGAAAACACAGTTCTTGCAGATAAAATGGACTAGTCCCTCAAAGCATTGCCTAACCAACACAAAAACTCTGTAGGCAATACATCCCGTATATTATAATATGAGACATGATCAATGATATGCCCAATAAATTGTGTCGCAATTCATAGGACCAATTCCAGATAAATTATTGATGGGCAAGCAATGGTACACGCAATGCTTCAAGCAATAGGAACCCTTCAAAGGTGAAGACATACGGTGACCTGCAGATACAATGGTTGCCCGTGTAAAGGTACTTTCGATTGGCTACCAGAGAGTCAATAATTTTTGTCTTGGATAGGTACTGGACCTGGACATTGCTTATAAAAAGGGGAGTCATACAGAAATGGTGACTATGACCACAACTTTGTCACTGTATTGAGTTTTGAAATAGCGGTACTCCATTGTCGGAAAATTGGCTGAATGTTCCTGGTATGCCTGAAAGCAAAGGTGATCTAGCTTCATTCCTGTCCATTCAGCTCTCAACAGCCACATTTGGATATTTGGAGATATATATGCAGCTGTTGCTGGTGGTTCCGTGAAGGAAGAAAAGGTGTTGCCTACTACCGGGTCAGATGTGTATGACTTATATCTAACCATGTTTGGGCGATGGCGGGAATACCAGCAAAGCGGGAGTTCATCCAATTCACGCAACTATGAAAAAATATATTGGCTTTTCATTCCATAACTGAATGTGATGTGTTATTTAGCAGGAATGAACTGAAAGAATGCATGAATAACCTACTTGGAAACTTCTCACTTGCCTTTTACATTGGAAACATTTTCCTATATGAGCTCATTAACAAACTGTAATTTGGAAAAAGCCACTTTTCCATATGTTGATGCTCAGACACCATCCTCATCAAGACGGAGTGCGGCGGAAGAGAAGTAATCTTTACTAGTGTGGCCTGGCATTGGTCCTGCGCCGCAGTCACATTATAGAGTTTATCTTCAAATCATGAGAAGTTAATAAGTATAGCATCGAGCCCTACTGCTACCGAAGTGTGATCTTGCCATGTAGCCTACACTTACGTACAATAGAACGAACAGCAACAATGCCTTAATTAATTCTACTCTACATGTATAGCAGTCAAGTCATGAAACATTGGAACAATTGGTAGGACAAGTTATGAAACAGTGCAGTGCAATCATAAGCTACTAAAATATTTCCACTAGACAATTTCACTACATTAAGCTCAATGGTATGTATATAGAAGATAGAATGTGACTTTCTTGGAATTATTCGACCAAGAAAACACTAACTAGTCCAATCTGAAATCATGTATCTATCACATACATTCAATACGGTACATCATTTATAGCCAATTAAAGCTGTTGTCCACCATTTTGGTTTTTGGTTTTCTTGCAGTGTCACATAACATATGATTTGTCTTTAACTAAATCACATTCCTTGACTCGGAAAATTTTCATCTACATTCTGGAATCATATTTCCATTAGATACAGAACTTCACTAATAACCAATTCAAGAATATGACCGCAGTGCGTTTGCAGGCGGTTCATTAAAGTATATACTTACTTACTTATTTTGTCCACCACTCTGATTTCCTTGCAGTACTACATATATGACATTGATTTCATCGCATTCTTTGACCTCGAAAATGTTGACTTAGATCCTGAAAGCATGATTCCATTGCATTCATGACTTGACTTAACCTATAGCCATTTTAAGATTCTGGCCGCCATTTTGTCCGCCATTTTGATTTTTGTGCAGCGCTACATATCTGACCATGGTTCCATCGCATTCCTTGACCTCGAAAATGTTGATTTAAACTCAAAAATCATGTTTCTATTGCATACATAACTTCATTTATAGCCATTTAAGATTTTAGCCGCCATTTTGTCCGCCATTTTGATTTTCTTGCAGTGCTACATATATGTCTTTGATTCCATTGCATTCATTGGACCCTATAGTCTTAATTTAGAATCTAAAACCGTGTTCCTGTCACATAAAATACTTTACTTTTATTTATTTGAAGCAATTGGCAGCCATTTTGTCCGCCATCTTGTTTTCCCATGGAACCGCTAAATATCCAGCTTGCTAACAGCGCTTTTCGTTTTCAGAGGGGTCGATTTAGTCTAGAAACACCAGTTAGCAAATTGTTACATGATTTGCTTCTAACAGTGTAATTTTCAGATTCCAAGCCTGGTCTATAAAGCCTAAAACACGTGTCACCTGCTGATGGAAAGTTGGTGTTTCTTTTCAAACATAATATTATGAACAAGAAGCCATTAGCAGGAGAAGATGAACACTTGTATTGTGACTAAAATATTTTACATCTCAATGACAACAGTTACTGGTGACTAGCACTAGCAGTGACCTAATAATATTAGTACCGTAGTGTTCTAGTTTGCAAGGTGTGACTGACTCTCTGACTCAGTAACTTAACCACTTACATAGTGATCTGATTTCACAGTTTAACAGAACATTGACTTCTTCATTGGATTTAACTGATTGTTCATCGATCGCACTAGATTAGTATTAAGTATATATACCACTTCAAAGGTGTTAATTTGTATTGTATAACTGCAAAACTAAAGAAGGTAATAATTGTTACCGAATACCAAATATCAGTTACAATAATGCATAGTGGCTTGATACCCACATGGAGGCAGTAAATCCAAACTTAGAACTAGTAGAAAGAAATCGGATTTAAATTTTAAAAATCGGATTTTTTATTTTTAGTTAAAAAATCATGATTTTTATCCACCCTGTATTGTATAGCTGTAGAATTAAAGGTAATAACTGTTACCTAATGAAGCATGTGACTTGATACCCAAAAAAGGCACTACATACAAAATATGAACTATAAGAAAGAAATCCGATATAAGTCAAAAAAATCCGATTTAAATCAAAAAAATCCGATTTAAATAAAAAAAATCCGATTTTTTGATTTTTATTAAAAAAATCACGATTTTTATCCACCCTGGTTCTTACTAAAAATGTGTTATTTGCTTGATGATTAAAATTAAATTGCATAAACAAGATTTTAAATTTTAAACTATAGTACAAAATGTAACAAGGTCCAATTCTTTTTCCTTTCCGTTTTTTTTTCTCATTTCCTTTCTTTAAAAACATTTGGGGGGGGAGTAAAACAATGCCTTATTCCAATTTTAGGCTAGTTAGTTTTTGTTGCTTTACACAACTACGAGGCTTTCTCAAACCGACCCTGGATTTTGAGATTTTCGTTTTGTGTCCACTTGCTATGCTTATAGTCACTTATTTTTGTCAACTCACTTAAGACATAGGCCTACATTTTAAAGACAGCTTATCATAGGCTACCTCTTTGTGACTTTGTCTTAGTGGATTAGTTGATCTTTCTGCTGCATATATATCAACCCCGTTACATCCTGGTTCTAATGCCTCGTATATTAGACAACGACAGAATAGAAGCTACTAGACAACAATATCGTACTACACAGGAATGACACACTCAACGTGCTACTGCCCCATAACAGACTCCCATGCCAAACAGTTAAATCAGGCCGCAGTATGTGTCTAAGCTACTAGCCACATTATTTTCATTATCCTTTTATGGCTCTATTCCGCAAACACTCCAACACCGTTTCATGTTGTTTGGTTGGGAATGCCTTTGATGAGTCCTTGAAGTGACACTATCTAAAATCCGAAGTGATAACAATATTGCTCTGCACAACTTCTTTATAAAAGATTGCTTACCTTATCCTTGGCATCAGCAGGACATCCCTGCTTCAGCAGCAGCTCCACGACCTCTGGATGACCCCCAGCGGCTGCATAGTGCAAAACGGTACAACCATCCTACAAGAAAATGCCATCAAAGTCTGATTTCAGGTTCTGTGTTTTCTTTTCTTACCATTCCGAGAGCTATCCTGCCTCACGTTGGGTATCCATGGATGTCTTCCCATACATTCTTACTTAAGTATACAATGCTATACATGTATGTATGCAGTGCACCTAAACCCTTACGCAGTCCTTTTAATACCTCTTACATTACATTACTTCATCTTAGGCTCCCTTGTCTTATCTCACTTCACTTTATCTCACCTTATGTACTTACCTAACTTAACTGTACAACTGACAACATTCAGAGTATTTTGCTGATCTGGGCAAGCCTGATATTTTGTGAATATTCTGATATGACCATGTAACTGAGGATGAAACCTCACACAACTCAACAGACATGTCTCTTTTAAACACCTTTCTCACTTCCCAACCCTTTCACCACCCGCCCTGGCCTTACAGGAAAGATCTAACAGTCATTCAGTCCTCAGGCATTTTACTCAGTGGACACAACACATATAAGGTCTTCCTTTCAAGTGGACACATAGGGCTAGCTTTTGAAGGGACAAGTAGGGTAGGGCTATTATTTCAATTATGCATACAGGAATGGCTTTTGAGCTGACATACAGGTAGGGCTTACTCTTTCAACTGTATATATATATATATATATATATATATATATATATATATATATATATATATACATACAAGTATGGATACCATTTCTAGTGAACAAGTAGACAGAAAAGGGAAATCAATTACTTATTGTTATTTTATCTAAATGAAGGGCAAGAAATAAAAAGGGACATACTAGACACAAGATAAGCCAATGCAAACAAAAAAACTAATGAAAAATGCAAAATTGCCAACACACCACAGGGGCCAAGCATACAACAATAAAACCTAATCTAAAAAAACATGGAATTATACTACCCATCCAGATTCTCTTAAGGTGTTAAAATAGGCAGCAAGATACATTGATGCACGACTAGGAGGTCACAGGGCTAGAACTTCGGCTTTGAACAGTCTTCCATTGTAACTGCTTCAATTCACTCATGGCGAATACCTTTACTCTTTATCCTTTAGAGTCAAATTGCGAGAGATCAACTGGGAAACCATGGAAGCAGTATTAGTAGACCTACTTAGGCACCTTTACCTTAGGATACGCAGTGTAAGAATTGTGGAAAAATACCTGGGGGGTTGGACCATTATCTACTTGGAATCGGGGTGTGAAAAACAGATTTTAACATGGGGCTCTAAGAAAGACTGGGGGTCGAAACCCCCAAACCCCAGGCAATTCTCACCCTGAGGATACGAAAGCATACATTTTGTGCCTTGTTCTCAGGAGCTAAAGAAACAGACAAGACCTAGCAAGAATCCAGCAAATTTTCCCCGTTGAAATTTGGCAATAAATCACAGATCCAGCAAGACATCAAAAATAATTTACCTGATGAAGGTTCTAAGCAGACTTTCACTAAACCATCCTGACATAAATGCGTAATCAATCTACGGTATTCACAGTTTATGCTAATATTGGCATATACAATACCATACACAGATGTAATTTAATAAAGCCCTCCAAATAGTTAGGAGCTGTAAACAGACTTGAAGAGGACAGTTTTCAGTTTCAAGTAAATGACATGCTCCAAAGAAGAATGACAAACAAGAGGAAGTCGAGAATTTCAGATGGAGGGACCAGCAAAGTTCTGCAAATGATGGCAGCACACAGAACCCGCTACCCAATCTTCTCCAAGACTGCCTTATCTCTCCCCCTTTGACAGTGTGCAGTCAGTGTATTCATTATAGAAACTGAACTTACCTGGTCCTTATCCAGTGTGGCTCCCTCTGCCAGAAGTTCATGCACCCTTGCCAGATGACCACAGTTGGCAGCTTGTCTCAGCAGCTCTATTGGTGACGATGTTTCCATGGTAGGCCGGTCACTTATGTCCATCACTGCTACAAGCACAACAACAATGAACAAATGAAAGCAAAAAGAATACACAAATGAGTTAAACGACAAATCCATTCACCAATACAACAGACAAAAAGAGACAATAAGAAATAATGCAAACGTATAGGTTTTATCTATTACTGTATTTTTTCAGATTCTTACGCTCAAGTGCATTTTACTGATCTGTTAATATCACACATAATTTTATGCTTGTACTCTGTGTTGAGACCTTGCTTAATATACTTTGCATATCCATTGCCATATCCAATTAATCAAGTCATTGCCAAATACACTTTGTGTGTCCAATGTCAAACACATTTTAATCAATCAAATTTATTGTAATCATGAACCATCAATTATTTGCAGTAGCATGATTCACAATAATGGGATGTGGGGCGCGGTGGTCTAGTGGTGGCGTCGTTGCCTTGGAGCCGGAAGGTCCGAGGTTCGAATCCACCTGGCCGCGTAAGGACCTTGGGCAAGTCCTTCACTCACAATTGCTCAGCGCTTTGGCGTGAAACTCTGATGCAGTGTCCACTCTGCATCGGGAGCGCCTCTGAGTAGAGAGAGAGCTTGAAGGGGTGCTATAACAAGTGCACATACAAACAAACAAACAAACAAACAAACAATGGTAACAGGAAGGTCCTTAGAGATTAATATCCCGCTAACAAGGACCCCTACTTGCTAGTGCAACGACAAATCATATAAGGCTAAAAAGTAACAGCAAAACAAGGCTATAATTATATCTACATACTATCATGTAGGTGCGTAACAGACCAGTCTTAACCTTTGTAAACTTGAGTACATTGATGCTAGTTTAATATAACACTTGCCAAATAACTTTGTGCAGCCATTATCAAAATAATACACTTTGTATTTCGATTGCAAAGTACATTTTTGTATAACTACTGGCAAATACACTTTTTAAAGTCATTGCTGAAAACATTTTGTATAAATTCATACAGAATAAACAAATGCACTTAATACATTAATAAATGCACTTAAGTCATTGCTGAATACATCGTGTATATGTAAATTTAACAGAGTTTAGCAAATGATAATAGCCCTGTGTTCACCCATTTCTTCCCAATTACAAATTTACCCAGAAGCCAAACACATTAACGAAAGTGGCAATATACACATACCCCCAGGTGAAACAAATTCGTAATCAGCTACCGTGCCCCCCCCCCCCGCCCCCACAACAGATAGCGTCAAGCAGGGGCAGGCTGGACAAACAACTGCACAATAAGACATGAAGCCATCACAATTTGCAAAGTCTTAAGTTCCTGTCAACCTCCTTGTGTCAAACCATTAAGCCTGCCAGCTAATGCTACCAAGACTGTGGACTGTGCACCTATAAGAATGACAGAAGATGGGGTTTATTATAGTAGTTCACAACCTGATTACATTTACATCATGATCTTGACATTATTACTCGTAATTCATTGAAGAATGAGCTTCATGAAAAATGAGCATCATGAAGGCCATGGTTGCTAAAGGAAAACGTGTTCATTTACAATTACAATTAGGCTACAATTGCTAATAGGGCTACCATGACCTACTTGTTTTAACCAATCAACTAGCGTGACCTACTTGCTCTAACCAATCACATACTGTGTTCAAGTCTGATAGCTATGTAACAGTAAAAACATTTCCATAAAAATTGATCGATATCACTCTCAAGAAATAATGAAATATAAAGAAGGGTATACATAATTTAAAGTGGTATGGTATTAGCCCTATGTTTAATGCATGAATGACACCAAAGATCCTTTCATTTGAAGTACCCAAAAACATAAATCAACGTTTGGACAACTTTTAATTATGAATTGCGCCTCTCAAATGCTAAATCAATTCAATTCAAATCAACATAATTATACTGTATACTTTAACCATAGACCACACTAGTCCCTTATAATAGCTTGAGTGAATAGCTATTTGTCTTTCTCATCATTAAAGAGTTAAGGGTATACATTACATTTGGATTTAGGACAGTATTTAGTCTAATCTAATCACTTCCATATGTATTTGCTTTCATAATGCACAAAGTCAACGGTCAACTCAAGTAGAGTCATAATCCAAAAGTCTAATCATCTGCTTGAGAAGCGTGGTTGATATGAAACCAAAATCATTGAATAATCTCTCGGGGTAAGGATGTGATTATTATTATGTGAACATCATCATCTGGTGACTTTTTATAACCCAGTTACTCAGTTACAGCAGCTGAAATATGGGCGGTGTTACGCAAGTGATCTTGTATTCATCAGAGCACATGTTGCATGTTTGTATAAAAACTTGAGTAAACTGTAACAAGTAGTTTATGTGAATGAAACTAAGCACTTGTCTCTTGTCAATGGAGTTTATCGATAAAACTTAAGCACCTCAAAACATTTCTTCTATTTCTCATGGGATCTATCATAATCTGTTCTCCTAATCCAAGTGATTAATTAAACAGTATGCTCACCATGCACAGTGATTAATTAGAAAGCGATAAGAAATATACGGGTTTCATAAGACAATTGCTTGACCTGTGGGTTTTGAAGTACATGGGTAAGCACCCTCCATGTGTGAATTTCAGGACACCTGTTAACGGTGGGAAAGCACCTGTCCACAAAATACACAACTTATCGACGAAGCGAACGCACTCGAGAAACCAATAAAATTCAAAAACTGATACACTGTAACTATATCATATCCACGACGACAACAATACCCTTTGTTACGCGCAATGAACTCACCGTTGACGCACGGATGCTGGACAGCCGAGAAATGGCAGATGGCGCTAGGCGAACACACATCCCGGTCCAGAGATGGACTTTGAAACGATGCCCCGCCGTGAAGTGGGTACAGAGGAGGATGGGATGACGTGGGACACCGCCTTCGATCGAGGTGATTTGTTGACTTTGCTCTCGTCGGAAAACTGCTCGAGACACTTCTGTCGGCTATTGTTCCGACAGCAGCAGATCCCGTGTACATCGAGTCCCTATTTCTCGTCGTCGACCAGCCATCAATCTTCCCGGCGGCGAGTCGAGGCAAAGACTCGCGGCGCCGGACAGCCGAGCGCATCTCCCAAGCCACTCCCGGAAGTGATTCACGCGGCCTTCCGCTCAGCCTCTTCCATTGCTCCAATACATCCGCCGACTGACTCCTTCTGCCATTGGTCACAGTCTCATCGCTCGAGTCCGTATGTCGTCGTTTGCTCATAAACGGAAAGACATCGACCATTCCTGACGGGATGATGGATAAACGTCGGTGTCGCAAATCCCTCTGGGAACGTGTTTTCCTGACGATTCGCTTGACAAGTAAATCATCGTTATCGTCTGCTTCGAAAGAAGATGACGACGACTGACTCCACGGTGACTTGGAAGATGTAAAGTTTTGTGATAAAGCATTTCTGATTGAAGTGTTAAATTCACGATAAGTTTTGTTGATATGCTGTAGACCAGCTTCAAACTTTGGATCAATTGCAACACAAGTGTTTTGGTCAGTTGTAACACAAGTGTTTTGGCCAGTTGTAGCACAAGTGTTTTGGTCAAACCCTGAGTCATGTGATGGATTCTGAGAGATGTCAGCCTTCGCTACAGTAACTTTACCCGAAGCTTTAACTGTAGCTACAATACCTCGCATATCCGCCCCATCTGTTTCACCTTTATTCCTCACGTCAAAATGACTTCTGCACAATTTACGCTTTCCTTGTTTCACGCATTCTTGACCTTGACTTTGATCAATGCACGAATACTGGAAAATGTTTTCCTGTTTACCTAATTTCCCAGTTTCAAGATTGGTTTCCAATTTCTCATAATAACTATGTCGTTTTCTTTGTCGTGGTGAGTTTTCCAAGACAGTTTTTGCTGTTTGTTGCTGAACAGTGTCACTGTTTATCTCACTGGCTTGAAACTTAGTTGAAGAAAAGTTGAGATTCTGTAAGTCTTTCAACACAGAAGAACCAAGATCCGGATGACGAAAGGCATTGGGATTTCTTTGCAAGATCATCAAAGATGAATTTCTCTTCACAGGTCTTTGTCTGTGTGTAGCGTTGGAGTTAGAATCGAAATCTAACACTGTTGCACTTTTCTTTCGAAATATTTGAAAGAACTGCTCAATGAATCTGTGTCTTTTCTTACTTTCCATTATGACCATGCAGTAGGTTTAATCATCTGAACTCACAATGTAAGAGGACTCACTTGAAGCAGAAGAATTCTACAAAAGAAAGAACAAAAAATAGACAAATGTTTAAGATCTTAAAGTAATTTACAATGAACAAATACTTATGTAAGCATTATAGTTGCGGAGAGTTGCTTGTAAAAAAATTATTTACAGTGAATAACTTTTGATAGCACTTTACAGTAATTTACAATGGATAATTTCCTCCATAACCTCATAGTTACTTAGTGGATAACTACAGGGTGGCGCAGAAAAAACCGGACTATTAGTTTTTGCAATTGCATCGCTTGAATAATCACAGTAATTATCGCCTTAAAACTATCATTAGACAGAAATGACACAGAAAAATGGCATTGGTTGGCATTTCACATAACATTAAATGAACTGTAAAATTTTAGAATTTTTTGAATGCGTATGAAATTTCAGTCAATGTGATGTTCAATAATTATGTCCTCCGTTTGCTGCGATAACCAATGATAATCGCTGTGCAATAGCCCGGTTGATAGTGTCCTCGCTGATTTCGTCCCAGCATGCGGTCGTAACTTCTTTCAAATGTTCAATATCTCGAATTCTCTGCCTGTAGACAAGCTGCTGAAGAATTCCCCAGATCAAATATTCTATGGGATTCAAGTCCGGACTGTTCGGTGGCCAATTTTCTGGTTCAATAAAGTCTGGAACGTGAGCAGTGAGAAAAGCAACTGTTTTGCGTGAACGATGAGCAGGTGCTCCATCCTGCTGGAAAGTGAAATTGACACCAGAGTGAGCTATTATGTCTGGCAGTAATCCTTCATGTAGGACGACGTCACAGTAATATAATTACTTTGATTATTCAAGCGATGCAATTGCAAAAACTAATAGTCCGGTTTTTTCTGCGCCACCCTGTATGTATGTAACTATAGATAATTTTCTTATATGAATAAACATATTCAGTACTAACACACAATGGATAACTTCTTATGTAATTATACCTAATTATATACTTACTTTAAGTTACTTACAATGGTATAATAATACACTTACTTACATACAGTGGATAACTTTCTATATAATCGGAAGAAATCAGAACTCTATTCTTAGGTCAACACTAACAACAATAATTATGACAAACAATTTTCAATTTCAGCAGAATGAGCAACAGGCAGAGTAAGCCAAATTGGAATCCTAAACATTCCATGTCTACAGTCATATCTTTGAGCTCAGTCAAAACAATTCATTTAATTTTTTGCAGACTATTCACTGCAGCATGAAGCCGTAAAATTCAAGAGACATTTTGGCTGCATGAGTTAACTTGCATTGTTAGTGCAAAAATTTATATAGCATCATGCTAACAGAAGAAAATCATAAGTAGGCCAACTCAGTTCCTGAGAGTACAAAACCACAACTGAATTTATTGTTTCATAGCCTGACTGTAATGAGCCAACAAAAGACAAAAAAGGCTACAGTTAGACCAAACAGAAGTCAAAATTTCAAGTTGAAAATTGCAAGGCAGCTTAATTCCATAAAACACAGCAATAAACGCCCGGGACAGACAGCTGTTGAAAAGTCATCTAAAAGACTAAAAAGCATTATAAACAACAATAAAACATCTTTTACACTCATCACATAAAAGGAAGAAAATAATCATAATATTGTTATACCATATGTTGTAATAACGAAAAATCTGATCCGACTTTCCACTTACCAGTCTTATAATTCCAAATACAATTACACCTCAAATTGCACTACACGTGAAGCATCCTGACTTGCTCGAGTCACACTGAAGAGAAAATGCCCAACGTCGTTGACCAAAGTATACTCACAGTATCATTGCTCAGATTCTGCAGCTATCGGTTCCTGCCTCATTATACAAATTCTAATTAGGCAGATAGAGTCCTGGATCCAGACAGCTGCCTACTTATCACCCGATTACTTGTTGGTTCAGTTTAACAACATCAGCTAACAATAGTTATTTTCCTCCGGTGAAAGATGACACTTGTATCAGCAGACTATCACTTTGACACCTGACCGTAGCTCGAGTAAACCACACTATACAATGTAGTCTACCTGGACTGGCACAGGACAATAACATACCTATAATTGACTCTCACCTGAAGGTGCTGCTTGCGCCATTGTCTCCTCGCCGTCATCTAATGTAGTCATTATAATGGACAATAGATCTTCAATGGACTCAGCCAATGGTTAGACTTGTTATGAAGTTGAAGAGGCCCAGTCATCCCGCCCGGCTACCAGGCGCCCCGCTCTCAACCCCCCTCTCTTGGCCCGTGTTCCTTTTCCCAAGACTCTCCTATTGGCCCAAGCGATTCCCTATCATTGCCCCTCCCTAATTTCACCTAGGACACTATCAGTTTCTGATTCCTGTTGTTAACAGTAACTACCAAGATAGACCCCCCCCATTAGAAATTGCAATAGGCTATGCATCTGACCATCTGCTTAATAACTTCAAAGACTCACATGGCCAAAAGTAAATTATGAATCAATTATCACAATTAAACTCGACATTGAAGCTTGAGACATTTATTCAGTATATAAGTTGGCCTGTAGCTTTATTTTATCAACTGCATAATGCATATACACACTTTTTATTTCGTACATGCATACATTTACTGGTCAGTAGAATGGTTTACTCTCTTAAACTCATTTGCGCACTGAACAATCACTCATTACTGCGGAATTATGACAATATTTTGAATAAGAATAAATATATGAACATTATGGAGACAGAGGATCCGAGTGGCTGACCCCTCCCCAGCGAGGGACTAATTCAAGCCCGAAGGAAAAGAAGAAGATATATGAGCAATACGAGCTGTAAGCACATGGTAGATATATATATATATATATATATATATATATACTATATAATTATAACTGAGGAAACACAATTTGCAATTAATGAATTAAAGCAGTAAGGATTACAGTGCTCAATAAATAATATTTACAGAACAAGAGACAAGTTTGAACAGTCAATAGGCCTACAGCCCAACACCTCATTGCTAGAAATGGATTTTAAAGAATAACTATAGATGATCACTATAGAGTCTGTTGCAGACCCCAGATATAGCTAAAGGGATGGGTTATTATCACCCCCACACAAAATCCCCCAAACAAAATCCCCCAGGCCTCCCCCCCCCAATTTTTCGCATGACATAATTATTCCTCTAGGACACAATCCCACTCCTTTTGTGCAATTGGTCAAGTTCTGCATTTTGTTGATAACTTGATACAGCTTCATTAATTGTCTAGTTTTCGTTCCCTGTGTCAACTTGTTAATGCCATCATACATGGTAAAGACCTGTTACTGCCATTAAATACAAATTCAGTTGCAAGGTTTACTTAAACCTTGTTAGTGTCATTCAGTTATCTAATTTTAAAGCTAGGAGCCTATAGGATTTGTCAGGGTCATTTAGGTCTAGGCTACATTTAAGACTTGCTAATTAATGTCATTTCCCTCTTACCTTAGAGACTTGTTATGTCATTCACTTGAATCACTTCTATAATTAATTATATTAACAATGAAGAACAGCTATGAGGAACTTTGGACTATAGTGCAATAAGCTATTCGCATAGATATTTCGAATGCATAGTTTTTCATATGAAACATACAAATATAATGCCTTAACATAAGCCTATTTTTACAATAATCATCCAATTTCTAATTCTATGCCTAATATATACAACTTAACATATTTAAATAGATGTTTTTGAATTTAATAGTATTTATTTTTAGGTGATTATATATCACAGTGTGGGGATTATTCCATAACCAAGGAGATAATGACCGAGAGATAATGTCAAAGGAAATTATGTCATGGGGATTATGTCATATGTGTGTGTATAATGTCAAATGTCCGTTCACCCAGTTCTAAAGTTAAGCTATAAGCAAATCCAACTTTAGAGGAAATGCAGCAAGGACGGGAACACATCATTTGTCTTTAGAATGTGGATTGTGCCGGGCAATTTTTACAGTAATGAGAAAACTATAGACGACTACCGTAATAAACTTTTCCACTGGTCTGTATTTTTTCATTTTTGTATTATAAATTATTCGCCTAATGTAACTTGCAAACAGTGAAGTAGGATTGATCAATCTTTTGTTTAACCCATATGTGGCTAGCGTCAGTTTAAACTGACACACAGAAAGTGGCGGTTTTTTGGCTATTAAGTTACACTTTCTGTTTTTAACCATATTTAGTTGCCATTCTAAGTCCTGTGTGACTATTTATCCGGATTTATTTCATTTGTTTTGAGCTGGCGTACTTAGCAAAAAAATATTTTTCTTTATAAATCGAAATATTTAAATATGCATTGTTAAAAAAACAAAAAATAAATAATGTCAACTCATATTTTAATAATATGGTAATGCAAAACTTCACCACAAGCATCCTAAAGGTAGTTATGATGACTATTTAAAAAAATAATTTCAGTACTGAAAAATATAAGAATTTTCATACCGTCAGTTTAAACTGACGCTAGCCACATAAGGGGTGGGGTTTTCCCAGTCATATCCACTATGTCCTCAATTGCATAAACATACTTTTATGTCAGATTGTGAAGCTGCATGCATGTATGTATGTATTTATGTATGCATGTATGTATGTATGTATGTACATGTATGTATGTATGTATGTATGTATGTATGTATGTAACTATGTATGTATGTATGTATGTATGTATGTATGTATGTATGTATGTATGCGTAAACAAACTTTCATATGAGATTGTGAAGTTTTATTCATGTATGCATGTATGTATGAATGTATGTATGTATAATTATATGCTTGAATGTATGTATGCATGTATGACTTTGTAGGTGTGTATATAATTACGCGTACGTATGTATGTACGTAGTATGTACGTATGTATGTACGTACGTATGTATGCAATGCGCATGTATGAAATATATGTACATACATACATACATACATATATACATACCTAACTACATACATATACACATTCATACTTACACACATACATAGCTACATACATACATACATACGTACGTACATACATACATGCAAATACAATTATGCATGCACCCATACCGCTGCGTCATCTTAGGTCCTCTGATCGGCTTGATCTCTTTGTCCCCCGAGTCAGGACCGCCATGGCTCAATCCAGATCATTTGCCTGCATTGGTACCTCACTATGAAATAGGCTTCCCCCATCAGTTCGCTCTGCCATCCTCTCTGGTAGTGTATCCTCGTCTTTCTCTCGTCTAAAAACTTGCCTGTTTCTATGGGTTGTAAGCACTGGGAGCACTTCAGAAAGGCTCTTGCTGCAAGAAGCGCTTTATAAATGGTCAGATACAATACAATACCATACATACATACATGCATATATACATACATACATACATACATACATACATACATGCATACACACATACATACATACATACATACATACATACATACATACATACATACATACATACATACATACATACATACATACATACATACATACATACATACATACATACATACATAGGCTACACTGATCCAGAATGTAGACATATTGGGGGGTAATGGCGGGTCGGGGGTAATGGGCCGGGTTGGGTGGGTAATGTCCAAGACCCATTAGAAGCAGTTCATATTACTGTAGACTAATAATTTACTGTAAATTGCTACAGCTGGAATGTAATGAGCCAGTGTTGCTAGGTATGGGGTACATGTAATTGAAGTAGTTTGAGCTTGTAGGCCTACACAACTAAGTCACAACTTAGGCCTATGGTGCGTAATCAACATCTCAATAAAAATTTATTTTGGTCTACGAACAGTGCTTAAAGTGTAGAAAAATAAGTGCCTGGATGCCCCTTACCTTCCAGGCTGTCCTGACCAATAAGTGACAGGACGGCATTCAGATTTTCAAATAAGTGCATGGACGCCGTCCATGACCGTCCTGCCACACTTTAAGCCATGTCTGCAAATCTATATAGGCACTATTCTACCATTTCCCAAAGCGGTCTATATGTTTGGGATGAATAAAACGCTTTGTTTTCTTTCTGCAGTGATGGTTTATGTACAATTGTACACGTACCCTCCTGTGGCTAGCGTCAGTTTAAACTGACGGTTATATTTGGGCCTACAACGGCCTACCTCTGCAATATTTTTTAAAAATCTGGGTGAATACGATGGTTTTGGGTCTAGACAAACACGAAAATGTGAAATAAACCATTAATTTCTGTCATGGTCTGATATGGGTTAAATACAAGTGGGATTGATAGAAATACGTGTGCTTAATTAGAAGCTGAATCGCTTAAAAATTCTGGATTACTTAGAAGTTGGAATGACAATAATTCTATCCAATTAGAAGTTGGATTGATGAAATAATAGGCCTACTTTGTGAAAATAGAAGCTCGATTGATGAAACGTTTACTGTGAAACTGGATGTTGTAGGCTAGCCTATTTGACGAGCAGCGTGATGTATTTTGTAACTCGGTCATTTTCATTTTCTCAGCAGCGAAAATATTAATCATTGTAAATGCCCATCACAGGTCATGCAACATCCTAAACTAAATTTTAAAAATTACCCATCGAGTGTGCTTTAAATTACACTAATTTAATTTAATTTAATTTCTCTTCAGCGTCTCTTCGTTTTCGCACAGACTATAAATCACTACAAACACTACTCACTTACTGCAGTGTTGCCACTGAGGTTTCAGAAAAAACCCAGATTTCCTTTGGAAAAAACACAGAAAAACACAGACCGTCGTCCGGCCGAAAAGCCGAAAAGTCAAGAAAATTTTCTATTTTCGCCGGCAAAAAAGTTGACGCAGCCGAAAAGTTAAGAAAATTTTCTATTTTCGCCGGCAAAAAGTTGACGCAGCCGAAAAGTCGCCGTTGATGTTGATGACCTTTTTTTTTTTTAGTCCTCCGGTCCAAAAAGTTCCAAAAAATGTACAAATTTTCAACTTACCCAAATAAACCTAGATTTTCCCCCCAAAAACCCAGAAAATTTTCAACTCGCCCAAATAAACCTAGATTTTCCCCAAACCCCCAGAAACACAGACGAAGACGAAAAACCAGATCTAGTAGAAAAAACGGAGAGAGAAATGACAGAGGTCAGTTGTTGATTGACTTCTGTGCGGAGAACAATTTGGTCATCGCCAACACCCGTCACCAACTGCACCCCAGGCACAGATAGCCTACACTTACAAAAGCCCTGGCGATATTTATAGATCTCAGATCGATTTTATTCTGGTACCCAGGCAATGGATACAATCGGTTTATAAGTGCAAAACCCGACTTGACGCGGATTGTGACACTGATCACAATCTCGTCTTTCTGAAATTCAAACTCCGTTTCAGAAAAACTAAACCTCGTCAGCTTCCTTTTTTGGACTTGGACAAACTGCGAGATCCACAGGTAGAACATGACTATGCAGTCGAAGTTAGCAACCGCTTCGCTGCTTTAAGCTGCGTCACAGAATCCAGTCCTCCCACTGACTTGTGGTCTCAGCTCAAAAATATCATCATAGAATCGGCGCAAAAGATTGTTCCCAAAGACTCGGAGAAGCGTAAAAACTGGATCTCGGATGACACTTTCGCGCTTATCAAGAGGAAGCGCGAAGCCAAGACGAAATCACCGGTGGAATATAAGACTCTGAGAGGAGAAGTGCAAAGAAGACTGAGGGAAGACAAACAAGCCGAACTTGATGCGCTCTGCTGCGAACTGGAAGAAAATGCAAAGCGTGCATGGAAACTGCAGACCGGTTTACAAGACAGTCAAAAATCTCACTAGACCGTTCCAGGCGCGTAAAATAGCTATCAAGGACGTCTCTGGAAAGAAGTTAGTTGATCCGGTGAAGGTTAATGAACGTTGGAAGGAATATTGTGAAGGACTTTACACAGGCAATGAAGACGAGATAACGTTCGAAATTACGGAAAGAGAACCGCCTCCACTGCGAGAAGAAATCAAACGCGCTTTGCTTAAAGCCTCTTTGCACAAAGCCTCGGGACCGGACGGAGTCGCCACCGAGCTTCTCAGATTTGGTGGTGATATGACTCTTACCATGCTACATAAGATTTGTACTGATGTATGGATATCTGGAGTCTGGCCCGACGATTGGACGCAATCAGTTTTTATCCCTTTACCGAAAAAAGGGGATCCGCTCTGTTGCGAGAACTACAGGACCATAGCGCTAGTTTCGCACGCCAGCAAAATTCTCCTAAGGGTCATCCTGGAGCGCATTCAAACTAAACTTGACAATGAACTGGCTCCTGAGCAGGCCGGTTTCAGACCCAATCGAGGCACTCGCGATCAGATTACGAACCTCCGGATCATCATAGAAAAGGCAAATGAGAGAAGTCAGAATCTCTACTTTTGCTTCATAGATTTTACGAAAGCGTTCGACATGGTGCAACACGGTCAACTGTGGTTGTCCATGCTGGACATGGGGTTCCCCCCACAACTTGTCCAACTATTGATGAACCTATACAAACAGCAGCGAGCAGCTGTTAGGACAGATAATATCACCTCTAACTGGTTCCGCGTTAAGAAAGGCGTTCGGCAAGGTTGTAACATCTCGCCTTGCCTATTTAACATCCTGGCGGAACAGGTAATGCGCAAGGCGCTTGACGGGTTCAGAGGGGGTTTCAGAATTGGAGGTAGGACCATCAGTAATCTTAGATACGCGGATGACATACTCTTGATCGCTACATCACCAGAGGAACTCCAGGAGCTCGTCAATCGTGTCGAATCCGCTGCCAAGGAGTACGGTTTAAAGATAAATGTTTCAAAGACGAAGTTTATGACCAATATCGATAGGATCCTCAGGATTTTTGTCGCGGACAGTGAACTCAAACAAGTGGATAACTTTACATATCTAGGCAGCAAAATCTCAAGCGATGCAAAGTGCTCAGTCGATATTAAGTCCAGGCTGGCCATGGGTATGGCGGTCATGGTGAAGCTTACGAAGGTCTGGAAAAACAAGTCCATTAGTACTCAAACCAAGCTTCGTTTGATGAAATCCTTGGTCTGGTCAGTTGCAACCTATGGTTGCGAATCATGGGTGCTTAAAAAGGCGGAGGAAAAGCAGATACAGAGTTTCGAGAACAAATGTACCCGTAAGCTTTTGCGCATTTCTTGGACGCTCAAACTTACCACAGAGCAGGTTTATCGGCTTGCCGGAACTTCACCAGAGCTCTTGGGTTCCATTAAGGCTCGCAAACTCTCCTATTTCGGTCATACCATCAGGATTCCCCAGGATTGCGTGGAAAAAGCCATTATGCTGGGTCACGTGGAAGGTTGTCGACGCAAGGGTAGACCGCGTATTAGCTGGATTGACAACATTCTTGCTTGGTCCCGTCTTTCCGGGTCCAATCTTCTCGCCGCTGCACGCGATAGGAGGCAGTGGAGAGCTGTAGTCCATGCATGCGACCAACCGTCGCACAGCGACGTCGGTGATTGACATGACATGACAGTAGAAAAAACACAGCTGTGGCATCACTGACTTACTGCACTGTGGCGCTACCTGCCGATTAAATTGTGAAGCATTTCATAAATAACGATTCGATCATCTGTAAACGCTAATTCTAATGTTGACTAGAAGCTTTAGTAGCCTAATCTTCCAGTAGTAATTATAAATAATAGCCGCTGAAAGCATTAGAATGATTTTCGGCTTAGCTTAAGGCACACCTTTTTACGTCTGTTTAATTGTAGGCCTAGGCCCTACTGTTTTTTTAGCCTACAGCTATTTAATAACGAGATCTCGAAAGGGTAGGCAAGCCTATAATTTAGGCCTATATGCCTATAGGCCTACTTAAAGGCCTAGATGCATCACTCGCAGACCTTATTAAGTTTGTTTGACACCATCTTAGTTTTCCAGGCACAAAACGTCGCCACTGACAAGCGAACACAGCGAGCACTGCGAACGCATCTGTAGTCCTATGATCGTCATCAAGATCGATCTCATAAATGAGGCGCTATATAAATGTTCATATGTTCATGTAGGCTACATAGCCTATCAAGTTTTAGGCCTATTCAGTTGGCACCTGAAATTACGAAACTGCGCTGAATGATCATCAGAAACTTGGTCTAAGAAATTAGGCTAAGTAGCCTAGAAGAAAGATTGACATCAACGAAAATGGCTGCCATAAAAATTTCATTAGGCTAAACATGCTTAACGACTCCAGTGCCTGCGGTAGGCCTATATAGGCCTACAGTCTACTCTCAGGGCTGTGGTCGAGGGTAGGCATATAGACCGATATAGCCTACAGAGTGTATGCCTACTTTATTCAATATACCGTAGGCCTACAAGAAAATGCCCTGCACACAGGCCTAATCAACTGTAGTGTATCCTATCCACTTCTAATTTTGGCACTAGGACTACAGCCCTGTCCAGTGTCCACCCTGGAATTGGCAATATATTATATAGCCTAGACCTGTCGTTATAAATAGGCCTAGGCATGGGCCCAATGCAGCAAAAACAATTAGGGCTCAAGAGGCGCAATACTATTTTGATCAGGAAACTGCGGTGAAGTCTTACATTCTTTTGATGAAATAGGTAGGCTAGGCCTATATATATAGGCCTATGCTCAGACATCGAAATTAGCCTAGGCCTACACCTGAGGCGATAACTGAAAACATTTTCAGTTGACGCGACACGGTCTTTGTTGCCTTAAGGCTCAAGATGTCGCTATAAGCCGTTCAAGTCAGTGTCTGCAAAAAGAGAATTGACGGTGGTTGTGGGTTTCAACCTTAGTCTTTTAAGGTTCCATAGTAAGCCTAAAGACTTCTTTGCCTACTCAAACCCTACGTGGATCATAGTCTGACCCCAGCAATTTTTTCAGCAATTCTTGTATTGACCATCTGTTAACTACAGGGTGGTCCAAAATAAACTGCACAATGATAAATTGATAGTACTTTATTCAGACCAATTCAAATATAACCGTGAAAATTCACAAAAACACAGCAATTATTTTTACTGTAACATTACATGGATGGATTTCGTTACATAAAATGTTCAATGTGTCCTCCTTGCTGCTCGACCACGCTTTGAAGCCAACGACGCCATTGATCAATTGCGCGGTCAATGAAACGCAATCGCTGTTCAACTGCTGTCCAACTTTGCGCCTGTACTGGTTAAGTCCGAGATCTTTCTTTACAATACGTTTAACAGTTGAACGTGAAATGCCGGTTTCATGTGCGATCTCCCGTGGGCTCTTATGGCTTAGCGGTTTGTCTTCCTGGCTACAGATAAGGCACTTACCAACTTGATATTTGCATCTGTTCGAGCTGATTTCGGACGTCCGCAACCCGGCTTCCTAGCTGTGGTACCTTCGGTATCAATTTTTTTAATGAGGATAGTACGACGTTTCCATGTCTTATTTGGAAATTCTTTCATCATACGCAAGAAAAATGGCATTAAACATTGAATTGTTATACATTATATCAAGAAAACTGTCACTGTGCAGTTTATTTTGGACCACCCTGTACAGTCTATAGGCTTAAGACTTTGCAATTATGTAGGACTAGACTGTAAGGCTGGACAGGAGGCCTAATGAGAACTGACCACAAAGTTGCGCTTGTATTAGATTCATTTTCAAATTCCAAAAAGTTAGACACCTTAAAATTGTGACATTGATTGCGTATTTTTAGCGAATGCCAAAAAAGACGCATCGAGTTACAACCAAATTTTACCAATAGGCCTAGTGATAACGCCACGATCAAGCCGTCTAGTCTTAAAGGCCATTCAAGTTAAAATCTCAATAGAGACACTGAATTTCAGTGGAACGATATTAGGGTTTACAATTCTCTACATTTATATTTCTAATCGAGGCTGTAGGCGTATGCGCAGGGTGAGAGTTGAAAGAAGGTTGAGGGGTTGAACCATAGTCTTTCTTAGGCGTCCATGCATAGTAGGCTTAAACTTAGTCTTTGTTGCTCACCCCAACTCCACATAAATTGACGTCTGCCCCATTAGCTATTTTTCTACAATTCTCTTACTGCCAAGTGCCAACAGGCCTACGCGTGGTTGTCTTTATGTGCATGCAGCCCTTGTGCGATTGTGCGCGAAGGCCCAATGGAAGAAGTGAAGGAATCTGCAAATACTGCGGTATTGTGAAAATTATTGTTATCTTGTAGCCCTGCCCTGGCCATTCTGTGGCATTTCGTAATTTCTGTTAGATGCCGTTCCCAAGATAAGCTGCTGGAAATAAGTCTATAAGTAGTCTAATATTTTCGAGAGAGTTAGTCCTATACTGGTTGGACGATGCTGAAGACATGCGGATGGAGTTGGAGACTGAAAAGCAAACGGAGGAAATCAGCATTTGAAACATTGGGGGGGGGGGGGGGCATGAGAAATTATATAGCCAAGGCCTAGTTATAGTTATAACATAGCCTATTTGGAAAGTTGACAATCTTTGTGTTGATGGATGTTTTTATTATTGACAAATTATAGAGATAATTTAATACGATTTAAATTAAATGGTTCTAAAATACCTTCAGAATTCACGGAATAGGCCTATAGGTTATACGGTAGGCTATAATTTATATCCTGCATGATACATTGAAACACCATCCGGTGAGTTCAGAACTAAGCACCTTAACATTTTACACGGTTAGCCTACTTGCAAAAATAAAATCTCAGCAGGCATAAAATTATTATATGCATCGACCGTAAAAACTCGTCCAACGAGCAGTTAACAATCTTGTGACGGTGGAATCTCGTCCCAGAGCCCGACCAATCACTACATGAGTATTTACCCAGTGGCGTTGACCACCCACCCACCACCACTTGGAATGAGAGAATAAAGCCCCAATTCTCGGACTACTGACAGAGTGATCTGATCAGTGTGATCACTCCTAATATTATTGTTGAACTTTATAAGTGGCGCTATAGTAACGACTATGCTTACTCTACTGTTGTATAGTCGGATGTTCTTGTTCCTTAGTTCTTGACTAAGCTTCCGTGCAAGGAGGTCTAATGTCGAGTTTGAGTTCTGAACAATTCTGTTATTAATCCTATTAAATCTCTTATTTATGAGTGTCATCAGCTTCGTTTCTTAACAATTATGAGGGGTGTAGCTAACAGTTGTGAAAATTGTAGGCCTAGAGGTACATTTTTGTGAGATAAAGTTGCAAACTTGCTTAGGCTGTAGGCTACGGGAATTCGAGTTAACCTATACCTTACACAAAAGACCTTTAGGCAGGAGTGAAAATTATCTCGAAAATGTATCATCCCCCACGATATTTTCAGTGGTTTTTGACCAGTAAAAGTGGTCTATTCGTCCCAGAAAACGCACCTCATCTCGCAAAACAGTAGGCAAGCATCACCTAAAGACCGCCATCATAAATAATTATTAACCTGTCACGATTGGCATCCGCAATAATTCACATTTTATATTTCTTTGCGCACGAAACACAAAAGGTCAGGTGGGTCCTGGCTGGCTGGCTAGCTGGATAGCCCTCGGAGTGTCAAGTTAAATTAACGAAGTCAACTTGTTTAAAATTGAATAACGACGTGGGCGTGTATAAATCTCACAAGTTTAAGTTACACAGGACGAATTGCGAAGACAAGCTTCAGCAGTCATGCCAAACTGTTACCCTGGACCCAGCGCACAAGTTCCAGAGGGGTCCACACGCTCAGCAGGAACCAGAGGGGCGACAATTAATATCCACCTTTGACACAGTTAATTACGCACAGGTCAAGACGCGTCTGTCCTTGATTCTCAGCCACCACAGTTCAAATCCGACCGTCTACGTGCAGAAGTAGTGATTGCCCGGCGGTAGTTGCAGCGTCTTACTGAACTGCCTCAGTTCTCTGTACTCCCTTCCGCACGGACTGCCCCCTTGGTTCCGCCCGAATGACCCAAACTTGGCCATCGGACGGACGCTGACCCTTCCTGCCAGGGAGGAGGTGGACGAGGGGTCCCTCTGTCCACCAGGTTGGTCATCGAATTGGTAACTCGAGGGGACCAACACGGATCCAACGGCAGTCCCATTCCCTTCGCACGGTCTGGTAAAAGCGGTGCTCGCCTCCCCGCTGGGGTCCGTGGTGGTCAGCGGTAGAGCGACCACAGTGGTCACCGGTCGACTGACGAGATTCGTGAGTGGACGCGGAGGTGCCGGACCGAACGAGTGATTGTCGATGAAGTTGAGATGGGACCGGCTGATCGTGGCCGTCGTGGTGACCAGCGCCTCTGGGGGACTGGACACGGGTACCACATCGGAACTCAGTACCTCTTCCTCGTCCTCGTGGTGGTGGTGGTGGACATGGTCAGCCGTGGATGACACTGGACTTGGAGGAGGTGGCACATCGACGATGCTTTCCCTTCGCAGTCTGGGTAGCGAGTTGAGACGGTTGAAGCTGGTCAGCTGGACCTCGCAGCCGCGGCCTGGACGCTCATCCCCGGCTATAGATGGATCGATGTCCGGCAGGCGCCAGGTGATGGGACTCGTGCAGGACATGGTCAGTGGCTGGCGGGCTGATGAACCTCCTGGGTCAGCTTTCGGAGACAGGGAGCCAGAGCAGCGACAGCGGTGCGTGGGAGAGTCGGCGGGATGGGAAGCCAGTGGCTTGCGGATGGACAGACGAAGGACGATGACGAAGAGGATGAAGATGAAGCCGAGTGAGATGGCCAACGCCAGGTAAAGGAAGAACTTCTCTTTGTTTTCTGATAAATCAAACAAAAAATGAAAGAATGAATCAATCAATCAATCAATCAATCGATCAAGCAATCAAGGCCTTAGCTAGAGGGTGTTTTGGGTGTTTGAACACCCCAGAAATGGAAAATGTTAAAAAGCATATAACGCATTTACTAGCACATGATGTAAAAACCATGAAATAAAACCATGAAAACACCCCCCCCCCCCCCAAATGAAAAATGTAAAAAAAATAATAGAATGCATTCACTAGCACATTTTCGAAAATACATGAAATTAGGCAAAAAATGGTAAGAAAGCCGTTTCCGACGACTAAAAAACGTCAGAAATTCTCCCCCCCCCCAAAGAACCACCCCCCAAACCAAATCCTGGCTACGGCCTTGCAAACAATCAAGCAATTAATTAATCAATCAAATAAGTTCCGAAATTTTAATACCTAGGCCTATGTTACTATTTTCCGATTTTTAGCAAATTTCTTTGTAGGCCCTATTTGATTATACACAAAATAAAACTGGGAAACGTAGGCCTATTATATAAACTTGTATGGAATGTTAATTAAATTCCTGCTTTGCGTGTTTCTAGCTCTTGCTAAAAAAATGAGCAGTGAATCCATTGTGTTTTGTGCCTCGCAAAAATAGCTACGGACGCCCATTTCGTAGGTCTATTATGAATGTTATAACCAGTATAATTTATGTAATTATTATTCGACACAACATAATAGGATAATCAATGTAATCATCCTTCTAAGAAGTTCTATCATTTTACATAATTATAGTTGCAATAGTTCGACAATTGGTCTAAAGATGTAGGCTAGGCCTATAATTTTTTTAGGTCAATGATACCATACCGCTGATGTAATGGTAAGACCATGCCCAGTCCGATGACAAGTGGTTGAACCACATTGTTGACCATTTCGTCTGGTCAGTGGTTCTGGACATCGTCGTCAGATCATCATCCTCGGTCGTCTTGGCAACAGTTGCTATGGAAACTTCAAATTCATGACCAATCATCGTGTCTGAAGGAGTTCCTGTACAAAAAATTGCAACGACTGTTAATTAGTTATTTATTTAAATATGAAACTTATCGACCAATTGAATCGCATTTGCTTATTTCTATAGCAACATAATTATTTTATTATTAGGCCTAGACATGATCGAGGCCTACTCAATAGTCAATACTAGCAACTGGTCCAGAGCAACCACCTGTTATGTCTAACACGTAAAGCAAAAAACTTCATTGTTTCTCTAATTTTTTCAACGCATCCATAATTAATTATCGATGATGATGAGCCCTTATATATAGGCCTACTCCTATGAGGCCGAGGACTAATTAAAAAACTTTTTCCTAATGTCTCTTCTCAAACAGCTGGTATTTTCAGTGTAGGCCCTAACGACACTTGTGTGATAGGCCTAAGAAAGATAATTATTCACCCTCTTTCCTTAGCTACGCTTGAGACTGGCACTGCCTCGACTAGAGTCTAGACACAGCACAGATTCGGCGTGAAACTCCGATCCAGTGTCCGCGCTGCAGTCGGGAGTGCCTCTGAGTGGTGAGCTTGATAGGGCGCTATAACAAGTGCACATACAAGCATGCAAACAAACAGCGCTCGTGAATATGCTGGTGTCCTGCTCTTTCCTATCTACGGTAAGTCTACTTTAGAAATCTGTAGATTACGATTACGATTACGATTGAAATAAGAAAAACTCAAACAACTGGTTTGCAACGAGACTTTTAGTATTTATAATGCCGTGGAATTCTTTCAAACGGGTGTGCTGGTGAGCCGATAAATTCATTGCAATAATGAGCAACTTTGCCCAGCAGATGGCCTTGACTATTTCTAAACAACCTTTAAATGGCATCATTCCATTCGAAAGATGGCGGCAGCGTTCATCGGCATTATTGTTGTTGTCATTCATTCATTCATTCATTCATTCATTCATTCATTCATTCATTCATTCATTCATTCATTCATTCATTCATTCATTCATTCATTCATTCATTCATATAGCGTTCCTTCAAGTTAAAAAACTACTCAGAGGCGCTCCCGACTCCAACGCGCCGCCCCAAAAAGTTTTAAGTTTAGTAAGGAGCGATCTTGGTAGAGTCCCAGAGTGTAGGTAAAGCGCAAAAAGAAGGCCAGACCAGACCACGGGGCCAACCACAGAGAAGACGCGATTCTTCATGGTAGCAGTACGAGCAAAAGGAACCAAGAGGACTCCCTTATCAGCAGAGCGTTGTTGTATCATCATCATCATCATCATCATCATCATCATCATCATCATCATCATCATCATCATAATCATCATCATCATCATCATCACCACCACCACCACCACCACCACCACCATCACCACCACCACCACCATCATCATCATCATCATCATCATCATCATCATCATCATCTTCATCATCATCATCATCATCGTTGGTATCCTCATCATCGTTGTCGTCATCGTCATCATCACCATCATCATGCACACATTGGATAACTATCACAAACATCTAAGCAGGGCTTAAAGTGTGGCTGGACGGTCATGGACGGCGTCCATGCACTTATTTTAAAACCTGAACGCTGTCCTGCCATTTATTGGCCAACACATACTGGAAAGGTAAGGGGCGTCCAGGCACTTATTTGTATACACTTTAAGCACTGCATCTAAGGATAGTTGAAGTAATAGGATAGAATACTAAGAATACGATACAATACAATACAGATTCAACCATAAGTGCTAACTGGCCATGCTGTCAATTATTTTGTTAATGTAGGCAACAAAGCGTTTCGCCTGATTTTTTTAATTTAGCGAACATACAATACAATACAATACAATACAATACAATAGGCCTACAACGCATATAGGCCTGCAGTAGAACAGGATATTCTTTATTGGAAAACAATTGCAAACCGCATTTATGGCTCTCGCGAAACCTTCTTTAAAATATAGGCTACTAGAAAATTATTGCATCAGAAAACAAAGCGCAACTTAAATCGCATCATAATAATAATTCTCTAACCCGTTTCATCCGCTTCCAAATCTCCATGCGACGACTGCACCAATTCCGAAGTCACGGCCAGACCGATGACGATTTGAGTGGACACGTGGTCGACCTCCTCGGACAACCACTGGTCAGTTGCAGAACCAGACTGACCGTGGTCACCCCCATCCACAGCGGCAGCTGCCAACGCGGCAACAGGCGTTACCATAGCAACGACGGAAAATTCCCGCGACGTTCTCGTGGAAGACCTGGAACGAAATGGCGGTGGCGACGATGATGATGATGATGGTGATGATGGTGATGATGATGATGATGATGATGATGATGATGATGATGATGATGATGATGATGATGATGATGATGATGATGATGATGATGATGATGATGATGATGGCTTCCTCCTGGAGACGGAAGTGGACACCACCGCGTGTAATGGAATAGATTGCGTTTCCATGGTTACGGATTGGCATGGATCCGGAACGAGTGGAGAGGAGTGGTGGGAGGAGTTGGAGAAGACGGAACGGATGACGGACTTTACCACTGCATGAAGAACACGGAACATGGTGGAGATTATTTATTGGAATATAAACAAAGATTTCGAAAGTTTTTATTCGCTTCTATTTGTTAATAATTATTTATGATTGCTTCATTTTGATGCGTCATAATTCAGATGCTCGCTGCATATTATCTTCATTCCTTCATTCCTTCATTCGTAGGCCTAGCCTATCTTTGTTTATTTAACAATTCGTTCGTTGTTTTTTTTTCATTTTTCATTCGTTCATTCCTTTATTCACTCATTAATTACTTTTAATATTTGTTCATTTAATCTTTCATTTCTTCGTTCGTTCCTTTCTTCATTTCTTCATTTCTTATGCGTTAATTCATTTATTTCTTCATTTGCTCATCAGTTCATTTTTTCATTTGCTCGTTCATTCGTTCGTTCATTCTTGAATTTATCCGTTCCTTCATTCTCTCCTTCCTTCATTAAGCCTACTCATTCCTGCATTCATATCTTCGTTGATTTGTGTTCAAAACACATAAACATCGTCACTTCCAGAAA
>OX243811.1:6418731-6433731 GCA_945859605.1 Lumbricus rubellus | reverse complement strand
CGCTCCTTGACCGACCCGAGAAGGAGATTTACTAATAGTTATGACATCAACTGCAACTTAATAACATCATCCGACAACTTCCTATATATGGCCACAATATCATGTCTGCTGTTGCTCAGCCACTGCTTTCAAGCGAAGATTGGACATGTGCATACGATGTCTGTTATCGATCTTCCCTATCTCTGAATGGTCAATATGGGACAAAATTTGTGTGCGCTGGCACTTTAGGAGTGCCAACAAGCTCCTCCAACGCAGCGCTAGACAAACTACTCGATCATATCGGCAATTTGTTCATCGAAACGAAAAAGAAAGTTATTACATGAGGGAGTTATTTCGATGCTGTCGAACGAATTAGGCGTTTTAACAGCTTTAATGAAAACAACGATATTATTTTTATTATTAGGCTACTACTGCTATTCTTTATTGCCCCGAGGTAGGCTACATAAGTATGATCGCTCAGGGACTTGCACACTAATTAATCAAATTAAAACATCCAGAACGGCACCTAGTCATCAATAATTATTATTTATTAATAATATTATTATTATTATCATTATCATTGAGATTATTATCATTATTATTATTCTTTTAGCCCTGACTTCAATCCCCAGAGTCTTCGAAATTATATAAAAGCGGCGAGTGAGTGAGTTAGATATATAATTATTACTATTAGTAAGCACACTAGGGTATCTCTAAGTTTATGTTATTATACTATTTAAATGTCTTCATTGCCGTTCTTTGCCTTGGTAAGTAAGCAATCTACCAATTTCCATGATAACTGTCATCAATCCAGCTTCCATTTAAGAGGAAAATTTCATCTATCGGAATTCTGATAGGCAAGAATCATCGTCGACATTCCGACTTCTTTTTAACCAATTTTTTTTAATCAATCTAACTTCCATTCATGCAAGAATTTCCCGACCAGACCCACTTCTATTTTTTAAAAAACTTCATAGGCCCAGCTTCTACTGAGACAAAGACTTTGTTTCATCAATCCTATTTACGGAAGCATCTATTTTTATCAGTCCAACTTCGATGCAAGTAAAGAATTAGTCTCATCAAAGATGATCAAACCAAATTCCATCAGGGAAGCTATTATTTTCACCAATCCAGCTTCCATTCTGAATTGATAATATGAAATAATTTCATAATTTAACAACGTCAACTCTGGTAATACCGAAGAAAGTAAGTACGTAAGAACGATAAGAAAAAATGTTATGGTAGAAGTTGTGACCAGAAAGATGGTTGAAAGAGCTGGTCATAGTTTTGACAAAGCAATTAACGTTCAAGAAATACGTGCGTATGGAGAACAGTTTTCGCCACATTCCGCCATCTGCAAGTCTTTTGGGAGCGCGCCCATGCAGGGATCAGCGAAGAAATCTAGTCCAGTAGGGCAACCGTTGTTATTGCTTAAAATTACAGACAGTCTCCGGTTCTAATTATCTAGCTCCTGTTTTCTTAGCTGATGGTGAAGGAAGGAATGGTGCTAATGAGAGTTTAGGTGCAACACGATTTACCCTGCGTGATTGGTCAAAGAGCGAGAGAGAGACAGACGGACAAAGACGGATACAAATGGAAGGAAGGGGATACAAACAGACAAGCGGACAAGTTTTAGGCAGACACACAGAGAGACAACAAATGGACAAGCGGGCCGACAGAGAGAGAGAGACACACGGACAGATAGATAAACAGACACAAACAGACTTTGAGATGGGAAAAGCCAACATAAATAATGAGACTGTTGGAAGCACAGAGAGAAGCCGAGACAGACAGACAAAACATATATTCAGACATAAATAACGACAGACAGACATATAGACAATTAGACATACATATATATACTAGCAGACAGTCAGACATACATGTATAGATATAAAGGCAGGCAGATACATACCCACATGCAGAGTGTTACAGACAGACAGATATACATGTACAATTGTACATACAAATGGGCATACATATATACATGCAGACAGACGGCGATTTACAGATATACAGACATTAGACATACATGCTAACAGGCATACAGTCAGACATACAGATGGAAGGACAGGCAGATACATACACAAATACAGAGTCTTACAGACAGACAGACAGTCAGACGGACAGAGTGACCTACCCTGATGACCATCATCATCGTGAGTGAGTCGTATTGCTGCTGATGCTGCTGCTGCTGATGATGCTGATGCTGCTGATGCTGAGCAGTGTGATGGAGTGGCTGATGCTTGGATCTGAGCGGAGTGGATGACGAGATATTTAGTCTTAGGACAAGACAACCTCAGTCGATCCAACTCACAGGCGACTGTCTCTCGAAATTCCTCTGAAATTAATGGACAGATAAACACAACATCAGCTGTCAGATCATCAGCACCGGCTGCGACTATTCATGACTAATTATCATGATGGCCATGATGATATGGTTATGATGGTAGTTGTAGAGGTTGTGATTGTGGTAGCTGTGGCGTTGGCAATGATGATGATGATGATGATGATGATGATGGTTATGATGATGATGACGACGACGACGACGAAGATGATGACGATGATGGTGATGGTAGTGGCGTTGGTATTGGTGGTGGTGGTGATGGTTGTGGTAATGGTGGTGGTGGTGGTGGTGGTGGTGGTGGTGGTGGTGGTGGTGGTGGTGGTGGTGATGGTGGTGGTGGTGGTGGTGGTAGTGATGGTGGTGGTGGCTGTGGTGGTAGTGATAATGGTGATATTGGTATATAAACGACTTTGCCTATGGTAGTGTTGTCTCACTGGTAGAGAGGATTGGTGTGTGCATGACGCCCATGAGACCCGTCGCACCTTAAATATCAACGCACGTACCTGGTGTGCATTTATATGCCGCCTCTAGATAAGCACCGATCACTTTGCTGCACGCATTGCCACTTCCGCTTCCGTCGACCGACAGAGAAAGAAGCTGAAACAAGGGCAAAAGAACAAATCATTCAGACAAAAAACACGAAGAAGGCACACATGTCATTGCTGGAATCATCAATCATCATTATAACCGTCGTCGTTGTTGATAGAATTGTCGAGGGAACAACAGGGAAACTGTCGATTACGACTTTAATATTTACTATCATCATCATCATCATCATCATCATCATCATCATCATCATCATCATCATCATCATCATCATCACGAATCATAAATTGTAATTCATGATATTCATCATCGTGTTGTGGTAAACGACATTTCCATCATCACGAATGGTCGTCTTCATCATCATCTTATACATGGGTCATCACCGCTGTCGTTCTTGTCATCTTTATCATCATTATCATCATCATTGTCACCTTCATATTCTTTGCCAAACGTAATATCAGCATCTCATCATCGTCATCAACATCAGAAATAAAAAGCAGCATATTAATAATAATCAACTATCATCACAAAAATATTTCATCATTTACTATTGGTCAACATCATCATTATCATCATCATTGTCACCTTCATATTCTTTGCCAAACGTAATATCAGCATCTCATCATCGTCATCAACATCAGAAATAAAAAGCAGCATATTAATAATAATCAACTATCATAACAAAAATATTTCATCATTTACTATTGGTCAACATCATCATTATCATCATCATTGTCACCTTCATATTCTTTGCCAAACGTAATATCAGCATCTCATCATCGTCATCAACATCAGAAATAAAAAGCAGCATATTAATAATAATCAACTATCATCACAAAAATATTTCATCATTTACTATTGGTCAACATCATCATTATCATCATCATTGTCACCTTCATATTCTTTGCCAAACGTAATATCAGCATCTCATCATCGTCATCAACATCAGAAATAAAAGGCAGCATATTAATAATAATCAACTATCATCACAAAAATATTTCATCATTTACTATTGGTCAACATCATCATTATCATCAACAATAGTAACAATAAAATTAGAAATGAGAACAATCACCATGTTTTAAACAAATCAATCATCATCATCATCATCATGAGGAATAATATTCATCATCACAAAGAACAATAATCATTAACAATAATCATCTTCATCACAGCTATCACATTCCTCATCACTACAGCCATAGAACGTCAAACATCAATCCTACCGTTACGATGATGATGATGACAACGACGACGATGACGTTGCTCCGACTCGAACAATGACACCTCAATAGCATGGCTTCACGTGTACAGGATACCACAGCAGTATCATTCGCTCTTCGACTAAAGTATCCACTGATCATCAATGATACCATCCGCTATCGCATCTAGCATCACCATATCATGCAGCTGAGCTATCCGCTATCGCATCTATTATAGTATCACCATATCATGCAGCTGACCAGTGATATTTCAGTTCTAAAAATAATTCACAATTTCAGTTCTAATTCAGTTCTAAGACTCTAATTTCAGTTCTATTTCTATTCCTATTCTGAAAATAATTCCTATTTCAGTTCTAATTCAAGTTCTGAAATAATTTCAGTTCTAATTCAAGTTCTGAAATAATTTAAGTTATAATTTAAGTTCAGAAATAAATTAAATAATTTCATTTCTATGGGTCTAATAAAAGTTCTAAAATAATGTCAGTTCTGGAATGGACAATCTTCGACGGCTAAACAGATCTCCTATGTTGAAAATTGCGGTCAAAATTTCAATATCTCTACTTTTAAGACAAATGTCCGAAGTCAATGATATTGGTTATGAATCTTGAAATAATTATGAGGAATGGTCTATCCACTGTGTTAAAATCATCTAGAAATAAATTTAAAAAATACCCCAGTACAGGCTACCATCCAAGTGCTACGATTCTGCCTGCACGCTGCAGTTCGTCACTGCAATGTGTACGCAAGTCTCTGATCCATTAATCAGTTTCAAAATCAGAGATGTTCCAATAGCCAGCCACAAAATGGCCAGTAGACATATCTTACCCCTCTCCTCATCCTCATAATTATGTCCTATCCCAAGCATCTAGTTAAGTTAGATCCTTTATGTTTATCTAGAAGTCTAGGTATTATGAGTCTTACCCTATCAGCATAATTATTATTGCCAAGACTGTATTGAAGTGTCAAAATGTCAAACTCGATTTAAGCAGTATGCTGCCACTGATGCTTGATATGTGTGCAAGATCAAACCACACCTTGGGTATCTATAGGCTCATGTTCAAATATTCACCCTCGCCCCTCCCCTAATTCCATACAGGCTATGCATCAATGCACCTGTAATTAACTTCCTTCGTCCTGTGTTCAGTGGTGCCCAGCCATCCGTCACATGAATTACTCAATTGTCAGGTTGTTTGACTAACGATCCTGTGTCTTACTGTACGATGGCCCCTTTGTTTGAATGATTCAGAAAGCAAACGAAGTATCTTAATTAGTTGTCTGGGGGGAGGGGAAATATTTCCGCGAAGATTACTGGGTTCTCATAAATGGATTGTCTGACTTTATACAGACATGCACAGAAATCATCATAGTGTAATAATTTTCGTTCTGAAATAATTCCTATTTCTATTCCTATTTCACTTCTCTGAGGTGTATTTCAGTTCTAATTCTATTCTCGTTCTTTTCGTTCTTATTCACGTTAACGGAAATTCATAATTTTACTTCTAATTTCTATTTCCGTTAATGAAAATATCACTGCAGCTGACTCATGAGTTGCAGAGGAGGGAGATTGTGCAAAGCCTCAGCTGTATCAACAAAGTAGCAATTAGAGGCCTAACTATTTCCGCCTCTTGCAGTATATCTTGGTTGCAAGCCAATTGTAGTACAGGCCTAATAGTGGCCTGTAATATTATAGTCCTCTGTTGTAAGTTAGGTAACGACAATTTTAAATACTATAAATTATAAAGCGCGATGATCTCTTCTAATTCCACATCGTAACGTAGCCTGCTTCGTAGTGTAATCCAAAAACCTGTTATAATCCGCTGTTGTGGTGCATGTACACCAATGCTACCATGTTACTTCACATCTTATTGCAGTAGGATACAATACAGAACCGACGTAACACTGATATCACTAGTACATTTCGCCAATGACTTGTAGCCTCAAGAACTGTAGTTGAATAAAGTAGTTAGTAGATTAATATTCACCACAAAGTGTAAATTCCACTGTACGTCACACAGTGTAGCCGAAAGTGTAGTGGTAATCCGTTAAGCTCATACTACATTATACCATCCGTTGGTGTAGTCGCAAGTACCCAATCGCATCTCCTTTCTCTGGTGTAGAACTCTGCAAGTTTGTCAAGTACCCAAGTATCAAGTCAGTGTAGATGCAGTAGCATACTTTCCTATGGCGCAGTTGTTAGTATCCAGATACCCAGTCAGCGTATATGTAGTACTTTTCCTGGTGTAGCTGCAAGAACCAAGTACCCAGTCATGGCAGATGAAGTATCGTTCTCTGGTGCATTTACGAGTAGCCTACACATACCACGTAAGTATAGATGTAGCCTAGTAATTTCCCATGGAGCAGCTATAGGCTGTAGCTACAACTTACAATCCTACATTACTGTTTAAATTAACGTCACAGTGTCGCGTCAATGATGACCACTGCCACCCTCCTCTTTCCTCACACTTGGGACTGGCACTGCCACAGTACAAGCATATCTACAAGCACCCAATAATACTAGACGTAGCGCAATCCACTCGAGTATAATAATACTCGTCGTGTAACTATAGCTCTTCGTATAGCATCCAAATCTCTCAACTACACGACTGTCACAAACCGTCTTCAGAATTGCCAACCGTCTACAAAGAAAACATGCGAGAATGACACACGCTGACTCCCCCTAGCGGTCTTCAGTGGAAGTATAATCTGAATGTGCGGAAATCCCAGCGCATCAACACAAACATCCGAACGTTAGATGGCGTGCGTGTGTCTACCACTGATGCCAGTCTATGCCAGGGATGCCAGTCTATGCCAGGGATGCCAGTCTATGCCAGTGATGCCAGTCTATGCCAGTGATGCCAGACTATGCCAGTGATGCGGCGGGCAGTAACGAGCGTCTGCCGCTGAATCCGTTCGCATCAATCCTCGTCCCATCCCATAATAGACGAAGCAGGAAATTATCGACAGGTGGCGTAAGGCGCATGCTTTTGTCCGATGAAACCTATATCACTGCCGATGAAATTAATTAAATTAATTGGATTAATTAATTACATTAATCAAGGCAGAATGATGAAAATAATTAAAGTAATCTAAATATTTTATTTTATTTAATTACATCATGGCCAAGCCAGGATGCTGAAATTAATTTAATTAATTGCATTAATTTACTTATTTATTAATTTCTTAATTAATTAATATAATTAATTGCACCAAGAAAGGCTGAATTGTGAAGATGATTAAATTAATTAAATCAATTAATTGCAATAATCAAACATCGAAGCATGCAATTAACATTTCCGCACTCATTAATTAACTTGTACTCAACATGCAATGATGAGCAATCTATCTAGTCGATGTTGCTGAGCAATTGAGAGTGAAGGCCCTGCTCACGATCCCCACCCAGCAACCATCATCTTGGAGAAGAATCGAACCCACTATTTGCGTTTACAAGCGACGCGCTCTAACCAATCGGGTACCATGCCCCCCCCCGCCAACAGCAAGAGGGACGTGCATCACAACCGATGCATCGAGTCAATCGACAAGTCGTCGTCGTCGTCATCATCGTCGTCGTTGTTGCTGCATGCGTTGATAAGAATGAGTTCTGACCAAGTGCGTGCACACACACACACACACACACGTCGTATACGCGCATCTCTCCTCCATCTGAATGCCAAATGCAAACAGCAGCAGCAGCAGCAGCAGCAGCAACATCCGAACAATCATCGGCTTTAGACGCTGCTGCATCCATGCACGCACTATCGTCACCGTCTTCAATCATCCATTCCTACTTCTCCTCCTCATCTTCTTCCTCCTCTTTCTCCTCATCTTCCTCTTTGTCTTCCTCCTCCTCTTCCTTAACATCTCCCTCCTCCTTCTCTTCCTCCTCCTCTTCCTCCTTCTCTTTATCCTCCTCTTTCTCCTCATCCTTATCATGCTCCATCTCCTCTTTCTCCTTTTTCCTCTTTCACCTGCTCCTCCCTCTACTCTTTATACTCCTCTCATGATTTCCCTTCACCTCTTCCTTCTCCTCTTCCACCGTCTGTCATCACCTTCCATTGCACTGTTAATCTTCCTTCCTCTGTTTCCCTTCTGCTCCTCCTCTTCCTCCTCTTCCTCCTCCTCCTTTTCCTCCTCCTCCTCCTCCTCCTCCTCCTCCTCCTTCCTGCAGCCTGTTCCCTTCCATAGGTCATATTTTTATTAACCCTCTGATGGTCAAATGGGTCAATTGACTCATTGCGATCACAACGCTTTCATTACCTACCCTCTCCCGTATATAGATATAGATGTCTCTTTCTGCCTTCGTCAATGAGCTTGTCTTTGCCTGCCTGCCTGCCTGCCTGCCTGCCTGCCTGCCTGCATGCATGCCTGCCTGCCTGCATGCCTGCCTGCATGCCTGCCTGAAAACTTGCCTTCCTTCCTCTCTTCCTTCCTCTCTTCCTTCCTTCCTTCCTTCCTTCCTTCCTTCCTTCCATCCTTCCATCCTTCCATCCTTCCATCCTTCCATCCATCCATCCATCCATCCTTCCTCCCTCCCTCCCTCCCTCCCTCCCTCCCTCCCTCCCTCCCTCCCTCCCTCCCTCCCTCCCTCCCTCCCTCCCTCCCTCCCTCCCTCCCTCCCTCCCTCCCTCCCTCCCTCCCTCCCTCCCTCCCTCCCTCCCTCCCTCCCTCCCTCCCTCCCTCCCTCCCTCCCTCCCTCCCTCCCTCCCTCCCTCCCTCCCTCCCTCCCTCCCTCCCTCCCTCCCTCCCTCCCTCCCTCCCTCCTTCCTTCCTTCCTTCCTTCCTTCCTTCCTTCCTTCCTTCCTTCCTTCCTTCCTTCCTTCCTTCCTTCCTTCCTTCCTTCCTTCCTTCCTGTAACAGTCTGTTTGTTTGCCCATCCGCCTGCCTACCCACGACTGCCCCTTCCCCATGAAACATTATACCCTCGGCGCCCTGTAGTCCGACATATTGGCCAGTAAATGAAGCCAGCGAGAGACGACATAATTCGGCCGTCGTCGTCGTCATCGTCGTCGTCGTTGGATGGCGCCACATGCAGTCCACACGGACGACACCTAACGTCATCAACACGCATCGCCAGAACACCATCGAATGGACTTAGTTTTATTATCCACGCCACAATACCCTCCCCTTGCCTTCCCTTGCCTTCCCTTGCCTTTGTCTTTGTATGTCTCTGTCTCTGTCTGTCTCTGTCTGTCTCTATGTCTCTCTATGTCTGTCTGTCTGTCTGTCTGTCTGTCTGTCTTTCTCTGCCTCTCTCTGTCTCTCTCTGTCTCAGTCTCAGTCTCTGTATCTGTCTCTGTCTCTCTCTGTCCTTTCGTCCGTCTATGTCTGTCTGCATGTCTGGCTGTGTGGCTCTCTGTTTCTCCGTCCGCTTCCACGTCCAAAGGTCAGGCTGTCCTTTTGTCCTTTCGTCCATCCATTCGTCGGTCCTTTCATGCTTTCATTGCTACGTCCTTTTACCAGTTGGCATACATTTCTCTTGTCCGTTCTTACTTTGGTTTATTTGATTTGTCCGTTATTTCGTCCGTTCTTTTTTCAACTCATTCTATAGTTAGTCCTTTCTTCCATCGTTTCTTCCTTCTCATCCGTCAGTACGACTATTTAGACGTCCATCGGGCATTTCGTCCGCTTGTCCTTCCTTTGCCATTTCGTCCGCTTGTCCTTCCTTTGCCATTTCGTCCGCTTCAAAATGGCAAAGGAAGGACAAGCGGACCGCTTGTCCTTCCTTTGCCATTTCGTCCGCTTGTCCTTCCTTTGCCATTTCGTCCGCTTGTCCTTTCTTTGTTCTCGTCAGTCTGTCCTTCCTTCGTCTTTTGTCCTTTCGTCAGTTTGTCCTTCCTTCGTCCTTTGATCCATTTGTCTTTCCTTCGTTTTTCGTCCGTCCTCGCTCGACCCAATGCAATATGAAGAAGAAGAAGAAGAATCTAATGGAATCTAGTCGAAGAGAGAAGATATAGAGGCCAACCACAGCAGACGCAACACAGCCATCGACAAATGGAATCAGTCCAGCAGATGTCCCTGTATTATTTAATTTTTTGTGTGTACTGTCTCCAGTCTATACATAATTTTATATGCCAAGTATACACAATTACACATGTATGCTATATATCACTACCATGTTAACCACAGAACAATTCATACAAACAGCATTACCTTAAACTACAGAATAAACAGACTATATATATATGATGTATGTTATATATATATATAATATATCACATATATATCATATATATTATATCTATATTTGTAATAACAGCACAGCTCACTGGGTAAGCCGTGCACGTTTATATAATAATTATTGCATCAGAACTTCGTCGGGATAAATGCGCTATATAAATTTATGTGAACGTAACGTTCAATTAACGTCTTGCGCAACGCAAGTCATTAATTGTCTCAATAAACACAGCACTAGCACGTTTAGACTATTTATGCATGCATATAACCGATATATAAAAATAATATTTCTAATATTTAATATATTTATATACGAATAGAAGCGTAAGGGACTTACGCATCTTAAGCTATATTGGCCTATTGGCCATAATACGTATATATAACCAATACCGAGAATATTGCTGAGTGGCACCATGTATATAGCACCCCTTCTCTCTCTCTCTCTCATATGCCGTCGCTTCTGGCTGGATGGAGAGATGCACAAAGACCAGACGTCGCAGGCATACGTGCCTCGTCCAGGGTATTGACAAGCGGACGAAAATAACTGGTGCTAAATCGGTTCCGGGCGCAAACGGTTCAGGAAATATTCTGATTGGTGCACGTGACCAGAACACGAGATCTGTTTCTAAAAATGGAACTGTTCTGTTGTGGCTGTTCGTAGCATACAAAAGTATGGCCTTCATACTAAGATCATATTTATATTCTTTACACTCCGTTCTTATATAACACTGCACAGACTCCTTGCCTTCCAGTATAACTGACCGGTCACGGCTAAGCAGCACTATAAAAGTTACAAATTACAACACATTATTTCACGTGTCAAGCAATTTTCTCCTATAAAATATTCGAGTGCTTTACAAAATCACGTGACCCCAATTCCCGAAATAGATTTTCCGCCAAATCACGAATTCATTTTCCTATAGGTGAAAACAAAATTATTTGCGCAAATCCAATTTTTATATTAAATTTGTCTTCAAATGTCGTGTCCTGGATTTGACCGACCACTCTATCCTAGATTCCAAGGTTCTAAAGCCCGATAGAAAGATTGTTGGATTTTGGTACATTCTCCACTTTCGTCACCTCGGGTGATCTAGTTGTGGGGGGATTCAAGCAGAGCAGACGATCCATTCATTTTAACAAAGCAACAGGATATATGCCTATACTAAAAAATTGGCTCACTCCGTTGTGCCGCAAGTGAGCGGACGCGGAATCTTTTACGCGCCGGTAGCTACTTCGCACAACACCCTGGCTGGACGCAGACGAGGGAAGACAAGGAAGGGGGCGGCGGGTGACACGAGGTGGGTGGACCAAGCGACCAACCGACCGAGCAAGCGAGCGAGCGACCAGCCCCTGCGTGTGTCATTAGGTCGGCGATCAATAAGTTTTCCCAGGAACGAAATGCGAATTGCGCTTTGATGAGAAGAAAGAAGACGTCTTTTTATAGAGTGGCTTATTAAGGACGCGTTCTTGTCTGTATACACAGATACAGATAGATGGAAGCAGAGACATATGAAGAGGGGAAAAGGGGAGACAGAGAGAGACAAACAGAGAGAGAGACATAGAGAGAGACAGATACAGAGACAGATACAAAGACAGTGACAGAGAGGTACAGAAACACACAGACAGAGAGACAGACAGACATAGAGAAACAGATACGGACAGACATACAGACACAGAGGCAGAGAGAGACAGATAGAACGACAGATGGACAGAGCGAAACGAGTGAGTGAGAGAGAGAGAGATGGAGCAAAGGTAAAAAGGGAGGGATGCAGATAAATAGACAGTGAGGGCAGAGAGGAGAGAGAGAGAGAGAGAGAGACACACACACACACACACACACACACACACACAGACAGAAGACAGAGAAGAGAGATGGGCGATTGACAAATAGATAACTGCAGAGACAGAGAGACCGACTTGACCAAAATTAATGGTTCTTGGATGACTGGCTGAGAAATAGACTGTGTTGTACAGACAGAGGCAGACAGATAGACACACACACAGACAGACGGACGGACAGACGGATATACATAAAGACAGACAGGCAGACAGAGGTTAGTAGCCTTGCATATTTAGAACTGCATCACTGCATGTAAGCAGATGGCTCATTTAGAATTCCCTATTAGCTACAATGCTACATTCTTGTAAGCATAAGATAAACATTGTGTAGTGTGTATAATAATTATACACAATCGATTAGCACTTGTGAATAACACGAATGGCAGACAATAGCAAGAATTTGGTCTTCTAATGGATACAGCAGACAGACATGCAATTGAAGATTCTCTCGCCCCAACTTATTGCATCCACTTCACGACGTAATGCAATGTAATGTAATGTAATGCAATGTAATGCAATGTAATGTAATGCAAAGCAATGTAATGCAATGCAATGTAATGCAATGTAATGCAATGTAATGCAAAGCAATGTAATGCAATGCAATGTAATGCAATGCAATGCAATGCAATGTAATGCAATGTAATGCAATGTAATGCAATGTAATGCAATGTAATGCAAAGCAATGTAATGCAATGCAATGTAATGCAATGCAATGCAATGCAATGTAATGCAATGTAATGTAATGCAATGTAATGTAATGTAATGCAATGTAATGCAATGTAATGCAATGTAATGTAATGCAATGTAATGCAATGTAATGCAATGTAATGCAATGTAATGCAATGTAATGCGATGCAATGTAATGTAATGTAATGCACGACCAAAAACTAATGACTGCTGACAACTGACTGACGAATGACATGTGTATACATGTACGAGTACAATATTTTATAATAGCTTAATATTATAATGTAAAAATATACATTCATTCGTATCTACAACGTACAGACCATATACTTTGGCCTATGTACCTTTACCTTAGTCCTTCCGTGCAGGACTCAGGCTGAGGACTGCACATCGGCAGCGCTTAAAATGTAAAAACAAATAAGTTCCAGGCTGTATGCTTGCCAATAAGTGGCAGGACGGCATTCAGATTTTAGAATAAGTGCATGGACGCCGTCCATGACCGTCCAGTCACACTTGCACATCGGGAAACGCAGTTTCTCCATTCTCCTCTGTTCATCGCCACCCCGACGACAGTTTTCGTTCCACGTCTTTTAGTGAATTTTCTGCATTGTTTCTGTTGCTGACTTAGCTGTCTTACCTGGGTGGGATGCAAGCCCAAAGCAGAACCAGGACTCCTTTATCCCGGCTTAGGACAGGCACAGATCAGCCCTAGGGTAGCCTGGGGCAGAGAGTACTGTGCAAATAAATACCACCTATAAATCTTATGCAGCGTACATTCACATTGTATAGCCTTGTATCTAATCTAATCTAATCTAAAATGGACAGTTGTAAAGCGCTTCTCACAGCAGACTTATTCAGAAGCGCTCTCAGCGTGACAGGTCCGTAAAAAGAGAAATGTCTTCAAGCAGCGAAAAGACGCAGGTGAATAATGAATATCCCACCAGAATCCTGCAACGAATTGCGGGGGCGGGGAGGGGTCATTTCGACATTGAGGGACCCACGATATATAGCAAAAGCCCGATGCTGGGTTAATGAGGTTCGTGACCGATGTACAAAATAGATCAAGGCGGTCAGCAGAACGAAGAGGGCGTAAAGATCGTGCAGAGAGCGGCTTGCACAGTCATTAAGTCACAGAGGTAATTAGGCGCTATAGGCATACGTGTCTTTAGCTTACACATGCGGTCAAAAGCATGCATCTACATGTAAATGTATAATTATGTATGCTAACAAGATTTTAAATTAATATATCATGCATGTTACATGTAAAATCTATAGACAATACATATATATATATATAATTATATTGTATATATATATATATATATCGTATAAAAATTTTAGAGGAGAGAAAGACGAGGATACACTATAACAGAGAGGATGGCAGAGCGAACTGATGGGGAAAGTCCATTCTATACGAAGGAACCAATGCATGCAAGTGATCTGGATTGAGCCATGGCAGTCCTGACACGGGGCAGATCTTGGTATGTGCGCATGTGTGTATGTATGCTTGTGTTTGTGTGGGTGGGTGGTGTACGTGTCAGGCATAAATATACACATTAACTGCAGTATGAGAATTGTGGAAAAATAACTGGGGGGGTTGGCCTATGATAAACTTGAAATTGGGGTATGAAAAACATACTTTAACATGGGGCTCTAAAAAAGACTGGGGGGGGTTGAACCCCCAACCCCCGGCAATTCTCACCCTGATTAACTGTATGGTTTTCACCCCCTATATCTGCAGTGGTGAAGAATTAAGTCAAGCATAGCCGTGAACCGCGCGATACTGAGACCATAAAAGAATTATGAATGGAATGAATAGCGCGCCCACACATACACATAATTGTACAGGAGACACAATTATAATTATACAATAACTCAATAATTTCTTACTTAGGTTTGATCGTTTAATTAACTATGAATAATTAATTATCTACCTATAAATAGCGCCAGTGATGTATCATAATATTAAACTCCGCCACTGTTTGCACTCTGACAGTGCCAGTCCCAAGCCTTGCTAAAGGAGGAGGGCGACACTAATCATCTTTGAAATGACAGTGTCGTTAGACAGCAGCAAGCGTATCATATATTTATTATTTAACGCGCATGACATCTCATTCACCGAATGTGGTGCTAAATTGAACCAAGTGCCAATCAGCTAATCTCGATTCGTCACTGGCGGCAATGTTTTGATAAATCGATAAAAACCAG
>OX243811.1:6318242-6418531 GCA_945859605.1 Lumbricus rubellus | reverse complement strand
ATCGCAGAGGAAGGATATTAGCAACGATGGCTTTTAATGGGGCCACGGTTGCCGAGTGGATGGAGGGGTTGACCTGTAAGGGGAAGTGCTGGGGTTCGAGTTTCTAGTGGAGAAGATCGATTGGGATCGACAAGATTTACGCTCAATCGTAGGGGTCGTATCAAATGCTATGAGTTCAGTGATCGTCACTGATCAATTTCCAACTGACCTTCTTTGCATTGTATTGTATTGCGTCGTTTTGTATTTTATTGCACCGTATCATTTTGTATTGCATCGTGTTTTATCGTTTTGCATTGCACTGTATTGTATCGTATTGTATTGAATTGTAGGCCTATTGAATTGAATCGTACTGCATTGTATTGTAACGTATCGTACTATTATTATATTGTAGAGTTGTAAACAATGCAAATCCGATATCTGTTTGAAGCGCCAATCAAACAGGTGCGTCCGAGAGACCAGTTCTATAATACTGGCGCCAAATCAACTGTATTGATATAGCGCAAGAGTAAAGTCTCTTGGTCGATGTTGGCTCTATAGGTCATCCGGGTGCGGTTCCAGCCGATGGGAATTTGTATGGTCATCGGTTGGTACATAGGAGCTGAATGAGGATGTGCGTATGTGCACTTGTTATAGCGCCCCTTCAAGATTTTTATTCAATTGCGAGTGAAGGACTTGTCCAAGGTCCCTACGCGGCGACTTGAGGTGGATTCTAACCTGCAACCCTCCGGCTGCAGGGCAACGGACACGAATGGCATGTTTGCTATACTGACCACCATAGCTTTCGAGCTGCACTGCGAAAACATGACTAATGAACAACACGTTGGTGTGCAAACTGTGCATGTATGCGTGTCTGTATGCATCGATGTACGTGTGCGTCTGTGCATGTATACGCGTTGCCGTTTGACCTCCCTTGGATACTCCGTGCGAGTTGATCCTTAACCCAAGCAAATGCACACTGTAGTTCGTCTGGTCTGATTATTTAGCACCGGGCTAAGTAGGATGCGGAAATTTCCGGTTTACTACGAGTCTACGACGCACAGCAATGCGACGGAAACGAATTATGCTTAATGCCACTAAATTAGTGTAATTAAAGGGCAACACAGCCATTAGGGAAACGTTCGATGTCCCTGTAGGTACACTTAGTACAAAGGCTGGAGGAAACAGCGTTATAAATACTATAGGACTACTTTCATATAGAAATATTGTGGGGTGTGTAAAGACCTACTGTACGAACCCAAGCAGTGCCAGTCCCAAGCCTGGATGAAAGGAGGGCGATGTTAATGGTCTTTGTTAAACTATTAGGCCTACCACTAAGCTGACTCTGAGGCAGCCATAGGTACGGCGTGTTAGCGATTTCATTTTCTTAGCCTCTGCATATGAGGATGGGTGACAAATCCTCTCCCTCGCCGTCTAGTCTTCTCACCGACAGTGTACGGTCATTGTTCCAATTATTGTAGTCGAATAATTATTGTATAAGGTGTACACTGTACACAGGTATACATGTAGAGAATTATGCGTTATAAGGCTACAATACGTTACAATAAAGGATGCCTAACAGAACGCTATGATAATCATCGTATGACCTCACACTTAAATTAATTATTCACATAATATAATGATCTCACATTTAAGAGGCATAGTTCTGTTGTCATTTCTATAGCGCAATTATTGACAGTTGCTAATGGACCATCATTTAACTCGTTTGATATTTTTTCTTAGAAAATTGTACAATTCGGAAATTTATTGCCTCTGGTCAATACTCCAGATTGTCTGACCATGTTACCGTCATAATTAATGTTCCATTACACGCAAGTCCTATCGGAAAATAGCTTACCTTAATTTTTCTCCAAGCACGCGATCTCTTTGAATCTGCTCGGCTCTTACTAAGTGGAGTAATAAATCTAGGAAGAGACACAGACGAACAAACACAGAAACAGAAACCTCTTAGACAGAGAGAGACGGACAGAAAAGGACAGACGGACAGATACAACGACAGTGTGTGTGTATGTGTGTATGTGTGTGTGTGAGAGAGAGAGACACAGAGACAGAGACACAGAGAGACAGAGAGACAGAGAGGGAGAGAGAGAGACACACACAGAGACAGAGACACAGAGACACAGAGACACAGAGAGACAGAGAGACAGAGAGGGAGAGAGAGACACACACACAGAGACAGAGACACAGAGACACAGAGACACAGAGACACAGAGAGGGAGAAAGGGAGAGAGAGACAGAGAGACAGAAAGACAACGAGACAGAGAGAGAGAGGGAGAGAGAGACAGAGAGACAGACAGAGACAGAGACAGAGACAGAGAGAGAGAGAGAGAGAGAAGAGGAGAGAGAGAGAGAGAGAGAGAGAGAGAGAGAGAGAGAGAGAGAGAGAGAGGGAGAGAGAGAGAGAGAGAGAGAGAGAGAGAGAGGAGAGAGAGAGAGAGAGAGAGAGAGAGAGAGAGAGAGAGAGAGAGAGAGAGAGAGAGAGAGAGAGTCAGAAGCAGGCACAGAAAGTGAAACTGAAACCCAGAGACAGAAAACAACAGAGAGACAGAAACATGGAAAACAGACAGTGAAAGACAAAGAGGAAAAAATCGAAAGACCCACACACAAAGACAGACAGAGATAGACAGAGAGATACAGACAAATAGAGGCAAACAGGCAGAAACAGAGAAACAGAGACATTGAAAGAAATAGAGATACAGATACAGATAAAAGCTTGCACGAGTAGGACGTTCCCTTGTCACAGATAATAGGATTAGGATTATAATCCTATTAATCCTGACAACAACATATAGGCCTATATATATTATAATAATATATAAACTTTGTATAATATATACGTGTATATTTTATATATTTTATGTGTGTGTGTGTGTGTGCGTGTGTGTGTGTGTGTGTGTGTGTGCGTGCGTGTGTGTGTACATAATTACAGATGCGGAGAAAGACCATCAAAGCTCATTCATTTCGTAGCAACCGATGACGCGATACTTCATAATTATAGCCACCAATAAGAAAAGAAACAGAAGAGACACTCAAGATCAGTCCAGCTTGTGAGAGATTCCTCAATCGGAATGTCAATACGAGAGCATAGGCTATAATTATTATGTCTGTTGGATTCTCGTTCCGTTTCCATGACTCACAATGCAAATAGCTTCAGGCGATGGACACAGAAATATCTGCGATGTGTATACAAGTGAAGAACCAAATAATTATACGATCAGTCGACGATTCGCTTAATTGCTGGTCGCCAGAGGGAAGAATGACGGCAATCTATTGACTTCAAAAATAACACCATTTTTAATTACAATTCATAGAACTGTTAGTATATTATAATATATATATAATATATACTATGTATTTATACATATGCATACAACCGATATGCGTGAATAATTATGGTTGTATACACATTACACTGTCATCATCTCATCGTTTGACAGTCTGACTGGTAACTGACAACTCTGGTCCTTGGGGATCATGCACATTGCACAGCCCAAAGGAATAGCCTACAGTACTGTTGACAGAAGCGTGTCACAACTGAACAGTAACATCATCCTTTATCAGTCCATGCCATGGCTTAGCGGACTTAGACTCATTCATTCATTCATTCATTCATTCATTCATTCATTCATTCATTCATTCATTCATTCATTCATTCATTCATTCATTCATTCATTCATTCAGAAACTACTCAGAGGCTCTCCCAGCCCAGACACGAGCAAAGAAAAAAGACTTGAGTGATTTAGACATCTTGATAAACATGATGCCAATAACAATTACCTATACATGTTTATGCTCGGGTCTTTCGTATTACGTAGGTTCGTTCTCAATTCCAATAATTTGTCGCTTCGGCCTACGTGACATGTAGCCCCCCCTCCACACGGTCTCTTAAGCCTGGCATCGAAGCAATTGATGGCGTGTTTGCACCAGTCGTTAATTAATGATTAGACTGCAAAGACGGTCATCTGTTTTCCGACGGTTTGATTCCTACGAGGCATTCGACCTTCTTGACCAACCGACGGCCTACGAATAGGCAAAGGTGGACTAAACTGAAGATTCTAATGAAGAATGTTTGTTTAGCCGTGGTTTGGTCTGAAATGAATGAATGAATGAATGAATGAATGAATGAATGAATGAATGAATAATTGCTTCTTGGGTTGGCGGAGTATGTAGTCTGGCGATTTACGATGGATGGATGGGATGGTAGATGATTGATTGATTGATTGATTGTTTGTTTGATTGATTGATTGACAGGCGGTCTGGCGGATCAAGGTATATAGGGATTGAAAGAGGGAGAGATGACCAGTCGGATACACAGACATGTATACATAAATAGAAAGACAGACACACGAAGATATATAGAGAGACCGACGAAGCAAGACAGACATGCATTATACAGATATACAGTCAGACAGACGGACGAATATATAGACAGCCAGAGAGACAGACAGATAAACAGACAGACAGATAAATAAGCAGGCACACATATAAAAACAGCCAGAGAGAATACCCGCTCTTTCTGTCTGTCTCATTCTCTGTCTCACTGTCTGCCTGTCAGTCTCTTTTTCCTAACAATGTCTGTCTGTCTGTCTGTCTGCCTGTCATCTATTTGTCTGTCTGTCTGTCTGTCTGTCTGTCTGTCTGTCTGTCTGTCTGTGTTTATATGATCTAGTCATTATTAATGCATAAGATGCAGTCGTGTGCGTGTTTCGATGTCGACAGGAGGTGATTGGTGATTAGATGGATGTTGAAAGACACCTCTACGAGGGAAGGATCCTGTCCCTATGGAGTACAGGGTGTGAGTCAGTGAGGGGGACGTTACCTCTAGCCCCGCCCCTGAAATCGCTCCTTTCCAATATCCAGCCTCAACTACAATCATGTAGGTTACTAGTAGCAGGTGTTCAGACTCAGAGGCCCAGTCGTCACTCGTCGTTCAGGTTTTGAATACAGTTCAAAGGCCGAAGAACATATTCATCATCATCATCATCATCATCATCATCATCATCATCATCATCATCATCATCATCATCATCATCATCATCATCAGGCACCATGGGCTCAACGCCCGTAGGAACATATTATATGATATCAAATGAACTCTATGAACGAATATATATATACATGTATATATATATACAATTATACATATATAAATAAATGAATAAAATGAATAAATGTTCATAGATTTCATTAAAAAAAATTAAATCGGGAGCAGTATAATTATAAACATTATGGGAAAGATTGATTTTGGTCAGTTATTTCCATGTGTCGTCGTGAACATTAATTACTCAACTCTAAACGTGGAGTGAGGTCTGGGAAGAGGAAAATTTTAGAGAGGATGAGGAATAGGAAGAGGAGGAGGAGGTGAAGAAGGAAGAGGAGGAGGTGGAGGAGAACAAGGAGGAGAAGAAGGAAGAGGAGCAGGAGCAGGAGAACGAGGAGAACAAGGACGAGTAAGAGGAGAACGAGGAGGAACCAATGACAAATCAACAGGAGAAACACAGCTGAGAAGAATAAGAAAATGCCACGCCCAGAAGTCTTGTCCTGTCTTTCGCCAACGAACCAGTTAGTAACCCAAAGAGTAGTAGGGGCTATGTGGGGGTACGCTTGGTAATTTGGTCAGGCAGATGAGTTTCAATTGCACCTCTCCCATCACACCTCAAAGCGTGAGGAGGGCGAGTTTCAGCACCGGGCTAAACAGGGGTTCATGCGCTTACACCGGGGTCCGCGGTCCATGCCAAAAGGTAGGATGGATGACTCATCCGATCGGGAACCCCCCCCCACAACCTGCCAGTTCTCACTCATTTGGTCTCATGCATATTGTGTTACGCCCTCAAGGGTCAACGCCTAACACAATGATCCGACCTCTGACCTAATAAACAGTAACATTAATACATTCGTGCATACAGTGTTCACGAAATTGTGCAGCTGGGCATTTTTGGCATATATACGCCTTTTGCACTATACAATGCAGTACACTACAGTACAGTAAAACACCATATAATCATGGGCGCCCGCACATAGGGGCAAGGGGGCACTTGCCCCCCTTGGAAAATTGAAAATAATTTGTCTAACTACTACTTTTGGGTTTTTAACAAATTTTTCCGCATTAAAGCACTAATGATACAAATGATACATACAGTGAAAGTCAGAAACTTATGTTTAGAAATCTCTGTAGATATAAACATGCACTTAGTTTTCTGCCTTGCATAATCAACATCTTGTTAAAAGCTGGAACAGTGACCATTGGCTGTTAACACTTCGGCAGGTGCCCTTGCAAATAGTATTTTTCTATCGGTTATGGCCTACTTGATTGGAATCTCGCTGTCATACAACCTTTCACAACTGCACAAAATTAAGTGTCAATAGAAGAGACTGCTAGAGGAACACTTGCACCTTGAAAACTGACACCTATTTTTTGTTCACTTATTCATTCATTCAATGGACTTATATATTACGGCACCGCTTCAGGAACTCACTTTTAACATCTTTTAATTTTTTTATTTCTTCGCACTAAGGAAACTATTCATATCAAAGCTGATACACTAAATGAAACTGAAAAATTTGCATTAAGAAATCTCATTGAAAAGTACACTTGCTCTTAATTTCCAGCTTTGCATTTTTCAAGCTCTTGTTACTAAAACATTTACGGTAACTGTGACCTTCGAAAAAAAGTTGCCCCCCCTGCAAAAATTTCTGCGGGCGCCCATGCATATAATATAATACAACACAATACAGTGCAATACAATACAGTGCAATACAATAACATACACTACAATTCAGTGCAATGCTATGCAATACAATAACATATAGTACAATACAATACCATGAAATGCAATGCAATAACATATAATACAATACACTACGATACAATAAATGCAATTCAATAACATACGATACAATACGACACAATACAATAAAATGCAATCGAACGCAATGTAAACCATTACAATACACCAACACCTGATATTTCCCGTCTTCTAATGCTCAGAAATGTGCACTCAACCATACAAGAGACATCAATGATGGTGCTGAGCAATAATTGTGAGTTGAGGACTCTACACAGTTCGCTCATCAAACGAGGCTGGAACCCCGTACTCTCCGCGCTACACGCGGACTACTCTAATCACTGTGCAACTACCACCGTTCAAAAGCACAAAGCCAAGAGGACAACAAATGTCACAGCGTCACCAAAGAGTCTGAGCAGAAACTGGTTGAGAGACGATTCATCAATAATTATTATTAATGTCCAGTTTTTATCTGCCATTTGAATACATAATTCATGCGCTGCAGGTCCTACTTAGGCGAGGAGTTTAAACAGATGAAAAGACGCTGCATACAGTGTCTAAAACGTACGTAAGAATACACGCATGCATACAACCATTCTACATCAAGCGCACAAACTTACACATAAACATACAATACATACATGCATGGACACATACACCCATGCACAGTGGCGGATCCAGAACTCTTTCAAGGGGGGGGGGGCAAAAATCTTTGATCTTGGGCCAAGAAATTTTTTTCGTTGTTCGCCCAAAAAAGTTGATGGAAAAGCCAAAAAGTTGATGACCTTTTTTTAGTCATTGGTCTCTTTGGCTGAGGAAAAAGTACTTTTCATCTGCCAAAAAAGTTGATGATTTATTTATTTATTTTTTAGTCCTCCACCAGAAAACCAAAAGGGGGACACGTCCAATGCAATTTTCTTTATGGGGGGGGGGTGAATATGCCATGACACCCCTATTCCTATTACTAATTTCAAACCTAATGGAGGATCCACGTCCCATGGCAGTTTTAGATGGAGGGGGGGCATGGCCGGATTGGCCCCCTGGATCCGCCCCTGCCAATGCATACACACATCAAAGCAGACAAACTACACACGTACATTCATTCAGTAGCATATAATATATAATTATATGCAAACATTCACAAATAAATCCAAACATTCACAAGTGAATGCAAACCTTCACAAGTGAACGCAAACCTTCACAAGTGAATGCAAACATTGACAGAGTGAGAATTAGAAAAACGGAATCAGAGGCAGAGGCAGAGGAGAACATGATCATCCTCTCTCTCACCTGCTTTCCTGCCTACTTGCCTGCCTGTCTGACAGCGTCTGTCTGTCCTTCTGTCTGTCTGCATGTCTGTCTGTCTACCTGTATTCTTGTCTGTCTGTCTGGCTGGCTGCGTGCCTGAATGTCTGTCTGGCTGCCTGCGTGTCTGCCAGCGTGTCTGCCTGAATGTCTGTCTGATTGTCCGTCCATCCGTCCGTCCGTCTGTCTGTCTTATAACGCATCCGTTGTAAACAATTGGCGTAAAAGAATGCAAGAACACAGCATCACGAATAAATACACATCGAATAAATACACATAAATTAACCCTTGTCCGCTAACAACAAACTACTTTTCTCAGAGTCTGTACGAGGAGAGATAAGAATGTGGTTCTGTATAGGCCTACTGTACAGTATACGGATTAGCTACAACTTGCCTACAAGTGTGGTGCTGAAGACATTACACATTTTCACAAAACGAAATTAGGATCTTGCATCCAATCAGTCCATCCATTTGGCCCACTTAAGAAAGCACACGTCTATTTGTGTGTGGCACGTTTAGCTGGTTGTTTCAAGTAAGCTTACTCAACCTCTAGCGCGGAGATAACGGGTTCGAACCCGTTGAGACTGCAATTGGATATGGATTTGAGCAAGATCTCAAACGCACACAGAAACACTCCACCACTGCTCGTACGCCTACTCTGGCAGTGCCAGTCCCAAGCCTGGATAAAGGAGGAGGAGGAGGTCGATACTAATAATCTTTGGTAGGCCTAGCCTACATGTAGCCTTTGAGTCAAAGGCTTTGACTCAGTGTCATTCAACAGCGTCAAGAGGGTGTAGGCGCTTTTGAGTCTCAGGCTGTAGTGGTCAAACCCACCTGTTAAATGCAAAATAGACTAATAACAGAATAATTAAATATAATAATTATAACGTTCATACAAACAGTGGCGGCGCCAGAGGGCCTAATCAGCGCATGCTACATCTATTCAGTATTCAAATCAGAAACATGTGTTGATTGCAAATAGTGGAACTGTCTTAGTTCTAATTTACCTTCCAAGAAAACTTTCTCGAATGATATCCACGCACAAACAATGAATCAAACAAATGTTTTAACACTAGTAACTAGGGAACGCCCGATAATCTGTAGGCCTATCCTTTTCACCGACGCTTAACTTGTTAACTTGAAACAAACTTTAAATACCGGTACACGACTTTCAGTAGCGTCAGTTGAATACGAGCGCGTGCACTTTCATCTTACCCAATTCCTATCTCAGTCATTCGCTGATGTTTAGGAAATTTGACCCATTTATTTATTTGACCCCCCCCCCCCCCGTTGTCATTCGCCAGGCAAATAGCCCAATGGGCAAGTATCATGAATATTATAATTATACGACTTGGAATCAATGGACCGAAACGATATGCCTCGTAGCCTATTGTTGCTTTCCTTTGTGGTATTAAATAAGTGTCAGGTTTTTTAAAATGTGCAGTTGTAGGCTACACAAAATGTGCAGTTCTAAATGGATTTGCGGATTTGAGCTAAGCCTCCCTCCCCCCCAAGAAGACCCAGATTCAGCTTTCTTACCATGAAAATGATATCTTTTTCCTGGCTTAGCCCCCCCCCCCCCCCCTAAGAAGGCATTAGCCCCTCCAAGAACGGAAACCAAACTCCGCCCATGACTGCATCCGTCCTCCGCCACAGGGAACCAACAACGTCCCTGTGCCGGTGTCATAGTTTTTCGCATGACACCGGTCCTAAGCCCGGACAAAGGAGGAAGGTTTGCCAGATGGGTGGCGATACACCGGCAGGAAAAGACCAAGACGATTGAAATCCGCAAAAACCACGACACAAGATGCTTCAAGGTGTCATGATGTGGAACAGACATGCACAGGTCGGTCAGGACAGACCAGTGGAGAGAGATCTGGGGGAGAGCGTGGGACACATATACGGGCATGACCCATGTTGTCCTTCGTGCCTCTTTTCCACGATTCTCTTCAATTAGACAAGGTGGTCTAGCTGTTCCCAGATGTTTATGGTAGGGAGCAGACCTGCTGACCGGACCGGTTGAGGCTGGGCAGCATGACGCGAGACAGACTATGACAGAGAGTGGCGTCGGACTCTTACGGGCATTGAGCCCAATGATAGCCTACAAGTGCAACATTTCTATTGTTCATACCGAACTGGCAAATGTTTAGGGCCTACTTAAATTTAGTTTTCGAGTTCTCACGTTTTATTATAGGCTAGGTATCGAATTGACAAATTACCACGATTAAGAGTTTTTGTTACATGAAGAACTTACTTAGGCCTATGCGAAAAATCCAGTTCTTACTTACTCCCTAAATCTTGAGAACTTTTGTTTCTTCTACAAAATCGTGTTTTGGTTTTAAAGTTGAACATTGCGGACATTTACAGCCTTTTTGCCGGAGTTTAATTATAATTCGTGGTGGAAAATTTAGGTTCTCAGGATTATTCATTTAACATTTTAGATGTGTTTAACGATATAGGTGTAAATTTAGCAATATTATGGGAACGAGGGTGAAACCAGTTTACGCGTGACGACTGCATGCTTAGCTAATATAATTATGTAGGCCTACACGTGAGCTTATGGAGGTGGTCTTCATTTAGGGCTACCAACTTTTGATTTTGCCATTCCGGGACGTCTGCAGTCATTCGATGTGCCATTACCAATTTGCACTGTCCACAGAATGGCAAAATGTAGGCCATTAAATGTTATCTCAGCCCAATATAGTAGGCTATCTCTAATCTATTTTTAAAAGATCTTATTAATTTAAAACTCCAGTCACTTAGGCCTATCAGAGTAAAACAGGCTTGCGACCAGGAAACAGAACTTATCTCAAAACTATACTTCTGATCTTTAAGCAGTTCCAGAACACCGGGCACAAACTCGTAGAAATCAGCACATGCCATGCTAAAATATATATTTTAATTAGGTAAAAGCAGCAGTTCTGCTTTTATAAGGTCGGCGGTGAACTTTCGATGCTCAGATAATTGCGATTGTTAGAAACAGGTTGTTTGTACTGTAGATGTTTCACTCGCAAAACGCATTAAAACGAACACAATATTGTGATAAAACTATAGGCCTAGTGTCAACGGTTTATAAAGTTTTGAAGACTTCAACTCAGTCGATGATCAGCCAATCTTATTGGTCCGATAGAAAGCAGAACGCAAAGATAATCGTACGACTGGTTCAGTTTAGCAGGCTAAGCAAAATAAGAATAGCATTTTGGTATAAGTGGGTCGCTAGAGCAAATTCCGGGACAATTTGAGATCACTCCGGGACACGGGACGCAAGGGCCGATTCCGGGACTGTCCCGGCGAATCCGGGACGGTTGGCAGCCCTATCTTCATTCGTACGCCTATTCATAATCTAGAAATTTATACTGCGCTCAAAAGTGATGTCGTAGGAACAAGGCTCATTCACAGCCGGTTAATCAAAGGGTGGTAAATATTGCAAGGTCGGCCAGAGCGCTCTATTCCTTCGAAATCTAGGGCAGCCATGTTGTGTTTCTCCTGCATATCGGCGAGACAGTTATAGTTACAATCATTTAATAATTTATGCACCATAGAGTTAACCATCCATAACAATAAAACGCTAGTACTTTTCCCTGAGAAAAAAGCAAGAATAAAATATGCTAAAATGCAGGATTACCTTGTCAATACCTTATGAAATTTGTTGACTAGTGACTTTTCTGTTGTAGTTTAAAATGAAAAACAGGAGAAGCAAGAGTCCTTTCGATGAAGATAGGTTCCACAAAAAGCCTAGGCTGTGTAATGGTTGGTTTCAATATTCATTTTATACTGCTATTTATTTACCCGTTATTTGCCAAATGATAAAAGCATTTCTGTTTGATTCACTCCTACAGTGGCAAGAGTTTGATAGGCCTAGGTACTGTGAATATAATCTAAAACCTACTCACGAGACACAATGTGGAGATTTTGTTGCCATTTACTTACCTGGCCAACTCAGGTATTATTAAGGTGACTGCACAGTAAGTGGGATGGTGAGGCGCCAAGGGTAAGTTCTGACCACCTGCCCTTCTGTACCAAGACTAAGAAAGTGAAGTTGCTGACATTTCTTATCCATGTCTACTTCTCCTCATTGTTGTCCTGCACCTCTTTATTGTCCTCCTCTTTGTTGTCCTCCTCTTTATCACTGTCCTCCTCCTCTTTGTCCTCATCTCCTACTCATTTCCCCCTCTTTATTCTTATTGTCCTTTCCTCATTCTTCTTCTTGTTTGTACTCTAATGTGTTTGAAAAGTTTTTGTTTCAATTTAGTTTCTCCTGTACATGATTTTTCTGGAAAAATAAATATTAGTCAAATTTGATATTATTTTTTTCTCAGGTGGAAATGACGGTAACTCAAGCATAGCCAACTCCAGTAGACCTGAAATGAACTCAAAGTCTGAAACTATTCGCAACGAAAAGAAGACATTTCATAAAAACCATTTGGTGGCTTTGCCTGATCAGAAACAGCTAAATGACATCAAGGAAAGATTGCAGGAGGATCGGAAAAAACTACCCGTCTACGCCAACCGAAAAGCCGTCGTGAAGAAGCTGTCTACAGTGGACACATTGATACTGTTGGCCGGAACAGGCAGTGGAAAGACCACGCAAATACCACAGGTAACCAGGGATCACAGCCCATCCAAATGATACATACACAAAAATCATATTTTTTTGCCCCTACCCTGTTGCAACTCAAACATTTTGCGGAATCCCCCCATGCATGTATACAAAAGGCTTCTCTGCATTTCAATGAGACCCCTTTCTTGCCATATGCATCAATACGCAAATATTCATTACTCGCTGTAGAAGAATATTTTTTTGTATGTATTATATTATTTTTTGTGGCCATTTAGAAGGCTCAAATACATGACCAAGCATGCTCACAACACCACAAAATTAGCCAGGTTTGCAGTCATTGGGGGGAGGGGGTGGTGGTGACACATTTTTATAACGCACTGGCATGTGGATCAGCGAGGCTGAGTTCAATTCCCGAAAGCCCCAGTATGGTAGACATGCTTTGTAGGCTGCTGTTAACGCCCTTGTATTGCAGGCTGTCTGTTCTGTTAGTAATTAAGATGAATTTTAATTAATAAGATAACTGTACAGTGTACACTGTAACCGATCATGGTTTGTCAACCGGACTGTTGAATAAACAAAAATTATTATTATTATTCTAGTTTTTGATTAGAAAGACGTTGTTTTTGCTGTTTCTGCAGATAATCTACCGAGCGGGAATTACGAGAGGAGGGCTTGTTGCATGCACTCAGGTTAGATCAGAACTTTGTTTAATTGGGACTTTCTCGCACTTTAATCTAATCAAATTATCTCTGTAGTGCCGTTAAATTATGAATGCATACTGGATGAACATGACATCTGGGTTGTCTGGAGCCCTGTTTCTCGTTTCCAATGCTATCGTCCATTGACGATAAATACGGTAGGTGTTTATGAAATGTGAAGATTCTAGACACCACAGGCACAGTATGTATGTAGGTATGTGTGTTTGTACAAGTGTATGTATATGTACAACTGTACATTCGCACATATGTTTTTTCAGCTATTAAGAAATTATTTAGTTAATCATGATTTTCAATTAAAATTTATTCAGTTTAATTTAATTCCAGTGTTTCTTGATTTTACTATGTAAAATAAAATATTTTGACACAAATATTTTGACAAAATATTTTGACTTAAAATGTTTTTACATGCATCAGTACCGGTATGCATTTGCCAAGGTATTCAATTATATTGCACCTTTAATTGCTTCACAAAAGCACTGCGATGTTGGTGTAATCGTAATGTAACAGAGCGTAATAGAAATGGAAATTTCTAACTGCTTTGATATTTTCTCCGTTTGTTTTGTAGCCCAGGCGAGTGGCCGCTATATCTGTGGCTCAGAGAGTGGCTGCCGAAATGGGAACCACTGTAGGTGAACTGGTAGGTATTATTTTGTATTTTCTGCTAAGATTTGATGCTGATTGTTCGGAAAGCATGTTCACACAAGTGTCTAGTAATTGGTTACTGTTGCCTGATTTCAGCCTCTTGTTGAACTGCCCTTCTCAGAATCCACTACATTTTTTATATCGCACCCCATTATTTATGTCATGTATGAGAATTAGCTCTGTACTGAATTGCAGTTATACAGAAATCGGATTACTCAATTAAGGAATGACTCGCTTTTGTATTAACTGGTTTAGTGTTGTATGTAGTTTATTTATGTTGTATGTATTTCGTTTGCATATATTTTATTACTCATTCATTTAAGGGTGTTTAAAAGTCTAGTAATCAGGATTGTCGTGCATATCTAAGAAGAAGCAGGTTTTGAAAAGAGAGAAGAAAGAAGAGAGAAAGGCCAGGCAGTATTGTAGAATGAACAGAAAGAGAATGCTGAAACTGTTTGATTATTTGGTAATGTTGGTCTTATGCATGAAAGGTTTTTACTTTTTGAACGATTTGCTGCTTTGTTCTTATCACCCGATTGATTTGTTGTTTTTAGGTTGGATATCGAGTTAGGTTTGAAGATGTAACAACTTGCGAGTCAAAAATAATCTACATGACGGATGGAATGCTACTTCGAGAGGCGCTGCTCGATCCTTTGCTCAGACGGTAATTGAATTATTGAGTTGCTGCGGTGTCAATGCTTCACTCATTCATTATAGGTATTTATATGGTGCCCCTGCAAGGCCCGCAATTCAGGGACGCTCCCTACTGCAACACTGCTAAAGAGGACAGTTTTGAGATGTGCAATTGTGCATAGAGAATCAGAAGTGCATTCATTCATTCATTATGAGGATTTATATAAGACCCCTTCTAGGCGACTACTCAGGAGCGCTCCCAACTGTGGCACTGCTAAAAAAATGGCGATTTTGAGATATGCATAGAAAATCAGAAGTGCATTCATTCATTCAATACGAGGATTTATATAGTGACCTTTTCAAGGCCAATACTCAGCACTTAGCTCTGTTTAATCTCTGTCTACTAAACTTAAACCATTGGTAAATTTTGTTACCTTTACTTCAGTTATGTTCGATTCATGCACTTCGTGTTTTTTGCACTGTTTACTACAGCTTAATGCTATACAGAAAGAACTTTAGGGTCAATCCAGTCTCAGCGAGTCCATACGACCTTTTTTTGATTGAACATTTTTCTTGTGCACCAGTCATTTGAGAGTTATTGAGTTTGTGCTTGTTGCTGTTATTTTGTGTTTGGCTGATGGTCTGTTAATAAATGGTTACTATGAAGTGTAATTGCCTTGGGAATTTGTGATTGCAAATGTTGAAATTGCTTTGCAAATGTTGAAATTGCTTTGGGAATGTTGTAATTCATTTGGGGATGTTGTAATTGCTTCTAGAATGTTGTGATTGCTTTGAGAATTTGTGATTGAGAATGTTGTGTTTTATAGCCCTTCATAAATTTGTGGTTTAGTTATTCAATGATCATGTTGGATGAAGCTCACGAAAGGACAGTTAATACCGACATTCTCTTCGGTGTTGTGAAAGCCGCCCAGAAACGTCGTGCAGATAATCCCAAGAACAGACTGAAGGTATTGAGAACATTTTGTTAAATGATAATAATGATAATGGTTAGAATAATAATAGTGATTATAATAATAATAGTAATAATTATAATAACGATAGGGGTGATAATTTAGTGATGACAATCATAGTAATAATAATTACTATTATAATGGACGATTTGAAAAATGCAGTGGCTCAGTCGTATTGAGTACATTTAGCTGAAATGAATGAATGAATGCACTGGCAATGGAGGATTAGGTGGTGAGGGAGAGGACTGGCCATCTACTTTGTCCCATTCCATTGAGAAATAGAGAAGAGTAAGTCGCCAGCATTTCATACCCTTTGCAAAATCTTTATGCTATAGTAGGTGGCTACTCTATTAAAATTCAGCATTTGACAATTAAACTTATTTGATTTTAATAGAATTAAATTGTTGTAGGTAATTGTGATGTCAGCTACAATGGATGGCGAACAGTTTGCCACGTATTTCAACAGTGCTGAGGGAATGGTGGTACTGGGACGTCGACACAAACTATCGGTCTGCTGCCTTAACGATTAAGTTTATTCATCCCGTCATTCATTCAATCATTCAGGTATTTATATAGCACCTCTTCAAGGAAACTACTCGGAGGCGCACCAGTCTCAAGTACATCCAGAAGAAAAAAATTGATTTGACGTGAATATGCATGAATATGCATGAGCATGAATATGCATGAGAATAAATGTGCAGGAAAATTCAACCATGGCATTTACTGGCGATTTTTAATATACACTGATGATTTGAGTTATTTTGCACTTATTTTGATCTATGGATTTTTTTGACAGTTAGTGCATTTGAAGAAAGCAGAGGATGAATCTAACTACGTGGTCCTAGCATTGGTTGCCCTGTTCAGGATTCATGAAAATCATCCAGCCAAGTAAGCCTCTCCTTCCTTCTTATTTTGGTCTTTATCGATTAGTGATTTTGCAGCAAATCATTTTTCCCCGTTCTGATGGAAATATGCAATTATATTGGCTTTCAGCAATTCATTTTTTAGAGTAAAGTAATCTATTTTGGTGGTGACACGGTATGAATTGATTGTGAGTATTTTTCTTTGTTCATTCATTGTGAGCATTTTTTTTCTTTGTTCATTCATTGTGAGCATTTTTTTCTTTGTTCATTCATTGTGAGCATTTTTTTCTTTGTTCATTGATTGTGAGTGTTTTTCTTTGTTCACCTTCAGTAACGACGTGCTTGTCTTCTTGACTGGTCAAGAGGAAATCGAGCAATTCATCTTTGTCGCAAAACGTTGGGAGCTTGAATGTGAAGGTAGCAACTCACGTTAAATCTGCTCAGTTTTGTCAATCGTAAAATATTCAATTAGGAAATTTGCTCGTTTTTTGTTCTCTCGATAATGTGGTCAGTTTTTAAATAATATTTTATTGTTTTGTATATATATACAATACAATACATGACTAATTATAAAGCATCTCTTTCAGCTAAAAACCTCTCAGAGGCACTCCCAGTGCGATTGATCTCGAGAGAAGACAGGATTTGCATTGTTTTTCTTGTATTTGTTTGTTTGTTTGTTAGTTTGTTTGTTTGTTTGTATGTGCACTTGTTATAGCGCCCCTTCAAGCTCTCTCTACTCAGAGGCGCTCCCGATGCAGAGCGGACACTGCATCGGAGTTTCACGCCGAAGCGCTGAGCAATTGTAAGTGAAGGACTTGCCCAAGGTCCTTACACGGCGAGGTGGATTCGAACCTCGGACCTTCCGGCTCAAGGCAACGACGCCACCACTAGACCACCGCGCCCCACTTATTCCAATCGTGGTATGACTGGTTATTATTATGTGATGGCTTGCTATCTTCTGTTTATGGACCTGGATTTATTTCTGAGCAGTTGGCGTTGTTCGCTTGTTTTTTTTCAGGTTGTCCTCCTCCGATGATCTTTTGTCCGATGTATTCTTCACTTCCTCAGACTCAACTCCTTCAAGTTTTTGAGAAGACCCCTGAGGTTAGAGTTTGTGTGTTTGTAGAATTTTGATGAGATATAGTGCAGCACAGGTTGTCCTAACATGATAAATTATTGATTGATTGATTGATTGTTTTATGAGAAGGAACCAACAGCACTAGTTTTAATAGGTCGGACATTTGACTATATGTGACGATTTGACTCCTAATGCGTTTTTTGTCATTTACCACAATTGACTCTTGAAGTGTGTGTGTGTGTATGAAATCAAATTTCTTTTGCAATTTTAGGGATCCAGAAAAGTTGTCGTCGCCACAAACATCGCAGAAACGTCGATCACAATCCCCGGCATAAGGTTTGTGGTCGACAGCGGAGTTGTCAAAACCAGGTGAGAAAGATTAAATTGTATCGAGCGCCTCTGAGTAGTTTCTTGAAGGGGCGCTATATAAATGCTCTGAATGAAAGAATGAATATCATCTTTTGCGTGATATGTTTTTAATATGTTGTAAATCTCATCGAAGCTGAATATTTCTGTGGTGTCTGGATTGTCATTCAGCGGCTGATCTGATATGGAACTGTGTATGAGACACGAATGCCCACAGATAATTTTGGTGGAGTCGACAAAACAAAAATTTTACGGTTAAATTTTAGCAGGGGCTTGAAAATTGCAAGGTAGAAAATTAGGAACATGGTTATTTTTCATAGAGGTTTCTTAGTTTATGTTAATTTCTGAGTTTCATTTTGTTATCATTAGTATCATATAGTGCTTTACTGCAAAGAAATATTTTAAAAGCCAAAATGCAGTATTTGAAAACATGTGGCAATTTCCACTCTTGCCCTTACGTGCGCACAATCATGGGAAGAGGGAGGGATGGAAAAACATGTGATTTTCGCAGGGATGGACATTTGGGCAAACCAGGAGTTCAGGTGCCCTGCGCAGAATTATCTCGTTGTGTGGTATCTGAATGTTGTTTCTTCTCTTCTAAGGTCGTTTAACGTGCAAAGCAGCAATGACGTGCTCGCTGTTCAGAGGATTTCTCAGGCGCAGGCACTGCAGCGAGAGGGACGGGCAAATCGCGAGGCACCGGGCACCGCTTATAAGACGTATTCCGAGGCCGAGTTCAACAAATTGCCAGTCAAAACAGTTCCTGAAATACAAAGGTGTGTTGATGTGTTAATCATCTGGCATGGCTGCCATGGGAAAATTGTAATTTTCAGGTTATATATATTTATTATATATATATATAAAATGTATGTATGTATATTGCCATGGCTCTGTGTTGTTGGAAGGGGCTATATAAATATCTGGGATCTATTCTTTTTATAGATTTCTAAGCCCCTGCCAAAGTACAACCAAATCAGAGGTGCTCCCAGTGTGAAGAACCGCTTGAAAAAGTCTTAAAAGAATGGGCAGGAGCAGTAGTGCTCTGGGGCAAGATCTCGGCACGAATTTTACCGGGAAGGTCACAGCAACTTGTAAGCGGAGACATTGGCACGATGCTGTGAGACTGAGGTACTAGAAGGTCGTGAAATCTCAACTGATACGATGTAATCCTTTGGGGGTTTTTTGCTGTTATTTCTAGAGGGTTTTTTGGAGATGAAAAATGGAGAAGCTGACAATTGGTTTTTTTGTTGTTGTTTGGCAGAACGAGTATGGTGTCTGTTGTTCTGCAGCTGCTGAAGCTGGGAATCAGAGATGTGATGAATTTCGATTTCATGGATAAACCTACTCCAGAGGTAAACTCATCATACTTCATTCAATTTGAGGGTTGCAGCATGCATGCATTTATTGCTCATTTATAATAATTCAAGAAAGGGTATTTTTGTTACACCGGCACCCTTTAGTCAACTTGGCGATAGGAGTGAGTGTGGCCTACTCAAGTGATTATATTAGATTTGTCTTTTCCAACCTGGGTGCTGTGGTGCCCATAGGTGCTGTGAAGCTGCTCATGTGGTACCATGGTTGGAAAAATGCAGGGAAATACTAAATATCACTGCTGACTTATGCCTATGATTATGTTCACACTTTAAGTTGAGTTGTCACAACATAATATATATTAATATCTTAGTTTAATTTCAAACCAACAGACCACAATAGGATTACGTTATGTAATATGAATGGATGATCATAAGTTATTACATGAGATTCTTCTTGTAGTTGCGTAGTGTTGAATGTATTGTTTCAGCCTTGGAGAACCATTGAATTTTATTAAATCTTTGACTTGTCACAAGGAAAGATTGTTCTTGTTCTAGCAGTATTGTATTGTTTCTTTGTTCTTTATAATGCATGTCTTTTTTGTTTCTAGTCGATATCAAATGCTTTGGATCTGCTGTACTGGTTAGGTGCTGTTGAAATCGACAATCTTCCAAAGGTGAGAGATGACTTGTTACATCCTGCCTTAACAGAATTTTATCAATGTTCATGATAGCAAGGTGATGACAGTTGTTTACATTTATCTAGTAATAGACGAATTATTATTGTTGTATTTGTAGGGCCGGAACTTACCAAAATAATTTGCTCCAAAATTTTATTACAATGAGTTGACTAACTTGAATAATTTCTATTAATTTGGTCTACTTTACGTAAGCTTGAAAACTGTCAAATAGGTTGTCACAAAGTTAGTTACTACTTTCTTTGTTCAAAAGTCAATCTAACTAATTGTTGCGATGAAAAAGTTTATGTTGTTGTTATCTTGGATTTTTCCAATCAACATTTACCACAAATGCAAAAGAATCACTTAATTGTGCACTCAAAAGTTTCACATTATCATTTTTCTTGTTCTTGTTGTTGTTGACTCCAGAAATGTCATTTTTTAAAATTAAATGTTAATAAACTTGTAAAATAATTTATTGAAAATTGACCAAACAAGCTAAAATTGGTGCATTGAAATTTCTAGCGATTAAACCTTGAGTATTTGTGATACTTTTTTGTTCTGTAGTTGACACCACTTGGTCACCAAATGGCTGCATTTCCTATCGATCCACGTCTGGCCAAAGTTCTCTTGTCAGCGCAAGATTTCGAGTGTTTGTAAGTCACCCACTTTCTGCATCGCTTTGACTGCTAATTCTAATTTTGTAAAATTAATCATGTCTTTCAATTTTTAAAGATCTGGATTTGTCAATGTTCTTTGGGTGTCAAAGAGCTGACCTTTGGGAAATGGTCCACTGGTGTTGTTTTTATGCCCTCGGAGCCTTGCCTAGAGAATACGCTAATTGAGAATAAAAGCTGAATTTGTTGTTTTCAAGGCTTAACTGAATTTTATCTGTGATGTTGGTGACTGTTAATGAAGATCAAAACTAAGATGATTTTGAGCCCAATTTGATGGTTTGCCTGAGCTCTAAGAAATGCTTCATTTAAGATTTATGTTTGCAAAAATATTCTCGAAGATGGGCTCACCTTGCCTCTTCTAGATCCCTACCCCATTATTTTTACACAGGCACCATCATCACCATGGTCCATTAATTTATGGAAGATATTGCCACTGGCCTAGGTTTTACATCCCCATTTTAGGAGATACTTGAAAGACGAGTATAATTAAATATGGGTACATGTTTACCTTTGCCGTTTTGACTGAATTTTATAGCAACAAAACATGCATTGATAAAACGTTTTTCGTTGATAAGCCTTCCAGTGTTGATATAGAACCTACTCAGTCCTACTGGGACATTTTAATTGTCGTTTTTGCTTTGTATTCGTTTTCAGAGAGGATGTGTTAACCATTGTTTCATTGTTGACAACGGCTTCTATTCTGATAAGTCCACCTACGGACAAAGTAAGTTTCCATCACAATTACCTTTTAAGTTCAATTTTTCTATATGCTTGAACTAATGTCTAATTGTATTGTATTGTATTTAAGCATTTACAAGGCACCTCTAGTAGGGTGAACTGTTCAGAAGTGCTCCCAATGATGTGGGAAATTTTAAAATATTTGACTTTTGATTGGCTCTATGGACCATATACAATACACGTATAAAATTGCTGTGTCTGTACACGAAAATGCGTGTGGCAATTGGTCAATTAAAGAATATTCTTAACTTTTTCTTCTCAACTGTGTCTGTAGATTGAAGGTTGCCGATTGATTTCTCTGTATTTGTTTTGCAGAAGGCAGAAGCCGACAGAATTCGAGACAAATTCTTTGCCGAGGAAGGCGACCATATAACGCTGCTCAACGTCTATCGTGCTTACAAGAAAAGCAAAGGAAATCCTGTACGTTCTAATGGGTTAAAGTTGGGTTTGTGGGAATCCACAGGTTTTATCTTAACAAAGAACGTTATTAGCACTTGTGAATAAACTGGTGCATTGCTTTTGATTGGCACTTTTAGAAATTCGACTAACCTACAGTTGTTGAGCAGTTATTGAGGTACAATGGGTCACAATCGAGGGACGACAAAATCAACACATAGCACAAATACAATTGAGAGCAGAGCAGTTTGTTTTGCTGTGGTCCTATGTATCTTGTCACATTCAGGTCTGACTTAGAGTGGATGCTAAGGGTGCTGCAGCACATGCATGCGCGTCCTCAATTTTGAGGGCCCTGTGCTGGTGAGGGGCAGTGGAGGGTAATCACGGCACCCGGGACTGCCCACACTAGCTTTAATGTGGCATTGGTTGTGTTTGGAATTAGGATTGGTGTCAGGAGAATTACATCAGCGCAAGGAACATGCGCATTGTTGTTGAGACGAGACGACAACTGCGCGACATCTGCGTTAAGTTTGGTCTTCGTATGCAGTCGACGCGCAACACACCAGACATCAGGTCGGTGGTTTTTACATCATGTTGACCCAACTGTGTTGTATAATTTGACCAATCTATAAAGCACTTCTCTCAGCAAAAGCCTTTCAGAAGCTTGCACTCCGAGTGCTATCGACCCAAAGAGAAAAGGCAGGATTGAGTCGAGAGAAAGATGAGGAAAAACTACCAGAAAGACTGGCGGAGCGAACTGATGGCGGATGTCCATTACGTAAAGAGAGACCTGTGCACTGTGCGGGCAGTGGCCGATTGGTTAGAGTGGTCCGCCTGTAATACGGAGAGTATGGTTCGATCCTTGACCGAGGCTGTTACTGTGTAGGGACCAGTCGTTCACTCACAATTTTATATCGAAAGATGAGTTTTTAGGCTTGACTAAAATGCCAATAGCGTGACATGTGAGGGATTCACTCTGTGGGAGTGTGTCAGTCACTCCGAAATGTGGGGTGAAGCAGCCCATTGTCTCCAATTCTCAATTATTGGCAAACTTTTTGAATTGACAAGTATATTGTTTTTATTGTTTTCATGAATATAGGAAATGTTTTGTTACCGGTTTCTTCATGAACGCCAGTGAATACCATCCAGATGCAGGACACGTAACGGTGAGTTAGGATTTTGTTTTATAAAGTTAGATGCTTTTCCTAACATTATCGGGACTCCAAGACCCAGTCCTGAATGAGTTGCGTTACGCGAATGGAAGCCAGTGCAATACATCATGGATACGTGGACTCGAAGTGACTGGGACCCCAAGGCAGATTGAGGTTAAAATGATGATGCTGTTTAGGGCTCGAGTCCCATAGTTGTTCTGCTATAAATATAAAGTTATTAAACTTGGCACATGATCTTCTTATAAAGCAGTTGTTGATACAGCTCTCATCAACATCGTTGTAACAAGTTTTGAACGTACTGCTTTTCTGTGGCAAAGAATATCATATACTGAGGGTGTGGAACAAAAAGGCTTCTATGCATCGAATATTGTGGCTATGTTGCTAAGAATTTTCATTGATGTACAGCTCGAATCTTATTTATGATTGACTACTCTATTACCTTGAACACATTAATCGTGGTGACGATGATAATTCTTTGAATATAATTTCAATTCAAGGACCGTAGACACACTGATGCATATCGTTGATCTTAATAGACGTTTGTGAAGGGTAGAGGTGTCAAAATGTCGGTAATAAATTATGGTCCAAGTACTTGAAGCAGTTTTGATTGGTACTCAGCCTTCAATTGGGTAATAAAACATTCACCGACCTGAGATGTTCAGACTTCAGAATGACTTCATAATTACACCCATCTTTTTAGAGGACAGGTTGTCTCATGAAAATAATATGCATGTTTAAAATATTTCACTTTCAACTGTAGGTGCTGCCCCACTTCAAATTATCTTGCTGATATTAAAAATGGTGTTTGAAACTGGACAGGCAATTTTTTACTTTCGAGACTTACTCATTTGCCAATCTGCCTCTGTAAGTATAATTAATCGAATTCATGTGTTATGTAAACAATATGCGATATTTTCCGGAACCCAATTATCGTCCAAAAACTAGAGACAACTTTATACATGGCCAGTGTATAAATGGTTCTTGTGATAATAGTAAAAAGTTATTTTTGGACTGCTGTATCCATGGCAGATGTTTTCTTGTGCAGATAATGAGCAAGCAGCAGGTCCATATTCACCCGTCTTCTGTTATGTGTGGTTTCAAGTCGACCTGCATCATCTTCAATGAACTCGTCAAAACAAACAAGCTCTACATGAGGTAAAGTCTGCGGACTTGTATTGTGCGTGGCATGACGTGGCAAATAAGCTCAGCCATAGATGTCGCCACACTTCAGATTCTGTTTATGATATCAAAATTTATGGTGTTGTAAATCTCCACAGGTGGGTGCAACTTGAGAGCCCAGTGAAAAGCAGGGGAATAATTAGAAATGGTCTATTTAGAGATATCAGCTGTAACCTGGATGATTTAACTGGACTTGCTTCGTAAGCTGAAAAGGACTGTGGAATCTGTGAATCTGCCATATAAATGTTCTTAAGAAATTATTAGTTTAGACGTTTGAACGTTTAGTGTCTTGCCATGTACAAGGCTTCAGTATAATTTGATTGAATTTGCACGTTAAGTTGGAGTTGGTGAATAAAAAATGTTTATTTAGATTCTCATTACATTTATGGCTTTGGTTTTTTATTTCCAGGGATGTCTGCTTAATCGACAAAACTTGGCTGCAGGAACTAACGCCAGCTTCGTTCAAAGCCAGGAAGCCATACAAAGCAACGTAGACTTTTCATGTTAAAGCATGAAGCAAAAGAGAAACATTTGTGGGACAACAAGGGAGAGCAAGGGCCAAGGTCGAAGGGAGAAAGGAAAGTGTATGAATTTGTCACCAAACACTTTGTGGGGGTAAAGTTTCTTCCTTGGTAACATGAGGAAATGGGGTTTAGCAGGAACAGTATTATAAGACATGTCATCTTATCTTACCGGTTGATAGAATTGTAGATTCATGAACTGGAGCCACTGTGGCTAGATTTGAATATTCATGAACTTGTCAGCCACTGTGACTAGTTTTGAATATTCATAAACTTGTCAGCCACTGTGACTAGATTTGAATATCCATGAACTTGTCAGCCACTTTGAGTCTACTTGAAGCACCTTGAAACAACATGGCTTATTTAAGATTTGGCGAAAAGTCAATTAAATGTAAATGGCTAGCCCCATGTGATTTGTCAATATTTATTAAAGTTATGAGATTAACTAATGAAAACGTTTTTCAAAACTTTTCGAACACATATCCAGCGTACATGCTAGGATCTTCAATGGCAACAGTTTCGAATGAAAAAGCATACTATTGATATACTTTCGAACTGAACTACGGGGCAATGTCGTACAAACAATAAGAAAATATTTCTAATATGCAAATAGGCACCGAGTTATCTGATTCAACAAAAGTAACTTATATAGCGCCCGTTAAATTAGACAAGGCATGAAATCGTGGCACATCGACTCCTAAATTGTACATAATTTAAAAAACATACCCTGATAAAAAATTATCTCTTGCTGTTTTTGTTACGCTATTAATGCTAGTTTCTCAACTTATCAAAATGCTCATAATGTCCGCAAATATGGCAAAAAAGTGAGAATCGTATCGGAAATGTAACGAAGTTCGTATGTTAATAGACCTACATCGTACATTTTCTTCACATTGTCAAATTTGTCAGTGTAGAGGGTTCTAGATTCTACCTGTCTGACAGAATCCAATATTCAAATATAGGCCTATTCATAAATGGCTTAATTAAACTATTTGTTTCTCAAATAACACCTTTAAATGTCTGCAGTACCTCGTCACTTATTTCGAATTTAAGTGGAGGTTTCATGTGCTACGATGCATGGGCACCTGCTGATAGTTTTGAACAAGGGGAACGCAATGGTCACTGTAATTTTTTAGCAAGGGCGTGACGAATGTGCAGCAGGATAATTTTTTATATAATTTTCATACTGGTTGAATTCCAAATGTAAATTTCAGTGCAACTTTGTGCATCATAAGTGCTTTAGTGCGAAAAAAAATTTAAGTCAATAAATAGTAGTTAAAAAGGCATAAATTTTCGGGGGCCAAGTGCTCCTATGAGCGGGCGCCCATGCTCTTGCGTTAAGTTAGCAAATGTTCAAACTCCGCTTTATACAATACGTCGGACATGTCGTAACGTTTCCTTTGGAATGCTAGCCTCGGCAAATTCATACCACGAATAAATCCTGTATCAATGACACAAATCACATCTTTACGGGAGGCACCATGCCAGTACGTTCGTGGAATTAGCTTTAGCCATTTGAGCTTCACCTTGAAATATGGGTTCCTATTAGCTAGGTGGGCATAGATGTCAACTTGTGCATGAACCAGCAATGCATCACAACATGAATGGTGTCACACTGTGTCCAATTCACAGGTAATGGGACGCACAAGTGACACGGATCTTAAAAGTGAACCGAATTGAAGTTGTTTATGCTTCATCTTTTCCTGAAATGAAATCCTGATTTCAACGTTGATTCCTTCATGTCTGTCACAACCTACACTAATGCCAATTCCATAACAGTGTTATAAGCCTAATGGCCTATGTCTTCAATTATATCTGTTAATTATCTGGCTGCTTATATATCCACATAACCTTTCCAAACTAGATTTTCTTGCATTTTGACTGATGTGTGTGTGTCATTTTCGGTTCGGCCTCGTATTTTTCGTTCATATGGGACATTCAGGATGTGCGGAATGCTCTAGAACTTTCACCTAGAGAATACTACTCCCTCTGCCGACTTACTTCAAGTTGTTCAGTGTCTTTTTAGGCCTAATTACTTGGCAGATGTGTATACACATTTTGGAATGGTTTGATTTGTCTCAATGTAGAATTTACACATGATTACATCACCGTACACCGTAAACATTTGGCACCAGTTTCAGATCTAACGTAGGCTATCTACATATCAACTGAGGTGTTGACCAAGCTGGCCCTTCTATTTTCAAGTCTTTGACGTAAGTGCCCACTGCCTCTTCGGTAATGGACACCGTTATCCTGTGTGTGTGTGTTTCAAATTTACCCTTGCCTTGGAACATCTTTTTACCCTTACTATATTCTGATTTCTCCTATTGTCTCATGCTCAGTGCAAAGGAGATTTCCAAATGTGAACTTTCCAAAAATGTCATCAAATCTTTCCAGGCCTTTTTTGGATCTGGACTCTCACGTGTAGGCCAGATCAGGGCCTACTGTGTTTCAACTTACAGCACTTCCTGTCTCACTGGAAGCGTTTTTCTCATGCTTCCATGTACTCTCCTTCAACTTATTCCAGATTTTCATCTCCATTGGCTTCTTATGGAGGAATACCTTTCCTCATACATTTACAACAAGATTGGTTTCTGTGACTAAATTTCTAGCCATCAAGAGTTCGTTTCCTGCTCATTCGCTAGGAGCGCTTCACGCGATATCTCCATCTGGCGAGCGAATTCAAGGATCTGTTCCCCAGCAGGGATTATCTGTCGTTCGACGTAGTCTACACTGTGGGCGTCCATTTCGTCCGGGTAGTATCGATAGTTGACCATGATGCCACACGATCCGAGTATTCCTCGGCTCGAAGTATCTGCCAGCCAGTTGAGCCGCCACAAGACACCTCCGTTACGAAGATGAAAGTTGGCTACAAGAAAATTATACATAAAGTCAAAGATTGAAAGATGCCAGCCTAAAAAGTCTTAGGCCTATTTGTTACACGATTAGATAAAAATCGCTCTTTGTTATCGATATAAGTTTCAATCAGAATTAACCATTCAATAGAACAATAACAGATGACGCCTAGATGGTTCAGCTGTAGGCTCTGGAGCGATGTGGCAGATGATATCGAAAAAACATGGCGTGCCAATGTTCATAATGAGGACTTATTGGCCTATAGGCCGGAGTGAAAATTGCAGGGGGTGTGGGGTTCAACCACCCCCCAGTATTTCTTAGGACTCATAGTAAATTCCTTATTGCAACCCCAAGTCAACATAATCAGCGTCTGACCCCTCCCCCCATTATATTTCGACAATTCTCATACTGCGATTATAGGCTACATGTAGGCCTATTAACTAGATCATTTGGCATGATCCTGAAAAGTATGTCATGAGGAATAGTGAGAGCCGGTCAAATGTAAACATCTCAGCCTCAACCTTGTAGCCTATCATTAGGCCGAAATATCACTAGTGCTTTGGTGAAAAGAAATTTGCTTTTAAAAAGCAGTTTTCCTAGTTAAACAATAATAATAATCTTCGTTTAATAGCTCAATCCGACACACCGCAGAATGATTACAAGTACAGGTTATACGAAATACGGCCCACTATGGCACGATACGCAGGTCGGCTTTACAGAGTGGGTTCGGCTTAACACTAATGGCCTAAGTGCTGGATCACTCCTGGTTCGGCCAAGCCAGAAGCTATCTTATTTTCAGCAGAACCCGAGTCAAGCAACGCAACAGCAAAGCGCCAATAATAGATCTATTATTTGGTGCCAATTTTCCCGGTTGGGCAAGCGAGCCCCTCGTGCCACGATGCTGCGGGCGCCCATGGACAAATTGAATAGATGAAAATTGATTGACTAACCGACGGCGTTGACAGCGTAGCCTCTCTTCTTCTCAAGGTAGAGATACTTGGCACAGAGTCGCATCAGAGGGTACATGAGAACGGCGGCCAGGTGTGGTCGCTCGATCCACGTTTCCTGAATGAGAAGATCTCGAACGATCGTAAAGACTCGATGCTCCGACGATTGAAAGAGAGCCGACATCTCGGTTAGTTCGTTATCCGTCAGGAGTAGCTGGTCCGGATTTTCGCCCATCTCTACAGTTCATACCAAAGTCAACATGAACCAGAGATTACAGTAGGCTAGGCTCTAAAATGTCAAGAAATGTAGGCTATACATAGTATAGCCTACAAGCTCTTTCTCTTCTATTATAAGTAGGCCTATGCCTAAAGTGAACTTGGCTAATCTATCTAAAATTAGTGCCAACCTCTGCTCACTTCAGACAGGTCAAATGCACATTCAACTAGGCCTATATAATTATCTATCTATTTATTTATTTATTTATTGCACCAGAGAAAGAAAATAGAACATAAGTAGGCCTACAGACGATGACAGACACAGCTAGAGCAATCTTTGTGCAACATGAAGCCCAGAAGAAAGCTAAAACTTAGACCTATTATAGGGCGTATATCTGGCCCAGAGGTCCTAGTAGGCTACACAACATTTCATGTCATGTCATTCCACCATCGTCGCTCTGCGACGGTTGGCTGCACGAATGGATGAGCATCTTCCACAGTTGTCTATCTCCTGCCATGTTCATTAGTCTCCTTCCCGAAAGTCCTGTCCATTCCATGATGTTGTCTATCCATGCCGTTCTAGGTCTTCCTCTACTTCTTTTCCCCTCCATCAATCCCGTCATCAGGCTGTTTTCTATGCTGTCCTTTTGTTGTCTCATGACGTGTCCAAAGTATCGCAACTTTCTTGTTTTTACGTGGATCAACAGTTCTTGCTTTGTTCCTGCTATGGTGTACACCTGTTCGTTGGTCAGCTTTTTTGTCCATGGGATTCTTAGTGTTTTTCTAAGACATTTGTTCTCGAATGCTTGTATACGTCTTTCCTCTTCTTTTTTTAATGTCCATGCCTCACACCCGTATGTCGCCACTGGCCACACCAAGGCCTTCAGCAGTCTCGTTTTTGTTCTGTTGCTGATAGATTTGTTTTTCCAAACTTTCGTCAGTTTGACCAGGCTCGTCATTCCCATGGCTAGTCTTGATCTTACTTCTCCCGTGCAATTTGCGTCCTTTGTAATCCGGCATCCCAAATATACAAATGAATCCACTTGTTCCAGTTTTCCTGTGCTCACCTCCGTTGTCAAAATCTCATCAGTGGTAGTCATCACCTTCGTCTTCCCTACATTTATCATCAGGTTGTACTGTTCCGCTGCCTCATCTACGCGGGTCACGATTTCCTGAAGTTGTTCCGAAGATGTAGCGATCAGAACAATATCATCGGCATATCTAAGGTTGTTTATGGTCCTGCCACCGATTCTAAGGCCTCCCTTAAAGCCCTCCAATGCAACCCTCATCACTTGCTCTGATAGGATATTAAATAAGCAGGGTGAGAGGTTGCAACCTTGTCTGACCCCTCTCTTGATCCTGAACCATGCCGATGTGATGTCGTTCGTTCTCACGTTAGCACGTTGTTGTCTGTACAAATTTCTGATTAGTTCTACCAGCTGCGGTGGGAATCCCGTGTCGAGCATGGCCAACCACAACTGGTCGTGCCTAACCATGTCGAAAGCCTTGGAGAAGTCTATGAAGCAGAGGTACAACGGTTGATTCATCTCTTTTGCCTTCTCCAAGATGATCCTTATGTTCAATATTTGGTCTCTTGTGCCTCGTTTTGGTCTAAATCCTGCCTGTTCTGGAGCGATTTCTTCCTCTAGTCTGCTCTGCATTCTTTCCAGTATTACACGCAACAAGATCTTGCTTGCGTGTGAGACTAATGCGATGGTTCTATAATTTCCGCATTGAAGCGGGTCCCCTTTCTTTGGAAGCGGTATGAACGTTGATTGAGTCCACTCCTCTGGCCATGATCCTGTCTTCCAGATCTCTACACATATCTCGTGCAACTTGCTTATTGTCATTTCGCCTCCAAACTTTAGTAATTCAACTGCTATATCGTCCGGTCCTGGAGCCTTTCGTGACGCTGTTCTCGCTATTGCTCTCTTGATCTCTTCAATCAGTGGAGGTGGTTCTCTTTCTTGAATGTCAATTTCTACATTCTCGTTCTCTTCGTCGTAAAGTTGCTCACAGTATTCTCTCCATCTTTGATTTACCTTCTCTGGTTCAACAATTTTCTTGCCTGTAGCATCTTTAATGGCCGTGGAACGAGGGACGAATGAACCAGTGAGCCGCTTCACTGTTTGGAAGACTGGTCTGCTGTTGCCTTTTTTCGCGTTTTCTTCTAATTCACTACACAGCGTCTCTAGCTCTTCCTGTTTATCCATTCGTAGTCTTTTCTGTACTTCTCCTCGCAGTCTTTTGTAATCCGTGGGTGATTTAGTTTTGGCTTCACGTTTCTTCTCTATCAATTCAAAAGTGTCTTTCGAGATCCAGTTCTTGCATTTATGATGGTCTTTAGGTATTGTCACCTTTGCAGCGGCCAACGTAACTCCCTTCAGTTGTCGCCACAGTTCTTCTGGTGTTCTGGGTTCATCTATTCTTTCCAGTTCTTTGAATCTATTTGTGACTTCTATTTGATATTGTTGCTCAACCTGGTAATCTTTGAGTTTCTCAAGATCCAACAGTAACGGTTTGCTCATTCGCTTCTTTTTGAATCTTAGTTTCATTGTCAGTATCACCAGGTTGTGGTCGGAATCGCAATCTGCGTTGAGGCATACGCGTGCATTGTTGACCGATTGTTTCCACTGTTTGCTTATAAGTATGTAGTCTATTTGTGTTCTAGTGAATCCATTTTCAGTCAACGTTATTTCTGGAACACACTCCAGGAAACACTTTATTTTAGGTCCAGCATCATGTTCTTGAGCCATAATATTAAAAGCTGAAGGCTCAGCCAATCTTTTGGTGACCGCTAACCCATCCAATTTCAGATATAGGCTAGGCCAGCTTGAGTGAAATCTAATGCTGCAATTTGAGACAGTTCTTAATTTAAGACAAATTAACGCCGAAAAGACCGCAATTTTTCTTTGTGGAATGGAAGACTGAATATTAGACTACGACAGAGAAAATTTAAGCTCGATATAAGATTACGGATTTCTTTTATTTCGCACGTGTGCGTGTGGGCGAGTGTGTGTGTCACTGCGTGGCGGGTAGGCCTACATGTAGGCCTATGCATGCGCAGACCTAAGCGTGGGAGCTGTTAGCCGACTTGTCAGTGTAGACTGTAGAGGAATATAGCAGGTAGGCCTATAGTGTGAACCCTAGCCCCCCTGCCGCTACTGATTATGAGGGCGTTACCTCATTCACCACCCATTGGTATTTTGACCCATGGGTTCTGCAGATGACTGGCTGCGCAATGAAGCGCAGTCTCCATCTCACCACAATACAATCATGCAGGTCTACTAATTGTAATCACCCGCCCAGCAGAAATATCAACACATCAATATGGCTTCAAATTGCACATAATTATATATACATAACATAGGCCTATATACATGGGCGGAGTTTATCAGGGGCTAGGGGGGCTAAGAAGGCCCAGATTCAGCTTTTTTACCATGAAAATGGTATCTTTTCCTGGGCTTAGCCCCTCCAAGAAGGCATTAGCCCTCCCAAGAACGGAAACCCAACTCCGCCCATGCCTAGGCTATATATATATATATATATTATAATGTGGTTGCGGTTGAACTCGCAACATGCAAACTAGACGAAGTGGTGCCAGTCCCAATTCCTAGCAAAGGAGGAGGGCGAGACTAATTATAATTTATTGTCATTGTTGTGCATGGCCGATTAGAGCAATGCCGCACCCTGGGCAGAACAGTCACGGGTCTCTAAACTGTAAATGAGAAGAAACAATTTGGAAACAAAAATTGAAATGATAAAATTGCGGGTTGAAGTATAAATTGATTACAGTTAGATATGTAGGCCTATAAATGTTAGATTTGAAAAGGCGTAAATAATGCACTTTGTGCATAAAACCCCGGACTCCTAAAAGTCATTGGGCCCTGGACATTTGCTCTCCTCCTGCTCCCTATCGGTAGCCATGTTGTTACGACAGAGTTGTTACACAACATTTATTGTAGGCCTACCAAGCTACTCACAATATTATTTGACTCATTTTATGGCTTAGATCACAAAAAGACATTTAAATTGTTATTGTTTGCCGACCTTTGCATGTAGGCCTGCAGTCGATTGTTCTGCATAGCAGTGCATAGCCTACCTGCCACGGTCTGATTCATGGGCTGTGCTATGTATACCCCGTAAAGCCTGCAATGACGCACTAGCTCTCTTTCTCTCCGTTGTGGTCAATGACTCATTGCCTTCAAGCCCAGTGACACGCTGTTCCGAATGTGTCAAGGCCAAGTCGAGGTATTTGGGGGTGAAACAGAATTATACGAAAATGAGGTCTGTTTGAAATGCTGCATTAAAATATATCCCAATTCAAATTTGACTCTTCTGAAAATGTTAACAATTATAGGGATCGAGCGTCACCTAACATCATAATAAAAGACTGTCTTATTCGACCGGGGTTGGACTGGGAGCGCTACTGAGTAGTAACCTTGAAGGAACGCTATATCAAATTCTCAGTAGATAAAATAAATAAATAAATTATTATTATGCTTAATATGATCAGGGCTTAAGCTGTTCAGAGTGCTTTAGACATGACATTGTGTTAGAACCACTGCACGTCAAACTGTATACGCCTACCGCGCAAAAGCCCCAAGTTTCTTATAGCTGCCCCATAAAATGATGTGATGGTTTTTGCAATGAGGAAGTTCCAATCCACACGTCTATAACTCTTACTCTGAAGAATTTCTGCCCAATGTTCGTTTTCAACTTCTTGCATAATTATTATAATTATAGGCCTACTTCATTTCCCCAAGCTGCCTTGCTATAAGAGCCAACTCAAATAACTTTTCCCTCTGCAGTAATTCTGGTAGGCTACTAATTCCTTTCCAGTGATGGTCAAATCATGTAAGTTTCTGTATTCGCCCCTGTGTAACGTGATCTAAAAACTGGAAGCTTATAGTTATAAGGCCTGCAGCGGCTTTATTGCAGCGCACAATGAATCACTCTGTGGTCGAGTATAAGAAAACCACAAGACTGTAAGAGAGTGTAACTGTCGTTAGAAAGGCGATTTCGTGACATCTCTTGTCATTACAATTATAATCTATATCAGTTGACGTCAGGCAGCAGCTTGTGAAGCTGTTAGAACCCTAAGGCAGTCGTCACTTTGAACCCAGGATCGAGTCGTGATGTGACTGATATCTTATGATAATAGCTTCGATGGACTCTTTTATTTTTTTTAAAATTATATTTCATAACAATGACAGAAGGATTAAGCCGTGGTCTAAACTACAAGAGCTGAGCAAAATATTCGTCGGTTTAGACCACTGCCTGCTTGCTGCATAACCATAAACTTGATTGAGACTCTTAATAATATTGGCAATCTGAGTTTAGAAACTTTACAAATGCATCTCACTAATTTAGCCCGAGGACCTTTATGCACAGGATTGTAAAGTGAAAACTCCTTAGGGCCTATCTAGCGTAGGTCTACTTAGTCGAAGGAGATACTATAAAATGATAAATAGACCAATACTTCATTGAAACTCCGCCACTGTTTGTACTTTGGCAGTGCCAGTCCCAAGCCTGGAGAAAGGAGGAGGGCGGCACCATTCTTTTTTATATGACACAGTGTCCTTAAACAGCAACAATCTACTACTAAATTGATTCTTTAATACGTTCAGCATTGTAGTGGATAAACAACAAATTGTACGTCGACTCCTGCAGGTCTCTGCTGTAGTCAGAATGTGTGAGTAATTTGAAAGTGAGGCTAACCCATCCGCCATTTACAGAATGAGCCATTCCGACCAATCACAGACGAATTCTCATACCCGACCAATCACAGATTGTTCTCATAGCGAATACCGGCAAGCAATTTCTCACACCGACCAATCATAGGCCAGCTTCTGTAAAAGACTCAGATTCAAAATGGCTTTTAAAACATTTTCTGATCAATAGGCAGCAAAGCGAGTCGAAGTACCATTTGTTATTTATAATGTGATCTAACCGAGAAGTCGTATGTAACGGTTGAATTCCAAGAGCAGCCATTCTCTGAATCCTGGAATAGGCGAGAGGCTGTAGAACTGGTGAATGCGCGGGAACTCCAGCGACAGTTTGTCAATGACTTTCTTCAGCAGGTGGTTGCCAAGCTCGACACCTTGCAACCCTAAGAAAGACCAGAACGAACGTCATTTTGCAACAACAACTATGGGCCTATACAATAATTTCACTAGTAACATAACTAACTTCTATCGCGCCTATAATAGACGTATGTAAACACACAAGGTATTAAATAATGGCGCACTAAAATAAGCAGTAATTAGGCCAGCTATAATTACGTCACCGTCAGCCACAATTAGGTGGCCGACAGCCATAATTAGGTCACCTTGAAGACCACTTGTTTCGTTTGACCGGAAGTGACTCTGAGTAGGGATCTTGAAGGGTTGCTCTATAAATTCTGACACGTAGATAAAGCGACAGATTGATTGATTGATTGATTGATTGATTTTTGGATTAATTAAATTTTTGATTGATTGTTTTATAGCAGGCCTATTGTAGCGTATTGTATCTGAGCATTGGTAAAGCTAGAGACGCTTTACAAATGTCTGCGTACAATAAAACATAAGACAATAGGCAAAAGACAATTGGGAATACCTTTCTGCGTGGATGTGATTGAGTAGAAGATGGCCGTCGTTATTGTCTTCGGATCTTCGTCGACGTCATCGAGATCCATCGACGGAACATCCGGGTCGTTGATCGACGGAGTCCGTCGTCCTTCCGGTGGAAAACGACTTCCGGTTCCGATTATGGTCTACACACGCACAGACACATAGACACACAGACAAACCAATGAACGACTGGATGTTGGGAAAAAAACATGCGACCTAACATGACTTAAAGGTATTCTATTGTCTATTTAGATAGATAGATAGATAGATAGATAGATAGATAGATAGATAGATAGATAGATAGATAGATAGATAGATAGATAGATAGATAGATAGATAGATAGATAGATAGATAGATAGATAGATAGATAGATAGATAGATAGATAGATAGATAGATAGATAGATAGATAGATAGATAGATAGATAGATAGATAGATAGATAGATAGATAGATAGATAGATAGATAGATAGATAGATAGATAGATAGATAGATAGATAGATAGATAGATAGATAGATAGATCGATCGATCGATCGATCGATCGACAGACAGACAGACAGACAGACAGATTTTTTTGGATTGATTGATTTCCAATGTGACAATAGGTTTCAGGAACCATTTTCCAATACGGGAACCATGTTCTCATAATTATGGAATCTGCATTCTTCTACGAGTCTATGAGTCTATGATATCCCTGTTCTCATATTTAATCATATTTCTATCCCCATGTTCCACATGGCACTCATATATCGATCCCTATGGGGCAAGTATTCCATACGGGCTCACAATCACGGAGCCTACTGTGACTGTTCCAGTGTTCCTACATGATAGTAAGACTGTAATCCATATGTGACCCGCACACAGCCCATATTGGTTCCAGATAGACAAGAATTGGAGAATTCATTCCTTCACTTATATGGACACTTTGAGTCTGAAGCTTTAGCGACTTCATTTGTTTAGTTTAGTCTCGGCATATGAGGCCGATTCGCAATACTGGCCAGCCCCTCTCCGCGCCGTCTGTGCGTCCTACCGACAATTCAATGTATGCATTCAATATATCTGAGCTGGATTCCACGTAATGCCGATGGGAAGTACTGGCAGGTATAGTCTGATCACGTGGGTCGTTGGTTCTCCTTCTTTAATTGTAAGTTCGACCTATTGTCTTCTCTAAATGCACATTGTTCGTGGAACAATATGAGGCCTATAAGCTTATCTATGGCACTATAGTCTATATAGCATCTTGACGTTTTCTATTGCTATCGATTTTCGTATCGGATCCATGCATTTTATCGATGGTTTGTTGCTGTTTAACGACTGCGTCCCATAGTGAAGATGATTAGCGGTGCCCTCCTCCTTTATCCAGGCACGGGACTGGCAAGTTCAATCGTTTTTGCTCGGAGTCTATAACCCATGGGGAACAAGTACAACAAGGAACCTCCCGGCACAGAGCTAGGGACCAACCACTGAGGCGGCGCCATCATAGTTATTATTGGGCGTGATATATATATTTAGGCTACATACATATATATATATATGTATGATATTATATATATATATACATGTAGACTCTATACATAATTATAAGGGCGTTACCTCATCCACCCGTGGGTACTGCAGATCAAGACTGGCTGTGCATCGGAGCGCAGTCTCCATGTCACCCCAACACAGGTCTACTAATTGTAATCACCCGCCCAAATCAAATATCAGCCCATCAATTTGGCTTCAAATTGCATATAATACATATATATATATTATATATACAGTTTATACACATCTATAAATATACATAATTTTATGTAGACGGACTGCAGCTGGTCTTGGTTTGGTAGTTGGTACAATTGAAAGAACACAACTCACATGCAACATGATATATTACACATGTATTGACAGGCTCCACAATAATTGTGTAAATTTTATAACGAGACATCTCAAACCACCATCTATCTCTCTCCCTTCGATATAAAATGTAAGATTTATAATATAAATATATATATAAAATATATTATACATGATGCATGGATTACGTCACAGTGCACTACGATTACATATGCAAATATACAGTCTTATTGTCATGTAGCCTGCAATGTATATAATATATAATAGTAAGGTTACAATAATAGTAAAGTTGATGTTCATAATTGGGCCATGAATATTGAATAGGTCTATTATAATATCATTGGCTCAATATAGATGTACAATAATACACATTGGCTAAACATGCCAGTGTATATACGCTACATAAATTATATGAATTCATGCATTAGGCTAATGTATGTGGAAGTGTCTATTATTATGTATAGCATGCAGGAGCAGAAACCTTTTGTGTGTGATATGAAACCCTAGCAGTTCACCTGTGTGATGTGTGACGAGTGGGTGTGTAACATTGTGTATTGTCATGTTACTTATTTTTGTTCGTTGTCCTGGACAGAATTGAAAGACCCTTCAGCAGATAATAATAACGCATCTGAGATGGTCAATGCTCCGTGATATCTATACATCAAGTACATGCATATATATATACATGTATATACATGTATATAATTGTATACATTCATGCATGTGTATATACATGTCATGTATATATACTGTTATGAAGCTATAGAGAGACGAATGCAATGGGGGGGAAGGATTTGGGTATATGATCATAACCGAGTAAAATGTAGGAAGAGCAAGCTAGAAGTATCTTCAATTAAGTAGTAATAGCAGCAGCAGCAGCAGTAGCAGTAGTAATAGCAGTAGCAGTAGTAGCAGCAGCAGTAGCAGCAGTAGCAGTAGTAGACTACTGGTAGTAACAGCAGCAGCAGCAGCAGCTGTAGCAGCAGCATCAGCAGTAGCAGTAGCAGTAGTACTAGCAGCGGCAGCAGCAGCAGTAGTACTAGCAACAGTAGTGCCAGCAGCAGTAGTAGCAGCAATTATAATACTAATACTATTAATTGGCAACAACAACAACAACAATTCGGGCTCATCACGAAAAAGTCTCGATTCTGCACACAGTACTGTTGCAGAACTTGCAGATCGTGCAAATGGAACCAAGAGCACGCATAATTATACACCCTTCTGTGCAGAGCGGAGTGGCGGTGGCTTTGGACACCCGTGGAGCCACAGAGCGCTGGCAGGTACATAGCCGGGGGCAACACACGAGGCTGACATTGCCGAAGCAGAGCAGCGATCCTCTGCTCAATGCGCTGATGGATAGGAAGCCAGTGCAATGTCTCCAACATGATGCAGTTTGCTGCATTGCGAATAAGTCCAATTAAACGTGCAGCTGCAGAGCGTAAGATTCTGTTCAGGCACATTATTCGATTGGATGGGTGGCCAGAGTAGAGTGATGAGCAATAGTCAAGGCGGGCTGCAATGAAATAATTAATGGGCTAGGGTCACCCTAGTACCCTAGTATAATATGGTGGTGGCGGCACTATAATTATATAGACGTTAGTGAACGAGCAATTGTACGACGTTGACGCAGCTGGTAGTAACAGCCTCGGGCAAGACAGTGAATGTGAGGAACAAAAGCCGAGTTCCCGGTCCAACAGGACACAAAGGTGATGGACTGTATTCGAGAAGGTATACAACCTATAGTTATATAGCCTTTAGTAAATTCAGTCGGAGGTGCAGCGAAGTCAATTTATAAACATACAGTGCATAACCTCGGATATGCAATTATGCATAAGCTTACACACAGAAGTTCGTGAACGAATGAATGTTGTTGAAAGAATTAATGTTTACAGCGATGGAGCGCAACTTTAAATCTCTGGCCCACTCGCAGAGTATACATGAATAAGGGACACAATGTCACTTCATCAGGGTCTGTGGGGCCACTTTTCACAGATTCGGGTCCGGGCCAAACACTGTGCCATGCCCTGGAGTGGTGGGGCCATTGTTGCGTCTCTGAACTTGAGCGAGCCCACTTGTCCGTAATTATAATAGACTTTAGTGACTTTACTTGAATTGTTCAATGTTCATCTACATTGTGCTGTTCTATTTATATTGAATATTCAAAATCTATACAGAGTCGCAGGCCTCAGAAGTAGTATTTGCAGTTTAACGTCACTGTGTGGTAACAAAGATCATTAGCGACGCCCTCCTCCTTTATCCAGGCTTGGGACTGGCACTGGCAGAGTGCAAAGAGTGGCGGAGTTTGGCAGGCAGAGGTTATGTGAGCAGATTAAAAGGCGCTATGTCATGTGTCCGGTTATAATTATAAGCCTACCATTAACCATAACCACACTTTTTACTCAAACATACCTAGGGCCTAGGCGCTATATAAATAACCAACTACAATTAGAATTGTCTCAGCATATGATCGCAGACAGAATTGTGAGCCCCACTGTTTTCCACAGCTGATGCCTGGCATGCTTTTCTGTATCCAAGGCAACGTGTCGAATCCATTATTTTATGGTTTCATGCACAGACCGCGCGGACGCCTGCATTAGACCGGAGTATATAAAGCACTTGTATGTCATGACTCGTTGCAGACGCTGCGATGGATGGTGGTTCTATGGGGAGGGTGGTTCTATGGGGAGGGTGGTTCTATGGGGAGGGTGGTTCTATGGGGAGGGTGGTTCTATGGGAAGGGTGGTTCTATGGAGAGGGTGGTTCTATGGGGAGAGTGTTTCTATGAGGAGGGTGGTTCAATGGGGAGGGTGGTTCTATGGGGAGGGTGGTTCTATGGGGAGGGTGGTTCTATGGGGAGGGTGGTTCTATGGGGAGGGTGTTTCTATGAGGAGGGTGGTTCAATGGGGAGGGTGGTTCTATGGAGAGGGTGGTTCTATGGGGAGGGTGGTTCTATGGGGAGGGTGTTTCTATGGGGAGGGTGGTTTTATGAGGGGGTGGTTCTATATGGAGAGGATGGTTCTATGGAAAGGGTGGTTCTATGAGGAGGTGGTTCTATGGAGAGGATAGTTCTATGGGGAGGGTGGTTCCATGGGGGGAAGAGAGGTTCTGTTGGGAGGCACTCGGCAGAGCATTGACCAAGCAATATATGTGCGCGGCTGCGCGCGCGCGCGCTCGTGTGTGTGTGTGTAAGAGCGCGTGTCTGTGTACGTGGGTGTGCGTGCGCGTGTGTGCTTTCAAGGTTCTAGCACACTGAGGCTTTCGCATTGGTGGTGATATTATGAAGACGGTGTCGATATAAATATATATATATATAGTCCATAGGCTTACACCGGCACAAAAACACAGTCATGTATAGGCTTATATATATATATATATTGTCTCCGCATATATACTATATATATATATATACTATACGCATCCATTTACATATTTATTTGTTCATTACGAGGATTTATATAGCGCCGCTACAAGGTTACTACACACAGGGGCGGATCCAGGAATTTTCGAAGGGGGGGGCCAAAAATGTTTGGGCTTGGGTCGAAATTTTTTTTGTCGCTTGGCCGAAGCCAGAGTCTAATTTAGTCCCTCCTATGGGGGGGATTGGGGATTGAGGCTTCTGAAGGGGTAGATTATGAACCGTCTGGAGGACAATCATAAGGCGCATAGCGCCGAGAGTGGTAGGGGAGAGGTATGGGGAGGGGATACGCCCCTCCCCACCAGAAACTTTTTGAATTTTCACATTGCAATGGTAGCATTTTAAGCTGTTATCTTTGCAAAATAGCTCTACTTTTCAGTGCTTATAAGAGTGCCATAAGATCTCAATAATTATAGACTATACTTTTTAAATCGTTTTTTAAAGTTTCCACACTGCAGCAGTGCCCTTGTGAGATGTCATTTTAGCAAAATTACTCAATTTGTTCAGTACTGATAAAAAACATATACAATACAATATTAATATTTACAATACAATATTAATAATATCTGTCTGTATCGAGTCCAGCAGCTCAGTTCTATAAAAATTATAGTGAATAACTTCAGACATGAGTATAAATATATTACATTGTACATGAGCTGACTTTTCTGCACTAGAATCAGCTTATCCCTGTTTCCTAAGATGGTCCTGAATTGCTGACCAGGACACACTTTGCAGTTAAATAATAACAAATGGTACACAAACCAGCCAAGAACTAATAAATTGCTGGGACCAAAATCTGAAAGTTATGTAATAACAATGTTGTTTTACTAGGTGTTCAAGTGTTCAAACAACAGAACCAAAACAGTTTGAAATTTGGCAGTTTCAAATTTTAAAGATAGCGCTGGAGAGAAGTTATTCAGTTGAACAAAAATAGTATTTGTGCAAATATTAAGAGTAAGTTACACTCATTTTAAAAAGATTGTATCAGATTGCTAAAAAAAATTCATATACACAGTATAGCATACAAGAAATGCACTCTTATAGGCATGGGCGGAGTTTATCAGGGCTAGGGGGCTAAGCCCCCAAGAACGCATAGCTTTAGAAATTGGCCGTACATTTTCAGGGGCTAGGAGGAGCTTTCAATCAAAGCTTTTCTATTTTGGCATATTTTATTTAACTCTGGCTAAGGGGTTTAATTCTTGTGCAAATATCTAAATCTAATCATGTATAAGCCTAGGCCTACATGTAATTTGGCAGGAAAAGCTCTAGCTTTAGCCTGCATTCCTTAATGGTCCGGATGATTTTGTAACGGAGATTGAACATTTACCATCGGTAGGCCTATAAAAGGCAAATTTTGGAAATGCCCATTGAACCTGTTGAACTTTTAACATATATAAAAAAATTCTTCAGAGTTATTTCCAAATGAGTGTCAGGTAACGCATGGGCTTACTGTTTACAATTCCATCAGCGGTATATATCATCTGCAAAGAGATCATTTGGCAAACACAAAATGATAGATTGAAATGTTTGAAGGTCTATAATATCTCATTCACATCTTGTGGATTTGGCCAGGTTGACCTTTGAAGACTTTGAGTATAACATTGCTAGTACAATTTGATTTTGAAACTGTCACAAGAAAATTTGTAGAAAAAGGTGTCAGGAATGCTCCTTTCTTGAGCAAATAGGTACATTAAGGTTTTTTAGAAGCATGATCACATTCTTGTTCGTGAAAGTGGTTTCCAAAGTTTTTATTTCACAATGCAATTGTGTGAGAGGCTTACAAGTCATTTGAGTCTCTGATTGAAATGAAGGCATACACTGACAATGGACAGTTGGTTGACAAAGTTGCATTGCAAATGTTGCTTGGTATATAGTCTGCATATATAATATTATATATATATATAATTAATTATATATTATATATATATATATATATAATATATATTATATAACCATGACATTATGGCTATGTTATGGATGTATGTTATGCGCGCTTTTAAGGGCCATAACCAGATACTTTCCCCATAAATAATAATAGTGAAAAATAGCTATTGTAGGGCTACTGCATACAGCATGTAACATTGCTCTATTAGCTGTTAGTAATGGCAAATAGAAGTATTTTTAAAAGTGTTTATGTATTTATAATATGAGGCACACAATGCTAAAATAATTCCAAGTTAAAGTATGAATAGACCTCACCCTATTATATTATTTTTAAGACTGCAGTAAGTAAAATACGTCCCACCACTGAATGAAACACAGTAAGGAATAAATAAGAACAAGAAGTAAACATGTGTGATCATTCACCGCAGTTTCTTGCACATAATAGACTAAATTCAAAACTTAACAAGTTTTGCCCCTGAAATTTTTTGCATCTGGGAAAAAATCCCTAATACTGTTGTTAGTGTTAACTTGCTTTGTAAATAATAGTCAGTTGTTATTAGTTATAATTGTGTTTATTGGTGTTAATATTTTTTATATTTCACTAAAAAATATATACATGAATAACAAACATTGTATGCCATAAATCATAGTCGGATACTGTTGAAAGATTATTTCTTTTCGTTGCTGTTTAAAGTTTATATTAAGACAATGCAATTGTCTGAGAGGCTTAGATTTTAAATACATTTATATATTAATTCTCCTGGCCAGGACTGATCCCCTGCAAAAAATCTTTTGGGCGACCATGGATGGGGGGGGGCCACGTCCCATGGAGATTTGGAATGGGGGGGGCCATGGCCGGATTGGCCCCCCCCTGGATCCGCCCCTGACTACACAGAAGCGTTCCGAAGTCACAACCAAACCTCGTATCTCCATATGAGCTTACATATACATTTAGTTATGCATATAGCCTACATAGACATCTAAATACACATTATAGGCTACATACACATATACACAGGCCGCATATGCCGATATGGTAGTCGGTAGAGCAATTGCAAAAATATATATAGCACTCTTTTAAGAGAGATTCTTACACAAACACACACACACATAATTTTATGCGTGCAAACACGCACCCATACAGCGCATATACACCGTGAGGCATAAAAAAGGAAGCCCCTAGAAAGCCCGTTATTATTTTAACAATTTTCAAACAATGTCAATGAAATTCAGGAGAATTATAGCTAAGTAGCAAGCAATGTAAAAAAATTAAATTTTTTAAAATTTACTCTCCACCTTTAGCTTCTACGCATGCGCGAAGTCGCTTGCGCCATTCACGCACCGCCGAGTCAATAATTTGCTGGTCAAGATCATTCCAAGCTTGCATGATTCGCTTAAGAAGATCTTCGACATCACGACCTTTGTTTTGTACACCATCTCCTGCATGCATCCCCCATATTTTATAATTGACGGGATTCAGGTCTGTGCTGTTAGGGGCCCATAATGTAGAATATATGAAGTCAGGAGTTTCATTCGTCAGAAGTGCAACCGTTTCTCGAACTCTGTGCGCTAAAAACCATCTTGCAGGAAAATGTAAAATTCAGAGAGTTCTCGAAATTCAGGTAGGCCTTCCATGAATAAAACGTCTCTGTATGCCTTGTATTGGCCGTTGATTTTTACCCCCGGCTCAACAAAGTGAATTGACGTGCGTCCCAGAGAAGAAATACCGACTGACACCATCAAAGATTTGCTAAACGTCGGACGTGTGCGTAAAAGGCGGTCGGTTGCGTTATCTCTCTTTCGAGTTCCAACTGCTACATTTTGAGTATTGCTGCGAGAAGCAACTGTGAATAATTGTTCGTCCGTGAACCAGATGAAATGCACTAGGCAGGCTGGGTAATGGGTATACCGACGCAACAAAAGGCGACTGCACGCTTGGAACGATCTTGACCAGCGAATTATTGACTCAGCGGTGGCGTGAATGGCGCAAGCGACTTCGCGCATGCGTAGAAGATAAAGGTGGAGAGTAAATTGTAAAAACTTTAATTTTTTTCACTTTGCTTGCTACTTAGCTATAATATTCCTGAATTTCATTGACATTCTCTGAAATGTGTTAAAATAATAACGATTTTTCTAGGGGCTTCCTTTTTTATGCCTCACGGTGTATATACAACTATATGCGCATGCATAATTGCATATTCTTAGGCATATGTATGCATAGCCTATATATATATAATATAGGCTATATTCGTATGTAATAATTTTTATGCAAACGTACAACATGCAGATAAATAATTTTATCTGTATAACACGCATTCCGTGTATAACACGCGGGGTTGTGATAGAATATAGATAGGTACCTGAATGTTGCGTGCGTGCGGTAGAGAGGCGGTGGCGGCGAGGGCTGTGTGTACGACGAGGACCGGGTCCCTCGGTAGGCTGCTGTGCGTGAAGGCGAAGCACCGGCGGTTGGGTCCGACGCGCCGCTTGAGGTCGGCCCAGTTGCGGATCGACTGAACGGCTTCGTAGGAACAGATCTACGACGACAGCAAACGATCGTCGGCTTCTTCGGACTTCTTCGGGATCGCTCGGTTTTTTTTATATAATAATGATGAGTTACAGGCGAGTTGAGGTCTGAGTGTGAATAGAGATGGGAGGTGGAGGGATGAAGGAAGTTCAAGGAAAGATGGTTGGGGTGGAACGATGATGAGGAGGAGGAGGAGAAGAAGAAAGGTGAAGGAGAAGGAGAATGTTAGGAGGAGGATGGAGAAGGGGGATGAATGATAAGGGGAATGCAGCTGAGGAGAACGGATTTCATATTCTCTTTGATGTTACGTTTCATGTTCTGTTTTGAGTCTTATTGCATGTTCCATTTTGTGTTCGGTTTCATGTTGTTTTTAGTCGCATTTCATGTTCTATTTCTTGCTCAGTTTCATTCTATAAATTCGTGCTCTCATTGTATTCCATTTCGTTTTCAATTTCATGTTCTATTTCGCTTTCTATTCTGTAGACCTATTTCAATTCGTGTTCTGTTGCGTGTTTTATTTAGCATTCTATTTTCGTGTTTTTTTGGCATTCTTTATCGTGTTCTATTTGGCATTCTATTTCGTGTTCTATTTGGCATTCTATATCGTGTTCTATTTGGCATTCTATTTCGTGTTCCATTTTGCGCGTTGCCTCGTGTTCTAGTTCGTAATCTAGTTTGTCCGTCGTCCTTGTTCCACTTAATCATGCATGACCTTGTCTTGACCTCGCATGTATTTCGTGTCATATTAATTCACGTTTGATGGTCACGTGGTATGAAAGCAAGTCCAAATGATGACACGTGCCAACCTCATTGCGCATGCGTAGGCTACAACAGGTGCAGATGCACTTGTCAATGCGTAGACAACGCTCAGACGTCGTCAGCGCCACAACCAGCGCCGTCCATTTAGCACTGAATTCTGACAACGACGACTATGACTGCGATGACAGCAACTAAAAGTCATGATGATGATTACGAGGACGAAGATAAAGACAAAGATTAAGATGAGGATGACGACGACGACGACGATGATGATGGTGGTGGTCTTGGTGGTGATGATGATGATGATGATGATGATGATGATGATGATGACGACGACGACAAAATGACGCAAACTATGATGGATTCATTCATTAATTATATTTATTAGGTGGATTTATACAGCGCCCTTTCAGGGTTACTACCCCGGAGCGCTCTCGACCCATTTTAAAGTGGCAATAAAAAAAGCCGTCTGAGTAAGCCTTAAGACGTAAACCAGTGGGAGCCCATTAAATTATATATACTATATACTTTATATATATACGTCGGCCCTAAATATATATATATATATATAGGCTATATATATATATATTATATATAGGCTATATAGGGCCGACGACAAAAAAATCACGGTGCTTTCTTTTCTTCCGCTCTGATGATGCATGGGCGCCTCCAGATATTCTTAGCAAGGGGCAAACCACAGTGACAGGGACTCACCTTAAAAAAATATTTTTAGCAAGAGCTAGAAAATTTAAAGCAGCAATGTTTAAGAACATTACATGACCGACTCTAAATGCAAATTATTTCTCAGTTTCACCTTGTGTATAGATAGTATCGTTAGTGTTTTATAGCCCTACTGTAAGTGCCAAGAAATTTGCTAGAAACCAAAACGTAGTAGTTAAAAAGTTCGTCCAAATTTTCAAGGGGTTCCACGTGTCCCCTTAATTGCCCCTATGTACGGGCGCCCTGCATGGCTATGGTAACGACAGACGATGGGCGCTTGCAATCCTATATACATATACATGCATGTATACTTGTATAGGGTTTGGGTGCTTACCCTCTGGAGCAGATCGCATGGCGACTCCCACGTGATTCTTTCGAGGCGTAAAGATCCGACAGACATCCAGAGATGAATGAGATTGTAGAGGGTCGAGTTCATTGATTGAAGAGCGGGGCTGTCACAATGCACCCCCGGGTTGCGCAACATGTTCTGAAAATTTGTAAATAGATCTACTCCTGTAATTTTTTCTATTCGAATAATTAGAAATTTATAGTACCATTCGCAGAATTAGCCTAAGGCCCTAAGCTATAACCACGAGCATTCTTTACGTCTGATTAGAAAAGTGTCTTTTTAGTGAAAGTTATGCATTGAGTGCGTATTTGAAACTTTAGCTGATGAAATTTTCCCGACAACTCGCATGTTACCAATTAATGAAATTCCTTCTTTTCCTCTTCCACCAAGCACCTACTTAATTTTTTGCCTCCTATCCTACTCCAAGGGCACCGTCTCCAATTCCACCTCTTCCTCTTGCACCTCCTCCTATACCTTCTCCTCCACCTCTTGTTCTTCCTTCACTCCATCGACCACCACACCACCACCACCACCACCACCACCACCACCACCACAGCCACCACCTCCATATCTTATTATTCCACCCTCCTCTTCTTTCTCTACGTTTATTCCTCCACCTTCTCCTCCTCGTTCTTATTCTCCTACCCCACCTTTTCTTTCTCCCATGGCACTCAACCTACATGTCCTCCTTTCTCTTCCTCATTCTCCTCCTTCTTCCCCATGCTCCTCCTCCTCCTTTAACAATAGTATACGTTTGAACTAACACTAATGCCAAAACACTAAAACTTGTATTAATACTAATGCTAACACGCGCACACAGACACACACACACACACACACACACACACACACACACACACACACAACACACACACAAACACACACTTTTATGTTTATAATAATAATTGTGTATAAGCTAATACTGGCCGTCTAGATATAGGGCCGGTGCATGCAGGATTTCCAAGTATATAGACCCAATCAATAGCATTGACATTACAATAAAATTATAATCATAAGCAGAAGAACAGCGGGTCATTGAGGGCCATATATATATACTTACGATGACGTCAGCCCGGAAGTTGAGCAGAACCTTGACTCCCTGTTCCATACGACTGAACTGAGTGAAGAGATGTTGATAGCGTGGAACCAGCGCGTGCTTAAGTCGATCCTCCACTCGCATCACGTGCACTTCCGTCTTCTTGTGGCGCGACTGAAAACGACCGTCAAAACGACACACGTTGTTCATGCAGGTATACAGTGCTATACACAGTAATATTATTATAATCCAAACAGTTTATGTTATCGTCATCGTTTTTATCGCTGACTTTATCGTCGTAATCAGCGTTATCGTCATCGTTTTCGTTACCGTCACCATTATCGTTATCGTCATTTTATTGTCATCGTCACTGCTTTATTTATTGTTAACGAACTGGAACATGACAAAACAGACTGGAATCCCACCAAAAACTGGTTCCGCAAAACCAACTGGAACATGGAAAAACGAACTGGAACATAATTAGATGATTGCGTTTAATATGCTTACCGCTGTTGGTGCGATCTGTCCGGCCAGATGTTCGACTAGGTTGTGGTCTATTCCGTATTGCTCGGAGAGCATCTGAACGAAATATGTTTTGTCTTCAAGTGCTAGACTCGTATAGAAGTCGGCCAACGCTCGAGTCTTCTCCTATGAAAAAAACCCGATTTACTATGTAGGCCTATAATATTATAGTTAATAGTTAAGTTTGCCTCGTGTGCACATTAGTTGGCTGTATACTATAGCTAAAAATTTCGTTCTGTAGCCTACAAACATTGAATTTTATCCTTTCTGTGCAAATTAACTCTGTTACTTTTGCTTCAATAAAAAAGAGTGTGGTTATATAATATTCATAGAGTAGCTAAGTAGGAGCTAAGATTGTTGCCAATGTTGAATTTAGCATCAATTTTGATTGGAGTAACAATCAATTACTCAATCAATGAATCAAACAATGAATCAGTAAATTAACCCAGCTTCCATTCAATCAATCAATCGAACGATCAACTAATCAATCAATCAACCAGCCAGTCAGTCAGTCAGTCAATCAATCAATTAATCAATCAATCAATCATATGAATGTCCATTGTCACCTCCTGCCACTTACCTGTAGAATGAGTGTATTCGTTTCTGGAATGCTGAAAAAGTCGCGCAGCTTGTTACGGATGACTGATTTCAGTGTGTCACTTCGCGGAACAACGGCTGGAGTCAACGGTGGCGGAGGAGGAGGAGGAGGATAGGAGGAAGCGGAGGAAGAAGAGGAGGAGTCGGACGGAGGACGGGGTCTCGGGGCGGATACGTTGATCTTTAGGTTCAACGGTGAACAGCTCTACAGCAACAGAGAAAGGAATGAATGAGTGTGTATGAGTGTGTGTATGTTTGTGTGTGTGTGTGTGTATGTGTGTGTATGTGTGTGTGTGTGTGTGTGTGCGTGCGTGTGTGTGTGTGTGTGTGCGTGCGTGTGTGTGTGCGTGTGCGTGTGTTTGAATCGCAATCGTAATCGTAAACTCGGAACTTCTACAGCGTACACAAAAGCTAAGTCGTGGGAACCAGCTTATTCACAGGCGTTAAATCAAAACAAAAACCATAAGCAGAGGTGTATGTATGTATGAATGTCCAAGACCATAGAAATCCGCAAAAACCACGACACAAGTGACATAGCGACCCAGTTGCTTCAAGGTGTCATGATGTGGAGCACACATGCACAGGCCGGTCAGGACAGACCGGTGGAGAGAGTCGAAGGAGAGAGCATACGTGGGCCACATACGGGCATTGACCCAAGTTGTCCTTCGTACCCCTCTCCCAATATTCTCTTCAATCAGACAAAGTGGTCTAGCTGCTCCAAGATGTTAATGGTATGGAGCAGACCTGCTGACCAAGCCGGTTGAAGTTGGGAAGCATGATGCGAGACAGACTCAGACAGAGAGTGGCGTCGGACACCTACGGGTTGTTAACCCAAGGATAGCGATGATGATGATGATGTATGTATGAGTGAATGAATGAATGAATGAATGAATAAATGAAAGAACGAGCGAATGTGAGCGGATGAATGAATGCATGTGTAGGATTGAAGGATGGAATGTACATGTATGTATGTATGTATGTATGTATGTATGTATGTATGTATGTATGTATGTATGTATGTATGTATGTATGTATGTATGTATGTATGTATGTATGTATGTATGTATGTATGTATGTATGTATGTATGTATGTATGTATGTATGTATGTATGTGTGTACGTAACTATTTACACATGCATGAATGCATGAATGAATGAATGAATCAATCAATCAATGAGTCAATGGATGAATTAATGAATCAATGAACGAATGCACATGTATGAATGCACATGCAGTGCACTGGTGCATGTATGTATGAATTAATGAATGAATGAGCAAATGGAGGACGAGTGAATGAGTGAACGAAAATTAACTAATGAACGAATGAATGACTGTATGAACGAATAAATTTTAGTCAGTCAGACACTCAATATCGTGGTAGTCATCGCCATAATAGCCTAGACATCATCATCTTCGTCAGCAGCACAATCAGCATTGATCTAATTCTATTTAATGACGGTGTCACGAAATAGAGTATCCCCCATATTAATAGTATCCCCCAAATGAGGAAAAGTCAAAAATAACACTTCCGCGTGCATTTATTTTTGCAAATTAATTTTCATCTGCTCTGTTTTGAACAATGACACTAACAGGTATGTTTATTCCTACTAGATAATTTGTTTTGCTTTGGTTTTATAGCACTTAAAACATTTAAAACGCTTAAAAACACTCGGAGACACTAAATAATTTTGAGTTGCCTTTCTCTGAGCATTGCTTAGGTCACTTAAAACAATTAGAGTGACTTTAAATTTTGATTAGAGTATAAATTTTTTAATAATACGCATTTTTCAAAAAATGGGATAGAATGGTTTATCCCCCCGGATAGTCTAGACCGGTTAATTCCATCCGGGGGGGGATAGATTAATTCATCCCCCCGGATAGCTTTCAGGGGGGATAATCCTTTTCATGACAACGGCATTAAAGACAATTAGCCTAAGTCTACAACAGGAATTCAACGAATACTAGTTTTCAACGAGAGCAGTGTCATCAGCTTTTCAAACAGTTACCAGCTATTGAACTTCACTCTCATTGCCACACATTTAAATTCGATAAAAAAAGTCATTGCCATTGGTATGATTATCTTTTGCATTTAATGTCCATTGATTTCCAAACGAGCAAAGTACTTGTCGCGCTTTTAAAGATGAAGGTTGGCGACAATAGTTTTGCTGAAGCCAAAGTGATTTTAAATGTTGCTATTGCACTCTGAATGAGGCAATGAAGATTTGATCTTTATGGGATAAAATAAGTCACCGTCAGCTTAAAAGGATGTAATCTGTCGCCTCATAGTCGCTCTTCCCATAATTAGCATTCTTTACATCTGAATCGCATTTTTTCACCTGTCTGACTCCGGATCTTGAACACTGAATATCGATTTTGTTTTGATTGAGCGCCTGTAATAGCCAAGGTAATTCCAGCGACTTCGCGTTTGAGAGCGCTATAATTATAGGCTGCAGTGTAGACAGTGTAGAGTGTAGACATCTGAGTCTATACGATTACGAGAAAGCTTTTAAATGACCATTGCATACTAGGCTAAATCATAATTTTGAGGTACACTGGAGCTTTCCCTGTCGAATACTGTACAACAGCAGAGGCAGTAGGCCGTAAGTCCGCTGTACAAAATGAGCCCATCATAATTTACGCGCCCATGGCTCCACTACTCATGAAGCTCGACTCTCACTCTTCGCTGTAGAACAAAAGCGAAACAATGGACAATTATTTTGGGCGGGGTGGAATTTGGGCGAATTAATGTGTCCTTCTTAAACGATTGTTGTTGAAGAGTTCACGCTTTGGAATATTCAATTTACCGCAATTTACGTGTCAAACGGTAGACTATATATATAGGCCTAATTGCAATCGTAAACTGAGAATTTCTAAAACGCTACTCGATTAATTGTTAAGCGCAGATCACATGCTTATTCATGAGCGCTTTGTCATGCTGAGAATATTTTTAAAAAACGTCCAGTCGTTTCAGTGTTCCCACTTTCTGCATTAACGAACTTCCTACACGACTCTAAAATGCCCGACACGCATTGATGAATACTGAATGGTCTGTTCACTGCAGTTCTGCATAGAGTTTCATGAAATATGATCTGCGTAAATACATCTTTTGTGTTCCGTCTTGACAGAAGCGAAGTCATGCTATGGTTCGTGAAGTTTCGTAGAAAAGGAAGAATGATGGATGACGTATTCAAAGTGTCAACCGTCCTTTGGATTTCCTGCGCGTAAAAAGACACGCTGATCCAAAACAAATTAAGTTCAAGGACAAAAATTAATGCTACACTCGCCGTGTCAGATAACAGGAACATTGCAGTTGGAGAGATTTGTGTAACCACACATTGCAGTTTTGCATTGTATAAAAACACCACTTTCTTCTTTTTCTTCAGGTTCTCTGTACCTATATGAACAGGATCAAATGTCCAATCATCCAATGTCGCCACTCCATTCTCCGCTGAGCCTTCTATATAGGCTACTTGAATTTTTCCGTATCCGTTTTCCGTCATCCAGTCCATAGTATCATCTGTCGTATATAATAGTCTTTCTCTTCTGTTCATTAAACCTTCAATGCCATCCAGCCACACCGAGGTTCAGTCCAATGAGGTCGAGTTGTACGCTATAATTGCAGATAATAATTCTAATCAATATTATTAGCCTAATCTCCAAACTTGAATCTCGATTAATTTATTAAATTTAATTAAACTTATTTGGTTTGCGACACGTAAAGCGAGAACAAACTGTAAAAAAATTGCAACCGAGTAAAGTCACAATACTTTCTTTACACAGAAAGCGTCAATAGAACTGATTACTGCAATGAAAACATTAATGTTGTCGCCATTTTGGATATTTTTAAACTCAGTGGCAAATTGATGGCATAATTATCCACTCAAAAGTTTCAAATCATCATTGTTCAGCATGTTCTTTACTGCGGTAATGGCGGATTGACACCAAGGAATAAGTATAAAATATAGTCGATTAAAATTAAAATTTAGACGATCAATTGATTACATAGTCGTTAAAATTCGCAGCCCTTTTTTGAAACCTTATGTTGGGTGTTGTACCATAATGTCGCCAGGGTTGCGTGACGTCACAGCTCAACGGGGGGGGTCTCAGAACAGTTATGGGGAGAATTATTGAACTTTCGCTGTTGCAACCAACTGAGCACGAATACAGACACGGCTGTATATTATATCATTTCCTTTGAATTCGTCCCTTGATGGCTCTGTGACGGGTTTATGACATGACTGTGGTTGTAATTATTTGTAAAGATCGGCTAAAGAAATTTTTTAAGGAAAGATCGTCACAGAAAAAGGCTAACCGTTTGCTGATGGGTCAATCGGTATATCACCAAGTCATTGACTCTATCAGTGTATGTGCGTGTATGTATGTATGTATGTATGTATGTATGTATGTATGTATGTATGTATGTATATGTATGTATGTATGTATGTATGTATGTATGTATGTATGTATGTATGTATGTATGTATGTATGTATGTATGTATGTATGTATGTATGTATGTATGTATGTATGTATGTATGTATGTATGTATGTATGTATGTATGTATGTATGTATGTATGTATGTATGTATGTATGTATGTATGTATGTATGTATGTATGTATGTATGTATGTATGTATGTATGTATGTATGTATGTATGTATGTATGTATGCATGTATGTATGTGTGTGTATGTATATATGTATTTATGTATGTATGTATGTATGTGTGTGTGTATGTATGTATGTATGTATGTATGTATGTATGTATGTATGTATGTATGTATGCATGTATGTATGTATGTATGCATGTATGACATTGTATGTATGTATGTATGTATGTATGTATGTATGCATGTATGTATGTATGTAGTATGTATTTCAAAATGCAAATGTCTTAGTTTCAATGTGCTATCATTAGTATCAAGTGTTTCATTGCAAAGAAACTAGCTAAAAGTTAAAAATTAGTAGTTAAAAAGATAGATGTCAGACGAAAATTACTCTGTGCGGGCGTCCATGAAATGTCATTATACATACATGTAATCATGACATTTATTTTTCTTCATTTCGAACAAAGAAAGAAGAAAGGATCTGCAAAGATGCAATAATTATTATCTCACGTTTCTGTGCGTATTAATTTCATTTCCGATGTCCTTGCGTGCTTTTATTTTTATACCTAGACTATATTCTGACTTTTTGTTCTGCTGAAATTTTATATCGCTGAACGAGATTTTCATGAAGTCATTGCACATCAGATCATTTAAAAACGACATACTCTTGAAGGTTCTTCAACCTTGAATAAGCGACATAACTCTTGTACATAGTGTGTCGATGACATATACATGTATACTTTGATATACATAGGCCTATATACTATATGAGCAAGAATTAGAGAATCTAGCTCAAGGACGTTTTGCACCAGGAAGCAGGCAGACACATATTTATAATTATGAGCTACAGAATAGGCAGACACATAATTATTTATAATTATGAGCTACAGAACAGGGTGTAAACTATACAGCAATATATCTACGCCGAACTATTATACTCTCTGTATGATGGCCTTGCTAAAGATTCATGTAGGCTATCACTACGCCCACCGCATCGGAAATACTGGAACCCGCATGCTTCACGTTACTAGGCGTACTCTTTTTATATTCATACATATATATAAATATGTAGGCCTATAATTTTATATTCATGTGAATATATTAAATATATATAGCACTTCATATCCAAAAAATATGTGGGACGCGGTGTTACAGTGGTAAGTTCGTCGCCTTGTGACCGAAGGGTCGCAGGTTCGAATATATATATATATATATATATTATATACCTCAAGCCACTTGGTAGCGACATAGGACAAGTTGCTCACCCACAGTAAGTTGTCTGTGAGAAAGGCAACGGGAAACGACCTTACTCTTCTCTTCCCCAGAGAAGAATTCAAAACAGGAAATTAAGAACATGGGCAGTTTTTTTAAGGGGGTTCTAAATTTCTCAGTTTCATGTTGTGTATCATTGGCTTCATTATAGTGCCTAAGTGCTGAGAAATTTATTAAACCACCGAGCAGCAGTAGCCTATAAGCTTAGGTGCCAATTTTCCAGAGGGTCAAGATACCCTCTTGCCCCTATATGCGGGTCCCCATGAGTTTTTTCCACTCCTATATGACTGCAGACCGTCTCTAAAACCCGGTTATATTTGGCCTGGCGCCCCAACAGCGTTTGAAGATTTATTTTCTTCTCGTCTAAAAAAACTCACGCAGAAAACTCTTCTTCTTCTTCAGCAATTACGCATATATACGTGATCTGGGTGTTACGATAGGAAACTCCTATGTTCTTTTATGGGTCATAATTATACCTAAGCTTACACGTTCTTCCTATTTTCCTTCAAGGCGTCTCACGACTGTTCGCCGTTCTGCCCCGTCTCATATATTTACTATACCCTGGTTTATGCTTTCATATGTTCCCGAGACCCGGATTGATAACTGTAATTCGCTTGTGATTGGTCTGACCATGGGTTCGTCTTTCACGTCCGCGTGCAGTCGGTCCTTTAAATAAAGGCTATACCGTCAGATTAAGAGCATGTATACCACGTTGCTCTCGCATTTCTACCATATATGTTTGAGCAATTGCACTGGCTTCCTTCCCTGTATGCATTTCATTTTGTATCACAGTGTGTCTATCTGTCTATCTTTGTCTTTCTATCTGTCTGTCTGTCTGTCTGTCTGTCTGTCTGCCTCTGACTTTTGTTTGTATGCATCTTTGTTTTTCTATTTGTCTGTCTCAATTGTATCCATATATGTACAATTGTACATGTATCTAACCGTCTATCCATTGTATCCATCAATGTGTCTTCTGTCCATCTGTTCGTCTATCTGTCTCCTCATCTGTTTGTCAATACGTTTGTACGTCAACATGTATCTCCCTGTCTGTGTGCCTGTCCGTCTGTTTGTTTGTCTTTCTGTCTCTCTATATCCGTGCCAGTCTCCTGCTAAGTTTCCCTTTGTGTCTGATATTCTAAGGCATCTTCTGATGAGCTGAAAAAAACGACTGACACGTGCGAACACCCACCCCGACACACACACATACACACACCCACACACACGCACAGACACACACCCAGACACACGCACACACACATTCACACAGCCAGGGGAAGACAAGTCTACACAAAAGCAATGGGTTTAATATGTAAGACGAAATAGAATAAAAGGCAAACAGAAGGCAGACGGACTGATGGACAGAGAGACAGACATGCATATAGACAGACAGACACAAAGACACACAGACAGACAAACAGACTGACAGACAGATAGATGGATAGAAAGACGGACAGACAGACAGACATGCAGGCAGGTAGGCAGGCAGACAGGCAGGCAGGCAGGCAGATAGACAGACATATAGACAGACAGAGAGATAGATGGAAAAACCGATAGACAGACATACATAGAGACAAACAGGCAGACAGACAGGTAGGCAGGCAGACATACAAACATACAGACAGGCAGGCAGACAGACAGACAGACAGACACATAGACACACAGACATACAGACAGACAGATAGATAGACAGACAGACAGGTAGACAGACAGACAGACAGACAGACAGACAGACAGATAGACGGACATGCAGACACGTAGCCGGAGCTTCTGTATATCACACCTAAAGCTAAGACTCGGTTTCAAAGCATTATACTGCAAATGCAATGGATGCCCATAAAATACCCGAAGTGCATTGCTGCATCGGTTTTACCCAGACCGGAAGCGAGGCGCGGGTATACTGCACGGAGATTGGACCATCTATCTCCATGATTTCAACGGTCCACTTCGCCTTTATATCATTACCATGCATGGCCCTAAAGCGAATAAACCCAAGATCATAATTTAAGTATTAGCAAGCAATATAAGCGCCTGTGCAACATCAATTGTGTGCATGTGTATACATGTATGACTTGTATATGTGCATATATATATATATATATATATATATATATATATATATATATATATATATATATATATATATATATATATATATAATGTATATATGTAGCATATACGCAATAATTGTACAGGCTTACATGATGGAATATATAATTATGCTTTTAAGCCTTTTATATAGGCCTATTCATGCACAGTGTGCTGTACACTGCATACTGTACATGTACGTTTATTTATGTATCATCATCATCATCATCATCTTCATCATCATCATCATAATCATCATCACCTTCATCTTCATCATGATCTTCGTCTTCATCATCATAATCATCATCGTCGTCATCATCGCCACCATCATCATTTCGCGTGGCTTCCTTGCTTTCTGCAGCTTCCGAAGTGCATTAATTCATCTCAAAAACTGTTTTCAATTAGCACTTTTTGCAGGTTGCCGGAAATCATATTACTTTCTAAATGACGCCATCCACAGCAGCTTCCATGCAGTCATACATGTATAGCCTACTGCATGTACAGACGTTCTATTCAACATGGATCTCTGTTTAAGAGTACATAGACGCAAAATATCTCAAGACGAAAGGCAGCGAACATAGTTCCAATTTTTTAAGATTTTTATGGACCTTTATTGCGCAGTATAGCAACAAGACATGAGGACATGATTCAGTCAATTACAGCTTCATGATTTGAAATGGCATTTCGACAGACAATCAGACATACAGGTAGGCAGACAGACAGACAGGAAGACAGACAAGTAGAAAAAAAGGCAGAAAGATAAGCAGACAGATATACAGACAGACAAACAAGCAGATGGACAAATAGATAGACAGGCAGACAGACAGAAAGACAGACAGATAAGCAGACAGATATACAGACAGACAAACAGACAGATAGACAAACAGATAGACAGACAGGCAGTTAGAGAGTCAGTCAGAGGGGCAGACAGACAGACAAACAGACAGCAGACAAACAAGCAGATAGACAGGCAGACAGACAAGGATGTGGACAGCCAGACAGGCAGATATACACACATACAGACACAGGAACATACAGGCAGACACTGATACGCTGATATATAGTTTATATATACATGTAGGCCTATCATAGTACATAGTTGCCGCAAGAACAGTCCCATGTATGTGAATTGGTCTTGTATTAATCGCTGCCCTTAATGGAGATTTCGATCAAAATTTTATTGGTGACATGTTCGGTGATTATGCGATAGACTCGCATTCTTTGAGTCCAACCTCAATTATATATGACCAGCATTCTTACGTTATCGATCAAAATGGGACTTTTCCTCTTTTGAAAATGGGATTTTCCCAAGACTAAAAATTGGAACTTTACTTGATACTCAAAATGGGGCTACCATAGGTTTCAAATGGGTTTTATGCGTTCAAAGTAGATTCTTCTCCAAAGCCACCAATTGCTAAATGTCTTGCATAGTGGAAAGTCGAGTAGTATGAGACTTCTAAATTTCTTAGCATCATCAAAAGCCACGTCAAAGACCCGACTAACCCCTGCGCTGCGTGGGACGCGGTGGTGTAGTGGTGGCGTCGGTGCCTTGGAGCCGGAGGGTTACGGGTACGAATCCGACTCAAGCCGCCGCGAAGAGACCTTGAGCAAGTCCTTCACTCGCAACTGCTCGTGCGCTTCGGTGCGAAACTCCGATGCAGTCATGGGCGCCCGCACATAGGGGCAAGGGGGCACTTGCCCCCCCCCCTGGAAAATGGAAATCTTTTTTTCTAACTATTATTTTGAGTTTTTAACAAATTTCTTCGCATTAAGTCACTAATTGTTCAAATAATACACACAGTGAAAGTCAGAAATCTATGTTTAGAATTCTCAATAAAAATAAAATGCCTTTAATTTTCTGCCTTCCATTTTATTTTCTAGCTCTTGCTAAAAAATGTAGCAATGAACATAGGTTTTTAACCCTCCAGCGGGTGCTCATGCAAATATAGCCTTCTCGATTGGAACCTGGCTGTAATGCAAGCTTCACAACCGCACAGAAATTAGGCCTACACTAAAACGTTATGTGCAAAATTCTCAACAGGACACTGAAATTACGTTAGGAGACCTGCTTATTCTTCAACTGATACTCGTTTTCTGTTCATTTATTCATTCATTCATTCTATGGACATATATAGCACCCCGTCAGGTGCCAATTTTTAACATCAACTATTTGATTTTTTAAAAATTTCTCGCACTAAAGAAACTGTTGATATAAAAAATGAGACAGGCCAACAATAAGAAACTGAGAAAATTTGCATCAAGAAACCTCTTTGAAAAATGTCCATGTTCTTAATTTTCAGTTTTGCATTTTTCAACCTATTGCAAAAAAAATTTAATGGTGACCACTGAAAAATTTTTGCCCCCCCCCTGCGAAAATTTCTGCGGGCGCCCATGGATGCAGTGTCCGCGCTGTAGTCGGGAGCGCCTCTGAGTATAGAACTTTAAATGGTGCCATAGAAATTGAGAATTACGTAAATAAAATAAAATAAAAAATATGTAAAACCAAGCTCGCAATAACCAGGTTGCTAAGTTCGTTCCGATACCAGGTCAAAAACCTCGGAGTTCAAGCCAGGCAGACTGCAGACTGCATGGTTAAGTATAATGGTAGGTGTGTCATTCTATCTACAATAATTCTACATGCATGTTTAAACCATGGGTGTCTTTTTTGAACGACTTTCTCGAGCAATGTTGCTTGAATTCCTAACGATAGTCATTATGTCATCGTTTCTTGTTTCCTGCATCGTTTTGAAATCCATGCAATCTGCATGCCACAATAAAATCTCTTCTTCTGCAGTTATATATAATCTTATATAATTATCTGCAGTTTTACATAATTATATTATATTATATATTATATATAATATTATATATACACAATTACACTTAAAGAGAGTTTCCAAGGCGTTCACTTCCGTCATTATCCCTATGGCCTATGACATGCAAACCAGACCACTACAGCTACACTTTCTGAACGCCTTTATTATAGGCCTACCCCTCAAAGAGGCGGAACAACATACAAACGACAAAAATATGAGGTGAAGAAGAAGAAAAAACATAACGTTAATTATAATCCATGGTAAGTCGGCTAAATATATAAACAGGTCATCGAAATTGATTTATAATTTTATACTGTTGGTCAATGGCGTCACGTTTCATCATTATTATAAAAATTATTGTTTTTCACACCCCGATTCCAAGTGGATAATGGTCCAACCCTCCAGTTATTTTTCCACAATTCTTACACCGGTTTCTGGTATAATGGTAAGCACTATATGGCACGAAAAGCGCACCAATGCGGGATCGCTTCCCACTACCCTCTCTAAGGTCGACTCAACCTTCCATTCGGCAGATGGCGTTGGTAAAATCAGTAGTAGGACGTGATGTCGGTCCTGTTGGGTGCCGAAAGTCAAATTTGACTTCTGCAAACCTATTAACTTCTGCATAATGAGTACATGTACCGTACACTGTCATTGTGCAGACAGCACTTCGAAGCAGAGGAAATAACTACGCGCCTTCATGCATGCCGATGCCAAGAAAATGAAGGCGCTCCCGCTTCATTCTCTGCAGCAAAAGAAGCCGTTCATCTTCCATATATATACACGGCCAATATTCTATAGTCTCTGCCGTCGCCAGACATTAGTTCTGACAGCGCCATCTGTTGTCCGACCTTCCTAAGCTCTGCCTGTCCTCTCCTATATAATACTGTGGCACCGTGCCCGGCATTCGCAGAAACGATTTGCATTTTTCTCCGTAATGTGGCTTGTGCACACTTATATATATATATATATATATATATATAATTATATATATATATATAATTTTATATATATATATATATACACCAATGACCCATATAATGTGTTCGTATATATAGGTATTATCAAATCTACATAGATTCTATAGTCTATAGGTATAGACCTATAATTAATATAGCCCATTATATCAAAGCCCACATATAGCCTACTTACATGTAGGCTATAGGCTACTTTACAATAAAGCATGCGAACACATTTAAATGTACAAAAAACATAGACTAATTATATTATGATACATATATATACACACACAAACATCTGAATTAAATATATATGTATTTTAGTGTTGTAATTAACAAAAATCCCTTCGTAATCTCTTCGGGCCGAATAGCGTAGGCCTACAAAAATAGCAATTCAGTATTCGGCCAAATAGTAGTATATGGGTCAAAACGGGATCACACTATATATTTAGCGACCATATATATGTACATAATACATATACATAATAATTATACATTATACATATGCGTGTGATCGTGTGTGTGCGTGGGCGGTATACAGCGCTTTTATAGGAAATCGATGGGACACGAGTGCGCATGCGTCGACTGGGCTGCCATCTAGCGGCTGCTGCTGCTGCTGCATGGCATCCTGTCGGCTGGTGCCATGCACCGTGTGTGTGGATGGTGGTGATGGTGGTGATGGTGGTGGTGGTGGTGGCTATTATAGACGGACGGTGGAAAAAAAGCGCCGAGTATTTTACGATCTGCTCTGGCGATGAAGCGAATCGTAGTTTCAAAGCCGTTTTCTGACTGAAAGCAGAGGGAAAACATTTATATATATATATATATATACTATATATAGTATGTATATTATATATACTATATATACTATATTGCTAGGCCCTATATATATAATATATAATTATTATAGGCCTATATGGTAGGGCTGTATACCAAGGCCGTAGCTAGGGGTGTTTTGGGTGTTTGAACACCCCCGAAACGGAAAATATAAAAATTAATATATAATGCATTTTCTAGCACATGATGTAAAACCATGAAATAAAACCATGAAAACACCCCCGAAATGAAAAATATAAAAATAATAGAATGGTTTCACTAGCACATAATGAAAAAACATACAATTAGGCGAAAAATGGTAAGAAAGCCGTTTCCAACGACTAAAGAAAGTCGTCAGAAATTTTGATGACATGTAGAAAAAGGTTGTCAAAAACTTTTACGAACAAAAAAGTTCGTCAGAAATTCTTCCACAAAGAAACACGCCCGAAATCAAATCCTGGCTACGGCCTTGCTGTACACTGAACATTAGCTTTGTATTCGCTTCGCGGCTGAATATATAACGAATAAAATATCTATAGCTATTCGGTATTCGGCCGAATAGTAGCGGTCGGAACGAACATGAATAGTGGGCACGTGACATCTGTTTATGCATACATGTAACTATGTTTTATAGTCTTATCATTTAATTTATTATTACTACTATTAGTAGTATTAGTAGTATTTCTATTATTATAATTATAATTATTATTATTATACAACACAACGTTCTTACAAGAAACAGCACGAAATGATCTTTGTTCTGTATAGTTTGTGGTCCTCATCACAAAGCAACTGTGTGAATGTGCCTCGAAAAGCAACAGCTAGCGTTATGTCTTTGAATACAAATTGACAGACGTTGGAACAGGTGGGTGGTTTATTATTATTTTTTATATTATTATTATTATTATTATTATTATTATTATTATTATTATTATTATTATTATTATTATTATTATTATTATTATTATTATTATTATTATTATTATTACTATTATTATTATTATTATTATTATTATTATTATTATTATTATTATTATTATTATTATTATTATTATTATTATTATTAGCCATTTAATAGCGCCACCATCTAATGACTAAGCATTAGTCGCATTGTATAAAACGATTGACAACGCTCGAACAATTATTAATTGGCTCTTTAAAAGAAATTATGACTGTGCAGTAGTCAAATCGATATACGCAATTATAGTTTGAGAAGAACTTACTCAGAAATGCACTATATATATTTTATATATAGGCCTATAGCCAATAAATCTAGTATGACAATACAAAGTAGCCTAAGGAAATTAACCTATATAGGCCTATATCAGCGGTTCTCAACCTTTTTTGTGTGGCGACCCCTTGGTGACATATCGAAAGTTGTTACGACCCCCAGCAACAAAAGTGATTTTTGTCACCCCACCCTTCATTGAATTTTTTAACCATTGTCGATTTTATTCATTTTCGCTTCATAATTGGAAAACTGCTTTTGGCTATTGTGCGAAGTTTCCTGGCTCATGCGATTCTGAGATCGCCCTAAATATTCAGAAGTTTGAAGTTGAAGTTTCATATGTCTGTGCAGCAGGTTAGGGGTTTGGGAATGGGACGTGGCTTCTTCCCGTTGTCAAAATTTTTTAAGATTTTCGCACTAGAATGGTAGCATTTTAAGCTTCCATATCAACAAAAGTTCTCATAATTTCAGTGCTGATAGACATAGTTTAGGATTTCATAAATGCCTTTTCTCCTTAAAAAAATATTTTGAATCTCCACTCTGTGATGACTGCATTTTAAGCCACCATCTTAATAAATAATTAAGCTGGCACCTAAACTAATATGCTTATTATGGATAAACAGTGGATAACGCTGTAGAAATTTATATTGATATTCATGAAATATTTATGAAATATTGGGGGATATAAGCAGCTCGGTCCCCCAAAACAAATTTTGGGGAGCGTTTCCTTCTGCCGCCCCAAGTCTCCGCCCATGCATGTATAAGCCTCACTAGTACTGTTGGCAGCGTAGATTGCTTCAGCAAACGGACTATTTTCGTTTTTCAGAAGAATTGTAATTTGGTGGAATTCACATTTGAAAACTAAAATGACAAAAAATTAAATTAGATGCCTAGTAAAAATTCATTTAAAACTACTTTTGTGTAGGCCTAGATAGCGTTAAAATTACTATTACATATTTTACAAATTTCTGAAGGGCCCAGGCGACCCCTGGCAAATCGTCAGGTGACCCCCGCGGGGGTCGCGACCCACAGGTTGAGAACCGCTGGCCTATATGATTATAGAGTTTGCAGCAGAACAATACAGTGGCATAAAGTAGCTTACAGGATTACAGAGTAGGTCTATTATATTATGTCCATTAGTCTAATCATTCTAATGAATCGTATAAGACAGCATTGTCATGCATAAAGAACCTTTCTTGCCAAAGCACTCTACAAATTAACACTAAATGTCCCATGCAGAGACTATGTTATGGAATAGGTATACGCTGCAGGGTCGAATACGGCTATACATTTAGTAGCCTAAATAGCCTAATAGGAATATTGATTAAGCTCGTCTAAGTTATAGCGCATGCATGACCATGGGCAGAGACTTAAGGGGTGGAGGGGCGATTCCCCTCAATGAATGTGGTGGGGGACGGTCCATGCATTTCTCCCCCCCCCATCGTTAATGGGACACTTCATGAACACACTCTGCACACTAGTGATGTCACAATGTTAGAAGAAGAGATTTCAGCCAAAACTGCCAAACGGCAAAAGGTCATCAACCTTTTTTGACAGGGAAAATGGTTTTTTCCTGGAGATTTCGGCCAAACGACTACAAATTCATCAGAAATTTTGGTCAGTAAAAAATGGAAAATTTCGTCGGTGACTCAGCCATTCGTCCTTCCAAAATCTCGAGTCCTTCCTTCGGCCACTCGGTCGTCCCCCCCCCCCCCCCCCCGCAAGTCTGCGCCCATGTAACAGTAGGCCCCCCTTATTGTGTGAAAAACTTCTATGTGTGTTGAAAGTGAATAATTCCAAGCGATTTGTTTTTTTTATTTAATAGACCTTTCCACATTCCTGAGAAGACTGAATGATAATTATTGATCACATAGAAAAAATGAGAACGCACAAAAGTCCATAGATGTAAAAAACGATGGAAATGAAATAAAAAACGGAAAAAACGTCGTTTTATTCGAAAAAATAAAAAAACGAAAAAAACGACAAAAACGAAAATGGAAAATAATTGACATTTTACATCTTAAACTGCATTTTAAACCTAAAACCCTTGTTTACTTACTACATGTATCTCTTAAATGATGACGTTAAACAATTAAATAATGAATCAGTTAGCTGAAACCTTGAGATTGGGCTGAAAACATAAGGAATAACAGGAAAAAATAAAAATAGGCCTAACGAAGATTATAAGAGACAGAAAATAAAAAATGGCGTTACATAAAAAATTTAAAAAAACGGGGAAAAACGATGGAGAAAAAAAAACACGTTTTTTGGCAGCGAATAAAAAACGAAAAAAAGTTTTAAACAACTATGCAAAAGTCTTTCAGCGTCGGACAGCTTCTTAGTCAAATGTCCCTTCTCTAAAATTACAGTCACATTGGCAGAAATCTAAGCAAGCCAAAATAATCATAGTTACTGTGCATTTTGGTGCTATAGTATACAAGCAGAAAAACACATGTTTGAGTTCAGAAAGAATTTATGAAAAAGTGTGATATAGGCTATTGGCTGTCGAAAAAAATGGGGAAATTGTAAGTTTTTACAGTGATTCCCAGGGTGAGAATTGCCAGAGGTTGGGGGTTTTCAACCACCAGTCTTTTTTGCAAGTTACTTTTTTCCACAATTCTCACACTGGTGTTTCCCATTATATATTTCAGAAGCATTGAATAAAAAATGTGGAAATAGCTGAATGACTCAACGCTCAAAGACGTTTTACGCTGAATTCCCATTTCTATATACGAGGGTTGATCAATAAGTAATGAGAAAAACATGTTAGACAGCTGTTTTTTGCAGAATCTTTATTTTTATTTACTAGCTTACTCATTTAGCAGAGTTTTGATTGTTAAATGGTCACGTGGGCCATTACTGTGGTTGCTAGGCAACCGCCGGAAGCCGTCTACCCAGCGGCTGTTGCAAATAATGGATAAAAACGAGAAACGTGCGGTTATTAAATATTCGCATTTAAAAGGATTTACTCAAAATAAGATTGCAAGGACATGAAGAAGGTTTTAAGGAACAATGCCCCTTCACAGGCTACAGTCTATAGGTGGGTAGCTGAATTTAATCGAGGTAGGCAATCAACTGAAGACGAGCACCGTTCTGGCCGCCCTATTGAGACCTGTACCAACGAAAACGTCCAATTCGTCCAGGATCTGATACAGAAAGATCGGCTGGTTAATATTAGAAATGTAGCAGATTGTTTGAAGTTGTCGTACGGCACAACCCATCATATTATTAAAGACATTTTGGGGTACAACAAGGTCTGTGCGCGATGGGTTCCACGAATGTTAACGCATGAAAACAAGCAAGTCCGACTAACAACTTCTCGTGAAAATCTCGACCTTTTTAGAGAAGACCAGGCAAAGTTTCTACGCAGATATGTCACTATGGATGAGACTTGGGCTCACCACTTTGATCCCGAGACAAAACTGCAGAGTATGGAGTGGAAGCACGTCGATTCCCCGACACCGGTCAAATTCCGCAAAATTGCATCAGCGGGTAAAGTTATGGCATCCGTATTTTGGGACAGTGAATGTATTTTGATGATTGACTACTTGGAGCGTGGAAAGACTATCACGGGTGTCTACTATATGCCCAGTTAATCCGAAAACTTCGCGTGGCTATTAGGAAAAAATGTCGATGGAAGTTGCGTCAAGGTATCCTGTTTTATCAGGACAATGCTCCAGCTCACACCTCGTCTGTTGCAATGACTGCAATTCGCGAGTGCGGCTTCGAACTGCTACAACACCCACCCTATTCTTCAGACCTGGCACCGTCTGACTTCCATATGTTTCGTTATCTGAAAGATTCGCTTCGCGGACAGAAATTTGACACTGATGAAAGTGTTATCCATGCCATAAATGACTGGTTTAAGGGGCTGGCTGAAACTTTCTTCCTGGAGGGTGTAAAAAAACTTGAACATCGCTGGGAAAAATGTTTTGAACTTCAAACAGATTGTGTTGAAAAACTATAAAAAAAATTTGGTCCAAATTTGCTGTCTAATATATTTTTCTCATTACTTATTGATCAACCCTCGTATAGATTCAAAATTCCCGTCGTCATCCGTGCATCAAAATAAATAAAGAATTAAGAGCAGTATCTTATAACCTGACCCTGAGGCAGCCATGGTTATGAAGTGTCACTGACTTCATTTTTTCTTAGTCACGACATAATATATTAGGCGAGGTGGACAGTCCCCTCCCTCTCCTTCTCAACGGCAGTGTACAGTCGGTGTACTCATTGCAGCTGAGCTGGCTAGGGGGGGCTGGTGGAGCAGAAACTCTAACCAAATTCCACTGCTGCTGGAGAATTGAAGTTTGAACCTTCCCTATAGTTGATGCATTCCAAAAAATGCACTTCCCACTCCATACCCAACTACAGAGACAATTTATATAGAGCTCTCACCCGTGGCTTATGTAGACAGTCAGATTGTGTGTGTTTTGTATGTATGTTTGTATGTGCACTTTTTATAGCGCCCATTCAAGCTCACTACTCAGAGGCGCTCCCGGCTGCAGAGTGGACAGTGCATCGGAGTTTCACGCCGCAGCGCTGAGCAATTGCGAGTGAAGGACTTGCTAAAGGTTCCTACGCGGAGACTTGAGGTGGATTCGAACATGCAACCCTCTGGCTGCAAGGCTACGAACATAACCAATAGACCACCACGCCCCACAGTGTGTGTGTTTGTTTGCGTGTGTGTGTGCGTTTGTTTGTGTGTGGAGGGTGTGAGTGTGTGTGTACGTGTGTGTGTGTGCAAATATGTGTTTATAAATAGGTTTGGCAATTGGCATACATTAACCCATTACCACCTACATGTATAATATAGAGTTCTATAGACTCTAATTGGCCTATTTCTATAGGTACATATCAATAATGCTTATCCTCCTACATATACACAATTTAACTACAGGCCTATGGCTATATACCAGCCCTGCGTATATAATTATGTCGTGTATATAGCCTATAATATACATATTAGCCTATTACTTACATTTATCTAGAACAGGCATATGATATTATGTGCTATAATTATCTTATAATTGTACTAACTATGTTGCAATAGTTACTGCACACATCGCTAAGCCCGTATACAGCGGTCTGTAATTATAACTGTATCACTGTGCAGGAAGTGTCTATTCAAACAAGCAGCGCTGGTGAAGGATCTCACACCCAATGAATTCTTTGCACAATGAGCAGAAAGGGTTGATGCCATTATGTATAGGACTATAGGTCGTTATATAAAAACGTGTACATATGCATTTTTGTAAGACTTCCAACAGGTCTTCTTCATATTTTACAGATTCTTAATTAACTGCGTGGAACAGTTTTGTCGACCATGTGGAAGCGCGGTGGTGTAGTGGGTATGTTCGTTGCCTTGCAACCGGAAGGTTGAAGGTTCGAATCCACCTCAAGCCGCGGTGTATGGAACTTGGGCAGGTCCTTCACTCTCAATTGCTCAGCGCTTCGGGGTAAAACCCTGATTTAATGTCCGTGCTGTTACAGTAGTCGGGAGCGCCTCTGAGTAAATTGCTTGAAGGGACGCTATAACAAGTGCACATACATGTACATGTGAAGCATCATGGAAACATTCAAATCACGGCTCAAGACATACATGTACAATGTACATTGTACATGCTGTGGTTACGTTATTATTATTTTTAAACAATAATTATATTATTTTTTTAAAATTTAGTACCCGAGGGTATATTATTATTATTATTGTTATTATTATTATTATTATTATCATCATCATCATCATCATCATCATCATCATCATCATCATCATCATCGTCGTCGTCGTCGTCGTCGTCATCATCATCATCATCATCATCATCATCATCATCATCATCATCATCACCACCATCATCATCATCATCATCATCATCATCATCATCATCATCATCATCGTCGTCGTCATCATCATCATCATTGTGCATCACAATAATACAAAACAATAATAAGAGATGAGAAGCCAGGTTCCTATTCGTCGGGCAAACAAGGTGCAGCCAGGCATAAGTTTTGACCTTATAGACGATAATATTATTATAGCTCAAGCTATGACACAGCGCATTCCTACCATTGCTTTCCTCAAGATATTATGGTTATAGCGTGTCACAGACTTATTGTTGATTGATGACAGCTGCTCTCACGTTTAAGCCGACTGCGGCCTCACTTGTGGAGGGCAGAAGTTATTTCTCAGACTGCTGTATGTAGGCTTACAGGGAACCCACATGTTTACTATTCTTCGTAAGTCAAGGAACGTGAACACTGCCACGCATCAGTGATCACAGACGCAACCAAACGTATCGCGTGCAACCACACGAAACTCGGCACCTATACACAAAATAATCATTGGCCGATTTTTATACATATATTTATATATATAAGTAAGTAAGTAGATAAGTAAGTAAGTAAGTAAGTAAGTAAGTAAAAGAGTAAGTAAGTAAGTATATTGCTTATTAATACAACTGCATAACCGCCATTTTGGTTTACACGTAATTACGCATCATAATAATTATAGCATTCTTGTCAAAAGCGTTTTTCTCATTATTTCTCATTATTTGAATGTCTGCCCTTGGGACAATTCAGCCATGTGGTCTGGGGCGTATGGAATAGGCAAAATTTTAATAGGGGAATGCCTTTATAGGAGGGAGGAGAGGGTTTAGATTAGAACATGACCGGGTCCGTCAAGCAGCAGTGAAGAGGCTCCTGTCTGCCTTTTGTATGCACAACAGCGTTGGGTCATTTTCTGGAACATATTATAATATGCATATTAATATTATTATAATTATAATAATTACGGCCTATATAAAGTTGATACATGACAATTTTCTCTGGTTTAGGGTACTTTGTTTGCACCATTTCACTTGACTGTATAGTCGTTTCATACTTAGTAGGTTGAACACCAGGCGCTATAAAAGTTACTGGCTAGTGCATAGCTACATCGGTTGAAAGTATTGGACAGCGTGCGGACCGCGGTTCGCTTCACAAAAATTGCTGGCTTATTTTGGAGATTAATTTTAAATCACGAGCTATGGCATAGTATGCCATAGTCCATACACACTACACAGGGAACTTGCATGGCAAGACGTCTATTCAGAAAGGGGTAGCGGTGAAGGATATATCACCCGACTAATGCATTGAGACCCCTGTATACATATAGGCAGGCGCTATATAAATATGAAAATGAGAACATTTGCTTTCAATAGCAATTAATAGCGGGTTATAGCGCTGTAGTGATTCCACTCGGTCTTTGGCAATCATTATCTGTTGTGGCATTCATTCATTCATTCATTCATTCATTCATTCATTCATTCATCTACTCATTCATTAATCACTCACTCATCCATCTATCTGTCCATTCATTCATTCATTCATCAATTTATGCATCCATTCATCCGTTCATTCATTCACTAAATCACTCACTTAACCGCCCACTAACCCACATACCACCTCACTCACTGGATACTCATGCAGCGCCTCTCCAATATAACAACTCAAAGGCGTTCCCAGCCCAACAGCCTCAGCAGAGTCAGCATGTACACAAAAGAAGCAGTTTTCGAACACGTGGAGATCATTTATAATAATTATCATTGTATACAATGACATAATTGATATGCTAATACCTTCGTGGGTGGATCAAAGCGAATGGCCACCCCGACCATGGCCACCCCCAGCCCCCAGCAACCAAGAATAAATTCACAGCAGGAATCGTCCATAAACACGCCCTTGCTGTGATGCTGCCCCTTTACATGCAACAGCCATCTTTTCCCAAGGTCAAAATCATCATCAGTATGATCAGTTCATAACGCGTGCCATTTCAATAACGGCAATGATTACCAATTATTTATAGACCCATTTTCTTTGGTCATTATTTTTCAGGAACATTGCTTCACTTGGTGTTAGTCCACTTGACGTCATCAGTTGTGTGTCATCTATAAATATTAGCTATCTATCTAATTAAGTCAATTGGTCTATATATACCTATATTTATTTTCTCATTCAAGTCTTGCGGGCAGGCCTTATTACATCGTTTGGGATTCGGTGAACTGACATTCTCTGATACATGTTCAATTGTTCATTGTTCAAACCATCGAAGATTTTGTTTAACGATTCTGTCTTACAGTGATGTTTGAATACATAACGAATCCAGTCTTATAGCATTCTTATATGTAGACATGCCAGCCATACGTTTCAGCAGGTCGCTTCACGGTCATGGGAGTTATATTCAGCGGGTCGATGAAATAAGAAATGTAGGCTAAAGAAGATTAGTAAAAATCCCAAAGAATTTTTGGCACATCATTATAGATAGGTCAAGAGTAACTAGCTATAGGCGGGTCAAATGACCTGCCTCGACCTACATGTACATGTATAATGGTGGCTCCATCACTGGTCTAATGTAGCCTAGTCGTTTCTTATTCTCAGTTTATAGTCTTGAAATCTCTGCGCTCTCAGTGTATACACCCAACTCATTTCTACTTTTAATAAATCGTTTCTCGTTTGTTTTCGCATTGCCTAACACTGGCTGTAAATAGACCCGACCACACGTCCACACAGAAGTAAATCATCGGCGGTGGGAACTGCAGGGAACGCATCATGCAATATAGGGGACCATTTACATTCCGCTTTTCCGGAGAGATTATGTATGGTCACCATGGAACGACAGGCATCTTAATTTATTCCTTAATTCTAACATATTCGAGAGGTTTATGCCAGGCCAATGTTTCTTCTATACTATAGCGTGCAGTTCTACACAAAATGTGCAAGCTCTAAAAGGAATTGTGCGGTTGTAGAAGCACTTATATGCAGTTAAAATAAAAAAAATAGTAGGCCTAAAAAGGTCATTGTTCTTCGATTGGGAATAATTTACCATAGTGTATGATGCATGGGAAGGAAAGGAAGAGATTGTGCAGTTCTAAAAATTCCTTCAAAAAGCCCTGTGATAGACACTGCATAAATCTTCAGGCACACTGACTTCTTACCTTCCTTAAACTGTCCGTCACAGTGGTTTAAATTTATTACTGATACGTATGTTGCTGCGGTGACTCGATAGGCAAAATAATGTCAGGGCAGAGGTTACTGGGTCAAAAGATCGGGCTGTCAAAAATAGAGTGCAGCAATGCAGCATGAATGGAGAAAGGGAACTAACTTCAACTATATAAGCGGGTCTTATGACCCTTTGACCTGGAAGACAAGACGAAGAATGATGATGATGAGGAGGAGGAGGAGAAGAAGGAGAAGGAGGAGGAGGAGTAGGAAGAGGAGGAGAAGGAGGAGGAGGAGGAAGACGAAGCTGAGAAGGAAAGGAAACATGCAGGAAGAAAAGTGGAAAGAAGGGCAAGGATGGAGCGGAGATGGCGAAGAATGGGGGAGACGAAGAGATGAGAAGGAAGAGACATGTGGAGCTGAAGTGGAAGATGAAGAAGACTGGAGAAGATGAAGATCATGTAGCCATGCAGAGTTGGCTGAGGATAATGAGTTGGGTATTTTCTTCCGTCAATCCTTAAGTATGCACATTCAACCCTCGCAATCATCTGAAGCATAATAATCCATCTACCCAGCCTCCTACCCACCCACCTACCAACCCATCCATTCATCCGTCACATCGTGCGCGCGCGCACACACATACACACACAGTCACTGAGTCACATACACAGTCACACACAGTCACACACCCATGCATCTACCTACCCACTCATTCACCCATGGACCCGCCCAAACAACCACCCACCCAATTGTCCAACCATCCACCCACCTATCCATCAACCCACCAATCCATCCATGCATCCAACTCTCAAACCATCCTTACATCCATTCATTCACTCACCAACCCATCCATCCACCTATCCATCTATCCACCTACTTATCCATCCAATCGCCCATCCCCACCACCTTCTATCCATCCACCCACCCACTCACTCACACCCACCAACCCAAATCCCACTCACCAGGAGCCCGCCATCCCGCCCAGCCATCCACCCACCCATCCATCCATCAAACCACTCACCCACTTACGCGCCACCTACTCAGCGCATCATCACGAGGCAACCCACATAACGCAACTCCGTGTGATGACCCACTTTTCTCTAAACGTCTCTAATCATAACAACAATACTGATGAGCAGAGGACGAAAAACGGACCAACAAATAATTATTATTATCATCGCAGCGTCATTCACTGCATCTGTCCTTAACGCATCGAGTGCAATCAGTTCTAATTAACAGTCGCAAAGACAGCGACACAAATAGACAGAGCCTAGCAGAGAAAGAGACAACAGAGATAGAGAGCTAAGCCGATCGTCTTTCGGAGAAAACCACTTACCCGGGCAGGTGCAAGGCCAGATCCATCGGCGTCAGAGAGGGACCGGGAAGGCGGCGGAGGCGGCGGTGGGGCAGGCGCCGGAGGAGGCAGCTGCTGCGGCAGAGGCAGAGGCGGCAGCGGTAGGGGAGGAGGAGGAGGACCGTACCGATTCGGGGAACCCGTCGTTAGAGCGTGCTGCGCTGAGATCGATGAAGTAAATCTACCACCACCACCTCCTCCTCCAATTCCTCCTCCTCCTCCCACTGCCCACTTATCCGTTCGATGACCTTCGGCGTTCAGCATATATAAACCGTTCTATTGAAGAACAACCACCGTCGTCGACGACGATTCCTGGTAACGCCGCGGCCACCGCCGCCGCCGACCCATACACGGACGACGACGACACTCGGTCGGCCAACCACCCTTCTCTTCCGCCGCCCGTGTACCTCCAACGGGACGCGTCCCCCCGGTCGGTCGTACGCGTCGGTCCGTTCGTCTGTCTGCGATCTGCAACCCGGTTGTAAATGGTTTTCTGAGAAGACCACTGGCGTCGCGTGTCTCACACCTGTATTGCAGTCTTCTTTCGAACCCGCCGACTATATATGACAGGCTTTCTGAGAAAGGTCTCATTACGGAGAACGACGCACGCTCTAACGCGGCCACCGAGCAGCGCCGCCACCGCTATCGCTGTGGCTCCGGCCGCCAGGCGCTCGACGACGCCACGCCCATACGGCCGATGACGTCACCGGCGTACACTCTCGGGTATATACACTTGTCGCAGAAAAAGCTGAGCTGCTGGTGACGTGGACATCATCGCTGTTGAGCCGTGCTTGACGCTTCTGTGTAGGAACACGGTGTATTAGACGCATTCATTCGCTCACTAGTCTTGTTCGTTCGCTCGCTTGTTCGTTCGTTCGTTCGCCACTGCGTTCGTTCGTACGTTCGTTCTTTAGTTCGTTCGTTCGTTCGAATCGCTGCTTAGGGACGGTTAACAATTGTAGCAGTGTTAGAAACATGTGCGTTACGAATATCTTAAATTTGAGGACTACTGTTACGCCCACGCAAACAGACACACACAAACATGCAAACGCACATATACATACATACATACATACATTGCAGCAGTACAATGTACACATACGTATTCATAGGTCTAGACATACAATCATACATTAGGGCATAGTGACCAGAAAGGATCATGTTTGGGATATATTAATTTGTTGCTCCTATGCATAGGATAGTGTCTGGTATAGAAATTTTGTTTCTGACGTGCTGCTTTACTTTGCCGCCAAGGCCCTGAAGTTATTCATGTATATCGTACTTTTGAGCATTGCATTAAAACTGCTGAAATTTCATTATTTTCTTAACTGAAGTAGTAATTAGGCTTAAAAGTAGGATTATTGTTAGCCAGATTTTATGGCACAGGGTAATAATATTTGTTTGGCCATTCCTACATAGTATGAGCTACAAGCAAGGGGCCGTCCATAAATGACATCACGCAATTTAGGGCTACCCCTTCATCACCCTGGTCACGCGTTAACACAAAAGTCATAATTATGATATCTAGCGTTGGACCCGTTGGACCGTCACAAATCGTTACAGATGTGTGACCTCTCCCCTCCAGTTACGTGACGTTATTTATGGACGGTCCCCACTGCATTATTCTGTCTTAAAAAACGGAATAAATAATTTATGTTGTAAAACTTGTGGTCCCTAATTACGCTTCAGAAAATGTTCACATACTGACAATGCGTTTCACTCAAATTATATATTTCCACTCACTTTTTGTGGTATATTTGACCATGTTGTTGAGGGATTCGCTCTTTGGTCGAATACGACCCTCTACTTTCTTTGCCACAAACTGACCTTGCTGCGTCTGTAGGCCTAAAAACTTTGCTTGTGGCAATATTATTTTTCACGATCTAACATACTTTTAGTTTTAATGAATTCCTTAATGTCATTTTTCTGAAACTTGCAAGTTATTGGAGGTTCAAGTCTGGAAAAATCCAACCAGTTAACTAGAACACAGTGGACACTGGACACTGTGGACAGTGGCTTCTAAATTCAGTTTTGGGATTATGAATGTTCTAATATCACCTGATCTGCTATGGTGATAATGATCAGTTTTCCTTGCTATTTTAATTCTTCTGGCTGCCAGTTCTTGCATGTGCTTTTTCTCATCAATCATCATAATTCAGATAAAACATTTCTGGGTAACCATAGTAGCCATTCTTTTGAATACATTTATCAACGACCTTTCTCTCAACGTTGGCTAGGAAATGTGATAAATTATGTGCAAATAAATGTCGTAACGTTAACTCATTGAAATGGAACATGCAGAGCTGCATAATCGGAGTCATTATTGTACCACAGCTAGAATCATTGTCTGGTGTATCATCTATACATTATACAGTCTTTGAGATTTATAATACTTCTTATATTATCTTTATTTTCTCTATCTTTTCTGTCTATTTCTCCATGACAATCGTTCTCGTGTTTGCACAGTACATATTTTTGCCATGGTTTGCAGCTGCAAAAGTACACGAAACTTCAAGTGCTCGGCGGCAAAGTTAGATGCAATAATTTTGATGCAATTTTTATTTAGTTCTTTCATTTAGGACCTGGAGCAACCTTTTAAGTTATCCCAAAGTTAATTTTAAACCAAAACATTTTTCTTGCTATACCCTATCATACATAGCCTACACACATACATACATACATACATACATACATACATACATACATACATACATACATACATACATACATACATACATACATACATACATACATACATACATACATACATACATACATACATACATACATACATACATACATACATACATACATACATACATACATACATACATACATACATACATACATACATACATACATACATACATACATACATACATACATACATACATACAATCATACATACATAGGCTACATACATACATACATACATACATACATACATACATACATACATACATACATACATACATACATACATACATACATACATACATACATACATACATACATACATACATACATACATACATACATACATACATACATACATACATACATACATACATACATACATACATTAAAATATACATGAAATTATCGTAAATAATATGTATGGCCAATCTGCTGCAATAAGCTTGGGCCTATAATTTTTTATTATCTTCAGATGCCGTCATATGGATATATTATTTATACACTTATACCCGGAAGTGAAACCTGAGAATTACTATCGAGATCCTTGGAATCATTCTACAGATTATAATTAACCATGCATCCTTCTTCAAAACCATATATAAGTTACTAATTAGCCGACTATAACCATGCAGGCATTAATATAGACTATATATATAATATTATATATAATGAAGCATATACACACAATCATATGCTTTTATTTGAATACATAATATGTTTGTATAATGTATATAATATATGCTATTATGTTTATACAAAAACGAAATAGTTCGCAGGTGGCAAATACAATTTTATATGCGGAAAACAATAACACGGCAGCGAAGCTGACGGTTCTTTATCAAACAGGAAGCTCTTCCAGAAATCGCCAATGCATGTATTAACCTGCAGCTGATGCCTCTCTTTCTTAGAACAAGTTAGACGTTTATCAGTGGCGGATCCAGAACTCTTCCAAGGGGGGGGCGCAAAAATCTTAGATTTTGGGATGGGACATGTGGAAAAAAGTATTGAAATTTCTTTGTTGGTCGAAAATAAATGGTCATCAGTCTTTGGCTGAGGAGAAAAAAAGAAAAAAGTATTTTTCAACCGACAAAAAAAGTTGATGACCTTTTTTTAGTCCTCCGCTTGAAAACCGAAACGGGGGGGGGGGGGGCACGTCCCATGCGATTTTCCCATTGGGGGGGCCCAATATGCCATTACACCCATATGCGTATTGCTAATTTCAGACCAAATGGGGGGGTCACGTCCCATGGCAGTTTTAAATGGGGGGGGGCATGGCCGGATTGGCCCCCTGGATCCGCCCCTGACGTTTATACTCTTCGCATGTATAGCCTGTATATCTTATATAGTCGTATATACTACCGTGGATCACTTAAAGACATAGCCTACAAATTATCGTTAATAATATTAATGGCCAATCCGCTGCAAGTTGCTTCAATAATCTGCTGTCGTTACATGTCAAGTAGAACTGCAGCCATTGCAGTTGGACCACTAACCGAGTCTCTCGATCGCCGGGTGTGGACGGGGAGGGGACTCCTAGTTCAACGGGCTCGTTTGGTTGCTATGGGCAACGCCGAGCTTTCTCGTTTGCACCATCCATCTCGTTGGAGCTGCGTATTAATACCTTTGACTCAATCAAACTTTGCTTTTTTAAAATGACATGAGTGTTTTTCTTTAGCCAGACTGTGTTCGAAACGCTCCTGAGTAGGTTTCTTGAAGAGTTCTTCTACAAGGTCTTATGATGAATGAATGTTGTGTTTGAATGAATGAATGAAGGAATGAATGAATGAGTAAATAAATGAATTATTGAACAAAATGAATGAATTAATGTCTGAATGAATGAATTATTGACTGAATGCACGACTGAGTGAATGAATGAATGAATGAGTGAATGAATGATAGAATGAATGAATGAATGAATGAATGAATGAATGAATGAATAAATGAATAAATGAATAGCATGCCTTCTTCTCTGCTATACGGAGTCGAGGCTTTGCAGTCCATCGCCCTGAGTCATTTATGTATTCTGTCGGTTACTTTTCAATATAATTCTTAAATATATTTGTGCGTCATCTTTTCCAGTTTGCACAGCACCCTCCCCCCTCCGCAAATTCCTCCAGTTTCTCTAGCGTGTATTTGATTAGGCTACAATTCCTTCGCAGTGGCTTTTTTGTTTCGCTCTGTTTCATGATATCGATTGAATGACCATTGTCTCAGGCACGCTGAAACGCGGAGGAGGGGAAAGCAGCGTTCAGTATTAGCCTACGAGTTTTAGTATGAATGAAGGACATTGTTTTATCTAGACGTCTCGGGGCCTGGGGGGAAGATCCCGAAGAATGAATTTCCACGACCCCCGGAAAAATCGCGACGTGTTGCTTACGGTACATTCAAATGCGCACCACTTTCCGCTCGCAGAAATACTAAACGTGTAACAGTTCCCCTTCCAGAAACCCGAATCACCCCTAAGTAAGGGGACAAGATTAAACACTGATGGACGGATGACCACACGTTATTGCAGGAGTCGAATTTGACTGTTTGGCAGTTATGCAAGTCGTCCACTTGTTACCCCGCGTAAGGACCTTGGGCAAGTCCTTCACTTACAATTGCTCAGCGCTTCGGCGTGAAACTCCGATGCAGTGTCCGCTCTGCATCGGGAGCGCCTCTGAGTAGAGAGAGAGCGTGAAGGGGCGCTATAACAAGTGCACATACATACATATTGCTTAAGTCGAATTCAGATCCGATTGTCCAATTTGCCTGCGCCACCTATCGAATGAACGGTTGAGCCGAAAGTAATAATAATTATAATCCAACGTTGTAACCGAGCAGTTTTCTAACTTCGCCACTGGTTGCACTCTGCCAGTGCCAGTCCCAAGCATGGATAAAAGAGGAGGGCGACACTAATCATCTTTGATATGGCAGTGTAAGCTTAGTTAAACATGTAACAAGCAAGAGTGGTTTTCTACACCCTCTGGATTTTATTATTCGTGTAAATGCAATAACAATTGTTAATTTATCGCCAGAGTATAATATAGGCCTATAAGAACAACAATGACATCTAAACCAATAACAATAGCTGTGATACAAATTAATTTGGCAATGATAATTATTATTTCAGTTGCTTTTTTCAATTTAAAATCTTCATCAAAGTAATAGGCTAATGTTTGCACTTGTTTATGAAGTATATCGACTGCAGCAGTCCAGATTCCAAAGTAATTAGTACATGTACGACAGGATAGTTAATTAGTCATGCAGTTAGTTCACCTCTGCAAGACAATAACTTTTTATGGCCTTCGCATTAATTAATTGTTTCTTCGTAAACACGAGTGCAATCAAATTCTTGCGTGCAGTTAATATCCTTTCGACTGGGCGCTGCAGACTTCCGTAAAGAACCAATGAAGAATATGTCAGACTTCATTTGCCACTGAAAAAGCAGCGAATGCCACGGATATTAAAAAAGAAGCAGAAATGACTTAATTCAAAGTTTCGCCACTGATCCCGTATCAGACTACAGGCAATGTACATCTATAAAACAAGCCGTTATTGTCTTTTGGGCTTAGGGCCAAATGTAAACTGATCAATATGCTGTTGACATAATTTTACTGAAGCAAGGTTCTTCAGAGGCCTAAAATGGGTCTGATAAGAAATTTTATTAAATAAGCAATTAATTTTCTGCGGTATCTTGCAGTTATTTATCGGCTAGAGCGCTGTACTGCAAGATATGTAGCCTAAAAGTGGGAGACCTTTATTATAATCATTATTATAATAATAATTATTATCATCGTGATTGCTATTAATATTGCTAGCACCGTCATTGCCGTCATCATCATCATCATCATCGTCGTCGTCGTCGTCGTCATTGCAATTTTTCGCCATTCATTCACTCAAGGACCGTTTACAGGACCGGAATATAGGCTACATGTAGATCTATAAATTATGAGCGCCATGTACAACGTTTTGGACAATAATCTGAGTTCCGGAATATTTCACGCATTGTTTACAAAATAAAAGCAATCAATTAATTGCATCTATGAAAGCAGATTGACAAATAATTACATGTTGTACTGTGAGAGGCGCTTTATAAATCCTAAAATAGAATAGCCTATAATAGAATTTGCAAAAAAACTTTGGGGAATCAAAAACATGATTCTTAGCATCAGAAAAGAAATTTTAAGTGGTGTGACACGCCGACATCTATCGTTGAGGATGTTTAAAAAATGTTCACGAGTAGGCTAACAGTCCTGTAATAGAAAATCCTTGCCGTTCACCATCAATACAACCGCTCAGGTCTATTCGCTCATCATCATGTCTATCACTATCTCATTATTGTCAGCCTTCTGTAGCCTCATCTATGAAATTCTGGCATTCTGTAACCGGTCCTTGGTTTCTTCTGCATCTGACTGTTTGAATTGAACTTCCAAAGCAACTCCGCCAGTTTCCTCACTCTTCCATCTCGCCTCTGACCTGGCACCGAAACGGACAAAGCATCCTGGCTATTACGGACTCAATTGATATAGCGCCGGTTTCCTGCTGGTCTCCCTGACGCCACTTCGTGTTGCAATAAACGTTGAGAGATTTATAAGATTTACGACACATTACATCAGCGATAGAGTCAAGGTTAAAACGAAGTTGTTTACAAACAATCCAACAGAAAGGTAAACGAGTATGTGACCTCTACATGTAGTGGAGTTGCCATCGGATATTTTAGGCTTGAGCTGACAACGACTGGACTTTGTGTTCAGCCGCCAGAACTCTCGAGTCTAAATATAGTCAACAAGAATGGCGTAGTCGAGCCCTGACGGAATGAGAATTATTTAAGACAGGCTGTGGTTGTTTATCTGCTCTAAGGTGACATGTGGACCAAACTCACCAATGATTATTTATTGTTCTCACTGTAAAATCGAACGTGGAAATGTACTCAAGCCGTTCCTCCTTATCCGTATAATAGTTCATGCGCGGAATTAGCTTACAAACACAACAATTTTAATTTGGTGTCTCTCCTTTAGCATACAGATAGGCCTATACTTTCACTTTAAAGTTTATTTCTTTTACCCACATTCCCACAACAATACTATAACTGGACAAATGATTGCACACAACATTTAGGCAATTGCAAGATTGACCAATGGAACTCAACACAAAAATTCACCTCTTGATATCTCTCCATAGGTAGGCTATAGCCCTTCATCCCTTAAAAACTGGAAACAAATTCAAACAATGCTCTATAGCGCCTTAGCCTATCCCGATTCCACCTCCAACGCCGCCTCAACTCTAAACACCATCGAACTAAGGCTATGCCATCTGACTGTCTGCTCTTAGGAGCAAGTAACGGTATAGTCCTTTGCTCACAGTAACTGTTGCTGAGCGCCATCGATTGATGCTTGATCATTAGATAAAGGCGCTCCATAAATGAGTAATAATAATAATAATTCGCTATATAATTATAGCATGGCATCCAACAGCATCCAGCTATTTCCACCAACATTCCACTTCTCATCCGTCCATCACTTCAACCGCGTCACTACCTGTCCTCTGGTCGTGCCAGTCCTAAGCCAGGTGAGAGGAGGAGGGCGAAGCCAACCCCATTGACAGCCGTAGGAAGTCGTTAAACACTGGAAATCCTTGCTTAATAAAATAGTATAGGCCCTACCATCATCGCTTCAATTGCTCCTGTGTGACGCTGGATGCAGGGTGAGAATAACAGGGGGTTTGGGGGTTTCAACCCCCAGTCTTTCTTAGAGCTCCATTATAAAGTCTGTTTTTCACACCCCAATTCCATGTGGATAATGGTAAAAAACAGTTAATTTTCCACAATTTTTCCCACTGGCTGGATGACGATGTTGGCGAAGCAGACTGGAGAGGTGGAGATATCCGTTACTGTCTTAGTCATCAACGTATCAATTTTGTTGATGATTCCTATAATAAAGCGTGTCAATAAAAACATGAAACAACTGGATCAATTCTTCTTTCAAACGCATCACAAGGAAACAAACACTCGAAATAGCTTGGGTGATTTTATTAAATGCAATGTAAGAAACAAGCAAACAGTAGACTGAGCAAAGAAATAGGCCTACCTATAATAGTCCCAACCTTAGAGACAGGAGGAGGAGGAGGAGGGCGAAACTATATGATCTATACGTTAAATAACACAGTGTCGCTAAACAATATTTAATTCTAATACCTGAAATTTTACTTACCAGCTCAAGTAGACCTGAATTTGAAAAGTTTAAGGAAGAATGTTCGGTACTACAATTTTAATTCACCCGAATTAATTTCGAATTTATTTAAGCGGTGATGTATTTATTTCGTGTACAAAAAGTCTTCAAGTCGGATTGACACAATATCATTTAACTGAAATGGAAGCTGGATCGATGAAAATGTTCTTGCTTAACCTTAAATTGAAGCTGGATTGATGAAAAATAATTGTTATTTAAGTGGAAGTTGGAAGGATAAAGGCAATTGTCGCTACTTAAATAGAAGCTGGACTGATGAAACGAATTTTTGACTAACTGTTAGATGAAAAAATATTTGTTAGCTAATTAGAAGTCGGATTGAAAAAAGCGTGTAGGCGAGTCACTGAAATAATTCCGATATTAATTCGGGTGAATTAAATTTATAGTACCGAATGTTCAACCGATTATTCTGAGAATGACCTATTCTGGGCATAAGCTATCGTATGAAATTTCTGAGAGCCAAGCGAATGATTCGGAAGGTAGACCGATTTTTCATCGGAGCTTATGGTGTAATCGTATCATTACGAGTTTTCGATTCTCGGATCAGTTTCACTACCAGGTCGAAATCCAAAGGCAGCAATGCCAAGAGAACAAGAAGGATGCTGTTAAAGTGGACAATGGATACTTCTAGGATGCAACGGCGAAGGAAAGATTCGGTGATGGAAAAGTTTCGAGCGCAGAACCATATATAAAAACTACAGTTCTAACTTATCGAGGAGTTAGAAATGTTATCCAAGACTCAAGTTGGACATTTAACTTGCACAGAAGATTATTAGATTAACTGCAGGTATGTGACTTATAATCTTTTGTGCTTACAGCGTGAAAGTTCTCTGGCATATTGTTCTACCTATTATAGGGTGCAGATCAGTATGAAAATTGTGGAAAAATAACTGGGGGGGTTGGCATATGATACACTTGAAATTGGGGTTTGAAAAATACTTTAACATGGGGCTCTAAGAAAGACTGGGGGTTGAACCCCCCAACCCCCACGGCAATTCTCACCCTGGTGCAGATGTTCAGTGCTGTATCAAGCTTATAGGTAGGCTACCGTACCCGTGTGCAAAGCTAGACTATCAGAGCTCACGACGCTTCTCCAACCACCCCCCCTCCCATGCACAGTCAGTTGATTCGGTTGCTTGTGGGTTTGCTCACGGTCGGGTAAACCCCTCAAATAAAATCCTGGCTACAACCCTGCTCTGCTTACTAATATTTAAACCACCCATGACAAGAAATAAGTTTTTCCGCAGCCTTCTTCTCCGTGTTATGCAATGGTACGCCTGCATGATTGAGGTGTCGTATTTTACTCATGCAATTTTTATTATTAGGCAACTTGGTTTCCAGCGCCGTATTTTCCCGATAGCCTATATACAATAAAATTTACACGCGTCAGTGGCGGCGCCAGCAGCTGCTATAGGCCTAAACAATTTCAGCAGATCGCGTCAGCCTCAGAGTCTAAGAGTCATGGGAGACATTGGAGTTAGGCCGATTTAGCAGGTCGACGAAATCAACTGTAGGCTAGGCTAAAGCAGACCTAAAAATCCGAAGAATTCTGGCAGGTTATAATAATTAAGGCAGGTCAAGAGTCAAATAACGCCGACATTGACACAGTATAGTCGACATTTTCGCGCGGTGATGGTTTAATTCAATCAAATCAATCAATCAGTCAGTCAAGTAGGCTAATCAGCCAATCAATCAATTCACTTATTTGATTCGCCGAAAGAATTAGAGTCGCTAATCAAATGAATTTTGGTAGGACGGAAAAATATTAGAATCTGATTACGTTCAACCTATTTAGAATTCTACCGAGTTAGGCTAACACTCTAAATAGTTCGCCTGGCGCAGCATAATTATTTTCCACCAATCCAACTTCTAATTTGGTATGAATCTCTTTCATTAATTCAGTTTAGGCCTACATTTGGGCTATTATTTGAGTGACAGACAATTATTATTATTTTTCTTCTCAAGTCAACTTCAATTTAATCACAAATTTAATGCTGTAGGCCTATCACCAGTCCAGCTACAATTTCAGAGAGAATCTTTTCATCGATCCCAATTGCATTTAGCCTAGGCCCTAGGCCCTAAGTAAAAACTATTCATCAAGTCAACTTCAATTTAATAACAAATTTAGGCCTATCTAGTAGAAACTATTTTCATCAAGGCTAGCTATAGGCCTAGGCGACGGTTCCACGACAACTGGTTCACCGACAACTGGTTCAACGACAGCTGGTTCACGGACAATTCGTTCACCGCCAGCTGGTTCACGACAAATATTACACGACAATATTATTGGAGCTGGATTGATGAAAATATTCTTGCTCAAACTGGAGCTGGATTGATGAAAATATTCATGCTGAAATTGGAGCTGGATTGGTTAAAGTGTTCATGCTTAAACTGGAGCTGAATTGATGACAATGTTCTTGTTTAAATTGGAACTGGATTGATAAAAAACGCCGGTGAAAGAGAGCGCATTGTTTCAAGATAAGCAGCTGCCTAGTCTACTAAGTCTAGGCATAGGATATAGGCCTACATTTGTTCAGGATAAATGTAGGTTTACGAGCAGGGGAGAGTAGGCCTACACACTACAGCTAGCTGCTAGGCCTGTCTGACAGTCATTTTCACGTATTTTACACACAAATGTTTTTAGGTGAATGGGTAGGTCTATAACGGTGTATACCCGCGTAGGCCTGTTGGCTACCCTCTTCATACCTCGTTGCCCTCGACTAAAACTCTGGTCCAAAGTAGGCCTAAGAATTACCGCCCGTCACTGGGTAATTTGTTCAGAAAAGTTGACATGATGAAAAGTGGTTAAGCATAATTTCGAGGGCGGAATTAATAAGCATAATTGTGGAAAACCAGAGCGTGAGAGATCGAACTAGACCAAAGTGGTAGGCCTGTTAATTTTGATAAGTAGGCCTAGGCCTATTTAGGCCTGTAGGGCTAGACAGCATTGCAGATAAAATATAGCTTTGCTGTTGACGAACTATAAGAGAGTAGGCCTAGTTGAGAACTGTGCTAGTAATGTGATAGGCTGATGGTACTTGATGGTTTCAGTAACACAGGAAAAGGAACAGTTAACTTATTATCACGTGTACGCTAAGCCTTCTATTATTGTAATAGATAACCCTTGTTGTTTTCCAAAGGGCTTGCTATTTATAGTATGCAGATTACATATCTTAAATAGGAATGCAATTCGATGACGCAAGTAAATCTTCGCCAAACTCGGTAGAAGTGTAATCGGGCGATTGGCTGTTTTATCGGTAATAATTGCCGCAAATGGCAAAATGAATATCTAGATTTTAGGATTAAAATTTCCGTAAAAGTTTAATTTAATGTAAAGTCATATTTACTCAGCAACATAACCATTTGTAATTTTTATGCATCTCTGTAGGTTATTTTGATTTAATTAATCGCTAGATGACGCTAGAGCCAATTAATGAAAATGTAACACTTGATATATCGTCCAATACTGTTTTGTTGCGATATTTCTTCGCATCTATTGATTGCAAGCTACTAAGTGGTCTAATGTTTCAGTTATATTCTGAATCAATGACAGCAGTAAGTAGTTTACTAAATAATGAGCATAGTAAGGGTATTTATTTGTGAAATAGCGCTTTTCGCTAATACTGTATAGTCTTTTTCTCAGCTGACTCACAGCTGTTCATGTGAATAAATAAGCATTTATTTGGCGCTAGACTTGTGCTAAGATTAGTGTCTGGTTTAATATAAATGGGAATACCCCGCTGGGTGGTATACCGTCAGTGGCTCTCTTTACCTGTGGGTGTGCTGGATTCAAAGGTTGAATTGATATTCGAAGCTGTAAGTCTATAATGTCTTTGTGAATATAACGACCAAAATGCGTTGTATTTTATTGTTAATTAAACGCATTCTTGTTTCTTTGTTAAGTGATCGTCTTTGTTTTATGCTTTGTCTTTATTAATTGACCAATTTTATTTGTTAAAAGCCAGGCAAACATATTGTATTGTCATTTTTCTTTGTCTTTGTGATTCCTTTGTAACGTTAACAGCCTTATGTTTAGAAGCTTCTATGAAATAAATGTACTGTGGTGTTATGCATAAAATAAACAACTTTTGTATCGTATATTTCTTACTTTGGCAAACAGCTTTGTTGTTTTAGTTTCTTTGTTAACGTAAACTGTATCGAGGTTAATTTTATTGACTTAGTAAACATTGGTGTACATATTTTTCTATGGTACATAACAGATTTGTATTACATTTATTTGAGTGAAGTAGACACAAAGGTATTGTTATTTTGTGTGAATTCCTTTGTTATTTTTTTAAAAATTAAAATTCTACAAGGCAGACATAATTGTTGTGAATTGCTTGAGAACATGCTGACTGATTTGTTGTGCATTGTTCTGTTGATATTGTTTCTTTCCTTGTTAAACTTTAGTTCTCTTTCTTTGGTTTTTATGTTTGTACGTATGAATAAAAACATTTATATAGCACCTTGCAATGACCTCACAAAGGCACTTAATTAATAACCTCACATTGCTACTAGCTTATTTAATTTTGGATCATATCAGTACGTTTTTTTAATTCCATTTTGACATCAGCGAGCTGATAAGCACAAGATCGGAACCAGAATCGACACAGCTGCAATTCGCCGAATTTTATGACGTCGTAGAACCGACCGCCTATATATTAAACCATGGCCGAGATCATCATGATAGGAAGTGATCATCATCATCAACCAGTGCCTGTAGACTCAGAGGACTCCATGGTATCGCCACTTCTCGTCCGAGACTGCACCGCTGTGGTGCTCGACTCCGTTCTGGTTCTACCAGCGGATCCTGGTGAAACTGTTGGCGTGAAGACATCGCAAGTTACCTGCATGTTGACGGCCAACGCCAGCATGACGAGCATGGCTTCCAGTTGCCGGTCGGATACAAACTCGTCGACCGTTGGCCCGACGTGCCGGATTTGCGACTACCCCGGGGAGATAGCCAACCAGTTGATCAGCCCCTGTAGATGTTCGGGAACGTCGAAATTCGTACATGAACAGTGTCTCAACGTGAGGAAATTATATTCTTTTTAGCTTCAATTTTGAATTTCGTTCATGCGTATTTAGTTTTATGCTGTGAATTAATTTCGTTAAGCTGCAAGATCAGAAATATTTTACTTGCTCAGTTGCTCTAAATGTTTTTAAAAATAGTTTTTATACTTTGCAATTTAAACATTTTTTTATGAAGTTGTTATATAAAGACTCACCATGTCTTTGCATACGAATGGCATTTGATTATTTTTTAAATGTTTCTTCTACTTGATAATTCTGATATGTGGGATCACTGTGAAGGATGCAATTATATTTGCTGCATATATTCCATTTCATTACATTTATAACTATTAAGAGATCATAGGATTCACTCCACTTCTTAGGCTTCAAAGTCACACAAATCATCCTTATCAGCTGCTACAGTGCTCAAGCATATGAAGCAATCTAACAATATAAATTATCTCAGTAATGCCTTTTAAACCATTGTGTATACTATCCCAAAAATTTCTATGATGCCATAAATTGCTATCCAAAAGTGACGAATTTCCAAAGTGCTGTAAGGCTGTGGCTTTCTGACACTTGTTTTTGACTATAAGAATAATACAGATAATGCTTGAAACATGATGAATATAAGCGATTATGGTGATAGATCTGATAGTTCTAGTGACAGGTCTATTTTGAACCTCAGATACGACTGAATAATCTAACCATTGGCCGTGATATTTTTATCCCGATTATATCTAAGCTTTGTGTTTAATGACAGACATCCAGTACATTACTTTGCCTCATTCTTGCTTCTAAGTAGTGTGCAATCCAAAATCTCTTTGGACAATGGACAAGATCAATTTTTGAGATGCAGAAAAGCTGTGGAGATGGGAAGATATTCACTGAGAATTTAGCTCTGGCTATTCCAATGTAAAATTTGCAATTGTAGTAGTTATTGCTATTTGGCAGCTCCCAGCATAAAGATACAAAATTACCATCATATATCATACCACCCCCTTAAAATACACTCTTCACTGCCACACCTTGTTTGACCTTATCTTCTCATATCTAGCATATCCTGCCCGTGCTGGCTTAAGCCTACTGTCGTTCAGAGTAAATATTTTGCTGTCTACGGAGATTGGTAATAATGTGCGCTTTGGTCCAGGCACTTGTAAAACTGGGTTACCGGTTGTTACTGGCCCAATATGGACCACGTGCAGTTGGCAGCTGGTTGGTTGGCAGCTCTGAGAGTGAACGTTGTGAAAAACAAATTTAGTCGTCTGCTAGAACATCATGACTCATTTGGGCCACGATGCAGTGATGTTGCATGGTTAGATGTGTTGATTGCCAGCGGTGTTATTTACTGCCCATCCATAAAGACATCCATGTCACTCTACCTGATTAGGATGTTTAACATTCCGTTGGTGCTGTAGGCATGTTTCCTGTGTTATTCCAGTTCCCAGATTGATTTCGTGTTTTTGCAGAAATGGTTGGAGACGATCAAGTCCCACAGTTCTCCACACTGCGAAGTCTGTCGCTATCATATACGAACTCACAAGAGATACCGCGTAAGACCTTTGTTATTTAATGAAGACTAGCAAGAAGTAATGTCTTGTTATGACATACGAACTCATAAGAGATACCGCATAAGACCTTTGTTATGTTATACAAACTAACAAGAAGTGCTATATAATTCTCTTGTTATGTCATACGAACTAACAAGAGATACCGCGTAAGACCTTTGTTATTTAATGAAGACTAGCAAGAAGTAATGTCTTGTTATGACATACGAACTCATAAGAGATACCGCATAAGACCTTTGTTATGTTATACAAACTAACAAGAAGTGCTATATAATTCTCTTGTTATGTCATACGAACTAACAAGAGATACCGCGTAAGACCTTTGTTATTTAATAAAGACTAACAAGAAGTAATGTCTTGTTATGACATACGAACTCACAAGATATACTGCATAAGACCTTTGTTATGTTATACAAACTAACAAGAAGTGCTATATAATTCTCTTGTTATGTCATACGAACTCACAAGAGTTACTGCGTAAGACCTTTGTTATGTAATACAATCTTCCATGAAAAACTATTATATCATAATTCTCGTGTATCGTAGGAGCTGACAAATTATATCATTATCATAACCATGAATTTATATAGCACCACTTCAAGAGAAAATTCTCAGATGCACTCCCCACAGTGTAATGTTGTTGGACTGTTAGAGTGCTATGCAAATTCGCAAGAGTTACATTAACAATGCAAGACTTTGTAAAAAAAATAGCAAGATACAATATTTAAATAATTATAATCTTGAGGTTTTCAAGTAAGGTGTTTGTTATGTTGTGCAAATTAAAAGTAGATAGCAAGTACAAGTCTTTTCTTATGTTGTGCAAATTAACAGGAGATTATCAAGTAATGTTTGTGTTATGCTTTGTGCAAATATTATCATGTGAAGCTTTTCTTATCTATGAGAAAGTCTCAAGAGCAGCCAAGTACAGGATTATGTGATCGAACGTGATTATGTTATCTATAAAAACTAAGAAGTGATTCTGAGTACGGCTATTGTTATTTAAAGACCATAAAAAGATGCAGTTTAATGCTTTTGCTTGTGTAGCAGCACCTAATGTAGAAGCAATATTAAGAATAGGTCATTAATAAAAAAAATGCTTAAGTGAAATCCTTGTGACTGCATTTGTGTGTGTATGTTTGTGTGTGTGTGTGTGTGTGTGTGTGTGTGTGTGTGTGTGTGTGTGTAGGTGTGTGTGTGTGTATGTGTGTGTTCGTGCGTGCGTGCGTGTGTGTGTGTGTGTGTGGGTGCGCACACGCCTATGTGAGTGTATACAATTTCACAGCATGATACTGAATCTGCCTGAGTCAGGCTGAGTGGAAATGAGATCAAGTACCAACCTAATTAAAATCATATCAGCAAGGATCAAGTTGTTGTGCCAGTTTCACTGCCAAGCCAGACTTAGGCTACATTGTATTCTTGTTTTGTAGGATAAGGTACTCTGTCTCTATTCATAGATTTTCTATTCATACATATAGATATATTTATTGAAGTCATATATATTTTTGTTACAGTAATTGATTGTCCCTTTCTTGCAGATTCATGACTGGCACTTGCCGGAGATTTCACCGCGCGACAAGTTCCTCCACCTCATCTTCCTCATCAGCCTCGTCGTCCTCGTCATCTGCGCCGTCACGAACATCATCGGCATCGTGACGGACAGCAAGACGCACTCCCCTGCGGCGGCGGCGGCGGCGGCCGACCCGCAGAGCAAGATGTCGATGACGACGATCGAGGGCGTCACGCTCGTCAGCGGTCTGCTCTTCTTCGTCGCGTTCGTCGTCGCGCTCATAACGCAGATCAAGGCGAAGGACAACGTGTACCACCTCGTCCTGCAGTGCATGGCGACGAACACCGAGTGGAGGATCGACGACTACAAGCGCAGCTGCGACTCGCTCTACGCCAAGTGACGTCGCCCGTCGAGTGACGTCACCCGTCGAGTGACGTCACCCGTCGAGTGACGTCACCCGTCGAGCGACGTCACCGGCAAGTGACGTCACCGTCAAGTGACGTCACCGTCAGGTGACGTCACCGTTGAGTGACGTCATCGTCAAGTGACGTCACCGCCACGGGACGATCGGCGATCTTCTCCGCCACTTCTGAACTCTTTGCAGCACGAATTGTTTTTTTCTTTCTTTTTTGCGGATAGATTTTGTCTTTTTTGTGCTTTCTGTTGCTTTTTACATGCTCCGCTGGATGTAGCTAGTTTTCCTCTGCAAGACTGTTTTTTATTCGTTGATCGTTGCACAGTTGATTACGAATTGATGTGCGGTAGTGCTGTCCAATTGTGTTGACACCATGGGCCATCGAAGAACGTGTTCTTAAAGTCGACGGCTGCACTGATAAACTCAAAAGCAATGATTAAAGTTAGCTTCAAATTATTAATTGTGTTAAAATTTAGTATGGAATAACCATAATGAATGCATTTTAGAAACTGGATTTTGTGCTCGCATTGTCAAATAATGAGCCAAGTTTCAAACTAATTGATAGACAATTAAACTTTGTTTTTACCTCATTTAACAAAATTAGCAAAAATATCACTATTTTGGACAGGCCACTTAAAATCAGCCTGTGGGCCGCAGGTTGGACAGCACTGCTCTATAGGGACGGAAGACATTAGCGAGTCTGGGGGTAAGGACAGATTGTTGCTCTTGTGTTTTGGAGACACTTACCTAGAGTTATTATTGATCAGATTAACTTGTTACCTGTTTAGTAGAGGATTCCATAAGTGCAGTTGGATTAAATATTTGGTTTCGAGGATCTTAGCCAGTGATATTTGATAACAATATCAACGAGGAATAGTCGATAATTATCAGTAAGGTTTCATTTTGCTACTTGATTGTATTGTTCTGCGTAACTTAAGCTGACAAGGGCAGCCACACCTCTGTGAGGTGTTAAAATTGTTATTGCAATTGTAATGAGATACATACATATGCAACACATTAAATGTTTGCACACAGATATGCACACCTGTGTGCGCGTGTATAAATACTTGTTTTAGATGTTTCATATTTTACTTGCTTGTGTGTAGTTGGACTTTTATATTGGGCCGCTTTAGAAATTCTCAATTGAAGTAGATGTCACTTATGTTCTCTAAGAACTTCTCAAATGCTGTAGATGTCACTTGTTCTCTGAGAACTTCTCAAATGCTGTAGATGTCACTTGTTCTCTTTGAGAACTTCTCAAATGAAGTAGATGTCACTTGTTCTCTGAGAACTTCTCAAATGCTGTAGATGTCACTTGGACTCTCTCTAAGAACTTCTCAAATGCTGTAAATGTCACTTCTCCTCTTTAAGAGCTTCTCATATGGAGTAGATGTCACTTGTACTCTTTATTGTACTCTTTAGCAGCTTCTGAAATGCTGTAGATGGCATTTGCCCTGCTTAGGAAATTCTTAAATGCATTAGATGTCACTTGTCCTCTCCAAAAGAACTTCTCAAATGCAATAGATTCACTTATTCTCTAAGAACTTCTTAAAAATGACAGATGTCACTACTGTACAGATACCTGGAGTTTCTTAACGTTTTTCTTCATTGTTAGTCATTTTAAAGACGGGGCAACATATAATTCTTTGTTTTGTCTGTTTATCTTGTTGTATTGAGATTCAACTTTTGTTCAAACTGTATTATCAAGATGTATATCAGTCATGAAGGAACAGGAAATGAAACTCCTTGATGAGAGGTTTTAAGCGGCCATGGCCAATGGCGTTTATTGCGTGACCACTATGATCTTGTGAAGTTAAAGCCAACTTAAAATCTATGCATGCAACTGGAGAACATGTCATTGAACTCAATGTATTGTTGACATTTGTTGTATTGGAATATCTGGTCACTAAAGTTTTGTATTTCTAAGTCTAATGTGAGAACTGACTGTAGATACTAGTACTAGCGAGAGAGAATACTAGTAGTTTGTGAGAATACTAGTAGTGTATGTGTGTGTGTGTGTGTGTGTGCATGCGTTGCGCGCGCGCGCGCGCGCGCGCGTGTGTGTGTGTGTGTGTGTGTGTGTGTGTGTGTGTGTGTGTGTGTGTGTGTGTGTGTGTGTGTGTGTGTGTGTGTGTGTGTGTGTGTGTGTGTGTGTGTGTGTGTGTGTGTGTGTGTGTGTGTGTGTGTGTGTGTGTGTGAGAAAGACAGACAGACAGATAGAGGCACAGAGAGAGACTTGTGTATGTTAGCAGATCATGTGGGATTAAATGGGGGAAGAAGAATATAAGTTAGAAAGGGGAGGGAGCGAGCGGGCTAGTAGAGAAGCAAGAATATCTTGTTGATTTATGTAAGTTGAGGAGGTTAAAAACAGGAAATTGACATTTAAAGGATTATGAGGTTTAGACTAGCAGTGTCGCCTGTATAAGTGTAGCCACGTCATTCCAAGTGTTAGTAGACTAGATATACCAGGATGGGAAATTTAAAAGGGGGGCATGCATGAAAGACATTAGCCAACTCAACCTGACTGACTGATATTTCACTCTCCATTTCCATAACTTTTATGCCCCAGACTCCACGAACTCTGCTCCCACAGTTGGCGTACTGTATCTACCTGGTTGTGGTATTGTGCGGAAGATTATGATGTTGTCATGTGACTGATTGTGTGGTGTGGTTACCTAATTAAACCTGACTGTTTTATGTATCCCTTTGTATCCACTGACGCTCTGCCATTTTCTTTGCTTCAATGTCAATTTCAATGTATCTGGATCAATAAATGATTGATTGATTGAGTGAGTGATTGGTGGATTGATTGATTGCATGCGAAATCGGTTCGGGTGTGGTTCCAAAGTGGTTCTGGAACGATTTCCAGGGCAAAGATTGTTTCAACGCAGCTGGATCATGTAGTTAATTTTAAAGTATACAAGCTTTGGTCTTGGTATCTAAATTCAATAGGAAATGATATTTTATTAATTTGAAATTCAGCTGCCAAAACAATTTCACACACAGACAGTATTTATACATACTGTAATTATGATTATTATAATTAGGACAAAGCGTTATTTTTGATTATTTAAGGAGCAGTTGTTTTTTAGATATAAATTTCTCTATCCTGGTGACGGGAGCCAATCACAGTACTTTTTAACTGTTTATAACCGAGCCTAATGTGGCTTAACACCGGACACTTTTGGGATGATTGTGAAAATGTTCGTTTTCAGTGTAGCGTGTTTGTCTAACTTATCTTAGCGTAATTAATCTTCCAGGAATATTATGTGTTCTGCACGTTTAACTATTGACTCTACCTGAGGCTAAAATACTTATTTGATTTTTTGGTCAGATTTCTATACTTGTTCTGTGTGTAAAATGCCGTTGCTGTTGCTTTTCTTTTGCATTTTTCTGTTGCACTTTTCTCATCTGCTTTTCTTACATCCATGCAAATGGAATTGACATTCGTAAATCCCTTCTCGTGATCTTCTAATTATTAATTGTCTATGTTTACAGATCTGCTTGTAATATTATTTTATTTGTGCCATAATTACTTGTAGTATTAAATCGACTTTAGTTTTTATTATTCCTGCATTTGGAGTATTTGTTTTTGATTTTCTTGTTTGGCTGTCGCGATGATAACATGTGCAGCGGAAAATTGTTTTTGCAGTCATATCAAAGTACACTGTAACTATTTATTATCTTATAACAGACTGTGTTGCAAAGGGGTCCTTTTCTGTATGATAATTAATTAAATATCGAATCCACAAGTCACATTATATCAGAATTGTTTTTACAAAACGTGTTATAATGAGTGTTTAGTTGTTTGGATCCCCCCCAATCCCCTATATTCAACCTCTAGCTGTTCTTGTAATGAGTGCTTCAAGTGTAAAAACGAAGTGCCTGATGCTCCTTATCTTGCCCGGCTGTACTGACCTAATAAGTAAATGTGTTAGTACTGAGTTCGAATTTGAAAATGAGTGCGTAGACACCGTCCATGACCATCCTGTCACATTTTAAGTCCCACTTGGCTCTTTCTTTTAACCACTCAACTAAGGAACTGAAAAGATGTTAGATTTCAGGCAGCTAACTTTCTCATGAGTCAAATGTTGTTGTGTGTATAGGCCTAACAAATTAACATTGGATTTGACCTGCATTTGTCTGATTTGATTGATAATCTGTCATAATTTTGCCCCACTCTTTTTTCTGGCAACTGAAATGCACTGTTTATATTAAGCACACACACATGTAAATACTGCTCTAGATACCGATTAATGTTCAAGTTGTGTGTTTCATAATATTATGATTGCATGTAAGTAATTACTTACGTTTTTAATAATTACTGTTGAAACAAATCATGTGTTTGTGTTGCTTGTATTTTAATATTACTTTTATAAATTTATATTGTAAATGTTTTATTTTTGCTTTGTGGCACACTGCAAAAATCCGAAACTTGACAATCAGACAGAAATAATTTCAGAAACAATTTAGGTTCTATTGAAGGTAGAGCTGTGACACCATTCCGCACTTCAAATCATGCATGGGCACCCTTAGATATTTTGCAGGCGGGCAAAACACATATTTACATAGACATGCACACCTCTGTCTATGGCTCTATGCATATAGACCTACATTCATATTGTTACATTATTGTACTAAGCACATGTGTGAACATGCATACATGATTTATTATTATTATACACTCGCAGCCCTTCGACTTGGTAATAATAAGTTGTGGCGAATGGCGATCGACCCACTTTTTTCGCGGTAGTCATCTACGTGCAATCGACGCTAATGTAATTAAGGAAACAATTGATGTCATTACCTGTTCGATGTGCAATGATCGACGTGTTTCACTGTGGTTGCTTGCTCCTATCAAAGCACTCTGACACTGATGTAGGCTGCACCATGATTCAGCTAATTGACTATGCACAAATTGCATCAGGGTACCTAGCATTTCCCTTTGTCGAGGACAACGAGGAATTTAATGACAATGATGCTATAATTATTATTAAGACTTGGGGCATTGTGTTGTTATAACCGAGACATGATTGGATGATGTTAATATCGAATACGAGGCATTCCAGGAATAGTCAGGCAATAGTATAGTGCTAGGCTACTGAGACTGACCTTGACATCACTGTTTGACTAATATTTAGCTGGAACAATCTCATTCCACCTTAACGACTTGCGAAAATTCGATTGAATATTATAGAACAAAACATTTCTGTGATGCATATCGACTGGAAAGGCATAATTAAGTTACATAAACTAGTTGAGATATCTGTGACATAACCTACAGCCAGCGGCGCCGCCAGGATTTTTTTTCTGTACGCACAATACAACTTGCACAAAATAATATGAAGCGAACAGCGATCGATACGAACTTATATATAATTATATATTATATATATATATATATATATATATATATATATATATATGCATAGGCGCCGAGTTGACTCGAAGAGTGTGAGCGCCCAAAGAATTGAAAAGAAAACCGCGCGTGAGCGCGGAAAAACTTTTAGACCCTTTTTTGATAGGAGAGTTATTGAAATTATCTCTGGTCCTGGTTTTAAGGACGATCGCCGAGGCGCTCAACGCGCAATGGGGTTTAGAGAAGGGACGTGCTACTCCCAATTTAGATTTTTGTTATTGCCATACTGTAATGGTAGAATCTTAGGCTGTCATTTTGACGAAATTGATCGTGGTTTAATACTTGAAAAGCATCCTTGCCTTTGTTTTAAAAATCCACACTGAAATGGTGACATTTTAAGATGCTATCTCATCAAAATTTCTTATTATTTCATTGCTTAAAGACATGATTTAAAAACTTCAATAAATTTTTTTCACAATTGTTTTAAAAAGATCACTCTTTGGTTTTACATGTAGGCCTACCTTTCTTGGAATCCACACATGCAGAAGAAAAGTACAATTTTTGTTAGCATGGGCATCTTGGAGCACTCTCCCCTAATATAATTAGGTCAATAGACTCAACTTTGCACAAGAAATCAAACCATTCTGTCTACAATAGCCACTATTTAGTAACTCAATATTAACAATGTGGAAATAGTTTTTCATATAGTCTTTCAAAAGTTTTGTCAATTTAGTAAAGGCTGATTTGCTAACGCAGATAAAAGCAATTTCCCGCTTTTGTGATGATGGGAGGTGACTCTTGTCCAGAGAGGAACATTATTGAGCATGTAGGCTACAATAAAAAGGAATCAATGTAATTAAAATCGTCGACTTCGCCCGTAGTAAAAAAAATGACGGAAGGGGATCGAATAAGCAGAATTTCGGTGTTTCCTCGTATTCGCTGATCGGCTGACGACCAATGGAGTTCAGACTACTGAATGGGGTCAAACTGGAGTAATGGTAAGGCAGACTAACTGAGATTTAAAATTTATAAAGGACGAAATGATTTTTATAGAAAAGCAATGCCAGCAGAGAAATAATCTCGTAGAAAGCACATCTTGCTGGCTGATTTCTGGTGGTGCCCAAGCATAGGCGGGCCTCGCATGGCCAATTTCAGGCGGTGCTGATCGAGCACTCACGGGCCTCGCAGAGTCGTGCGCCCATGTTAATATATGTATATACCGTATATGCCTACTGGCGATTATGAGGTATCACCAGCATAGGCTTTTGCTCCATTTTGGGTATACGCATAGGCTAGAGGTAATTTTGGATGTTAAAAGTGGTGACGCTTTTTTTTAGCCTTTCCGCGCTGTACGCACTTGCGTAAGTGCGTACGCCTAACGGCGCCCCTGCCTACAGCCCTACATGTGCTTATAACAATATATTACAGTGCATATCACTTTACTGGCTCCCTTAGAGACTTCAATTAATTATTGGTTGAAGTCGGATTTGGGGAAAACTATAAGGGGGCCTATAGGTCTACTAAGTCATACATTTATGCTTGGGTAAGTTGGGTAACGAGGAAGGAATCGAGGAGGAGGGAGGGATGGAAAGATTTATTGGTGATTCTATTAAATATTAATTGCACGAGAAAAAAGACAGCATATAAAACTTCGAGGGCCTATTCGGTAAAAGTTACGCCTACTTATCTAGCGCTATGCAGGTATTTGGTGAGAGTCTGTTAGACCTGAATTCCCAGGACTGAACTCAGTTGAGTTTAGCCTAAAATTGAAATAGAGTTCGTCGTCGTCGTCGGTGCCTTATTCGTTCCGAACTTTGGCGGCACAAAGGACGATTTGTCTCCATGTAGATCTCTGCTGCGCTGATCGAATCGCCTGCTCCATTGTCATCCCGGTCCATTCTTTCACATCGTCGATCCACATCCTACGCGGTCTTCCACGTCTCCTCTTTCCCTCCGTTTCTCCCGTGATTATATCTTTCTCGAGACAGTTTTCCTTCCTCATGATGTGACCAAAGTAACTCAGCTTCCTCCCTACCACCTCTCCCCACAGCCGTTCGCCACCCACCTCCTGTAGCACCTCCTCATTCCTTCTGAAATAGAGTTATCCAGTGCTAAAAGTGTAAAAAAAGTGCCTGGACGCCCCTTACATTTCCAAAAGAAGTGCCAGGACACCCCTTATATTTGCAGGTGTGCTGGCCAAATAAGTGGCAGGACGGCATAGAGATTTGAAAATAAGTGTCAGGACGCCGTCCATGACCGTCCTGCCACACTTTAAGCCCTGGAGGCATCGTCATGGAACCCAAGAGGTTGCGCTACAACAGGAATTTCATAATTGACCTGTAGCGTTAAAAATAAACGAACATAAAGAAAGCATTAGGCTAATATGTGCAATAACCTGGCGTCCATCCCACCAGCTCATCTCACCCATCACGTTACCCATTTGAATCACCTTAGTCTTGTCGAGTTGATAACATACTTACTAATGCATGGTCACAGTTGATTGATTCAGTCATCATCATCTTCGACCTTTCTCATCATCATCATCATCATCATCATCATCATCATCATCATCATCATCATCATCATCATCATCATCAATCATCATCATCATCAATCATCATCATCATCATCTTCGACCTGTTTCATCGTCGTCATCATCATCATCATCATCATCATCGTCATCATCATCATCAATCATCATCATCATCATCTTCGACCTGTTTTATCGTCATCATCATCATCATCATCATCATCATCATCATCATCATCATCGTCTTCGACCTGTTTCGTCACCATCATCATCATCATCATCATCATCATCATCATCACCACCACCATCATCATCATCATCGTCATCGTTATCATCATCATCATCATCATCATCATCATCATCATCATCATCTGTCGGCAGATCTACTCCTCTGTTTTTTTCTCTGTCTATTATTTACAAGGGAAGTGTCGTGGATAAGTGTGACTATCGCATATATCAATGAGAAAAGACTAGAGCAATAAACCTCACTTAAGCGTTATTCGCTTATAGTAATTCCGACTCTGCTTGGCATCAGTGGCGCGCCACGGGGCACTAGAGCCTTCCCAAATGTGGCTGAGCCCACCAAGCAAAAAGCGGAAAATGTCTAAATATATGCCAACGTGTACGTCGTGTAGGCCTATATTAATTATCAGTGGCGGTGCCAGGTGACTAGGGGCTAAGCCACCCTAAATGTGGCTCAGTGTGACTATCGCATACAGGCTAACAATGAGAAAAGATTAGAATAATAAACCTCATTTAGGCCTGATTATATGTGTACATGGCAATGTTGGCATGATTACCATTAAGAAGATGTTAGCTGATCGTGGGCTAATAAATTATATGAATTGCTTTTTAAAATTAATTTTCATTTGCTGTCAATTTTGTGTATTAATCTGGTTGCAATCAAAGACATTCATTGACAGATTGATTTATAAATACAGAATTACAGACCTATGTAAATACGAATGAGGTATCTGTTTAAACATGAAAGTAGACCAACAAGACCAACAGGAAATGTCAGAACTCAAAAACCAGAACGACAAACACGTTTATATGAGATTTATTAGTTCAGAAACGGTAAGCTCTTTGTCAAAAATAACTACAAGAATCCAGACAGTTGATGAGAAGATAAAGTAGGCCTATAGGGAAGTTATCAGCAAAAGACAGAATCCATTTTTCTCAGCTGCTGCCCATTACCCAGGCATATACATGTACATTGCCTTCGGATGTGTCGGGTTTAGCCCAGTAGCGTAGTCCTAAAAAAATGAAGTGGGGGAACGCTCTTTATAATAATATTATTATTAGTAGTATTGTTATTAATATTCCATTATCCCTGGAAAAAAGTGGGGGAACGGCGTTCCCCCGCGTCCCCCCCCCCCCACTACACCACTGTTTTAGCCACATCTAGGGTATAACTGCCAATTATTGCCTCCATTAATTATAATCCCGCTGCGCTGTCAACTCTCCAGTTGAAGCAATCTAGATGCTGGACAATGCGCGCAAGTTGGTTGCAGTGATTTTTAGCGTGCAGTTCTGCACAAAATATGCAGACGTATAATTATGTATCTATGCAGTTGTAGAAGCACTTCTGTGCAGTTAAAAATTGTAAAGAGGTCATCGTCCACCGTTTGGGATAAATGTACAATAGAGGATGGCAAGAGAAAAAAAGGGGTTGAGGAGTACTAAAATTTCCATAAAAAGCCCTGGTTTGCGAGTGGCGAGAAAGTGCTTAAACAGGCATCTACATGTATCAGAGGCAGCTGCTTTGTGTTTATAATTGCTCGTAGTCGTACAAAGCACGAAAGCTGGGAACCCCGTCAAAAGCGCGCAGGACAAAAGCGCGCCGACAAAAGCGCGCAATGGTCAAATGCGCTCCGACATAAGCGCGCGGCGTGGACCAAAGTCTGTACTTTCATTTCGCAATACCCAACTATAATACTTCTCACGTACATGTGGCCAATATTCAAAGCCGTTCATCAACCAATTATTTTGATG
>OX243811.1:6310742-6313242 GCA_945859605.1 Lumbricus rubellus | reverse complement strand
GCGTCAATGGCGTTAAATAGTAATAAAAGGTGTCAATTTTCATGTAGAAAATTGGCGGAGTTCTATGCATGCAAATTTGTCTAATTATTTCTGGACCACCCTACATGTATTATTGTATATGAAATTGGCTTAGTCAAAATGGAGATATGCGACTGATCCCTTGTCATCGGCCTTTGGTGATGCATATAATAATGGCCACGTGTAGAGGAACAGCTTACCACACGTGGAATGATGAATAGTGGCACGGTATTGTGAAAGCGAATGACAATGACGACAACGACGACGATGACAATGACGACGACGACGACGACGACGATGACGATGACGATGATGACGACGACGGTGACGACGACGACGACGATGATGGTGATGATGATGATGATGATGATGATGATAATGATGACGACGACGATGATGATGATGATGACGATGATGATGATGTGCCATGCTTTATTCTCGCTTTTAACACTAAACTTTATTTGTTCATCCTATCATTTATGAATAATTTTATTCATTTGTTTTTCCTACCATGCCTACTTTCATCTCTCAATCTCTCCGGATTTCCATGTTGTTCCTCCCACCCTCCTCTCAATCTTCCTTCCATTCTCTTTTCATTCTCTTTCATCTTTCATCTATCTTCCTCTCCCATGATTGAACTTCATCATTCTGTCCAATTCAGATATTACTTCACCTCTGCCATTAATCTCATCGCTCCTCAGGGAATCCAAATATCCATCGCATCTTATAATCGTCCATGCATTTGCGTCATTGTAACTATTCTTGGCGACTTATTTTTGAAAAAATCTGATTACGTATTCAAGGAACTCATTATGCACGTTCAGTCGGTAAATCTGAATCTGGAACTGACCCCTAGGGGCCAAGACGGGAGTCATGTAAAAACAGAGTATAAAATCTTAATGGACCCTGGCAAGTGATATTTAGGTGATGACGCAAGTGGTTGGGCCTCTTGTGGGACGCGGATCTTGTCGTCTGTGACGTATCAACCACCTGCTTCGGCGGCGCTTTCAATGATTGACAGCGAATTCTATTTCACCAGCAATTTCTGATACCTGTGCAATCCTCGCAGCCGTGAATTTATACAGCGCCACTTAAAGAGAAACTTACCTGAGAGCACCATGAAATCATTGAAACGAATGGTTTCAGAGTTCAGACGTTGAAAGTATGCAGAATCTATGCATGTTTGTAAGTCATACATGTTCCGTAATGTATAATATGTTATTGCGAGAAGTTCTTCAGAAAGCGCTGGATAATAATAATAATAATAAAAATAATAATAATAATAATAATAATAATAGGGGAAGTATGCACCCTTGATCCTAATGCACCCTTGATCCTAATAGGTTTTCTCGGTACTTACTTACTTAATATCTCCTAGCAGGGAACCAGACTATTGCATATACGCATTTAACATCCACAGCTGTGTTTCAGAAAGTTAACAAGGCGTTGTTTTATTTTTATAGCAAAAGTTTGATTTTAGACGTGAAAAGTAAATTTTTCACCATTTTTACGAACCTCATAGTTTCGATATTTGTGCTAGGTGAGTAACGTCTTTGGTGTCGTTTTGTATATATTTCGTTTAAGTATCGTTCGAACAATTTTGCGTGGTTGCAGATGATGTCTAGAAAAAGTTATGATGCATTTTGTGAACATGGTAGGGTGTTGCACCCTTGATCCCAATGTGCGTATGCACCCTTGATCCCATAGGATCAAGGGTGCATTGATCATGGGATCATGGGTGCATATTCATGCTGCATAGAAAAATTATCTATTGTTCATTTCTGTTAAACTGTTATAAAAGTTAAGCTGATGCTTTTTAGACTTGGCCTACAGTAAAAATAGAATAAAATGTAAGTTGTTAACATAATTTGTACTTATTGTTGCAGCAACTGAAAATGGTTTGTCACAAAAAGCGTAAGACAGATAGGCCACCATGAGGTCAGACATCAGAAGAAGACATGCAAGCAGCTGTGGCACTGTGGCAGCAGTCCTTGAAGCCCAAAATATCATGCAGCAGGAGAATTCGTTTTGCAGAGATGAGTGACACCAGCGATGAAGATCTTGAAAAAAACATGGATGCTGAACATCTCGATCTTCAACATCTCGGATCTCAATCACCTGACAGTGCAGATGATGTTGATATGATGGACAGCGACTATACGAGGAAGATGGAAATGTTCAACTTGAAAAGCTAAAACAGGGAGACTATGTGGTTGTACAGCTTAAAAGACAGAAGAACGTGTTCCATTTTGCAGCCCGGGTTGACAATCCTGTTTCCAAAGACCGAGAAGTGGACGTCACCTATCTTGACAAAAAGGCATCCAAGTTTGAGCGGCGTGAACTTGACAGATTTGTTATCCCTGAGAACTCGAGTTCCTATCCGATTCCACTTGAAGATATCATTAAGAAACTTCTTGATCTGATCATAATAGGGGGGGGGGAAACAAAGCGCATTGGTCGACAGATCACATTTCCGTTCTCG
>OX243811.1:6300742-6305742 GCA_945859605.1 Lumbricus rubellus | reverse complement strand
ACTATGTATATATACATGTATACACTGTGTCCCGAAAAATTCCAAGGCTCTAATATATGAATGAAAAAGCTATAGTAGATAATAATCAATTAGAAAATTTTAAAACCTTTTTGATCCGTACATAATTACCAACAAAATTCTTTGTAATTTGAGGAGTAATGCAGGTGAAAGTATACAAGACAAAGGTCAGAAACATCGAAGAACTCCGCGAACGAATTGTTAATGCTTGGGATGAACTTGATCAACTGGTCGTCGATGCTGCTGTTAGTCAGTAACGTGTGCGTCTCGAAACATGCGTGGAAGCCAATGGCGGACATTTCGAACATAGATTATAGTTCCATAATATTTCAGGATTAAACTGTTTCTGGAATTTTAAAAATCTATTAATGTTTACTAATTATTTTTATATTTACCGTAAAGCCTTGGAATTTTTCCGGACACAGTGTATATAACATATATATATATGTTATGTTCGATGTTTCACGAAGTTGAGTCGTTTCACTTGAATAGTAATCACTGCAGATATAATATCCGGCCGATATCAAGAGAATAACAAGACTGCTGCATGTATACATTATGCATACGAGTCGCATCAATAACTTTGACAGTTACAGTAGACTAGAGATCGATCTGTAATAATAATATTTCTAGATCACAGTTTGTTCAACGACATTGTCTTCAAGCACAGAATTGCTGCGCTGCAGGTTTAGCGTTGTCTCCTACGCGTATAGACCTATGCTCCGGTCTATCTACGTGAGCTCCATGATCTGTTGTGCAAACTCTCAGAGTCCTAATTTGCATCGCATCTAGTGAGGAGGTTTTATTTCTCGATCGTGTTAGAAACTTAACCTGTCGCTGTCTCAGCTGTAGGTCCATTTCGATGATTTCGAGACAAGCCTGTCGCCTGGAGTAACGCCTGTCGCCTGGGGTCAGTTGCATCACTTTCGGAGCACTTCTGAGCGAGCTTCTCGAAGGGCCGCTATATAGCTTCTTTAAATGAAGGAATGAGGGAATGTTTTTGTGCTTATGTATTATAACTTTTACGTATTGTCCTGCATGATCACAATGCATCTATGGCTTCCAAAACTTTGACGACAAAATGCATGTTTGTTTATACATTCGCTTTCGACAGTTCAGGCTGCACTCCCGTCGTTAAAGCTTTACAGAATAATTTCGTGGTATACATGTATATGTGTATAATGTGTATATATATACACGCATCTCCACAACTATGTAGATGTATATCGGGCCCGCAGCATCCTCATAAAGTCAAGCACGTGTATATATCCATTCATCTATCCAGCCAGCCACCCAGCTATCATTCCATCTATCCATCGGTCCATCCATACATCCATCTGTCTGGGTTCGAGGTTTTGTCCGTCTGTAACTCTGTCTGTCTGTTCGTCTGTCTTTATGTTTGTATGTGCATTGCGAATGCAAAATCCCATTAGGCGAACACGACCAGCAACAATGTTCGCTCGCTACATACAATAGATACAGTGTCATGCATCAATGATTTACATGCATGTACTAAGCACCGCCATCATAGATGCCATCGCCTTTGCCACATCCTCCTCCAATGCCGTTAACACTGCAGCATTCAAACCAACACCAGTATAACACACAGCAACTTCCAGCGTTTTTTTTCTAAATTTCCAAGAGACTTCCTAAAGGCATTGCCAGAAAGTTAGGTTATATATTTTATATGCATGTATACATGTACTGGCGCACCCACAAAACACAATATATTATACATGTAAGCTTATACGTACGAGTATATGCACACGTGCATAGCCTACATATATGCATGCATTGCATAGATACAAATGTATACATACGTACATACATACGTACATACATACATACATACATACATATATACATACATTCATGCATATATAAGGCTGGCGCTAAAGCTTGAAGAGATAGGCTAGGCTTACGAGGCACACGTAAGGCTAGACCGGTGAAGCTGGAAAGCGAAAAGGATTACCTTATAAGGACATAAAAGTGAGCATAAAAACAGACAGGGAGGAAAGCCTAGGGGTAAGGCAGTCGCAGGGAAAAACCCGGTAAAGGGAAAACCCAAGGACGAATATACTGGGTGCCAGGGTGAGCACGGGCGCAGCCTGACAGGGCGGGCGGCCTAGGATGCACAGGCAGAGCAGTACAGGGGAAGGGGAGATCAGGGTTGAGTGAGGAATGCAGAGCAGGAAGAGAGAGTAGGTTATGAGCATGGAATCACAATCTAGAAAGAGAGAGGTAACAAGGAAGAGGGAGACGGAGAGTTGAACAAACTGAGAAGAACGTCAGAGATAGGGAAGTCTAGATGTCAATGTAGATAGACGTGTGTTTGGTTAATTGGATATAATTGGATATAGACTAACCACCGCTATTAAAATATACCTTATATCTGTGGTTATGACGTAGGTCGCTGGGGTACGGACACAGACAAGGGGAGAGACACAGGCACTGTTCACACATAGGATTAGGAAGACTTAGAAAGACTTAGACATAGAATGAGTAATATGCATGTTGTTTCTTAGTAAAACTTATATAGTCAGCTCTCTCTAAGTCATTCATAAATTTCTATAAAAGAAACCCGTTGTTTCTAAACTGTATCTTTGGTGAGATCGACACGTTTGCAACTACATTCGCAGCGTAAAAACTATTTAGTAATTTGTAATGCTAGAACGAAGTTCTAGCATGATAATATATATTGACAAACGTTTTAGAATAGAAGAATAGACAGTCTGTAACAGCAACCTGATTCGTGCTACTGTTCAATCAATAAAGAAAAGCAACCTGAAAACTGAACGAGCTACTTTTCCCCATTTTTAATCAGAACTCAGAATTCCTATAGCATTGCCCAATAACAAAAAGAAAGGCGCTATAGAAGTAACGATCAGCCAACAGTCACACAGTCATCGTTGGCGGGTACATCGTTATAGTTGCTGGAAAACTCAGTGTGCCAAGGTCGTTATACATATATACATACATACACCAGCAAATATTGCTCTCGGGGAAATAACGATGCTGGTGCTATATAAATAAATGAATTTGATTAGAATGTTTCGTCCTGTAAAGGTTACGCAATACGCACGCATAATTTATAATTATGTTACTTTACAAGTCTCTTTGGCGACTAAGTCTTGTATAGATCGAGTAATTCTGGTCTAATTGCGCACGGATTTGGCCTCAGAAAATAATAATAATTGCCATCGTAAATTCACTGATTGCTAATCAGACATGAGCACCCCAGAAAATTGAAGGTCTATACACGAATGTGTGTATATCTATGCATGCATATCTGTATGTATGTATGAATGTATGTATGTATGTATGTATGTATGTATGTATGTATGTATGCATGCATGCATGTATGTATGTATGTATGTATGTATGTATGTATGTATGTATGTATGTATGTATGTATGTATGTATGTATGTATGTATGTATGTATGTATGTATGTATGTATGTATGTATGTATGTATGTATGTATGTATGTATGTATGTATGTATGTATGTATGTATGTATGTATGTATGTATGTATGTATGTATGTATGTATGTATGTATGTATGTATGTATGTATGAATGTATGTATGAATGTATGTATGTATGTATGGATGTATGTATGTATGTATGTATGTATGTATGTATGTATGTATGTATGTATGAGAGCAATGTTGACTGGTGCGATCGGTATAGATGCAGAACGGGTGGATCGACGGCTTTAACTGCAAGATTTAACTGCCCAGCGGTCACGCAGATATAAAGCTAATTCGTTACGCGATGGACAGCCAGACGGCTTTTGGCATGCATGATTGCATGTGTTTGGCGTATGCATGTATATGAATATATTTATTCATGTATGTTTATGCTTGTTTACATATATGTTTGTATGTATGTATGTATGTATGTATGTATGTATGTGTGTATGTATGTATGTATGTATGTATGTATGCATGTATGTATGTATGTATGTATGTATGTATGTATGTATGTATGTATGTATGTATGTGTGTGTGTGTATGTATGTATGTGTGTGTGTGTGTGTATGTATGTATGTAGGCTATGTATGTATGTATGTATGTATGTATGTATGTATGCATGTATGTGTGCATGTATGTATGTATGTATGTATATATGTATGTATGTATGTATGTATGTATGTATGTATGTATGTATGTATGTATGTATGTATGTATGTATGTATGTATGTATGTATGTATGTATGTACGTATGACATTGTATGTATGTATGTTTGAACTAAGTAAAATAGTTATTATTGTGAGTTCATTCTTATCACCACTGAGAGAACATAGCAATATAAGATGACAGCTTAAAATTGCTGCCGTTGCAATGTGGAAATTCAGAAACATTTCTGGTGGGTGAGGGGCACATCCCCTTTTTAAGCTCTCCCATGCTAGTTGCTAGCGCCTCGGCGATTGCTCACGGACCATCGTTTGTCCTCCCCCCCCCCCCTCCAAAACCCCTCCCCTTGTTTTACCCCGAGGAGCTGAGCCAGATTACACGCTGATTCCACTGCGGTTAAATATGAATCGTTGCTAGAACATAATAATTTTATTGCTTCTGTTTTTAGACACTCGGAGCATCAATAAAGACCGACTCCACGTTTACCATAATAGCGCGGTTCTTATGAGTATTTTGTGATTTAGGCCTACTGTATCAAATGCTTTTGATAGGCCGAAGAAAACATTAATGGAGTAAAAGAAATGCATGGCATGCCCAGAGCGAAAGTAATTTTGATCTGTCGATATAATAATGTTCCTTGCCTTTGATAAATGACATGGCTTTTGGAAGTAGGCTATAAAGAGTGTTGAAATGGACATTTCTAAACTTCTTTCCCTCATCGAATTTGAAAATGGACACCACTTTTGTGACCTCTAAATCACTGGGAGCCGTTACAGCTGCGATACTTATGTGTCAAGCCTGCAATTGAAGTGAGTCTTACAACACTGCCATTACGTGTCAATGT
>OX243811.1:5950670-6298170 GCA_945859605.1 Lumbricus rubellus | reverse complement strand
ACTCACTTCTTCCAGAATTTTCCTGGGAGCCACAATGCATGAAACGCTCGTAAATAAGCCGGGGCCCTGCACTTAGCATTAGATAAATGAATATAATTAGCTCATATAGTAAATAGATGTTGCAAATCATCAAAAATATTCACCACGCATTGTATGAAATAAGAAGAAGACTTGATTCTGCCATGGTAACCTGAGCACTGGGCTAGTGCCCGACGTCCGTTAAAACGGACAGTATGGAAAGTACTCATAATGTAGCAGGAATCAATAAATAAGTTACCAGCCATGTTACTGCACCAAGTTGTTGAGATTACTGAAACTACAACTTAATTTGTTGGGTTTTACCACTTTGGGCACTAATGGATTAATAACCTCGTCGCTGGATAAGGAAGGGCTGACGTTATAGCTCTGGACATCCATCCGCAAGATACCGATCTACAAAACTAGTGCAAGCGCATATAAAAGCCTTTCTCGATTAATTCAGTGAAAGCATGTAGGCCTTTGCCTCATGTGGGAGTGGACAGCTTAGAAAGTCCCATTTCCAGGTAATCCAGGACGCATGCATTAACCCTCAGGCTACCAAGCTTTTTTTGTAACACTGACTACCAAGGGGGGGGGGGTGGTTACCACCCCCCCCCTGGATTTTGGGTTTGGTTTGAGATATCATAACTTGTAATACACCTATGGATTCAGCATTCATTTCTGCACAAAATGGTATATTTAGGTTAAAAATATATGAAAGCACCCCGAAGTTATAAATTTTTTACCGTAGGCACCCGTCGATTCCACAAAATGTATACTTTCGCATAAGCAAAATATTAGATTTTGTGTGTTTTTAACATAATTTATTTAATTAAAATAGTTTACATACAATAAAGTCCAATATTCAACTATAAAAACTAGTAATAAGTTAGTTTTAGTTACAATAAAAAGAGAAAAAACATGTAAAACATGCTGAAAAACGTTTACGCAGACTTATCGGTGTGCGTTGTAAAAAAACCCAACATTTTCACACATTTAAATTTATTTTGAGCACTTCCGGTCATCAAATGTCAAATTAATTGGTATCAAAAAATAGCCCTAAATGCACTCTATAGAATGACATAATTTATTTCTCTTAAAAAATAAATTATGAATAATTTTTAATAGGAAAAACATGAATATTTTATGAAAATAAAACACCTTTTTATATATTTTAATTTATTTTGAGCACTTCCGGTTGTCCAAAGACAACTCCGTGACCACCACAATGTAGCCCCACATTCCATCTACAGAATGGTGTAATTGGTGTCTCTTCATGTCAAAGGACGGATAAGATACAGCCGATATTCTAAGGGGGGGTGGTATCCACCCCCCCCCCTGGTGCCTCGGGTATATCGGGTATAACTTTTGAATGGTATGGTATATCATCACACATTTTAGCTCAAAATGTGTGCAAATGAATCCTCTACAGCCACCTAAAACGTCAAAATTTTATTCCTAACGAAAAAAGTTTGATTTGGGAAAAACCTAGGGGGGGGTGGATACCACCCCCCCCCCTGGTAGCCCGAGGGTTATGTACTTCCTCTAATTTCTCATTTGAAATAAATGTCATTCGTCATTTGGCACGGAAAGTTTAATTTGAAAGATATTTCAATAATATTGCGGAACGCTTTGTGTTTGTCGAAATGGTTTATTGCAGAACATTTTATTTTGGGCGAATGCATCCATGGGCGGAGACTTGGTCTACAATTGGGGGAGACGAAGAACGATCACCGAGGCGCGACGCGACATTTGGGGGGGAAGGGCAGGACGGCTGAGTCGCCGACAAAAGTTTCCATTTTTGCCGACCAAAATTTCTGACGACCTTTTTTTAGGCATTTGGTCGAAATCTTCTAAAAAGCATACCATTTTCCCTGTCAAAAATACTGATGACCATTTTTAAAGTCATCACATTTTTTCGCTGTCAACAGACCTGATATTCTAGAATCTTTGTAATCTTTACTTCTTGTAATCACACCAGAATTAGCCGATTTACCACTGTCGAAACGTAGGCCTACTATGCTCTTTAAAAATATATCTTTTTTTAAGTATTGCAATGGGGGGACATGACCATGGACGGTCCCCCCCCCACCACAAAACATTGGGGAACCGTCCCCTCTGAGTCTCCGCCCATGAATGCATCATATCGTGGAATCTCGTTTCACTATTATGACATTTCCATCATGTAAATAGAACCGATATAGCACATGAAGCAATTGTCACAAACGGTCATGAGATAGAAAGTGAGGACAATAGCCTACATAACGCAAAGTAAACTTTCTGCATCATCATATCGTTCAATGTTTCTTATACTAAATCTGTGATAAAACTTATAAAGCTAACTCTCAGCATTCATCACCACTCTATATCCATATGAATTCGCAGTTTTCCAATGCTTGTCGATCATTTCCAAAACAGTCCAGAACATCTCGTTCACGCCAATTCGAAGAGATATCGCACAAGTCCATCCTTACAACCTTTCAACACCGATTAATCGGATATTCCAAACGTTCTTCAAAACAGCTTATCCCCGAATTCGTCATATTTATATGCAGTAATTTAGTCTCTAATAATTTTCGAGAAAGTTACATTGTTTCAGATCATCTTCTTTCGTCTATAATAGTTCACCGGGATATCGCTGAAGTTCATGTCCCATTTTCCACCCACTGAACACACACACACACACACACACACACACATGTATCTTTTTTTCTCTATATATAGTTCAAAAACACTTGGTAGTATTTCTTCATTTCCCATTTTCCACCCACGGAACACACACCCAAACACACATGTCTTCTTTCCTCTATAGTTCAAAAACACTTGGTACTAGTTCTTCATTTCTCATTTTCCTCATACGTTATCAACGGACGGCGACATATTCAACGACGGTTACCGTCTTTGCCGGATCCACCCCGACTCCCTTGTCTGGCACCTCCATCCTACTGAAAGATTGACGACGCATCGCAATAGATTCCGGGGGCGGGAGCGCCATCGGAGGTTGCCCCACAGCTGCCGCAGGGGTCGCTGCCCCGCCGGCTCCGGTCACCTCTCTGCCGGGGGTCAGCGGCGGGCTGCAGCACCGGAAAGCGATGACAAAACTGGTTCGGAACTGGTCATTTGTGAAGGCGTAGAGAAGTGGATTGATGGCACTGTTCGAGTAGCTGAGGACCGTGAAGAGTTGGAAGATGAGAACCTCCCAGGCAGCGAGGCTACGACGCGGACCAGAGATCAGATAGACCTACAACAGTATACGCAGCAATACCTAATACAATCATGCCCCTCCTGTGGCTCTCCGGCGTTTAAACACTCAACTTGTCTAATTTCTCTGCATGCCAATTTTCACACGTTGTTGGGTTGTGCATGGGGCCGGCGTCCCTGAGTAGAAGGCCTAACATTTGAGTGGCGCTATGAGAAACTTTGCCAAAGAATTGACAATGGTAATTATCGATACTCATTCGCTATGGACATTCTTATAGCGTAGCTACCATGTGTGCAAAGAAGTAAAACACAAATGGTGTCGCTTAATTTTTTAGCGAGAGCTTGAAAAACAGCAAAGCAGGAAATAAGAAACATGAGTAGGCTATTTTTCATGGAGGTAACTACATGTAAATTTCTCAGTTTCAATTTGTATATAATTCATTAGTGTCGTTAGTGCTACAGTGCGAAAAAATTATTTGTTATAAACAAAAAAGTGAAAAGCACTTCATTTTATCACTACGAACGTTATGAACCTATAATAGGTTCGTCTCGTTTTAAAGCCTACTTAAGATGGTGTAGAAATGTCACGACGCTTAAAAATTCCTGTCGGGTGCAGTAAGCTTAGTCCTATCCTCCACGTTTTGCTTTGATAACATAAGAAGTAGACTAACACGAGTCTAATTAAGCGAGCATCTGCGCGTCGTGGGTGAACAACGAGTTTATTTTTCGTGTGCAATTGACTTTAGGCCTCTGCTCATTGTAATAATTGTAGCTTCTCAATAGAAGAGTTTGGTTTCCATTATAGAACTCAATAAGAGAATTTATTGCAGATCAAATCAGCTTGAAATTTAAAATATCTATAAGAGTAATTTCCAATGTTTATATAGATATAGGCTACTCTCCATAATAGGTATATGCTAATTATTATTGTTGATATATCCTCCACGTTAGTATGGTCGCTTTGCTCTGATAATAAGTATACTAGCACGAGTCTAATTAGAAAAGCATCTGCGCGTGGTGGGTGAAGAACGAGAATTTATTGCAGTGCTACACGGATAAAAAATAAGTCCTGCACTGAAAAAACTGAAATAAGAGACTAAGCAGAACAAAGAGACGCAGAGGAAATAATTCAAGGAACTGTGCATGTGATACGGTGAGAGAAGCCATTGCGGCAGCCAAGTCTTCAATTCTTATTTTCAGTAAGCTTACAACTCGAGAGTGTAGCCGTCGGCCTGTAAATTGGAATTGCGATACGACATCCAGGGAATGAGAACTGATTATGAACGGCGGTTGTCTATAAGTGAACGTTTCATGCATCTTTCGCCTCAATTTAAGCCATCTCGTTTCTTGCATGTAAAGACAATTGAGTTATTTTTATGCGCATGGGTTGTATGTTCACATCCGATGATCCGAAGTCATTTGTTATGACTTGAGTCAACGAGTCTCTTTGCTCATGGGAGTTCCGACACCTTTGACATCATCGTCTTCAACATCGAATATATTATTATTACGAGACTTTTCTACTTCGTAATATTCGCAGCAGCTCTTGCCCTGTCTCTTGCGCTATGTCTGTCTGTCTATATGCATGTCTGTCTGTCTGTCAGTCAGTCTGTATGTCTGTCTGTCTATATGTACATGTATGTATGTTTGTTGGTCTGTCTTTTGTTCTTTCGCATTTCCTGAACTTCTGCCTTCATGAATATATGAATGTGTAATCTGCTTTGGCTATCTGTCTGCCCGTCTGAACTGCAAAATGTTATAAGTGTACCACCATTGAAACGGAAATATTTTTAAAATATTGGTGAGCCAACCTTAGTAGCCTATAGCCTATTTACATATGGCTCACATGTCTACCTATTAACTCACATCAACCACAATTCATAAATAAATAAATAAATAAATAGATAAATAAATAAATAGATAAATAAATAAATAAATAGATAAATAAATAAATAGATAAATAAATAGATAAATAAATAAATAAATAAATAGATAAATAAATAAGTAAAAAACGTGAAATGGCAATAAACCAATACTTACATTAGATCAATCAGATAAACACCGATTTATAATCAATCAACCCATTTCGATTGAATTGTCAATCAATCTATCCAAAAATCGATCGGAATAAACATCCATTCAATAATCAATCGATCGATCTGCAGAATAGATATCGATCCAATGATCAATCGAGTTATAGATAATCGATTAAAAAACAATGGAACTGTACCTGAAATGCCCAATGCGGTGACCAGCAGACGGCGTAGACGACAACGATGATGAAGACCAGCCTCGTGATGTTACGACGAGGGGGTCTTCTCACGCCCTCCTTCCCCCCTCCTCCACAGGACCCTCCTTCTCCCCTCTTCCTATTCCTCTGGCTTCGAACAGCATTTGACCGCAGCTTCAGCACAAGCAGCGAGTAAAGCAACGATATGACGAACGCCGGAACGACGAAGCCAAGAAGAAACGTGTATACGATGTATATCTTCATCGCAGTGGACGTCTTATCAACGGGCCACTCTATCGTGCAGCTGTAGTAGTCGCTGTTGTTACCGGAAGCAGGTACGCTGTTGGCGAACAGGACAATCGGCGTCATGGCAACGAACGACAGAGCCCACGTGACTATGATGACGTAAGTGGCATTGCGTGGCGTTCTGTAAATCTTGCTTCGCAGCGGAAAGTAGACTGCGATGAATCTATCAGCGCTCATGATGGCGAGCGTGAAAGATCCGGTGAACATGTTGACGCAGGTCATGACGTAGTAGGTCTTGCAAAGAACGGATCCGAAGAGCCACTGGCGGACGATAGATGTCGTTATGATCATCGGAAGACCGAGGATGAAGACACCGTCGGCCACAGAGAGGTTTAGGATGAACTTGTTGATCACTGTCTTCATGTTCGAATACCTTGAACATCGGTGAAAGAATTTATCAGGCTAATAAACAACATCGATAAAAAATTAATCCAGGGCTTTTTGAACGTGCAGTTGTACACAAAATGTGCAGTTGTAAATGAATTCGTGCAGTTGTAGAAGCACTTCTGTACAGTTAAAACTATCAAAAATGGTCATTGTCCTCCGATTGGAAGTAATTTACCATGGAGAATCGGAAGGAAAAGAAGGGGTTGTGCAGTTCAAACAATTCCTTAAAAACAGCCCTGAAATAATCTTATCTAATACAAACATTTGTAAAGCGCTTCTCGTAGCAGGTCCATGAAAAGAGAAAGGTCTTCATGCAGCGAAAAGATGCAGGCGAATTTCCCGTCTGAATCTTGCCGCAAATTCCAGAGGGAATGTGATTCCACATTAAGGAACAAACAATAGCAAAAGATCGATGCCGGTGAGTTAATGTTGTTTGTCAAAGAGTAATAATCCGTAAGCGCCTTACGAGCTGTGCTCCGTTTTATGTACAACAAGTTGATGTAAGTAAGTAAGTAAGCAAGTAAGTAAGTAAGTAAGTAAGTAAGTAAGTAAGTGAGTAAATAAGTAAGTAAGTAATTAATTAAGTAAGTAAGTAATTAAGTAAGTAATTAAGTAATTAAGTAAGTAAGTTACCTCAACCAGAACCTTCAAAGCTTCAATGGTACTATGGAACAGGACATGACAGCTACTTACGTTACAGGGCTGTAGTAGTGATGATTAAAATATCTAACTGCATGTATGTGTGCATTTTCAGCGACTCGAGCGACTCGGTGCGTGCATATGCTGCATGGTTAATTCGCTTAATTAGACCAACTAGATAAGCAATCACCAGCCATTTAGACAGGAAAGACAAGCAGCAATGTCTGACTCTGTGTGCATTGTCAGCGACTCGGTGCGTGCTGTATGGTTCATTCGCCTAATTAGACCAACTATAGATAAGGTAATAACCAGCCATTTAGACAGGAAAGACAAGCAGCAAGTGAGAACAAAATAATACAGAAGAACCAATAGTCACAGACACGATTGAAAGAATCAGAAAAACGGATTTCTATTAACGTCTTCAAAGCTATTTTCAAGGAATTTTTAGAACTACTCCTTCTTTCCTTTCCCATCATTCATTGTGAATTACTTCCAATCGGAGGACAATGACCTTTTTGTTAGTTTTAATTATTGCACAGAAGTGCTTCTACAACTGCACATTTTTTGTACAACTGCGCGTTAAAAAACGTCTTATCCTGTCTGGTCTTGTCTTGTTATGTTTTTTGTCTAATCTCGTCACGTGATTTTCAATTGACCAATCATCGAGCCAACTCAAGTGCTTGCCGCACTGCAGACAAATCTTTTTTATCAGCTTCTGCTTATTGCCTCCTTCAATCTTTAAATGACCGGCTGAATTGATAGCAATTCTGCATGTCGGCGGTTCCGTGTTATCAGTCTCTGTTCAGGTTTTCTTGCATCACGTAGCTTCATCCACGAACTGTGTATACGTTGGATAATTAATCTTCTCGTGCAGACAATCTGCACTGGCTATTCCATTGAACATGCCCGATTCGTAGTCTCGTAAATTCGTAATGGGGGACTCTGTAGAAATGGCGTGCATTGATAGTTGATACGACTCCTTTTCATAAATAAACTCATCTCCACTACACAACCATTGTGACTGTCCTTCCTCTTCCGTTGTGAATGTCCTTCCTCTTCCGTTGTGAATGTCCTTCCTCTTCCATTGTGAATGTCCTTCCTCTTCCATTGTGAATGTCCTTCCTCTTCCATTGTGAATGTCCTTCCTCTTCCACTGTGATTGTCCTTCTCTTCCATTGTGAATGTCCTTCCTCTTCCATTGTGATTGTCCTTACTCTTCCATTGTGATTGTCCTTCCTCTTCCATTGTGAATGTCCTTCCTCTTCCATTGTGAATGTCCTTCCTCTTTCGTTGTGAATGTCCTTCCTCTTCCATTGTGACTGTCCTTCCTCTTCCATTGTGATTTTCCTTCCTCCTCCACTGTTACTGTCCTTCTTCCTCTTCCATTGTGTCACTGAAACTGTCCTCCTTTATTCTGTCCAGAAGACTTCCTTGAGGCTTAGTTGGTGGATGCCCTGCACTATAAAAAGTAGATGTGGTAATTAACTTTCTGGGCAAGTCCTGTGAAAAGGAAGCAGGGAAATCCTAGAAGACACGCAAACTGTCTACGTAATGTATTTACTGTTGCAAATTTAAAGAAATAAAAGCGAAGAAAGTCCAAACATTCGGATTCTAGATTCACCGAAGCTAATTGATGAACCGTGGGTCCAGTCTGGAGACGTCAAAGACAGATCGGAGTCCAGTTGACAGAGACAACAATAAAGAGAGAGAGAGAGACAGACAGACAGAGACAGACAGATCAAAAGACAGACAGAGAGAGACAGAGCAAGAGAGAGACACAGAGAGAGACAGAGAGAGACAGAGAGACAGAGAGACAGAGAGAGACAAGGAAAGAGAGAGATACAGAGAGACACCCACAGAAAGAGACAGGCATACAAACAGACAGAGAGACAGACAGAGACAGAGACAGACAATGAGAGAGACAGACACAGATGGGACAGACAGAGAAACAGAGACACAGAGAGAGAGAAAAAAAGAGGGACAGTTGGACGAAGAGTTAGCGATAGCAAATACACAACAGGCATCAATCAAGCTCCAAGGTAATAATTGAACTCCTCCGCTGTCCGTCCCTACTCAGGCTACTCTGACAGTGCCAGTCCCAAGTCTGAATGACGGAGGAGGGCGACGCCATGAATGATCATTGTTATCAGACAATGTCCTTAGATTGATCTCTCTCTTAGGACTTATTTGTCTTAGAAGCCGAACAGAGAAAAAACGACAAGTAACTAAAAAGACAACTTTCCCAACGAAATAGATCTATAGCATTTAATCTCCTGCCGAACATTTCCCTGACACTTGACAAACACCCGTATAGCCATTTGAAATCGCGAGGGATGCCATGAAACAAACCAACATCAAAGAATCTAATTCATTTTCCAACAAAGAGTAGGCCTAAATTCCTCTTCGCACGAACCTTGAGACGACGAAGATGACCAACCCGTTCCCCACGAGACCAACGACACAGATGATGGCGTAGAGCAAAACGAGGATCACACGCATGGTTGTCCCTGGCTCAGGGTTCTCTGGGGTGTCCACGGTCACCAGGGAGGAGGAATCGGTAGACAGCGGGGTGAAGGAGTTGCCCTGGGGGCCTGCTGGGGAGAAAACGTAAGAAGAGTCTGGCGAGGAAGCGGCTGGAGGGAAAGCGGTTCCGTTCAGCATCGTTGAGTCTTGCGACATATCGTCTGGTTGTCCGCTGTGAATATCAAGAGATAATTACTTCAATATAAGTACTTTTATAGCGCTTTTATGCGGTGTTGTCTGTCTATCTGTGCGTATGTGTGTGTACTGTGTATGCCGCTGTCTTTGTATCTGTTTCTTTGTATCCCTAAACCTGTCTCGTTGTTTGTACCAATGTCACCCTATACTCCGTTTTCTATGTCTTTCCTCCACCTCCATATTTCCTTTCGTTCATGTCTAAGCGAAAAGATGACCATGTCAATTCATTTTAGATTAATTCGACTGATAATCTTTCCGTTCATTCGTTCTTTCATTCATTCATTCATTCAATCATTCATTCATTCATTCATTCTGAAAATTTTATAACGTTCATTCAATGCACTTACATGTAGGCCTACTCAGAGGTGCTCTCAGATGTGTTGTGGCCTATAATGTGCTGTCGAATGTCATTACAACGAATAAGCCTATAAGGCCATATAATATTATAGGCTAAATTGCACCAGTCAGCAAACAGCCATTCGATCGTTTAAGGCTTTAAGGCTTTAAGCTGATGTAGCTGTACATGCTATCAGTCGACTGTGCAATAATTTTTTTCCAGCGATAGTTTTAAAATCCACTCCAATTCATCTGCTTAAAGATAATTAAGTCGCAACATATCCAATATCCATCTCGACATTCTCCCAGCTAATAGCCACACGATAGTCATGGGCGGAGTTTGGTTTCCGTTCTTGGAGGGGCTAATGCCTTCTTAGGGGGGCTAAGCCGGGAAAAAGATACCATTTTCATGGTAAAAAAGCTGAATCTGGGCCTTCTTGGGGGGGGGCTTAGCTCCCCCTAGCCACTGATAAACTCCGCCCATGACGATAGTCCTGAAACCCTCCTACCACTCAGCGATCGAAACACCTGCAATAGCCACACAGTATTCAATCCGCTTTTCCCCGATCGAAATTGCCAGACCTATGACTTACTGTTAATCGTTCCTGAGGTCGTTCATTATCTATTTTTAGTCAACCAATCACACCTCATGCAATCGACTCACGCGCTGGAGAGCTAAGAATAGGTATAGCAAAGAAAGGTGCATTTAAGAGTAAGTAAGTACTCATAACATTTATTTACTATGGCAAAAGTAGAGTATCGGAGAGCGGAAAAATCTGTTTATGGTTGGAAAGTATATAATACCTAAACAAACCCTAAACCTAACCCTAACCGACCCTCACGACGCCAAACCTTAAGAATCTAATGACGACACTAGCCCTAACACTAACCCTAACCGCCCCTCACGACGCCAAAACCTTACCCTAGGCGAACGACATCTAGGTCTCCATGATCAAAATAAAGAACGTTAAATTGCGATATTACCTGTCCAAAGCGTTCGTCCATATGTGGTCAATTGTGATAAATTTTAATAACAAACCAGAACCTTTTATATTGCAATTCGTCGAAAATCGTTTTAGCTTGCTGACACGCGCGGTTAACAAAATAAATAATGGATGGAAAGGATGGTCAGTCAGACAGCGGCTTCAACGAGGCAGTCCATTGGTTGTTGTTTCGTCAGCTATTATTGGTTAAACTGTATTCTTCGCCAGGTCCGACCCCACGGTGTAATTGGTTGAGGTAAAAATAGATCAGGAATAGCTCAGGAACCTGCACCGGCAAATAGACCTATGCACCTGCGTCTAAGACGACGGCGCACGCATCTCGCGAGAACTTCTCAGCTAGTGACATCTGTTGACGAGGTAGGAAACAGGATTCTAAATCAAATCAAATGTGTCGCCATCTATATTATAATTACGCACGCAATCTGTTCGCGACCAATGAGGAGAGTTAGTCGTATATACATAAGTAGGCTAGAATCTTAGTTTCTGGATATCTATAAGCTTTTTTATTAATTATAAGACACTTATACTGTAAGCTTATAGGTCTATTCCCGTAATGAAAATCACGTAGGCCGAGGTTAATGAATATATAATGAAAGTTAAATCCAGGTATATCGCATACGGTAAAGGCCTATACGGTAATAGTGAGCAGAGCTGCAGAGGAATAGTTACCACCACTATTTGGAGTAAAGTTATGTATGTCTGTTAGTATAGACCTATATATATATATATATATATATATATATAAATATATATAAATATACACAAACATGCAAACATTTACGTAGAGCCATTCGAAACCACTCAGAAACATCAACATGTCGTGAGCTATAAGCTTACAGCACAGACTAGTAATGATGTCTCGCCGGGAACTGCGGTAACTATGACAACTCCCCGTAGGAGTCGCGTGTTTAGCAGGTATCAATTTCATCGCCAAATTGCCCGCACGTCCGCCACCACCTTCACCACCTCTTCTCCACTTTCTCGTGTCTACCGTGGTCATCCAGTCGTCTCACATTATCCCATAATCTTTGTGCTCGTGCCCCCGCGGACGCATTTAGTTGGCCAGGTTCTTTTTTTCACCTGGTAGTAAAAAAAAAGAAATGGACTCAAAACCCTGGAGGGGAAATAGATCTACAAGGCACCTCGTTAACATCATTGCAATTGTTTGCCTGTATACGTGCACTTGATATAGCGCCCCTTCAAGCTCTCCATCTACTCAGAGGCGCTCCCGAATGCAGCGCAGACACTGCATCGGAGTTTCACACCGAAGCGCTGAGCAATTGCGAGTGAAGGACTTGCCCAAGACTTGAGGGTGGATTCGAACCTCGAACCTTCCGACTTCAAGGCAACGACGCCACCACTACACCACTGCGCCCCACAGTGTGTCAATCGAAGGACAGTTTGGCAATCGCAGGACGTACAGTGATAGCCTACTTCATTAATTTTACTTCGATTTGTTGCTCATGTTTCCAAATAAATGAATTGAATTGAACAAAAGTTTTTACGTCGGAAATTTTTTATCACAATTCCAAAACGAATTAAGATCGCTTTAGCCAGACAATTCTGTCACAAACAAAGTTATGTTTGTAATTGCTTGAGCGCAAATCGCTCTGTTAGTCTTGTAAGCCACTGTGAACTCTCATGCGTGTTCATGCGTCCAGTTCGTGTTTAATTAGCCTAAGCTTATACATGTACGAGCATTAACTTTCATGAAGATAAGTTGGATAACTATAATAGAATGTAGAAGAAACACTTGCGACTGAAGCTGGACGGTTGGCTGTCCAATAAGATTATCTCCCATATATAGGAGTATAGTTATTTGATTGCTTTTACATTTTATTGAATGTGCCGCCCATCTTCGCCAACTGATCTTCAAGATAAATATTGCCTTTGCGCTAAGTGCCATTTTATTTATATGCGCCATCGGTTAATGACTTTTGCATTGGATAGAGGCGGAATAAAAGTTGGTTGTTACAGTGCAATACAATAATTCTATAATTGCTTGAGAGCATGGGCGTCCGCAGCGGGGCGCAAGGGGGCGCAAGTGCGCCCCCCTGGATTTTTCGCATAGTTGCACATAAATTTAGATTATTTGGTTGTGGTTGTTACAAAGCGAGTTTCAATGTGATTATCGATTCGTTCTACAAGTTGAACCTATATGTCTTTCTTTGGGCGCTTAACGTATAGGTAGGCTATAGGATTCTCTCGTGGTAATATGGAAATTCAAACTGTCACCCATTGAATTTAGACCATGTGACAATTATTTAAAAGTTTGCGCCCCCCTAGAAAAATTCCTGCGGACGCCCATGCTTGAGAGCGTCGTCCTCGTACAGTGTGTTTTAATGCTTTCTAATTCAATTTAACGCGGAATGTCCATTCTCATTCGAGCACATCAAACATAAATATATTCTGTACTTAATGTTGCTCTTTTTAACGATCGGGATCTGTCTATCTGTTTCTTTGTATCTGTCTCTCTGTCTGTTTGTCTCTCTCTCTGTGCCTGTCTGTCTGCCTGTCTGTCTGTCTGTCTGTCTGTCTGTCTGTCTCTCTGTCTCTCTCTCTCTCTCTCTCTCTCTCTCTCTCTCTCTCTCTCTCTCTCTCTCTGCTTCTCTATTATCCCCTGTCTCGCTCTCTCTATCCCTCTGCCAGAATCTTGGACAGTACTCTGCCTCTCTCTCTATATTATCCTTCGCTCTGACTCATTTGTTGATACTTTCATTAGAAAAGATTTTCGCAATGTCTTCTCGCTCCATGTCGACGACGGCATTATATCACAATCACCGTATTATATTGCCGGTGCTTGCTACTATATCTACATGTACGCTCTCGAGCTGCATTCAATTGTTCTCAGTTTATTCGTTCGCTTATAGATAGCCTCCTTTGAAGACTTCTTTCCGGACAATTCCGACACGTAACGAGTTGAACCGAGTCCGTATAGCCTATACATAGGTATACTATACGAAGAATACGCCATAACTTGCCTTCGAATATCCTCACTAACCTCTATTATACGCTTGTCTATCCGTATTTTTCAAACTGTAATATCTCTTGGGGTGTTAACTATTCTCAAACTCTCCAATGCTTGGTTGTACTTCAGAAATTGGCCATAAGAACTGTCTACCATATACATTGGAGACTTAGTACCAAGGACACCTTCAAAATTAACCGTATATTAACTACATGTATATTGGGCATCAATAGGCTCCAAATTGGCCTCTTTATGTATCGGTACCACAATAATTTGTTACCACCTTGTTTTAATAATTATTTTAAATTGGCGTCCTCTGTGCATCAACATTACACTAGACATGCAGCTGATTACCGACCTGATTTTGCTAGAATCAATCCGAAGCTATTTTCCATTAAATGCCAGGGCCCAATCACATGGAACTCCTTACCACTAGATATAACCTCCCTTCCAACTTTGAGCAGGTTTAAGAGAGCTCTTAAGTTATATCTAACTGAAGAATGATCATTGAACTGTATTAACCTGAGATCTTTCTTTTAAAGTATTCTGGTGCATGATCTGACCTGCAGAGTATCATACAGTGTTTCCCTTTTGCCATAGCTGTTCTGAACTTTGTTTGCTAATATGATCACTTCAGTTTGGAAATCTCAAGCTTGTTTTTCTTTTTATTTCTTAACTGACTAGCAGTACCCATATGTTTGCACTGAGATAATTAGTTAAGCTATAGGTATTGAATCTGTTTACAATGTCTGATCTGCCATTCCACCAACGATTGATACTGGGGTTCCTCTGATAGCGGGACTTGTCCCTTTGGGGTTCCCCTTTAAGTGCTCAACCGTATGCGATCCTTTGCTTTATAATGTACTGTTTATTCTTATGATACGCTGTTTATTCTTTCTGTTATGTTAATCATTAATGTTAATGCTATTATTCTGTTTTGTTTTGTCTTGATCAATGTGCAACGGTTGTTTGCTTAATAAATGGTATTTGATTTGATTTGATTTGATTTGATTTGATCAACACTTGCTACAAGTAGCCTATCTGTTGTAGCACTGTATAGTGTATACTAACGATTTCGTATTACATGATCTAAGCTTAGTATACCCTGCAAATGTCGCGTTGAACGTAAGATCCAACAAGAATCAAAAACTGTAAACGCCTAGTACCAGAAAATGTGCATATAGGTGGCCCTAACCAGCGAGACTCTGTGGTCCCTTCTGGGTTTCCTTTTGTTACCAAGAGCGTTCATGTTTATTTTGATGTGATGATATATATTGTGTGTGCTTCTTGGCTCAATAAATTGATTGATTGATTGATTGATTGATTGATTGAATGCAAAATAATTATTACGCTATCGAGTTCCCTGGCAGATTCCCCCCACATCTTCTTCAGGAGCCTTTGACAATCTAGCTGGCACGTCAGTTGATGGAAGATAATATCGGCATTGGCCAACCGTTAAAAAATGGTTTGACACTCCATGGTATAGGCTATTATAGGTGCGTCAATTCAAACGCAATTAAATGAGAGATATGGATTTCGTTGGTGGAAAAATAATAATATTCTTCTTCTCAGACATCGGTTGAGTTGGTGCGAGTCGTGGTCGACACACAATGTGGCTGGCTGTCTTCGCAGAAAATGCAATTTTGTCTGAAATAAATTGTCAGCATATAATCTGCCTTATCTGCCAATAACTCAATGACTCTCTCTCTCTGTCTGTCTGTCTGTCTGTCTCTGACTATGTCTCTGTCTCTGTCTCTGTCTTTATCTCTGTCTTTGTATCTGTCTTTGTCTCTGTCTCCGTCTCTGACTATGTCTCTGTCTCTGACTCTATCTCTCTGTCTCTGTCTGTTTCTGTCTCTGTCTGTCTGTATTGTCTCTGTCTCTGTCTCTGACTCTGACTCTGTCTCTCTTTCTCTATCTGTCTTTGTCTGTCACTCTTCCTCTACCTCTACAGGGAAGGGGTTAGTATAATGGATAACGGGAATTAGGTTGGTTAGAATTTTTAAGCATGCACTATTATAGGCTACGTATTCGATTAAATATACATGATCGCAACAGCTTTCGTCAGCATCCATCTCATCCCTTACCACGGGCTTCCGTTTGTCTCATACGGGCATCTAGGGACAAGTCGTGTCTGTTACTACAGACACAGACAAGTCTTAGAGACGAGAGACCGTTAATCGCATGTCGTGTCTTCCAATCAGACACTGCGTTACATCCGGGATTTGTCAAGGGGATTTTAACAGAATTCTTGACGACGACGACATCACGATTCGTAAAATATTAACTCGACCGAAAGACGCAAAGGAATCCCTTCGGTATACCGCACAAGCGTTGGAGGGTAAACGGGATTTGTAGACTTACTTATGGTGCACTTACTGTGACACAGAGAGGGAAGAGAGACAGACAGACAGACAGAGACAGAAAGACAGAAACAGAGAGACAGATATACAGAGAGATTACAAGTGGAGAGACGGAACAGATAGAACACAAAATCTCTAAGTAAGTTCTGCCCTGGTGGGGCTGTTGAGCATAGACCTCTTGGCTGAAGGTCCAGCACGTTAGCCTCCCCCCCACAGCTCAAAACAGGAGGGGCCATTCCATACTGCCAAGTCAGCCACGGAAAAGACTCCGGTTTGTATGATTGAGGTACGAGCAAACGGAACTGAGAGCACTCCCCTTCCACTGAGCGTAGAGATCGACTTGTACTGTTCCTCGTGTTCGAGTACACGATATCAGAATGATGATAATTGATAAAGATCAAGTACGTTGGAAAAAGCATTCTAGATTCTGACGATATTAATTAATTATGGGCGCAATTATTTCTGCACTGCAACGAGATCAAGCGAAACATTATACATGTAGATAACGTCATAATGAATAATTGTTCGTAAACATCGTATGTGTATGTACATGTATGTATGTATATATGTATGTATGTATGTATGTATGTATGTATGTATCTATGTATGTATGTATGTATGTATGTATGTATGTATGTATGTATGTATGTATGTATGTGTATGTATGTATGTATGTATGTATGTATGTATGTATGTATGTATGTATTGTATGTATGTATGTATGTATGTATGTATGTATGTATGTATGTATGTATGTATGTATGTATGTATGTATGTATGTATGTATGTATGTATGTATGTATGTATGTATGTATGTATGTATGTATGTATGTATGTATGTATGTATGTATGTATGTATGTATGTATGTATGTATGTATGTATGTATGTATGTATGTATGTATGTATGTATGTATGCATGTGTGTATGTGTGTATGTGTGTATGTATGTATGTATGTATGTATGTATGTATGTATGTATGTATGTATGTATGTATTGTATGTATGTATGTATGTATGTATGTATGTATGTATGTATGTATGTATGTATGTATGTATGTATGTATGTATGTATGTATGTATGTATGTATGTATGTATGTATGTATGTATGTATGTATGTATGTATGTATGTATGTATGTATGTATGTATGTATGTATGTATGTATGTATGTATGTATGTATGTATGTATGTATGTATGTATGTATGTATGTATGTATGTACATGTATGTAGGCCTATAGGTAAAAAATTATGAGAAGTAGGATTTCATGAAGCTTGAAGCTTAAACTGATTGTAGTTACGTGTAGCCTAAGTAATACTGTAAGCTTATTTTAAAAGGAACGCGTTGTAAACTGCAAACTTTTCATACGTTGATTTTCGGCCCAGCCTGCGTGTTCTTAAAGTCTGCGGGCTCCTGCATGGGCATTAACGTCAAGCCCCCTATGGGGGCCCTTGGGGGAGGGCCTGCCTGTGACGGTTAACCCTATATTGCACAGCAAAAATCATGGGTGATAAACTTAGCATTTTAGGGTTAACAGTGTGCAATATAGGGTTAACGGTTCTCATTCGAGAACATGATTAGCCAATGTCAGTGTATTTTGCAACGTGGCTTCCCCTACTTTTCCAAACGCCTATATTTCCCAGGCGGTTTCAAACCATTCAGCTCGCACGGAAGAATGTCTTGTGGAGCAATTCGGCAACACATCTGCTGTAGCGCTTTCATCAAGATGCGCTTTACTCAAGTGAACTCGTCCGCGTACAATATTTATTGCCACTGCAGCAATTTTAGGATCGACTTCCCCACTAACGTTTAAGCATTGAAATGTTACAAAATAGCATGCCCAATATTATTAGGACTTTGTTGTGCAGCAGCTGAACCGGGTCCACAACTGAGTGATGTGTTTGCAAGAAGCTGCTTTGAATGTAGATCTAAGTTCCTCAGAGAAAAAGCAGTTTCAGTGTTATATGATATAATGTATACACTGTGTCCCAAAAAATCGGGCACCCTTTTTTATAATGTGAATAAAACAGGTAAATCTTAATCGATTTTCAAAATTTCAAAACTGTTTTTATCCTGAGATAATTATCTTACACTGATTCAAATATGAAGTTTCTGGCATGAATATTGATGTCACAATTACGTCATTTGCATCAGAGAATTCAAATGTTAAGTACCAAACACAACGATTTTTGTTGACATTTGGTTTCGATATGTAAATTAACGACGTCATTATGATGCAATGTTTTAGTGAGGGCCGTTCACAAATTACCAATTTGTAGATAATTATCTCAGGATAAAAACAGTTTAGAAATTTTGACAATCGATGAATATTTATCAGTTTTATTCACATTATAGAAAGGGTGCCCGATTTATTGGGACACAGTGTATGTATATAATATATAATAATATATAAAATATAGGCATATATTATATATTTATATATTCGTATACCGGGTAATGAAAAACCGAGTGACACACCGCACATGGGTGCACAAAGAAAAGCTGATGAAAATGACATCTTTGGTATACTCTTTAGCGGTCATTGAGTTTGGTTTGGCTATAAAGATGAGAGGGATGATTGTTTCACGATGCTATGATATTCGCGAGACAAAATTGCGTTCAGCGAAAAGTCATTTGGTCGTTGTCTATAAGGTTACAGCAACGTTGAGTCAATGGGGAGAAAGAGGCTGAGGGTTATAGTTTGTCTGGAGTACAATCACCAATCTAGCCAACGTCAGCGTTATTTACCCTCACTGTCACAACCCTATACATGTAGATGCGTCTACATGTAGGCTAAGTTCCTTTGACATGCAATCAATGAATGCACACTAGTCTAGTCAGAGTGAGTCAGAGTTAAGCTTACACAACGTCCACTCATGCTTATTTGCATTCACCACGATATCTTTACGAGGCAATATCCATCCAATCCCGACTATTCATACATCCATCCATCTATCCGGCCTTGCATTCCTCCATCGGTCAATCCATCTATTCAAAATCCAAGTCAATATCCATCCACATATTCCTACAATCATCCATTTACCATAAAATTATAATAATATTATGTGCATCCTTCATGCCAATTAAAATCAATACATCAGTTCATCCAACCATCGCACCTTATATATCCAACTATTCATCCTTCCTGCCTTCATTCCGTTTTTTCCTCCTACATTCATTCCCTTTATTTATCACTTCCTGATTTCTGTTCATCCCTACAGTTCATTTAATCATTCTTCCCTCCTTACTTCCTTTCCTTCTATCCTTTATTCCTTTGATTAATTTCTTCCATCCACCCATCCATCCATCATTCCATCATTCAATCCATCTATCATTCATTTTTCCACCCATCCATCTGCGCATCAATCTATCAATTTATCCTTTGTCCATCCGTCATTCCATCGATCTTTCCATTCCTCCATCAACCCATCCATCCGCCCATTCATTCATCCATCCATCCATTCATCTATCTATCCATCCTTCCATAAAAAATCATCAATCCATCTATCTTTAATCCATCCTTTGTCTATCCGACAGTCCATCTACCCATCTATCTACCCATCCATCCGTCCATCTATTCATCCTTCCATCAATCATCAATCTATCCATCTTTAATCCATCCTTTATCCATCCGTCAGTCCATCCATCCGTCCATCCATCCGTCCGTCCATCCATTCATCCATTAATCCTTCCATCAATCATCAATCCATCCTTTATCCATCCGTCAGTCTATCTACCCATCTACACATCCACCCATCCACCCATCCACCCACCCATCCATCCATCTCTTCCATATCCTCAACATAAGACATCATTAGTTGCTCATTAGTGATTACGACTCACCGTCTGTTTGATCGGCGACGAAAGCTCTTCTTCAAAAAAGTAATCTCCTTAGCTTTAAATCACCGATGAACAACGACGACGAACGAAAGACTCTTGACACGAAGACGAACACGCAGATCAGTCAGGCAAGCAAGACGACCAAACAAGACATATAAGCGGACAAATAGACAGACAGAAAGGCAGACAGACAGAAAGGCAGACTCATAGATAGGCAGAGAGGCAGAGAGTCAAAGACAGACAGAATGACGGATGGGCAGACGAAAGAGACAGACACTTAACCCTCTACCAACTAGAATATAGTATAAACTGGTTTGAAAATCCTTTGCTCTCTGCAGTCGGTGAAGGGTTAAGCAGGCCGACAGACTCCAGACAAAGAGTCTGACGTTTTGATCTCATCACGTGACACTCGTCTCAACCAATCGTCGTTCGATGATACCTATATCCTCCAGCTATCCATCCATCTTCCTTTCAACCGATGATCCATCTGTCTATCCTCTCCTCTCACATCGACCTGGTCTTCTCCGATGGACCCGCATTAACCGAATCCAGTTGATAACCCATAGCTAGTCTCAGCGCTTAAGCGAACGGGAAACGTCGAGCAGTCGTCTCCGCTCGTTGCTTAGAAGCAGCGAATATATTCATCGCAATGTCAGCGCTATCCAAACGCACATTGGACACACATTACACGCGCATGCGCACACTGAAGACGCACGCACGAGCACACACGCACAAATGCAAAGACATTCGCCTACACGCACGCACACTCATACTTGCCAACACACATTATTATAGCACATACGCACATACATGTGCACCCATGCTGTACCTCTTCCCCTCCCCTATTGCATTTCCTTCTCTCCTTCTCTCCCTCCTTCTAATCCTGTGCCTCATCATCTTTCTCCTCCTCCATCTTCTCTTCCGCCTACTATTTCTTTTCCACATCTTTCCCTACTTCACTTCTTCTTCTTCCTTCTCCTCTTCTTGTTCTTTTTCGTATTCTTGTTCTTCTTCTTCTTCTTCCACTTTTTGGCCCCGAGGTATTTAGGGTCCCTGCAGGGACTTCGCTGCTAACTACAGTAAAAAAAACCCAGTCCATAGTAGGCCTATTATACTCTTCGTTGTCTTGATCATTGGAAGTGCCTCGGAATGCGATCGCATTTTTTTTCATTTTCCTCTTCCTCTTTCTTCTTCTTCGTCTTCTTCTTCTTCTTCTTCTTCTTCTTCTTCTTCTTCTTCTTCTTTTTCTTCTTCTTCTTCTTCTTCTTCTCGTCCTCCTCCTCCTCCTCCTCCTCCTCCTCCTCCTCCTTCTTCTTCTTCTTCTTCTTCTTCTTCTTCTTCTTCTTCTTCTTCTTCTTCTTCTTCTTCTTCTTCTTCTTCTTCTTCTTCTTCTTCTTCTTCTTCTTCTTCTTCTTCTTCTTCTTCTTCTTCTTCTTCTTCTTCTTCTTCTTCTTCTTCTTCTTCTTCTTCTTCTTCTTCTTCTTCTTCTTCTTCTTCTTCTTCTTCTTCTTCTTCTTCTTCTTCTTCTTCTTCTTCTTCTTCTTCTTCTTCTTCTTCTTCTTCTTCTTCTTCTTCCTCTTCTAATTTTGTTCCTCCTTCTTTTCATCATTCCACTTATTCCGTCTCTTTCAATTGCCCCAGCAAGGGTCTACCAATCACCATTGCGTTGGACGAAGAGGGTTAAAAATTCTCATCTTAGATCCTGTCTGTCTGTCTGTCTGTCATCATTCTGCCTGTCTATCTGTCTTGGCCTATGTCCTCATTTCTCAGTGCATTAACTATTGCAGAAACTGACAATAAAAATGTAGAACACCACATCTTTCACCCAAAAATCTCATAATCACGTGTCCAATAAAAACCCCGAAAGACGTCAGCTGACGAGCCAGGCATGCGCAGTAGTCGCCATAATATTATATCTGACGCAGAATGTTTTTGCAAATCGTTGCAATCATGTCGTCTGCCGTAAGCCAAACAGACAAGAGAAAAACACGCAAAGAAGAACTAGGTGCACAAAGAGATCGAGAGAGACCGGCAGGCAGACACAGAGACAGACGAAGAATACGGAGATATAGTCAGAGAGATAGACACAGAGACAGATACAGACAGACAGACACACGCAGAGACAGAGAGAGACAGAGAGAGACAGAGAGAGACACAGAGAGAGACAGAGAGAGATACAGAGAGAGAGACAGGCAGAGATACATAGATAGACAGAGAAATAAAACAGATAGACAGAGAGACAAAGAGAGACAGAGAAAATTAGACCGAGACACAGAGAGATAGAGAGACAGAAAGACATAATATGGAGATACGGACAGAGACATGCAGACAGACAGAGACAGACAGTGATACAGATAAACAGAGGGAGATAGAAAGCGACAGAGACAGACAGAGACAGAGAGAAACAGATACAGGTAGAAACAGAAAAAGTCTTTCTGTCTCTGTCAGAGCAGAAGGCTATGACAGAGACAGACAGAGCAGAATCGCAGGTAATGACAAAGGACAAGATGGCATAGTATGATAGTACTACATGTCATGCGATGACAGAGTAAGATTGGCAAGAGCAGAACAGTGAAGCCGGACGAGAGAAATAGGAATAAATGAAGACAATGGGGCGCGGTGGTCTAGTGGTGGCGTCGTTGTCTTGGAGCCAGAAGGTCCGAGGTTCGAATCCACCTCCCCGCGTAAGGACCTTGGGCAAGTCCTTCACTTACAATTGCTCAGCGCTTCGGCGTGAAACTCCGATGCAGTGTCCGCTCTGCATCTGGAGCGCCTCTGAGTAGGGAGATTGAAGGGGCGCTATAACAAGTGCACATACATACAATAGGAAGAAATGTATGGCCTGCGACCCTGGCACGGTCCAGAGCTTTTTAACGTGCAGTTGTACACAAAATGTGCAGTTCTAAATGGCTTTGTGCAGTTGTAGAAGCACTTATGTACAGTTAAAACTCGCAAAAAGGTCGTTCTCCTGCGATTGGAAGTAATTTATCATGGAGGATGGCAAAGGAAAGAAGTGGTTGTGCGGTTGTACAAATTCCTCTACCTCCCATAGGCCTACTCTCTGCTCGTACAATTAACTCTTTCCCGCCGGATCGGGTCGCGGGTGACCCGATTAACGCAATAAGCTTAGGTATCGGAACAATTCAGGCGGCAATGAGTTAAGGGAAGAATAACCACGAGAAATACACACATGTACATGTATGTCTTTAAAAGAAATGGATTACCGAGAGGAAAGCTAAATAAAAATCCGGGAAAACGAGTGATAAAGTCTGTGATATCGATCACAGCCTACGTATCCGAGATATAGATTATTCGGGAGGAAGACTTACAAGATTGGAGGCCTTTGAGATATGGATTTGGCGAAAGATGGAGAGAGAGAGGTAGATAGAGAGCGTGAGAGAGAGACAAACAGACACAGACACACACAGACAGAGACAGAGGCAGACAGACATACAGAGACAGACAGACAGACAGACACACACACACACACACACAGACAGAGCTAGGAACAAAGAGACAGAGGGAGAGAGGAACACAGAACTTTTCAAAGGGGTGGAACATGGGTTGGAAAAAGTTTTGTTCATCTTTGGCCGAAAAACTGATATGACCTTTTAAAGTCATTTGGTCGAAATTCCTGAAAATATATAAAATTTCCCTGCAAAAATAGCTGATAGCTGATGACCTTTGGAAGTAATTTAATCGACCAACTGTATTGACCATTGACCATGTAGGCCTAACCTACCATTTTCCCAAGCCAATGCTAAAATTACCATCTGTTTTTAGTCATATCCTACTTTCACCTTTGCCCACTCCATTGATCGAAAACTTCTTGACACCTGATTGGGGGGAGGGGTCACGTGTCATGGGAATTTCTGATGGGGGGGGGCATGACCGGATTGTCCCCTGGACCGCCCCTGATTGTTGAGTCGATTTCTTTCATGGTTTTGGTCTAACTTCATAGTTCAGTATGATGTTCTGGGTCGTTGCCAGGAAAACATTTCGATGTTTCCATTTGGAATGTTTCCAGAGGACATGCAGAGGCTTTAGTCGCAAAATACACAGAATTAGTTTTCCAAACTTGGCAACTTATAGGCCTAGTTAGGCCTATTTCGGGGTTGAACACGTGACCCTCTAAATTTGGGCATGAGGATGATCCTTCCTTCCTTGTCTGTCTCATAAATAATATTGAAATTGCATATTTATTTTTGCACAACATACCGCCTGCGGTATATAAATTACACTCTACAGTTACTGTAGGGTACATAATTTATAAAGTAATAAATATTGTATTAATCGATGGGTTTTACTGAGTGTAAAAAAGATCGCTAAGATAACTTGCGCCGCTATTTCGTCTACTGACTCTACTCCCTCGGGACGCCATGGGCGCCAGTAGCATAGGCCTAATTTTATACTTTTCGGGTCAGCCAATGTAGGCCATAATGAGCTAGGTCTCTAAGGTTCCATAAGCTAGATCCACTAGCCCTACTGAAATAATTATTATATTGGCCAATTTGGCCTATCAGGATAAAGCTGCATTTTTAGCAAATTGGACAAACAGCGTGCAGATGGACGATCGGACGGTCATTTATAAAACACGAAGCCATTGCTGCTCTCTGAGCCTCTCTCTGAAGACCGTAGCCAGGATTTTATTGAGGGGGGGGGGTTGATTACTCGATTAGGCCTACTCGACCGTGAGCAAGCCCACAGGCAACCGATTCAACTGACTAATGGGTTTGAAGAAGTACGTGTTGTGAGTTCTTATAGTAGGCCTATAATTATATTGGAGCGCTCCTGAGTAGTAACCTTGAAGGAGCGCTAGCCTATATCAAATTTTCAGTAAATAATAAAATAATATCGGATCTGTGGACGGCCAATATTACGCTAATTAGGCCTATACATCACACATGCTGTAGGCCTAGTCTTGGGCGGAAACCTGGGCGGAGACTTGGGGGTGGGCGAACGAGTGGCGCGAGATTTTTGAACGGACGAATGGCTGGGTGTCGCAAAAGAGTTTCCATTTTTGCCAGACAAAATTTCTGACGACCTTTTTTGGGCCGAAAAGTCAAGAAAATTTTCCGTTTTCACCGCCACAAAAGTTGATGGCCTTTTTTGTCATAATTATGGCCGAGAAAAGTCGTCAAGAAAATTTTCTATTTTCCCCGCCAAAAAATTTGATGACCCTTTTTTAGTCCTGACGCACAACGATTGGGAGGGGGCAAATGCATGGGCCGTCCTCCCCCCAGCACCTCAATTGGGTGGGGACCGTCTCCTCTGTCCCCCTAGGTCTACGCCAATGGACCTAGTTCTGACATCATGTGTTAGTAAATGCATTATAGGCCTAGGCCTACTTCATTTTAAAAATTTGATTTCTGGGAGTGTTCAAACACAAAAACACCTCCCAGCTAGAGCTTCAACCCATTACCAGAATGGACGCGTTATTTGATCCGACCCAGGGCTGAAAGTGAGCCGAGGTCATCAACTTTTTTGGCGGATTAAATGGTATGATTTTTCCGAAAATTTCGCCAGATGAGAAAAATTCTCCCCAGCAGGGCCCCCACATTGCTTAATCCGGCCCTGTTGCGTGAAGTTGGTTTATCGGAAATATAGGGCACAAGACTAAAAAAAACGGTGTCTCGGTTCAGCGGTTAGACGTAGGCCTATTCTACGCCAAACGGCCGTTTTACTTAGACCCCGCAACTTTTCCAAACAACTTTTAGCTCTGATCCGACCATACATAGCCTAATCAAATAGAGCGAAATATACATGTAGACTCAGCAGCGTAGTTAAATGTTAAACATAGATTGGAATCTATGGCTCTGCATCGCTTAATATGAATTCCAGATTTATAAGCGCCACTCTCTTTTTACATCACCAGACTCGAGGAACTCCAGGAGCTCGTCAATCGTGTCGAATCCGCTGCCAAGGAGTACGGTTTAAAGATAAATGTTTCAAAGACGAAGGTTATGACCAATACCGATAGGATCGTCAGGATTTTTGTCGCGGACAGTGAACTCAAACAAGTGGATAACTTTACATATCTAGGCAGCAAAATCTCAAGCGATGCAAAGTGCTCAGTCGATATTAAGTCCAGGCTGGCCATGGGTATGGCGGTCATGGTGAAGCTTACGAAGGTCTGGAAAAACAAGTCCATTAGTACTCAAACCAAGCTTCGTTTGATGAAATCCTTGGTCTGGTCAGTTGCAACCTATGGTTGCGAATCATGGGTGCTTAAAAAGGCGGAGGAAAAGCAGATAGGCCCTACAGAGTTTCGAGAACAAATGTACCCGTAAGCTTTTGCGCATTTCTTGGACGCTCAAACTTACCACAGAGCAGGTTTATCGGCTTGCCGGAACTTCACCAGAGCTCTTGGGTTCCATTAAGGCTCGCAAACTCTCCTATTTCGGTCATACCATCAGGATTCCCCAGGATTGCGTGGAAAAAGCCATTATGCTGGGTCACGTGGAAGGTTGTCGACGCAAGGGTAGACCGCGCATTAGCTGGATTGACAACATTCTTGCTTGGTCCCGTCTTTCCGGATCCAATCTTCTCGCCGCTGCACGCGATAGGAGGCAGTGGAGAGCTGTAGTCCATGCATGCGACCAACCGTCGCGCAGCGACGTCGGTGATTGACATGACATGACATGACTCTCTTTTTCTTTGGGTTCCAGTTTTCCGATCCACACTATGCCTATGTAGGCCTATAATTATTAGTAGGCTAAGTTTCTTTCGTTTCGGCAATATGTTTAACAAAGATGTTAAAGTCTTCGAAGACTTTAAAGTCGAAGCCGTTAGGATTCATTTTGTGCATAAACAGTAGCCTATAGCCTAATATACTAGACGAAAGTCGGATTGAGCTGGGAAAACAATAAACTTTCAACCGCCAGATGCCGCTAATTTATGTATTCGAAATTCGGATTCCGAAAGAAAGTTGTTTACTCTCAGTGATGCCACAGCTGGTTTTTTTAACTAGATCTGTTTTCTTGCCTTCGTCTGGGTTTCTGGGTTTTTTCTGGCCAAATCTGGGTTTATTTTGATGAGTTGACCATTTCTACTTACAACACATGAATATTCTGTGAAATTCAATGTAAGATGGTCGTGATACACAATTTTTTCCACTAATTTTAATTTTAAACTCCACAGTCAAGATATCACGTTGTCAATTCCCAAATAAATTACAACCTGAAGAATATAGCTTTGCACAGAAAATTAATATACCATTTTGACATCTCAAAATAGGTCAGGTCACTCCTCTCTCTTTGTTAAGCCATATTAACATCTATAACATGTAAGTTCTTATATACACTGTACCTAGGCTAGGCTACTGACTGTAGGTCAGGTCAATTCTCTATAGTGGTAGGCCTATAGGCCTAGTATAATAGGCTAATGATAATCCTATAGTTGCAGAGTATTAATATTCTAGGTGGTTAAACTTTGGATTGTTGATGTAGGCCTATTAAGAAATTTGGCTGGAAACCTCTGACAACATTACTTTAAAACTACGTAAACTTAAGCCATATGTGTTAATTATGTGTTTACAATTTTCTGGTAGGCACGACCCGCTGCGCATGCGCACACGAATATGTCGATTCAGCTCAAATTGCAATTGTCAGTCTCTGACAACTTTAACAATTGATATTTTAAAAGTGTAATTACATTTTATTCGACTCTTTTGACGAACATTTTGTTAACCCTCATACGAACAAGCGAAAAACCACCTTAATTTGAACAAAGGGGTCTGAAATAGCTTATATCAATAGTCTGGGTTTTTCTGGGTTTTTCGGAAGGAAATCTGGGTTTATTTCTGAAACCTCAGTGGCAACACTGTTTACTCTACATTCGAAATATCATTTAAAATGGCTGAACAGGCGACTGATCTTGGAGGAAGACAAAAGGTAATTAATTATTAGTAAATGTTTATATGTTAATAAACGTTTATTATGAACACGCTAAGGTTTAAGTGAATTAATTCTCATATTAAAATTAGAATCTATTTCATGAACATCTGCGCCAGTGCTCTGCGTTGCCATAGATCACGGCGGTTTCTCTAATAACCTCAAGAACTAACTTTTGACGGGAAAGTGCCTGGATGATCAACTACAATAATGTTTAGTCAGATATATTATAGTATAAGATGCAGTCAGATCAGGTAATTGTCAGTATTCCAATGTGGCTGCCCAGGAATCCTATAGAATTGTGGATGTGCCTGTTGCACCGCCGGATCAGAGTCAGAAACATACACTGTGGAAGAATGGCGATCATGTACTATCAGGGGACGAAATTTCTTACTTATTTTGCAGTGCTGTCAGCGTTGTCATTGCACGTCTTTTTCGTGAGTGTTGGTTAGGTTCAGGTTAGGCATCGTGAGGGTCGGTTAGGGTTAGTGTTAGGGTTAGTTTAGCCATTAGAAACTCCGGTGGATTGATAGCAAAAGACACTGTGTATTTTTCGTCCCCTGATAGTATATGATCGCCCCAATTATTTCTATGCAATACTGTTTTGGGACTAGCACTGGCAAGGTTTTGTCCTGTAAGACAGGAGAACATTCATCTCTAAGTATGACAGTTAAATTCTTCTATGTTTTACTTGGTTTGTACTATATACAGAAGCACTTTGTGTGAACCATGCATCAATTGGAAGTTTTAACTTTGATTTTGTTGTCAACTGTGCAAAAACATTGCATTTTGTCAGGGTGTTACGATTGTGAAGCCAATAGTTTATGGAAATGTGGCAAGGTATTTTGGGAAAAAGAGGGAAGAAGATGGCCACACGCATCAGTGGACGGTCTATGTTAAGCCGTTCAGGAATGAGGTAAGTTTCTTTTAACCCTTTCGCTACGGAACCCGCCGCAGCGACAGGTTATTATGCCAGGATGCGAGTCTCGTCCCGTAACAAAAGGGATAAGTCGTTTAGGAATAAGGAAGTTTTTAACTGTTTTTGTAAAAGTTTCTTCTTTTTTATTATCTTGAACTCTTGAGTGGTGCTCTACAAAATAATTATATTAGACCTTTGGGTCATTTCCTCAATTCTACAAATGGCTTCAAGTTGACCATTTTGAGTTTCAATGAAAATTTCACCAAATGTTTATTATGGTATTAGACGAAATTAGACAGAACTTTAGATCAATAAGTAATTTTGAAGTCTATATTTTCTGCCATACTAAGAATTTATTGCAGTGTTTATGCAGGTCACTAGGTCAGCCCAGATGGTTTGAGAAGCATGTTTAAATGTTAAAACAACTAATGCTAAATTGTTTTCTGTTTTGTGATTCTTGCATTGGATGTGACATTTTATTTAAAAAAATTGTGTTGCTGATCTAGGATATGTCTGTCTATGTCAAAAAGATGCATTTCAAACTGCACGAAAGCTACACCAACGCGAACAGAGGTATGAAGTTGTTTGCCAAGATGCTCAGTATAATGTGTTTTATTGAGTACTTGTACTAAATAGCCATATATTGATCTTTATCGTTATTATTAATAAATTTTGTAATACGTATATGGTCGCACGAAATGCGTGATTTGAATTTCAATTTGAAGTGCTCCTAGTCAGCCATAAGAAGATACGGTTAGATATCCAAATGCTTGAAAACCATGGAAGAAAGTGAGTTTTGAGCTGCATTTATTGTCACTGGTACTAAATTTGTAGGAAATGTTTAGAAAATTAAATTTAAAGTGTACTCTCGACAAACCGTATAAGCCATGTAAGGCATAAATATACTTGTTAGAATATTGATGCAATGCTACTGCCTGAAACGATGCTTGATACTGCATTGTGAAGCATCTGTTTTTTAGGAGTTATCCTATTTGGATTTAAAACCCTTTTCCCTCAATTTCACTTACGGCAGTACTCATAATACCATTTGGGTCTGTCATAGTTGTTTGTGTTGCTGCACTACAAATTGTGCGTGTGAGATGTTGCAGCAGATTTGAATCTTCTGTTTAAAGATGCTTTTCTATTTGTTTGCGTATCTTTTGCAGTTGTTCTCAAGCCGCCGTACGAAGTGACGGAGACAGGTTGGGGAGAGTTTGAAGTCATCATCAAAATCTACTTCATTGATCCGAATGAAAAGCCGGTATTGGTTTCTTTGCATTGAGTTACATTACGTCTGTAATTTGTAAATCCAGCTGTCTATTTTTGTTACAGCCAGTGTTGTTGATTTTAAAATGAAGTTCCAGCACACATATGATAAGATATAGGAGTAGGATAATGCTTGTGATCTTTGTTAGATTGCAGTGTGTTGTTAAACCGAAAGTACTGCTACTGCAACCTAATCAGAGGCTCTCCCGATGCGAAGAACCCCTCAAAATGAGCCAAATCTAAAGAGAATTGGCAGAAACAGTAGTGCCTGCCTCTGATAAGATTTCACTGCCATAGGTTGCGGCAGGTTATTTGACGTACTGCATATTTTACTCTTGATCTACCTTATGATCTGCCTAAATTCATGGAATTTTTAATGTCTCCAACTTTCTTATTCTTTGACCTGCTGATTTACTCCTATGACCCTGACGTGATCTGCTGAATTTGTATGGCTAGCGCCATGACAGATTTTAATCATTTACAGACAATTCAAAACTGCTAAGCCTATATATGAAAACAATACTTCGTTTCGCTATCAGTGAAAGAGTGTGTAAGAAAGAAAACATTTGGTGCTGATGTCATTATAAGTATTAAGGAAATCAATTTTAGAAAAGACTGTTTTCATAATTTTCAGTTTGTATTTTCTTTCAGGTAACGATCTATCATTTGCTGAAACTTTTTCAAACAGAATCTGATATTATGACGGGAAAGAAAAATCTTGTTTCCGAGTCGTACGACGAATTGGTAGGTCTTCACAGAAGTGTTGTTTGTTTTTGTGCTTTTTATCATATCCACTAAATTCAGTTAATTAATTAATGATTTTACATAGCCCCTCTACATAGATATCTACTTGAAAAACTTCATTCATTGCTTTCTTAAATGCATCGTTCATTGCCAGAGATCTGTGTAATTTTCGCAAAGACGTATTAAAAATGAAATATGGTTTTATTTGTTTACGCTGTGCCACTTAGAAGTATGCTACAAGTCCATTAATTGTTACAAGCATTCGTAAATTCCCACTCTGTGGTTTATTGAATTGTATTGTATCTTTAAATTTATAAAGCACCTCCCACAATGCACACCAATCAGAGACGCTCCCAGTGCAAAAGACCCAGAGAAAGAAAGTTGTTTGAGATAGCAGAAAGATGTGCTTCGGGTACCAGTTTGCAACGAAGAAACGTGTCAATGTGGAGAGCTGATTCCAAAATGCCGGACCAATATGTGATACTGTTGCTATCATGCTGAACTGTTAACTTCACAGATGTTCACAGATTTATGTAGAACTAGTTTGCTCTCATTTACATGTCTTTAAAATAGGTTCACTGGTAGGTTTTCACGAACAGTGCTTTAAAAGCCAAAATTACTTTACATTTGATTACGCAGTGCATAATTATTAATTACATTACTTGTGTAACTGTCAGGTCTTTCAAGATCCATCAACGATGATGCAGCATCTTCTGATGCAACAGCGCCCTCTCACAATTGGTGCCTACGTTCACGAAACAGACTGTGAGTTTAATTACTGTGATCGTTAAAAAATTTAGTTAGTTAATTATAAACTAAATGATTACCTGATAATTAAATAGCCTGGTGGCTGATTCTGATTAATTTTATGCGAAAATAGTACTAAGTTCAATTCAGTTTGTGTAATTCTAAATAAAATTTCATAATTGCATCACCTAGCTATTTAGTGTCTGAAAATGCATCTGTTAACAAAGCTATAACTATTGTAACTCTAGAAGCATGAATCAGTTGTTGCGTGAAAACACAGTAAAATGTTGTAAGTTGTTTGGGATGCACAGTTGAAATGTGATTGGATGGGAGAGAGAAATATAATTGTTTATGACCATTGGCTTAGACTGGGACGTTGTATTCTGTGGTGCATCTAAAGCAGGGCGACTCTAGCGCCATCTGATGAATGAAGTGAAGACAAATTAAGTACTCTGCGCTTGGTCAAAGACATGGCAGGAAGAGTTTTGGAGTTAAGAGGGTTGTTAACAAGGGATTTGTCTCAGAATGAACAACATTTAATTTTGTAGTTGTTATAATGATGATAGATATTAGTTAGGCTGATTATAATGTAATATAGTGTTAATGGTTAATATTAGTTAATATCAGAAATTCAGCAGAAATATTGGAAAAGAGTAACTGTTTTTCTTTTTTAGATATTCATGCATGATTTTACAAGCAGATCTCCTATAGGCTATTTTGTTGTAAATATTACATTTCTAAAGAACTCGATTACATTACGTAGCACTTGAGCTGCTGCTTTGTTCTAACTCGATTACACTGCATAACTCATAAGCTGCTGCTTTGTTCTAACATGATTACATTATGTAGTACATAAGCCGCTGCATTGTTCTTACATGATTACATTGCATAACACATAAGCCGCTGCTTTATTCTGACATGATTACATTGCATGACACATAAGCTGCTGCTTTGTTCTTACATGATTACATTATGTATCGCATAAGCTACTGCTTTGTTCTAACATGATCACATTGCATAACACAAAAGCCGCTGCTTTGTTCTAACACGATCACACTGCATAACTCATAAGCCGCTGCTTTGTTCTAACATGATTACACTGCATGACACAAAAGTCGCTGCTTTGTTCTAACACGATTACACTGCATAACACAAAAGCCGCTGCTTTGTTCTGCCATCAGTCGAAGACAAGAAGCAGCGGAACGTGACGGTCATCGAATCCTCGAAGACGAACGTTCGTCTGCAGATGCAGCAGCTCAACGGTCAGCTGAAGGTCATCAAGGAAGAGATCCAGAAGTTCAAGGAGGAAATCGGAAAACTCGAGGGAGGAACCGGCCCTGTCGTTGCCATGGAGACCAGCTGAGGGGGGCTGGATTCGTTTCCTTGACAACGTTGAGTCGTGTCGGGCGAACTCTTAGGGACAATTTTCAAGTGACTGCTGCTTGCTATCGAATTAAAATGTTTTGTGTTCTTTACGAAATATGATCTAATCAATGCCATGTTCTTGCTGAGCATTTTCTTCAATTTAAAATGTTGGTTAATAATAATAATAATAACAATGCCGCCGTAACAGCCGTTACAAGGGCACATTACATACTACTAGCAGTGGGATAGGCTTTACAAAGTAAATAAGTCTTGAGTCCTGATTTGAAGGAGTTGATTGAGTCAGCTGCTCACAGGGCATGAGGAAGACTGTTCCAGCATCTGGTTAAATGGTATTTTCAGTTTAATGACATTGTTAACAAAGATTATTAGTGTCGCCCTCCTCCTTTATCCATACTTGGAAGAATCTGACCTACTTGCCAGTAGCATGCTTGATCAGTGGCGTAACCAGGAATTTATGATGGAGGGGGGGTGTTAGGGCCTGGCCAGAAGCTCTTTCTGCGCCAACTCAACAGTATTACAGTAAATAAGGTTGTGTGAGACTGGATTCGGAATAAAAGTAACTGGAACAGAATAAAGTAACAAATGGAATAAATTAAGAAAAACAATTGTTTCTGTTTTTTCTTATTTTAGTGGATAAATAACCTTTTTAAAAACGTTTTCCTAAGCCAATGGGGGTGGGTTTAATCCCCTAGAGCCCCCCGTTGTCTACGCCACTGCGCTTGATCATGGACCATGTGGTTGTGGGTTCAACTCTGTGGAACGACCTCAAGTGTAAGTTGTTTGCACACAGTTGCCTCTGTTACCTTGCAGTTGAATTTGGTGATGTCCGCAAGTGGTAAGTAGGCAAGAGACTTGCAATGTATTGGTCCCATAGCTTGTTCTTTGGATCATTTTCGTGATGTCGTCTGCATCTTCTCCAGTTTTTATATTTTGTGTTGGAATACTTAACAATAATGTAATATTGCAGCTCTGGCCTTGTTGACTAGTGTCAGTTGGCCATTTGATCAGGCATGCAGTTAGGCTGAACTTTTCGCTCTTCAGCAATTTGCCTTTAAAGTTTTACAATCTTACAGTAAGTATATCAAGCCATTGTTAGAGAGCTCTGGTTAAAATCCATTTATATCAGAACAGGGCGCATATTAGTGAGAAATGTCAACTTTGCACTCTTCCTCAAACTATCAAATTGTACTTGATGGGGTTGGTCATATTTGAGGCATACGGATGAAATTGTTTGTATGTGCACTTGTTATGGCGCCTTTTCAAGCTCTGTCTACTCAGAGGCGCTCCCGAATGCAGAGCGGACACTGCATCGGAGTTTCACGCCGAAGCACTGAGCAATTGTGAGTGAAGGACTTGCCCAAGGTTCTTGCGCAGTAAGGTAGATTCGAACCTTCCGGCTCCAAGGCAACGACGCCACCACTACACCACCGTGCCCCACAAAAATCATGTATAGGCCTAGTTGACTTGAACTGATGTAAAAAAAATTCAGAACTCGCTCCAGACATGAGCAACTCAAAAAGAAAATAAATCTAAATCCAAACGAAACATGTTATTCGAAGTTCTGCCTACTGCTATAGGCCTATAATAAAGTACAAAATAGCGAAATCATTAGAGCTTGGACTCGTAGCCATATTGGTCTGACAAGAGATTAGATGGCAGACTCTTAGCTATTGTATCCATGGTGCTATACTTAATCAGTAATCACCCTCCCTCCGTCGTAATCAGGACCGGTCGTGGCGGAACCTTGTCTACCCCGCATTGACCCCCGGACTTTCTCATTCTGGAAATAGTCATATCGCTCTGGACCAGAAATCTGTTTCAAGATACAGTCGGGTATTGTCAATTAACTAATGAATTAGTTGGCCAGTCCTACGTCTGCTTCATGTCTTGCCTTCAGGCGACAGTTTGCATGATTGACACCAGAGAGCTGCACCTTTTAGATCTGTTCCTTAAGTGACTCGACAATCAGACTACGCTTGGAAAACTTCATTCTTCCACCGACGTGTCTTTGTTACGGAGTGATGATTCCCATTTGTGTCTTCTCCACTTCCCTCCTCCTCTTCTCCGGAATTCTCCTCCTCCCATTCTTAGTCAGCTTCCTCTTCTCTCCACTGGGAGCATTTCCCACTGCCGCTCATCCATCTATTCCTATGCGCCCCTCCGTCATGGCTCTTCCAATCTCTGTCTTCCTACCCTCCCCCCCATATGCCTGCAAGGGACATTCCTTATCAGCCTATACACACCTTTCCATATGTCGCATCCAGCTCTGATCACGTCTTTCCATCCCGTTTCCACTTTTCTTACACGCTCTGCCCTTCTTCCACTCCTTCTAACCCTTCCCTTCCCTTCAATTTTCTTTCAATCTCTTTCGAATTCTATTACCCTCTAGTCTTGATTCCTTCTCCATCCATTTCTTCTTTCCTCCTCTGTCAACCTTTCCCTCAATTTTTTATCTCCAGTTTCAGTTCATCTCTAAATTCACCCTTCCCTTCATTTCAATCCATCCAATTATTTCTCCTCTCCGTTTTCAATCTCTCCCTTAGTTCTTCTCCATTTTCCACCCCTTTCTCTCGAACCGTTCCTCCTTCGCTGCATTTTCAATCGCTCTTCATTCTTTCATCCCCCTATTTTCAATCTATCCATTCCCCTCCACATCAGATACTCTTCATTGGGTTCATTTTATTTCTTCTCCATTTTCAATCCCTCTTTCCATTCATTCTTCCATCCCTCCACTTACAAACCCTCCATTCCTTTTTCCGTTCGCTTTAATTCCCATCCTCCTTCCGTCCTTTCACCCTCCTTCACCCCCCCCCCCCCATTCCTCTCCCTTCATCCCATCCATATAGTTCGTTTACACTTTCCATACCCTTCCCTACTCCCACGAGCGTCATCATGCTAAACGTGATTTGCCGATCAAAGGCCCGGGCGTGGGCGATGCTATCCTCTGACCCTCCACCGCAACCATCGGCCGCGGTGGGACGCAGGGAGCACCGGGGGCAGAAGCGACTCTCGGCCGGACCGATACCAGGACGGCCGATCACCGTTCTGCTTCGGTTAGCGCAGCAGCACGGTAGCCAGATAGAGGACAAGAGAAAGACAACGCGCCCCCGTACGCGGGAGGGGAAGGGACGGGCGGGCGAGTGAAAGCGGGAGCAGAAAGGGGCAGATCGTAGCCGCGGGGGGCAGTTAGCAGTCCCGCTGCGAATGAAATTGATCCGGGCAAATGAGTCTAATAGCGGGTCCGGATAGGATGCGCCGTTTGACGCCCATGAAAATTACAGCCTGAGACAATTACAGGGACATTTTGAGGGAACGCTTTAGAGCAGGGGGGATCGGTTGTGAAGACCCTGACGCGCTGCGATGAGATATGCCGCGCAGTTGGGAAGGCGACCAGGCTGCATGCGCGTCTCTTTGGCCGGGATGTCAGGGTGACAGGAAGGGGAAAGTGACGGGTAGAGGAGGCACAGCGAGAGCTGGACACACGGGGAAAGAGACAGATGGATAGAGGTGCATGACAACTGCCTGTCAGCCGGAAAAGGGCGCAGGGAGAGAGATGCATACTGGGAAGTAAACGAACGTACTTACAGAAAGAAAAGACTGGTAAAAAGACACGCAAAATACATAGGCCTAACTTCATGTTAGACTGTTGGACATGTAGACGTAAAAACAGATAGACGATACAGAAAGAGGGATACAAAGAAATGGACAGAATCGGAGATGGCAGATGAAAGACATACATGTAGTCTACATGCAGGAAAGACATTCACCCAAAAGACAGACAGATGATAAGCGATACACTGAACAAACTCAGACTGAGATGGATTCACATCATAGATAGTCTTCAGGCAGACAAACAGACGGATGAATGGACACACAGACGGACAGAGATGGTAATCACTCTGAGGCGTATATGGATAGATGGATGGATGGATGGATGGATGGATGGATGGATGGATGGATGGATGGATGGATGGATGGATGGATGGATGGATGGATGGATGGATGGATGGATGGATGGATGGATGGATGGATGGATGGATGGATGGATGGATGGATGGATGGATGGATGGATGGATGGATGGATGGATGGATGGATGGATGGATGGATGGATGGATGGATGGATGGATGGATGGATGGATGGATGGATAGATAGATGGATTTTGGATAAATGGATATTTGGATGGATGTTTGGATGGTTGGATGGATGGATGGGTAAATGGATGGGTAAATGGATGGGTGGATGGATGTTTGGATGGTTGGATGGATGTATGTTTGGATGGATGGATGGATGGGTAAATGGATGGGTAAATGGATGGGTAAATGGATGGGTAAATGGATGGGTAAATGGATGGGTGGATGGGTGGATGTTTGGATGGTTGCATGGGTGGATGGATGTATGTTTGCATGGATGGATGGATGGGTAAATGGATGGGTGGGTGAGTCGATTGATGGATGGGTAAACATACTGACGTAGGCTGCCGAGTCAATTCTTTGTGAAATTCGTCTCTTGAGAGCAAGCCAATCCCTATGTATACACTGTGTCCGGAAAAAAAGCGACCCATTTTGTAAATCTATATATATAAAAATGAAACTTTCCAATAGTTTGTGTAAAGTGTTCTCGAAACGTACCGCACAGATTGTTTTGAAAATTTCACAAAACCTTCCATTCCTATCTGAGAGTGTCCATTTTTCTTTTTTTCCGAAAACACGCAATATTTTCCACAAAAAGTGAAGTTTGCATTCCGCTCGACCGCCATTTGCAAATTCAAAACCGCACGTTGCCAGATTCACAAACGCCTTGACAGTGACTGCGACCATGCAGAAGAAACATGAATGAGGTTGCGTGCCGTGACGTCATAAGCGATTCGCATAATTATTTTGCGGCCTTCTTGGTTCAGGGAGGAAAGGAGCGGAGGGAGCGGGACGGAGGGGGATGGGGAGGAGAGGGAGAGGGGGAGGGGGAGGTGGAGGGGGAAGGGGAGGGGGAGGGGAGGGGAGGGAAGGAGAGGGGAGGGGAGGGGAGTCTTTTCTGCCACAGCAACGCGTGGCCGGGTACAGCTAGTATGAAAATAAATAGTAAATATTCACCGATTTTTACAATTCAAACACCATTTTAATCCTGACATATTTGTCTAACATTGGTGAAAATATAAAAGTTCCAGTCACAATAATGACGTCATGATGACGTCAGTTGCATCAAAATGCATATAGCCGGCCATTCATGCAAGGTTCGGTTGGTATTATTGGCTTTTGGTAAAACGGAAATCCATTTAATAGAACCAGAAGTGAAAATAAATACAGCCTATTAGAGGGATTGTCTGCTCTATAAAAAAAGTGGTGCCTGATATCCGTGAGTAATCGGAACAATAGCCTACACATTTCAACAAAATAGCGCTTCAGCTCACTGAGTTCGTGAATCTGTTGAACTGTCGACTAAGGAGACTCGGATTCCATTCCTCTTAATATTTGGCCGCTAAACGGCCGCCCGCTTAAATCCCGATGATAATAAGAGTTGGAGACTGATGGAAAAGATTGTGCAGGCTACAAGATAAGGATAAGAGACATTGAAGAACTCTGAAAGCGAATTGTTAACGCCTGGGAGGATTTTGATAAGCTGGTTATCGACTTCTCGATGCTTCTGTTGGCTATTAGCGCGACCCTTTTGACGCTTACGTTGAGGCCAAAGGTGTACTCTTTGACCACAAATTGCAGTCTGACATAATTCAGATATAAAAAAAATTGAACTTACATTTATTATTGATAAATGACATCATGAAATATTTGTCCTGGGCATGACGTTAAACTGCATCCATCCTCTGCCACAGGTAACCAACAACGTCCCTGTGCCGGTCCTAAGCCCGGACAAAATGAGGAAGGTTTGCCAGATGGGTGGCGATACGCTGGCAGTGAAAGACCAAGACGATTGTAATCCGCCAAAACCACGACACAAGTGACAGAGCTACCCAGATGCTTCAAGGTGTCATGATGTGAAGCAGACATGCTCAGGTCGGTCAGGACAGACCGATGGAGAGGGTCGGGGGAGAGAGCGTGGGACACAACGGGCATTGACCCACGTTGTCCTTCGTGCTTCTTTTTCACGATTCTCTTCAATCAGACAAGGTTTAGATGCTCCAAGATGTTAATGGTATGGAGCAGACCTGCTGACCCGACCGGTTGAAGCTGGGCAACATGGCACGAGACAGACTCAGACAGAGAGTGGCATCGGACTCCTACGGGCATTGAGCCTAAGGATATTGATGATGATGATGATCATGAAATATTGAAATTTTGGATGATTTTGCGCATTTATTTCTTAAATTTGACTTTTCGTGCAAATGACGTTATTATTACGTCATTATTTGGACTTGAACTTTTATATTTTCACAATTATTAGAGAAATATGTTAGGATAAGAACGGTCTTTGAATTGTGAAAATCGATTAATATTTACTATTTATTTTCATATTTACAAAATGGGTCGCTTTTTTTCCGGACACAGTGTAGTATTGTATACCTTCCGTGACTTACCGACCAAAAGAGACACCCAATCCTCTTTCATGGCTGTCTTCCTCCCGTCATAAAACCCTCACTTGACAAATTAGCCTCTAACCCCCGTTCCCCTAATTTATATGCATCGACCTCTAATGGTCCCCATTCACCCCTTTCGTTCATCTCCCCATTCATCTTTTCTTCCCCCAAGTACGTAAGGCCTGGAGACATGAGAAGGCGTTGGTAATTCGCAAGTTGTCGTGTCAGTTTTCGTGTTTACCCCGAGGGCCGAACACACTAACCATTGAGAACCGATTTAGAAATCACCTCAAACTGCAACCTCATAACATGTTAATGGTAGAGATGGGGTGAGTGTGGTCTAAAGGCTCTCATTATCTCTTTTATTATCTTCATTGTCATGACAGTCATCAACGTTTACGCCATCAAAGTCAGTTCATTTTTTTCTTTAGTGCTGCTTCAGTATCGGGATGCAATAAGCCTATAATGCAATTATGATAATTTACATAGCGCGCCCAGCAGTCATGGCCATCGAGGCTGGGAAATTTCGGTACTATACCATATCATATTAAGTGTCTCGGCCGCTCATTTGTCGATTTGGCCTTCCGATTTTGCTTTTTTGCCATACCCTGTGATCTGCCAAAATCATTTGATATTTTTTATTATCTTCTCAACATTTAATTTTTACGATCTGGTGAATAACTCCCTTAGGGTCCCATAGTAAAGTCTCCATTGCACCATAGGCGCAACCACGTCCTAAAAGTTGGGGGACCAAATGGAAATTCTTAGTAGGCGTAAAATAATAGTGAGCGCGAAACGCGCGAAGCCGAGATTGCCGAAGGCAAGAAGCCCCTAACGATTATATAGGGATACCGTATGGGGAGCGTCGTAAGCTCCCCCATCGGGTGACGGGGTCTGGGAACCCCAGAAACCGACGTAATTTTGAGCATTATTTTGATGCCAAATCGAGTGCATTTTGAATGAGAAACATGTGTAGGCCTACATTTCCATCTCCTGACAGTGTAGACCATAGGTGAAGACTTGATGCTGGCTTTGGGGACGGACGAACAAACGAAAGAGGATCGACGAGGCGCGAGGCGTCTATAGCAGGGGGAGTTTGGGGAGGGGAAGTGCCCCATCCCAATCTCCAATTTTTTTGAATTTCCACTCTGCAATGGTATAGCATTTAAGGCTGTCATTTTTACGAAATTGCTCGTCATTTCAGTGTTTCCACAGACAGCCAAAACCGAAAACAATTAAATTTAATCGATTAGGCCTAATCGAAGTTAGTCCTAAGTGTTGGAGATTATCAACTATTAATCTTTCTTCAAACATTAATTAACCCTACTAATAAATTTATAGGCGTGGACGTTAGGCTACTGGTCAACTTAGGCTAGAAAGCAAGATCAGTCCACTATGGCTAGAGCCGCTAGAAAGTGTCCTATGCAGTCACGCATAGGCCTAACTAAATCGAAGTCGGGGTCTAATAGCCGCTGGGCACATGGGCCTCCGTATAATAATCTGAACAGCATCTGTCTTCCTCAAAGTGTTTCAGCTTCTTCGACAGGGCGCTGATTAAAGTCATCACTTCAACCGACGTCCACAGATATCAATTTTTGTAGTGCCTTATAAATTTGTGGTCTATCACCAGCCACTAGATGGCGTGTGAGACGCTTTCATGCGGCATCCGGTTACCTAATCAATTACATACTGGACGACAGACTCCAACAAGTTCACAATCGTTGACCCCGTACAATTGGCTGTCGATAGGAAGGCAAATCGCATCTGATGAGATAATAATACTATGGAACATAGTTTTTTGTCCAAATCGATTTTAATGACTTGTTTATGGATCGTCACTATTATACTGAGGCACTAATTTTCAGAGGCGCTTCCGTCATAAGTCATAACACGTCTTGCCACTTTTTATAGGCCAGCACAGCATGGAAAGCACTTATATGATGCCATAGGGTAGGGTGGGGCAGAACGCCCCTTTAACGTTATTATCTGTTTTCTACACTTTAGGCACTGTCTACATCGATAAGTTTCTTGTCAATAGTTCATTTTCTTCCCAACAAAAGCTTCTAAACTCTAAACAATTATTGTGTTGTTGTGTCATCATGCAAGCTGCATCACAATGATAATCTGATTCAACAACACCAACAGCAATTATTTAAAAAGATGTATTTTATAGTTCAATCACCGATCAGTAGTCTACAGTAGATGTCACCCCAAACCCACGAAGCTTTTGGATACACTTTTGTCCTTTTGAATGTCATCATTCTATCTTCATTCTTCAAACATTGTACGTCAGTTACTCGCAATAAATTGTGCCATTTTGTAATCTCTTTACCCCATAATAATAATTATATTATGTTGGTAGTCCTACAGATGAATCAACTAAAAAATAAAGATTCTGACAATGCAGAGCCTTAAACCCACACCCTATTCGCTGACAGCCCAGTAGGCCTATACTAACGTTTAACTTGGAGACTATTGTGCACAATGTCTTCCTATTTCCATTAGACCAGGGGTTCTCAAACTGTGGTACGCGTACCCCAAGGGGTACGCCAGGCGCCGGTAAGGGGTACGCGAAAAATTCCAGAAATATAAATTTTCTTTGAATTTATGGACTTTGTTTCCATCTTTCTTTGATTAGCAATGATTATTAACGTTGCAACATGTAACACTGTAACAGCATCGTCATTTATTTTTTCACAACATATAATTGTGTCATTTTCTGCTATTAGATTAATTTGACTTTTGGAGTTGGATGAAATTATTTTCTTTCAAACCGATAATTTCTTTATCTTATTTTAATCATCAATGTATGTCTTTAAGAAATATGGGTGGCGTTGCGCACTAATATTCTAGTTTAAAAAAATTTTCGCAAAATATTTGACAGCACCAAAGCAGCAATGTCCACTCCGTTACCCAACTTTCTTATCCACAAATTTTACTGAAAAACCAAAGCAACATCAAATAACTGCATGTTAATCTTAACTCCATTGTATCACGTGTCTAGAATTTCAGTAAACTTGTATTATCAACTCAGTAACACGCTCTGCGGAATTTTTTTAAGCCCCAAAAAATTTCCACTCCGTTACGGTCAATTTTACTCAACAATACAAGTTCACAAAACTTAGTGGAAATGTTTCAAACACGTATAGTTTTGAATATACATGAATGAAAATGTATTTCTATCACAATACAAAACAGAGTAGGAAAATATCTGTTAAGATAATTGTAAAACATTCTATAATTTCAAGACACCCAAGAAATGTCCACTCCGTTACCAAACTTGCTTCTCCAAATTTTTTATCGAAAACCCAAGTCATTATCAAATAACTGCATGTTAATCTGATCTTCAATGTACCACTTAGCTAATATTGTTTTAGTAAACTACTCAGTAACATGCAATACGGCATTATTTTATGCCAAGAGAAATGTCCACTCCGTTACTGCCAATTTTGCTCAACAATATATGTTCATAAAACTCAATGGTCATGTTTTAGGCATGTATAGTTTTGAAAATTCATGAAGGAAAGTATTTCCATCTTAACAAACAAAAGAGTAAGCACATACATATGGAATATATTTCTATTATCTACTGTAATTCGAATAAATGTCCACTCCGTTACTTCTAAAAGTCCACTCCGTTACCCTTTCCAAACGTATAAATAGGCACTAAATGTAACGGAGTGGAAGGTAACGGAGTGGACAATTTAAAAATAATATAACACCCATTTTGTAATTGCCCACGTTTAGGACAAAATTTTTCTACATATCAATTTTGTTCACTATATATGGAGATGAAGACTGGTAAATGATGCATACCTGAGCATCTTTAATCTATACTAATTCTTGGTAACGGAGTAGACACCTATTAAACGTATCATTCGCAGGTGACACCTTTTGAAACATATTATTGCGATTTAGCTTCGAAAAGTCATTATGTAAAGACTAGTATACTTAAACAGAGACATGACTAAATGGTTTGACTGATCTGCAGCGTGCCTAATTGCTGATAATTATGTAGTAGCACACGGATTTATGTGCGGTAACGGAGTGGACAATATTTCATGTGACAGCTAAAAATATTTTTTTCACCTGTAATAAGTATTGTTTCATTGAATGACAAACTTATTAAATGAAAGGCCTTTCAATTTTGTATATGAGGAACATTAAGTTTTGGGAAAACTATCATTTGTGGTCACAATTTTTAAATGATATTGTGTCGAAAGTGTCAAAAGGACAGTAACGGAGTGGACATTTTGGACAATAAAATGCAACAGATAAAATAAAAGCTGAGGCATATTTCACAAATAGCCGTGAAAACAATAATCTTTTCAATATTAAATTCATAGAAACATCTACATTTAAAGTAAATTTTCGCGATTTTGATTTTTAAAATCGTTGGGACAATAAAAATGTCAAATTAATCTAATAGCAGAAAATGACACATAATTAGACTCACATAGGCCTACTATACAGTGCATGCAGCATATTTATGTTTAGGCCAATTAGCCTACTATTATTTTGAAGCAGATAATGTATAAATGATTGAAAGTACCAAAGCCAGAAATTCTCAGCTTATTGTAGCCTATATCGAGTTCAAAATAGCAGGGAGCTGAATTGGCCTAAAGATTAGTTTTTCATCGAGTTTTAAATATTGTGATTCCTTTCAGGACCTCATATCAAGGTGAAGCTGGTTTGTAGACTGTTCTTAGTATCAAAATAAACATGGGGTTAATTTGCGTGTGAAATTGACAAAATCTTTATTAAACCAGAGATTTTAAATCTGTTCTAGTCTAAACAAGCCCACATCAATAATAGGTTGGCTCTTTCTTACAAGGGGTTATAGACCAATTTTCCCTTTCAAATTTGTTGATAAGATTATATGATTCAAAATGAATTTTGCTCCCTATAATATAATATGACACTAATAAACGATATCACCAATGATTAAATGGAGGTTCCCTTGCAGTTGTCACTGCAAGGGAACCTCTCAACGACATTTTTTCTGATATGAGTTTGCTGGGGGTACGCGACCGTTCGATTTTTTTACTTGGGGGTACAATAAAAATAAAGTTTGAGAACCCCTGCATTAGACTGCTGCCTAGTCTTTGTCTTTTTAAGTTACGTTTACGTTCCCTGATACTCGACATTAACTGTTGAATTATCCCGGCACGTTGTGACTAATTTATCCTATCTCCCGCATTAAGTAAATTTGGTGGCGACCTAAATTAGAATATAAATCCCTATTACATGTACATGTACTTGTGTATTTCTCGACCATCCAATGACCTCCGTGCCTATACCTCATACAACATGTTCTTTGATCATCGATTGTGTGTGTAACTGTGCTGCTTTAGTTAAGGTGTTTGCTGTTTTTTTCCATAGTTATTTTGTTTCATAATCTATGTCAGAACCACTCTATGGCAACTCAATGGCCATCATCATCTTTATGCTACCGCCCAGGGGACTCGCCTAGCGGGGTTGCAAGACCCTTTTGGGTCCCCTGTGCAATCAAAATCTAACTTTTGGCATCATTAGTTAAGTATTGCTTTTTATATTTGTTAACTCTGTTCTCTTTGATGCTTGATTCGATTTGTTCTTGTTTTCTTGATTATTTGGTTGCCAAATAAAATGATTTGATTTGATTTGAATGTGCAGTCTAGCGATGTATCTATGCTATAAAACGCAAACACTAAGTCTTGTCCTATCTATGCTGCAATCACACGATGTGCGGTAATCCTTGTCTCACAAATTCCGTCTGATGGTCGGAATAGGTTGTTCATTTTTAACCCGAGCGATGGCAAATGACCGGCCGGGGTCAGCTGCCCTACCCCTGAAGGGCAGTTGTACGATCGATGTCGAAGGCAGGAAGGGATGAGGGGAGGAGAGGGTGAAGGGACCGTCCAGAACGCCCCTCTGGTTGGACGCAGAAGCGACATCTGGTGTCCAGTCTTTGATCAGATATATGGCACGTGCGCCACCTAGCGCCTGGTCATCAAACCAATAGCACGGTGTGTGTTTGTGTGTGCTTGCGTACGTGTTTGCTTGTGTTTGCGTGTTTGTGTGTGTGTGCTTGCGTACGTGTGCATCTATTCTTGTATTTCTGTGTCTGCCTGCTTGTAAATGTCCGACTATCTGACTATCCGTCTGTCTGTCTGTCTGTCTACATGCAATTTAAATTAGCTCTAACTGCATGTATGCATGTATGTAGGCCTATGCATGCATGCCTATGTGTGCATGCATGTGTATTTAAACCATGCAATGTATTTGCTTATGTCAATCAGTGTCCATCTGTATGCACATGTCTGCATGCCTGCCTGCCTGTCTGCCTGTCTGTGTGTCTGCCTGCCTGCCTGCCTTATAAACAAAAGAAGCGTTTATTGTGCACTAATTTTCAAGAATAATCAGCAACACGTATGTATATATAAAGTTTCACAGAACTAACAGAGACTGTTGTGGAATCGAACCAGAGCGCAAGAAATGCCGCAGTCTCTATCACTATGCCTATATTATTTCGCTTGGGTTAAAACTCGTCCACCGAACTGCATCTTTCTCTGCTGCAGCAGCTGACGATGATGATGACGATGATGTGCTAAAGTATAATGTGACGATGATAAGGTTCTACGGGTATGCGTGCATGGCCGTCATCTGATGCCGAGTGCGTGTCGACCGGCAAGCAGAGGCAATCCGTGTCGAAGGGCGATTTGGCGAGCAGCCTCTTCGTGTCTCTGGAGCGAAGATAACTCCAACAGGGAACCACCTCCTACGTCACATACAAATGGATTGTCTTTTATATTGAAGGAATCAACGAATGAATGAATGGATGATTAAGTAAATGAATGAATGGATGATTAAGTAAATGAATGAATTGATGGATGAATGAATGAATGAATGGATTAATAGGGATGGATGAATAGATGAATGGTTGAATGAATGAAAGCACGGTTGAATGAATGAATGAATGAACGAATGGATGAATGAATGAATTTGAGGAATTGATGAAAGGATGAATGAATGAATGCACGAACGAAATAATGAACAACGAACGAAAAACTAACGAAATTGATGAAAGAACTAATTTAACTAATTAACTAATGAAGCACTGAATGAAAAAATGAATGAATGAAAAAGCTTAGATAAACAAATGAGTGAATAACTGAATAAATAAATAGATAAATGAATGAATGAATAAACAATGAATTAATTAATTAGCCTAATGAGGAGAGGAATAAATTATCAAACAAAAGAACAAACGAATGAAAGAACAAATGAATGAACTAAAAAACGGTTGAACGAACAAACGTTGAACGAATCACTGAACAAAGAAACAAGCAAAGCAAAAGAATCAATGAACGAACGAACGAACGAACGAACGAACGAACGAACGAACGAATGAGTCAATAAAGGAACTCAGAAATAAATGAACGAAACAACAATTGATGAGTGAACCAATGAACAATAATGCCACTGCCTGAATAAATGAACGACTTATTACGAACCAGTGAACGACTTATCACGAAAAAATGAACAACTTAACAAACGAAAAAACCATTTACGAACGAATTGTATATATATAGGGGAGAGTTGCTATGAATGGACCACCTAAGGCAAACTTAGGTGTGCTGCATAAATGCTACTGAATTGAAAGTGTGCCATATGCTTGGTTGATTATTCATCTATGTTTTTAATAAGCAAAGGACTGAAAATATTTGTGGATTTGTGAGAAATAACTAAACAAAGCAACAGCTGTAAAAAGTCCAATCAAGGCAACCTGTTTCCTTGAATGGACCGCATGGTATCCTTGATTGGACCAGTTGCCCTGAATGGAACACATTAATTTAAAGTCGTTTTTAAAAGGTAATTTTTACCCCAAAAGCAAGGGAATAGCTTTAAAACACTTAGTGTCTAGCCATACAGTTAAAAGTATCATACACAATTGGAGTAGGCCTAGCTGAAATCAATTAAATATATGAGTGGCATAACCTCTGCCTGCAGACTAATTAGGAGTAGTCTACTTTGTCGCAATAACCAGTGCAGGTCTAAATATAGACTATAGACCTCTATATAGTGAAATAAATGACTGTGAAGTCTTACATTAGTACTCAGTTAAATCTATTTGAGATGAATTGCGCGCAGTTCGCACAGAGAAACACACCTCATCTTGCAGTGTACTGTACCACACTCAATAACATTGCAAGTACTGGTGTTATTAAATGGACCACACCCACATAATCGGTCCAATTAGGCCTAAGGAGACTTTATGTGGTCCATTTCAGGCAACACAGACTACTTCTACTCACACTGTGATAGTTTAACAGGTCTTAGCGCAAAATCGAGTATTGTTGCTTAAACATGAAACATAGCTATGATTAAAACAAACGTGACTGCAATTTTTAAACCTTCCCTAAATTGCGTACACTCATTGTCAGGTTGGGCAAAAATTAGATCAAAACTACGTGAAATAGAGTTTTTACCGCAACTACATGTAAATAGATGTGTAGAATTCCGTGAAACTGAATGCACCGATACGATCAATATTCAATCGCGCAAGAATACAACATTTGAAAACGAGGCAAAATATGCATCTAGGGTGTTAAATGGCTGCGGTCCAATTAAGGCAACGGTCCATTCTAGGCAACTCTCCCCTACATGTATATAATATATTAATGAACAAACGAACAAAATGTTCACGAACGAAAGAACGAATGAACAGTTAGTTACGAAGGAAGATCTTGAAGATTTCCAGGCGTCAGCTATTATTATAAGCTAACGCCTGGAAATCTTCAAATCTTCCTTCCTAACTAACTGTTCATTCGTTCTTTCGTTCGTGAACATTTTGTTCATTTGTTCATTAATTCAATCGGAAATTCGCTCGTAAATTTTTCCCCAATACACAATATTATATGTAATGGGAGATGCGGTGGTTCCTACCTGGATGGTTTCTCATCGACGGATGCGGTGGATAATGATGGACTGGATGCGGAAGACGATTGTGGAATGGAGAGAGGGCGGCGATGGCTGCTGCTGCTGCTGCAGCTGACGGAAGATGATGGAGAGGAACGACGGATGCGGAGATGGATGGAGAGCAACCGACGACTGATGATGATACCCATCCCATCGGATGATGAGGAGGAGGAGGAAGATGGGGAAGATGATGAGGATGAGAATGATGCAGAGACGGAAGCAGAGGATAACCACCAGGATACTACATGTATAAACATATATACACTGTATGTATATATTTATATATTTGTATATACATTTATTTATATAATTTTATATATATTTATATATATATATATCTATAGGCATTATTAAGGAAATGTCGATATACATTCTAGGCATATTTATATTATATAATAATGTATGTATGAACGTATGCATGCGTGTATGTATGTATGCATGCATGTACAGTATGTATGTATGCATGTATGTATGTATGAATGTATGTATGCATGTATGTAGGCTACATGTATGTGTGCATGTAGATGATAGATGCCTGATGTTATAAGATAGATATGTATGTATACGTATACGTATGTGCACTTGTTATAGCGCCCCTTCAAGCTCTCCCTACTCAGAGGCGCTCCCGATGCAGAGCGGACACTGCATCGGAGTTTCACGCCGAAGCGCTGAGCAATTGTAAGTGAAGGACTTGCCCAAGGTCCTTACGCGGCTTGAGGGTGGATTCGAACCTCGGACCTTCCGGCTCCAAGGCAACGACGCCACCCCTAGACCACCGCGCCCCAGATAGACAGACAGACAGACAGCCAGACAGACAGACAGACAGACAGAAAGAAAGAAAGAAGAAAGACAGGCAGATAGTCAGATAGATAGACAGACAGACAGACACAAAGACAAAAACAGGCAGACAGGTAGACAGACAGACAGACAGGCAGACAGGCAGAACGAAAGAAAAAAAAAGACAGACAGGCAGACAAACAGGCAGGCAGACCATCGATCAATCGATTGATATTATGCACTTAATAACCTTATGAAAAACGAATGTAAACAAATATACTGAATAGGCCTACTGCTATTGAGTATTGTATGTTAACGAGTCTTTCCGAACCTGTGAATACTGTCGGTAGCTATCGAGAAGATTTGGAAATAGCGAATCTCGTTTGAACACTGAAATACTATCGAGCGATGTAGGACTGCTGACAGGCACTAAAGCAACCAATAAAATCAATTGATTAGCCTAATCAATATATCAATGAATCAATCAATCAATCAATCAACCAATCAATTAATCAATGTATCAATCAATCAATCTATCAATCAATGTATCAATGAATGAATGAAGCAATCAATCTATCAAAAACAAACAAGTCTGCAGTGGCGGCGCCAGCTATTAGGCTATATACAGGCCTACAATTTCAGGAGGACGCGTCAAGGTCATGGAAGTTATTCAGCAGGTATCGGTATACGCACATTACGCAGACAGACCAAAACAATTATTGTTTACTATCCATTCATTTTGTTTTCTGTTATTGTTCTCGAAGATCAAACGATTCTCACCGTAAGAATTTGGAAACGGGAGTGGAGGACAGGAAGAAGACGACGTTCGTCCGTAGATGTCGCTATAATCGGTCACCTGACCGCTGGAGATCTGCTTCCGCCAGCGAGCACGTCTGTTGCTGAACCAGACCTATATAATATTATGCGAATTGTTAGAACAGAAATTCCATTATTAACTGAAGGTTACCTACATAATAAATTCGCAGCATCTCAGTGTTCTTATGAATTTATTTGGTAACATATTTTTGTTTCTGCTTACTTATTTAAGTATTTGAACCGCCGCTCCTGACTTTTTAATTATTTCAAATCTCTATGCGTCTGTGACCTTTCGTTGACATAATTTTATACGTGCGGGAAATTATGGTGGAAGTAATAATTATTTTAATTTATTTGTATTAAAACATGGTTTGAATGAGAATCGATATGACTGTCTTTAACTGGGTGGAATACAGTTGCAGTGCATTGTACGTACCGTTTAGACATGTTACAAGTTCGTAGTAATTGAGTAATCCTTATGACGCTATAGAGATTTTGACGTGATTATGTTTTTTGCATAGCCTTACTAGATAAGTATTTTCAACGATCTGTAGGTTCTTATAACAGTCACGTGGTCAATGCATTTATGAATTTATCTTCTATCTTCCTCCGTTCTACTGACTTAGGAGTATAATTCCTGACACGTATATAAGCGTAGACTAAGACTACACTGTCGCAAACAATAGTCTATGTGGTAGAATCTCAAATGTCCTTACCTGAATTCTGGCTTCGGTGAAACCGGTTTTGCGAGCTAGTTCCTCGCGGGTATAGATGTCCGGGTAGTGTGTGCGTTCAAATGCTTTTTCGAGATGATCAAGTTGGTCAACGGTGAATGTGGTCCGGTTGCGTCGCTGCTTCCGGCTCAGCCTCAGGGACGGTTCTTCTGACGCCTCGGCCCCAACGCTGATGTCGTCGTCGTCAAGCGAAAGCAGATCGACTGTTGAAAAATAGATTTCATAGTATAGAATATAGATTTAGGTTTTGGAGCATTTATTTAGCCATGTATACAGTGTAAAACTTTACTTGAGGCGAAATCTTGAGAAGTGTTCGGGTATTATTACAGAAATTATGAATTAATCTTATTAGACACTAAGTTTTTATATTTATTTGTTAGGTTAAATGCATCATTTCAAAAAAATTAATCGATATTCTTTACACAGGAACATCGTCATTGACTACATGTAGCCTATGCAAAGCCTGATTATCTAGAAAAAGGTGAAGAATCGGCCAATGCATTTGAAGAAGATTCATAGTGGAAGGAAATAGATGCAGCTGTTTTGGCAAACAACAGTCATGTTTAAAAAGGCATCGGAAAAGATTCGAAACAGCAGAAAGCCATAATTATGCAACTGCGATCGAAAATGCTGTACGTTGATTTTGAACTGCAATATAAGAATTCATTGTTGTCAGCCAAAAGTCCAATCTTGTCTTGAACCCATAATTAGGTAAGACATTTAAGCAACATGATGTACTACATGTCACAAATTATTTAAATGGCGTAATAATTTGGCTGAACATTGAAAAATGCATACAGAAGAGAAACCATTCGAGTGTGAATTATGTCACAAGACATTTGTTCAATATTATTGTAGCGGACCAGGGGTTGGGCGAAAACACCAGGAGCCGAGTACCAACCCCAGTCGTCAAGGTACCCTCAGTCAGTCCGCGCAGTACGGCCTTGGCTGTAGACCAAGGACTAGCCGGCTAGGCTTAAACACGTTTATTGAAGAAACCACGATGATCATGTAGAGTTCACAGCACAAGTAATTTATTGCGTCACAATCGCTATAGCACTTCGAGAACGAACTGTTTGTGTCAATTTCTACAACGCTGGAATCAGAGTTCGTGCGCCGATGCAACAGTTTATGTAGCGCCAGAGTTCGTGCGTCGATGCAGCAGTTTATGTAGCGCCAGAGTTCGTGCGTCGTTGCGGCAGTTTATGTAGCGCCAGAGTGAATGCGAAGCGTTCAGGAGTCGATTCGGCGTCGTCGAGCACAGCAGGCAATAGAGCCTGCGTGAATGGTCGGAGCAGATTCGCGGTGGTCAGGATTCGAACCGGCGTCGTCAGGTTCCAGTGACTTCTGTAGCGCCAGTACAACGGACTCAGTAGCAAGTGAGTTTCGTCGTCGGAAGTGATCCCAGCAGGCAAGTCGGAGCAGATCCGCGGTGGTCAGGATTCGAACCGGCGTCGTCAAGCAGGACGGACCGTCGTCTCTGCCTCTGCAGCACCCGGAGTAGAACCGTCGTCGTAGCAGCTTCGTCCGTCAGCTAGGTTGCGGTAGTCGGAAACCGCAACCCCAGTCACGTGGAGGAGCACCTGAAGAGGCCGATGTTCAAGCTCAAGGCTGGTATTCAGGATTTTACCTCTCTCCACAACAGTATCACTCAACAAGCGTTTTACCGCTCATCAAGCCAGATCATCAGCCAGCTACTACGCGTTTTACCGCGTTCTTCACCAGGCCATTCGTCTGCTTCGAAGCACGGCAGAACCTCTCTTATATAGGCTCAAGGCTAGGCCAAGCGATGCATGCTAGCCAGTAGGTGGGCGTATGCTGAGCGCACAATGGAAAATTCCACACATGCACGTATGCTGAGCTAGCAGACAGACAGACAGAGACAAGCGGACGGACAGGCAAACAAGCAGCGACACAGCAGCAGCAGCGCAGCAGCAGCAAGCGAGCAAGCAAGCAAGCACACCATAGCAATATTTCAACACCCCTCCCTCACGAAAAATCCGAGGCCCCCTCGGAGCAACACTGGGGAAGAGGAGAGCAATGCCATTAATAAACGATATATGAAATGCTTAAACTTGGCAAACGAAACAAATAAAAACGTACATTTACGTAGCGCATTTTGATGTACTTAGCGCCACGTAAACAAATAATACCCGTCAACGGTGAATTATGAATTAACAGACAGATGTCGTCCCATAAGATAGACAACAGAACGGCACCGGACGATACGGATATCATATAATGACAACAATTTCAATATGTACAAAATGAGCCTACATCTAACATCTTGAGATAAAAGGCAGCGTAACAGAAAAATACCGTATTGCTCTCACAAATCCTGACAATCAGGTCCCAGATCCACCTGAACAATTAAGTCAGACAGTATTATCGTTTGGTCAATAAAAGTCGCTGGCTAATCGAAGTAAAAAGTAAACACCACAACGTTTACAATAATTTCAGTCACAATAATAAATCAGACAAGCGACATAAACTCAGGCTGCGTGATCAAAATAGAACAGAAAATACCTTACTGGTTCCACAAATCCGGACAATTAAGTCCTGGATTAACGAGTAAATTGTGCCACATAGTGGTCCACAATCCACAATAATTCTTTTTTCTCTTCGGGTACGAAGTGCAAGTCGTGCACAACCCCCGTTCTCTTTTTGTTCGTTTTGGGTGCGATGTGCCGTTTGCGCACAACCCCCTTCGTCTTTTTTTGTTTGTTTTGGGTGCGATGTGCCGTTTGCGCACAACCCCCTTTTTTCTTCTTTTTTTCTGTTTCGGGTACGAAATGCGAGGTGCGCATAACCCCCTTCTTTTTTTTCTTTTTTTTTTTTTTTAGCAGCGATGTCCATGATTGCGAGAAGTTATGCAAAACAATCAGTCAAAAATAAAAATGATAGCCAGGCACGGCTGAAAATAATAAAGAAAAACAGAGGCCAGGCACGGCTTGTAGTAATAAAAATAACTAACTGTTATAAGCATAAGCATACGGTGCTCGACACAATAAAATGTACGAGACACATAAGAATTCTCCAATGCACAAAATCAACGTACGAAATTAATATACAATCTTAAACCTTCAATTTGCACAGAGCCACCTACGAGAGACTGTCCTCTAAACACATTAATCGTGCTCTGGCACCAATATCAAAAACGATGAAAATGTGAATTTAGCGTGACCTATTTACTGATCTATCAAAGCGAAGCCTGCATGCAAATAATCGTACGATTAATCAAATGATTTACACTAAGCATTAGGTCTATAACAGTCCATCTAGGGACAAACAAAATGCTTCGTTGCACAATAAAAGCGCCTCTCTCCACAATAGAAGCGTTCATAAAAATGGTGCATTCCACAATAAAAGCGTTTTCTTTACACAATAAAAATAACGGTGCACTCCACAATAAAAGCGCTTCCTTTCCATAATAACGGTGCACTCCACAATAAAAGCGCTTTCTTTACACAATAAAAATAATGCTTCCTTCTACGAAGGCACGGAATGTCCGCAGCGACCGAGGTCGCTGTCATCGTGCACTAAGAAAAACGCTTCTATCAGAACGATTCATTCAGAATTCCTGCATTTGCGTCCGTAGAAAGCGCGCGGAACATGTAAACGAAGAGGAACGTGCGCGCACACAGATAGGCATCTGCGCCGACGTAGACCAGTGCGCCGTCGAGGACATGTGCGCCGACGAAGAAGAAGCGAGCGCCAACGAGACAGACTCGTGCGCCGACGTGGAATCTTGCGCGCACCCCTGCGCGCAGACGTAGACTAGGGGCGCCGACGAAGATGCGCGCGCAGAACCTGCGCGCCGAAGAGGATTCTTGAGCGCCGACGAGACAGACCCGTGCGCCGATATAGAACCCTGCGCCGTCGAGGAAGCTTGAGCGCCAACGAGACAAACTCGTGCGCCACCGCTGCCTCGCCTCCTACTGGAACCGGACAGGACGGCGAACGGCACGGCGAGGTCGACTGGTACATGTCGCCGCTCCGTCAGGGTCTCCGTCGTGCAAATATCTTCCTGTCGCTTCGGTTTCAGGCGTTCTTTCTTTACGCGGTGCAGGATTCCTGGTCCTCGTCCGATCAACAGCGCTGGCGAAGCAACTGTCGATAGCTTCGGCGTGCTGACTTTCCGAAGATGCTTCCGTGGTAGGCATTTCTTTCCAACGGTGACGTGGCCGACGGCTTGAAGAAGCTGTGGCACCGTTCGCTGCTTCAACGGGTGGTCCGTTGGTCATCCCTGTTGCCGTTTCACTCCATTGTCCTTTCATCCGCCCGTAGCAGTGGCGGAGCTTGTCGACTTGAGACACGAAGGGCTTGGCCTTCGGCGACCTCTCAAACCTTTCTAACAGATCAGCTACATAAGACAGATGAACGAGTCTCTCCCGAATCAGTCTATTAGAATTTGATCGAAATCCTCCGGGGTCAAAGGTCACAAGTCCACAGTTCAATAACCAAACGCAGATAGCGAAACCGATACTGTCGACATGAACAAGACTCATCGTTCCCTGGAGACATCCACAATACGATTCAATCGTGCTAAGACACACTGCGCAAAAGAGGACCCACAGACAGGCAACAATTCCGGAAAAAGGATTGGAATCCTTCCGTGCCTGAATCAACAACTTGCGGTAACCAGAACAAAAGCGAGAGGACCATCTTCTCTTCTCGGCGAGCAACACATTAGCAGAACAGTCAGTAACAGCAGGTTCCACAACACCAGTCGCCAACATTTGGTCCAGTTGCACATCAATAGCGGCCTGAGACGGAAGCGGTTGTCTACGCAAAAGTTGTCTCACCGAACGAGAGTCTCCAGTATCAATCCCGTGCTGGGAAATCATGGTCCTCCCCAAGTCAGGTTCAGTCGTCGAGAAAATGCTTTCATCCTCGACCAATAACTCCGTCAGTCGTTCCTTCACATCGGCCGGGACATCCTCCGAAATTTCGTCCATTAACTTTCCGACCAAAGAGTTGTCGTCAGCAGTACCCGTCTGTGTCTCATTCTCGTCGCTTACTTTGACCTTCACGGAGTCTAAGTCGCCCAACATTCGATCAGCTGCCAACAGGGCGGGTTGTTCATTCATATTCACCACACGAATACAAGCATTATCAGCATCATCACTCAACACAACTCTGGCTACATGCAATCCAGGCTGGATCTCTTTAGACTCAGTCATCCAGGCTTGTGCGGAGGTCGTCAAATCACGATACTGAGTCTTACACGGTATATCACATTGAGAACGAGGAAGAACAGTTGTCTCATCGGCAACCATAACCCTGCGACACCAAAGCGAGCCATTGCCCTTAACCAAAGGAATGCGGCGCCGACCAATAAACAGTGCACCCTGTCCAAAACCCAAGCGACAACGATGCTGCCTCAACCAATCCATGCCAAGCATTGGTTCACCAATTTGATCAGAGACAAGAAAACTAGTGTCGATAGAAAACCCTCTAGAAATCTTAATCGGAACATCAAGCTGACCCAAGACTCTAATCTGCGTTCCATTAGCTGCCAAAAGGATGCGCGTGCTAGGCTGGAGCGTCAAACCATCAACATCAGCAGAGGGAACTAGGCTTACCTCCGACCCAGTGTCCACTAGGCAAGTTCTTTGTTGTCCGTTGATCGTTCCACGGATGTAGATCGCGTTGTTTGTCACACCCGATGCTCGGTCTCTCGTTGTATGGTTCGTGACTGTTGTTCCATTCTGTCCCGACGTCGGTGGGTCCGAGGTGCGTGCATCGTCACGGCGGTTGGAGAACTGCTGACGCTGGCGACAACGGCGAGCCACGTGGCCCACCTGTCCACAGTTGAAGCAGGTTATCCCGCGTCCGGGACCACCTGAAGCGTTTCCTCGAGGCGGAGACGGAGGAGTAGGAACGGTAGATGGAACCGTCCGTGGAGCAGTCGGTTCGGAGCCGAAACTCGTCCGATGCGAGCTTCGGAGTTCGTCCAGCTGTCGGCAGATCCTCCCTTCCATGTCCTGCTGCCACTTACGTTGCGAGGCGAAGAAGCTGTCCAGTTGAGACTGGAGCTGTCCACCGCCGTCGACTTCTTGAGACCCTCGCACTCGGTTGGCAGGTCTCCGACGATCTTCCATGTCCGACGTCTGTTGATACGCGGACAGGCGTAGAGCTGTTCGATACGCCTCGTCGATGGTCTTCGGTTCGCGTTCTCTCACCTTGAGAGACAACTCCCGGTCGCGGATCGCTTCAAGGAAGGCATCCTTCGCGAGAATTTCCGTCGTTTCGTTGGACGGAACCGGGTAGGCAAGAACGACGAGTCTCCGGATGTCGTGCAGCAAGTCGCCGAGAGTTTCGTCCGTCCTCTGCCGGCGGTAGTAGAGCTGCGCTCGGAAGGTCTCAGCTTGACCCTCCGACCCGTAGCGTTGGCGTAGTCTGACGACGAGCTGTTCGTACGTGACTTCGGTGCTGGCTCCAAAATCCCACAGCAGCTGCGTTGCCGCCTTTTCCAAGGAACATCGGAGGAAGTCGACTTTATCGGCTGCAGTCCATCGGTTGTGTCTTGCGCAGACGTCGAATTGTGCCAGGAATGACTCGAGGGATCCCGTTCCGTCGAATTTTCCGGGCTTCATAGGACTCTTCTTTTCACCGACCATGCGACCGACGTTCTCCAAGGCTTTTGATTCCAGTCTGCTCGCGTCCCTTTCCGAAATCAGCACGGTTTTTCGGTCCTTCTTCGGCGCGTCGTCGAAGTCAATTTTCTCGAGGAATCGGCTGGACTCGACCTCGTAGTCGACCAAGAGGTCCCTTCCTCGTCCGACGGCGGGTGTAGAAGTCGTTGAAAAGCCAGCGGCGTTTCCGTCCATGTCTCCGATCAGAGGACTCCACATTGTCGCCGTCTGTCGATATTTTCACCAGTTCGTAGAAGTGCAGCGAATCACTTCCGCGGAATCAGCTTGAAGCGGTGCAGAGTTTTTCCAGTCACCCCACTTCTGGTACCAGTTTGTAGCGGACCAGGGGTTGGGCGAAAACACCAGGAGCCGAGTACCAACCCCAGTCGTCAAGGTACCCTCAGTCAGTCCGCGCAGTACGGCCTTGGCTGTAGACCAAGGACTAGCCGGCTAGGCTTAAACACGTTTATTGAAGAAACCACGATGATCATGTAGAGTTCACAGCACAAGTAATTTATTGCGTCACAATCGCTATAGCACTTCGAGAACGAACTGTTTGTGTCAATTTCTACAACGCTGGAATCAGAGTTCGTGCGCCGATGCAACAGTTTATGTAGCGCCAGAGTTCGTGCGTCGATGCAGCAGTTTATGTAGCGCCAGAGTTCGTGCGTCGTTGCGGCAGTTTATGTAGCGCCAGAGTGAATGCGAAGCGTTCAGGAGTCGATTCGGCGTCGTCGAGCACAGCAGGCAATAGAGCCTGCGTGAATGGTCGGAGCAGATTCGCGGTGGTCAGGATTCGAACCGGCGTCGTCAGGTTCCAGTGACTTCTGTAGCGCCAGTACAACGGACTCAGTAGCAAGTGAGTTTCGTCGTCGGAAGTGATCCCAGCAGGCAAGTCGGAGCAGATCCGCGGTGGTCAGGATTCGAACCGGCGTCGTCAAGCAGGACGGACCGTCGTCTCTGCCTCTGCAGCACCCGGAGTAGAACCGTCGTCGTAGCAGCTTCGTCCGTCAGCTAGGTTGCGGTAGTCGGAAACCGCAACCCCAGTCACGTGGAGGAGCACCTGAAGAGGCCGATGTTCAAGCTCAAGGCTGGTATTCAGGATTTTACCTCTCTCCACAACAGTATCACTCAACAAGCGTTTTACCGCTCATCAAGCCAGATCATCAGCCAGCTACTACGCGTTTTACCGCGTTCTTCACCAGGCCATTCGTCTGCTTCGAAGCACGGCAGAACCTCTCTTATATAGGCTCAAGGCTAGGCCAAGCGATGCATGCTAGCCAGTAGGTGGGCGTATGCTGAGCGCACAATGGAAAATTCCACACATGCACGTATGCTGAGCTAGCAGACAGACAGACAGAGACAAGCGGACGGACAGGCAAACAAGCAGCGACACAGCAGCAGCAGCGCAGCAGCAGCAAGCGAGCAAGCAAGCAAGCACACCATAGCAATATTTCAACATTATTACCTGAGAAGACATTTTAGAACACATTCAGGAGAGACATACCAATGTCTACTGTGCAATAAAGCTTTTTCTGAAAGTCGTTGTCTGAAACGCCACATGGTTACCCATGCTGGCAAAAAGCCACTTCAATGTGAATTTTGTGATAAATCTTTTGCACGTAAATATTGTTTGACTATCCACATGAGACTGCACACTGGAGAGAAGCCATACAAATGTCTACTGTGCAATAAGGCTTTTTCTGCAAATGATTATCTGAAATGCCACATAGCTACCCACACTGGCAAAAAACCACATAAATGTGAATTTTGTGACAAATCTTTTGTGCATAGATATTTTTTGACTAACCACCTGAGAATGCACACTGGAGAGAAGCCATACAAATGTCCATTGTGCAATGAAGCTTTTCTACAAATCATATGAAGCAGCACATAGCTACCCACACTGGCGAAAAACCACTTAAATGTGAATTTTGTGACAAATCTTTTGCACGTAGGGATGGTTTAGCTAACCACATGAGAATTCACACTCGAGAGAATCCATACAAATGTGAATTATGCCAAAACTCATTTAGACATAAGAACAATCTGAAAATTCATGCAAGAACCCATGCACGAGAAAAACTGTTGAAAAACACTGGCGAAAAACCACTTAAATGTGAATTTTGTGACAAATCTTTTGCACGTAGGGATGGTTTAACTAGCCACACGAGAATTCACACTCGAGAGAAGCCATACAAATGTGAATTATGCCAAAACTCATTTAGACATAAGAACAGTCTGAAAATTCATGCAAGAAGAACCCATGCACCAGAAAAACTGTTGCAATGTGGATTACTTGAACGAGGACTTGCACAAAATCCTAATCTGAGAAACAATGAAAGTACCTATACTCCCGAAAACGCAGATAACATTGATTTATGTAAGAAGGCTTTCATAAAGTCTGGTGTATTGAAGGATTTGAGTATCAACTCGAGGGATAAACCTTGCAAATGTGAAATTTGTCTTGAATCATTTGTACGGCTTAATCATCTTAATCGACAGCGTGCAGGAGAAAAACAGAATCACCAAGAAATTCTTGAAAATATCTTGTCAACAAAACCACACATTGAGAACCCATACGGATGTGCCAGGTGCAATGGAACATTTGAAATTGAAAATGAATTCATCGAACACTGTTATGCTATTTGCTATTTGCCGCTAGTAGAAGAGGATTTTTGGTTGATTCTTTGAGAAACTGCCGACCGCTCTATTTTGACCTATAGTATACAGGCAAAGTTGGCTGCAGGGGCTAAAGATAGGTCGTTTCCTTTCTGTACTCAAATGCATGCAGGATTTCTGTTAGAAGTTGGAGGAACTTGATCGACAATATTGTTTTTTGCTTGTTGCAGAACTTGTATACATGTATAGTTGTATACACCATTCCACGTTCAGTGGCTGACAAAAGAATTCCATTTTGAAGAATATGAAGTCTGTTTGTATTTGTCACTTTTTAAGAACTTTCTATTGAGCTGTTGATTGTTTTGTTAAGGAGATAAATGACCGTTAGAGATGAAGTAGTTTATAGTGAACATGTTGATTTGTTTTAAGTTGTAACTCTAGTGGTTGCAATAATTATGGAAACTTGCATGCTTTGCAATCATTTATTAACATTTTAAGGATGAGAATGTAAATAATAGTGACTTGGTAACCATTGCTGCTTGTCGTATATAAGGTGTTAAATAATTCATGTTACACGGTACTTCATTATGTGCGATAATTCATGAATTTATGTATAAATTCTGTGTCACACATTTATGACATTTATTAAATGTAAACTCTAAATTGTAACCAACTCTGCAATGTTGGCCTTTCATATATGATAGTGAAGACTGCAATGTTAAGGGTCAGTATCCGACAATGAATGGGACGTTACAGTATCAATGAAATTTGTGTTAAATTAAGCTGTGCAGAATAGGAATGAAAGTATAGAAATTGAGGAAATGTCCATCCAATAATTATACAATGTAAGTAGGCTACAATAATCAACAGGCATATTGATTACAATAAAATAAATGTGGATTAACTATACATATGATTATAATTTTTTTTTAATTGGCATGTGGTGCGTGTTGTAATAAATACATCTAAAATTATAAAGAAAGCCGTTCCAGAATACAATTTTAAAAATAAATAAATAAAGAAAATGTTGCAAAATAAAATAAACATATTTATTATAACAATATGTTGAAAATTATGTGAAATTTCAGTTGTGTACCTTCTGAATTTTCATCCGCTGAATGTTCATTATCCCGCTGTCTTTCCATTTCCTCTTCCTCCTGCTCCTCTTTATTTTCCTCCACCCTGCCGCCCTCTTCCCCGTCCTCCGTCTTCTTCCTTCGCATCACATCCTCTTCTTCCTCCTCCCCATCCGTCCTGCTCCGCATCATCTTTCCAATGCTGCTGATGCTGGGAACGTTCGCCCGGTCGCAGACGCCATCCCTGACGAGGCGGTCCCGGATCTCCCAACTGAAGATGCCCGGATGCTGGCGCTGGTACTCGTCCACCCTCTCCTCGACGTCCGTCCTCGTCGATCGGGGCTTGCTGCCCCCGATCGCCCCCGGGCGGATGCTGCCCGTCTCCTGGTACCGCTGGAGGATCTTGCTGACGCAGCCGTGCGAGACGCGGAGGCTGCGGCTGATGACGCATGGACGGACGCCCTGTGATGCGAGCTCGATGATCTTCAATCGGATGTGGTTCGGAAGGGGTCGACCGTTGATGAAGACCCCGCCCAACTGGTTCACGCGACCCTGACCTTCAATTCAAAGAGGAAATTCAGAAATTTAGACTTTGATTATAGAATAAATGGAGTTGTGACTATTACAATTTGTTCGATTGGACGCCTCTGATGGCTGGAACGACCCTTATTATTATAATAATAATAATAATAGTATAACCTCTGTTTGATGATGAAAAAGAGAACTCAAGATATAAAGGTCATAGGCCTATAGTATTATACATTAGAAGAATTCGAGGTTCTTAATGTTCGTCCTGTTCTTTGCCATCGTCTGTAGGCCTATCAATCAATCAATCAATCAATCAATCAATCAATCAATCAATCAATTCTTTTTATTGGTACAAGATACAGCCTATAGGCATGTCCAGAGAATAACATAATTTTTCAAAATATTGATTCATTCATTCGTTTCAAGAATTTAAATAGCGCCACTATTCAGAGGCGCTACTCGAGGCACTCCCAGGAGTCCAGGACCCAATCCAACCACGTTGATACAAATAAAGCAAAAAACGGTGGGTGGCCTCCCTAAAAGTGGAAGAACTTTTGCTCTGTTTGAAATATTTTGATGAAATCTGGCCGTCATGTGTAAATATGAATTGTCTTTAATACTGTAAAATTTCATTTCAAAATTCTTACTTCTGGCCAAGATATTGGCAAAAAACCTAAGGGCACACCCTGTAGAGCGAAAAGTGACTTAAGATTTTTGACTAGATTTGACTAGGCCTATGCACATTTATATTTATACATTCATACGTAAATACGTACATACGTACATACATACATACATACATTCATTCATTCTGAGAATCTATATATCGCCTCTTCAAGATATCTACTCAGAGGCGCTCTCTGTGCTAACTAACCCAAATGATATTAATATATAGTCATAGCGAGCGAAAAATAACAACAAGTTACAAAACAGTTGCAAAAAAGTTGCAAAACATACATACATACATACATACATACATACAAAAACATACATACATACATACAAAACATACATACATATATGCATACATACATACATACATACATACATACATACATACATACATACATACATACATACATATACACATGTACAGTTGTACACACATCAATCAATCAAAATTTATAGCTCCCCTTCAAGGTACCTACTCAGAGGCGCTCCCGGCCGAGATGAAGCGAAAAAACAGTCTTCAACAGTTTGTGAAATTGAGAATAGCTTGTGAGGTGTCGCATAGTCAAGGGAAGTCCGTTCCAGGTTGTTGGACCAACCACAGAAAACGAATGCCTCTGCATTGTTGCAGAGCGAGTGAAAGGAACCATTAAGTCACATGCACAAATTCATACATTCATACATACATTCATACATACATACATACATGATGCATGCATGCATGCATGCATGCATGCATACATACATACATACATACATACATACATACATACATACATACATACATACATACATACATACATGCATACATACATACATACATACATACATACATACATACATACATACATACATACATACATACATACATACATATATACATACATACATATTACATACATACATACATACATACATACATACATACATACATACATACATACATACATACATACATACATACATACATACATACATACATACATACATACATACATACATACATACATACATACATACATACATACATACATACATACATACATACATACATACATACATACATACATACATACATACATACATACATACATACATACATACATACATACATACATACATACATACATACATACATACATACATACATACATACATACATACATACATACATACATACATACATACATACATACATACATACATACATACATACATACATACATACATACATACATGCATGCATACATGCATACATGCATACATACATACATACATACATACATACATACAATGTAAGACAATTGTTGCTATTTAAATATAAGCTGGACTGATTAACCGAATTTTTGCCTAAATGGAGGCTGGATTGATGCAAAAATAAGTCACTCAAATAGAAGTTGAATTGATAAAAACAATTCTTGCTAGTTAAAAAGAATCTTGACTAATGAAACGCATTTTGCTTAAATGGAAGCTGGATTGATGAAAACAATTTTTGTGACGACACTGCATCAGATCAACGATGACTCGTGTCGCCCGCCTCCATTCCCCAGGCTTTGAACTGACACTGCCAAAGTACGAGCAGTGCACTGATTTTTCTATCGTGTGCATTGACCTGTCTCTCGCTCTGTCTGTCTACCTGTCTGTCTGTCTGTCTGTCTGTCTGTCTGTCTGTCCCCCCCCCCCACTTAGTCTGTTTTTCTGCATCTGTATCTCATACGCTCTAAATTCCCATCTTCTATTCTTAACCTCTTCAAATGAAAGTGTCAATACGACAGAGACCGGTTGATCGATGTTATCGAATGTTATCGCAGTTAACTTACCTTCGACCGATGAACCACCATAAGACGGTAAGCCAAGCGACGGTAAGCTGAATGGGAAAAGCCGAGGCAACATGTCCATAAAGTCCAAGGTTCGACAAGTGCTCGTATATAAGAGTTTGACCACCTCACTGCAAGTGTGAATCAAGAAGAATGTCCTATGTGCTCAAGTAGGCCTATCAATCAGTCTAGCATATCAGACTGTTTCAATTTCGAAATATTATCATTTAACTGCATCGATGGTTGATACGTGTGATACGAGTGTATCCTGTTAAGATGCCGAAGTCTGAAACCTCTGTGCTGCGACTTGGTCACAAGTCTTAGACTTGATGAACTTCTTAGTGTTAGTGATCTTCACTCGAAAGACAACGAGATAGTCACCGCGACAGACGTCAGAATGGTCGCCCCTCGTTGCTCTGACTAATCGCATCTCCACATGACGGAGATTTTTGTTGCCCTGCCCCCACCCCCTGCGACAACCCAACTACCCCCTCTACGTCCCCCACCCAGTCAGTCTTTAATTACCCCGATTGGATTTCATTGGCTTACCCCCCGACGGTTTCCGAGGCGTTTGGCTGAAGCCGCGTTTAATTTGGCGCAACAATGATTTGCCGGCTGCACACCTTTTTCCCCATCAAGAGACGCCATACCATATAAGGCGATCGGGTGACCACGCCCACATCACATAGGTCTGCGATTGTGATTGGCTGTCGGGATGACTGGGAAGTAATTGCTTCTTAATAGAGCGCCGCATAAAAAGTGCCATACGGCGCCTTGTAAGTGGTCACGCTTCAGTAACTTCGAAGCACAAGGACCGCCCTTTTGGCTCATCAAGGGACTGTCTGCTGGAAAAGCGATGTAGCCGGGCATTTTTATAGCGCAACTTTTGGAGCAGCAAACGGGGAACGATTTGCAATTTGTCGGGGTGTTTAAAAGCTGCTTTACTAGGCATCTTGACGCATATACAGGTACATACGTACATACGTACGTACGTACGTATACGTACGTAAACGTACGTACATACATTCATGTATATGCATGCATAATGGTTCTGTTTGCCAGAGATGAGCATCATTTTATATATAGGCTATAATAGGCGCGTTAATAGGCCTATAATATAACCATATTATGGTTACGTGGCTTGAATTAGCCGTTTGTCCAATAAATTATATAGGCCTAATTGATTATCGAATCCAATAATAAAAAAGGTTGCCACATCTATTTGCTTTCATCAACACTGTAGGCTACTTCTGAGTGTGGAATTTACTTTCAATGTGCACTTTGGAACATCACAATGAGTAGTAGCCGATAATAAAGAAGAACCATAGGCCTATAGAATTCCATCAAAGATCACCAGGGGCGGATCCAGGGAGGGGCTTATCCGGCCATGGCCCCCATTTAGAATTCCCAGTATCGTGGCCCCCCATTTGTATTGAACATGCCGTGGAACAATGTATATATTGTACAATTTGCCCCCCCCCCCCTATTAAGAAAAATGCCCATGGATTGCGGCCCCCTCATTTAGAAATGGCATGACTAAAAAAAATGGTCATCAACTTTTTTGGCGGACAAAATGGTATTATTTTTTCGAAAATTTGGCCGGATGACTAAAAAAAAGTCCATCAACTTTTTGGCGGACACGAAAGCAAAATTTTCCAGACCCAAGGCTAAAAAATTTTCAGGACCCAAGACCTCAATTTTTTATTTTTTGGCGCCCCCTCCGTCCAAAGTTTCTGTATCCGCCCTTGAAGATCACTGACATTCTGCGGAACCTCTCTAACGTCACAATGTTTACTCTATATAGGCCTACATATCGCTGTGGGAGTTCCCCAGGATTGACATTTCCTCAGAAAAATTCGAGAGGTGTTGCTTGCATCATTTGCATGTATAAGCTTACTATTTATGCGTGTCATTCCAGAAAACTTATACACGTAACTTAACCCCTGCTCCCCCTCCCCCCAAAAAATTTCGACAGCTCTGTATAATGTAACATTTTAGCCCGTCAGAAGTTTTGACAGCGCAGCAGCATTGATGAACTAAAAAGAACATCGTCAGAAAAATTAAAAGTTTACCGGCCAAAGGGTGTCATCGGAGATTCGGTGTCTGCATGCTGCATGCTCATCGGTTGCCGTATGCCCCAAACGGCCGTTTCTCCGCCCCTCCCCAGAAACTTGAATTTCCCCTCACCCCACCCAAGAAGGGGGTGGCTAGATTAAACAATGCGATATACAGTCGATACACACGTGAGATTCTATATGAGGCACAGGTTCGAAATTTTTTCAGATCGTGACAGAAATTCGAAAGGGTTGTCCGTTTGCACAATAAGGTTTTTATTGTTTTGTAATGGATTGGGTGTTATCAGGCATTAGCGATAAATGAAAAACAGTTTGGCTTAGTTTCAAAAAAGATTTTTGAATCACGGTGTATATGCACAAGCAGTATAATACTCTTGTTACATGTCACTGTCACGACACATGTCCCGACACTGTCATATCAAAGATGATTAGTGTCACCCTCCTTCTTTATCCACGCTTAAGACTGGCGCTATATAGGTGTCTGATGTGTATTTACATGCATGTAGATGCATGCAGGACTTTCGTTTGGATATCCAATCTCTATAAGCTTATAATAATCGTTCAAAGCATGCGAGTGTTTATTGCAAGCATATATTTATATATAGTCCTGACGCCCTCCTCCTTAATCCAGGCTTGAGACTGGCACTGGCAGAGTGCAACCAGCGGCGGAGTTCCAATGAATGCGAGTGTGTATTGCATGTATTTATAGGCCTACATAATTATCGTCCTTGCAGCCGGAGGCGTTAGACTTGTCAACCGCATCGCGACGCTTTAACATTGAACTCGTTACGCAATGACAGAGATTCGTTTAGCCACGAGACATCGAATCTTCTTTCATCCGGGTTAATTGTGGGTCATTGAGGGTAACGGTTAATTGTCGAAGAGTTTAAGGAATGGATCCTATTGTAATTATTATTATTATTAGCGGAAACAGATTTTAAGAAGTCGTTCATGCTTGAGTCGAGATTTAAAGTGTCATAGCGCCATGTATTTAGACGTGAAGGAAACTTCTAATGGAAAGATTCTATTTGTGGATTGCTACAAATTAAGGATTCTCAAAATGGAATGGACTTTCAAAAGGTGTCGACAAGAAGTTCGAAGTTAATTACAGGCTTGTGTATAGGATTCGTATAGGCCTACGCTTGACTAAGAATTATACAGTAGGCCTAGCTATGCTATAAATGAGAAGAGAGTTAAGGCGCAAGAATCAGTTTCTCCAGATAACAAGTTTGTCCATTTGTCCAGGTCGTGGCATTTATTGTATGCTAATATAAAAGTAGCCTATACATTTCGATGCACAAACAGCATTGTATTGTGTGCACACTTGTCATATTTCTAATTTATTATGACAGGGCTATTTTACCGTGCAGTTGTAGGCTACACAAAATGTGCAGTTCTAAATTTAGGCTACATGTATCTGTACAGTTGCATATAAGCAAATCTCTTCTGTAGGCTATATACAGTTAAAACAGTACTAATGAAAAAGTTAATTGACCACCGTTTGGAAATAATTTGCCATGAGGGATGGAAAGAGAAATAAGGGATTTGTGCAGTCCTAAAAATTCCTTAAAATAACCCTGCATTGCGAGGATTATTTAATTAGTTAGTTAATTAGTTAATTAATTAGTTAGTTGATTAATTGATTTTAATTAGCCTAACTAATCAATTAGTTGATTAATTAATTTTAATTAATTAATTAATCAGTTGATAAATTAATTTTAATTAATTAATTAATTAATATAGTGCACTCCAAAGTTACCACGGGGTAGCGCTCCCGACCCAACCTAAGGATGACATGCAGTCTTGAGGTGAGATGCATTGCATACATATTGAAGAATAATTAAAAATCGCTTCTAAATTGCTAAAAAATAGGCCTATGATAGAATTGATTCGTTTTAAAAACCTGTCCATCACAAAAATTAACGCAATGCTTTTTTCTTGACGGCTGTCACTACTATGTTTGCACGTGAGATAAAATTAATGATATTAAGCCCTATAGTAGGCCTATACCGAGTTCTTTCGTTCGCCAAGGTATACTGTAGGCCTTTACATAGTATTGTCTAGGCCCAACTGTCTGAATAAGCTGTTCTGTCTATAATACTAAACCCAGGGTGATAATTGTTGTGGGGTTTCAACAGGGCCGGCCTTAGCCCAAATGGCGCCCTAGGCAAAGCATACATTTGGCGCCCCAGGCATAGGCCTGCGCATTTGGCGCCCTTAGATTCCCACTCAATTGTTCAGCCCACATCAGAATCTAAAGATGAATTAGCCAGACCCGGTATACTATACACTCACAAGGCCGTCAGGATTTTATTTCGGGGGAATGTTTTCTTGACCGTGAATTTTGAGGTGCGTAGGCTACACGCTGTGGTCGACTTTTTGGGCAAAATTTTTTGACGACTTTTTTGTTAGTCGTCGAATTTTCTGACGTCCAAAAACACTATTTCCGCGATTTTCGACTATTTTCTGCCCAAAATTACATTACACACTGTCTTGTGCTAGCAAATGCATAATTATTTCATTTTTACATTATTTCATTTCGGGGGTGTTCAAACACCCAAAACATCCCCCTAACTATACGGCCTTGTACGCTTAACTGAACAATTCATTATAATTTCTTTATTAGTAGGTCTACACTGAAGGCTGGATAGGCTAATATTCAATTTTGTGAAGAATGGTAGCCTATAAGTTACAATTATTAAAATACACTCTTGTTGAAATGGCGCCCTCTTTGATGGAAATGGCGCCCCTAGAACTTGGCGCCTCATGCAACTGCCTGCTTTGCCTATGTCTAAGGTCGGCCCTGCCTCAGTGACGGTTCCACGACAATTGGTCTACCGACAACTCGTCTAACGACAAGTGGTCTCCAGACAATTCGTCTATACGACAACTGGTCTACGACAACTCGTCTACGACAACTGGTCTACGACAATTCGTCTATACAAACTACTCCAGCTTCTATTTCATCTATATAAAACCTTCATCCAGCTTCCATTTCAAATAAAGATACCTTCATCCAGCTTCTATTTCCTGTTTATGTAGGTGAAATAGAAACGGGATTGACGAAAAGACGCTTACGAAATAGAAGCCGGATCAAGGTATTTATAGATCTGAAATAGAAGCTGGATTGTCTAAAAACACTAAAAGAAATGGAGGCTGGATGAAGGAATTTATAGATCTGAAATAGAAGTTGGATTTATCGAAAGAGCGATAAAGAAATGAAAGCCGGATGAAGGTTTATTTAGGTGAAATAGACGCTGGATTAATGATGAAACGCTTGAGAAATGGAAGCTGGATGAATGTATCTTTACACTTGAAATGGAAGCTGGATGAAGGTTTTATATAGGTGAAATAGAAGCTGGAGTAGTTTGTAGACGAGTTGTCGTAGACGAGTTGTCGTAGACCAGTTGTCGTAGACCAGTTGTCGTAGACGAATTGTCTGGAGACCACTTGTCGTTAGACGAGTTGTCTGTAGACCAGTTGTCGTGACACCCTCAGTGACTGCCCCTTTCTTGAAGACATTGTTTTAAATTCTTTCCATTAGCGAAAGTCTTGAGTTTAAAACAATATAGTGTTTTAAAAAAATTCGCCGGTGCCGCGGCGCCCCCCAAAGGCTGCGGCGCCCTAGGCAACTGCCTACTTTGCCTATAGCTAGGGCCGGCCCTGGGTTTCAACCACCCTATAGTCGTTCTTTTAGGATCCCACAGTAATGTCCTCATTGCACAACCCAAGTCCACATAAATCAACGTCTGACCCCTCACCATGGAGTTGCTTTTCGACAATTCTCATACAGAGAAATTAAACAATAATAATAAAATACAAGTTCTTTGATGCAGCAAGCCAGCCAGCATTTTTAAAATCGTAAGTACTGAAATATTTATATGACTCAATTATACTTCAAGAGCAAATTGACAATCCATTCATGTAGACCATGCATCTGATGGATGGATTGATGAATCGGTAATAATATTTCTCATTCAAAATGTCTCAATTCAAAAGCCACCTGTTCTTTGGTAACAGACCTCAAAAAATATTCTTTTCATTTGGAATATTGTGATACATGTTAAGACATGTATAATATAATATGTGTGTGTGCGTGTGCGTGTGTTCATAATTGATATGATATGTCACAGCGAATTTGTAAGTAAGATATGTTCATAACCTGCAACGTAGGCCTATTACTACAGGACTATAATGCATCACCAACTTACACGGCCATGTATGCCTATATGGCACCACACACACACACACACACACACACACACACACACACACACACACACACACACACACACACACACACACACACACACACACACACACACACACACACTTACACACACAAACACACACACACACACACGCACAACAATTAGATTAATAACATAATGGGAATGTTCTCTTTCCATCCATGCATCCAAGTCTTGTCATTGGCATCGATTGAATGATTTTGACTTCTGAGCGCGGTCGACATCGCCCCCCACCCAAATGTAGGGGTGGGGGAACTCCGTGGGGCGTACACCGAAGAGTAGATCGAGAGGTGTTTCCCATCACGGGGGGGGGCTCGCCACCAGCCACCTTCGTCGTCAACTGTGTCTGCTTCGCCTGCGTCAAATGCGGTCAATGATTCGGAAGTAACTCACGGACCTCCGTTTCTCTTTGTGAACCCGGCCGACACCAGATGTGACCCGGGTATCGCCGACACCCCCATCGTGCATCCAGTGGCCCTCTTCTCCGCCGCCCCAACCTCTGGACGAGCCCGCACGCACGCGCCCTCTTCAGTATCGTCCGTCGCCTGATTTACTGTACGGACGGGTGCCCCTACTACACACCGTGCATGTTCGACGGCTCATCGCCAGCCTATCATTAGCGATCATATTTCACAATTAACAACTTCGCGACGGGCTTACACGCTTTGCTGACTCGCCAAAGGCGGCGATTCGGCTAATGGCATCTTGCAATGACTCCACGTATACATGTATATATACTTCACATATAATACACGTATATATGTATGTTGCACATATATATACACCCATGTATATCTATGTGCATATATATATATATATATATATATATATATATATCAGATCGTTTTCAAAGTCCGTTCTTCGGCTGTTCCGTGCACTTGACTTGTTCGTCTGTTCCGTTTGAAATTCGCCGACGTCCAAATCAAATCCATTCGAGGTTAATTTCACGTGAAAATGCGCCGCATAAAAAGACCCCGACCGAACATCATGGTGAGGGATGGCGTGGGGTGGGACGGGGTGTCTGACAGAGGGACACACAGAGCGCAACTGATGTCTGGTCTGACGAGACTTTGATGGGGTCAGAATGCTCATTTAGGTATAATCGTAGATGCAATAATATATACATGCATATATATATATATATATATACATATATATATAATATTATATACATGCATGCATTTATGCGGCGGCCCCAGGGCCCCAGTAGAGGAACGGTCATATGTTTGCATCTATACTTACATGCATATAATTATGTATATGCATGCATGTATAATTATGTTTCAATGTATGCATGCATATGCCTTTCAATGTATGTATGCATTTATGCATGTGCACGTTTGTATGTATATATGTTCCATATTTGTATGTATGCAACTATGCATGCTGCATACAAGGTTTGACAGTTGCGACAATGGTCTTCAACAACGAAACATTCTCATAATACCGTGATTAAACCAATGGGTCTATAGCACAACCGGCGGTCTCCATGGGACGGAGGTTCTCAACTAGAAATGTTGGGCTGACGGAAGGAAGGGGGCAGCTCCACAGGGAGCGATCGGTGGTCGATCGGGGCAGGGAGACAATGAGGGTGGACCCGGTGGACGGAGAAGATTGGTGGCGGGGATGGGGTGTCAGTCGATGAACTTGATATGTGACGCCAAGGATTGACAATTTCACGCTGCATCTGTAGCATGGACGCTGCTCCAGCCAAGTATAGGAACCGCCACTACAAACTATTATAGGCTTAGTCTCTGTAGGATGTCCATTGTCCATTGTCTAACCATAGAATATACATAATCTAGATTTACATAAATTATATTTACAAATATAGGCCTACACAGACACATGTATGTATGTATCATGTATGCATGTATGTATGTATGTATGTATGTATGTATGTATGTATGTATGTATGTATGTATGCATGCATGCATGCATGCATGCATGCATGCCTGCCTGTCTGTCTGTCTGTCCGTCCGTCCGTCCGTCCGTCCGTCCGTCCGTCCGTCCGTCCGTCCGTCCGTCCGTCCGTCCGTCCGTCCGTCCGTCCGTCCGTCCGTCCGTCCGTCCGTCCGTCCGTCTGTCTGTCTGTCTGTAGCCTACATGTATCTATGCATGTCGCCGTGTCTTCCAATTCACACCCCCGATGCGAGAGGCCAGTCAAGCGTGACCTATTCGGTTTGCGCGCAATTAAGGATGTCATTGCCCCAACCTGATTCACTCCTCTGTGTCCCCCGTCTGTTCTTCCAGCCGCCCAGTATACTTGGATCTGATGGAGCAGGGCCATGGCGACTGCCCACGTGGAAAATTGTCCGTTGCCTTCAACGGGTGTGTCACCCACCACCTCCATCCGTCGGTTAATCAGAAAATATGAACCCCCTGGTCAGGTTCTTGGCACTTCCCACAAAACTGCGCTAGCGACGACGAGTTTTAATCATAGGGGGACGATTTATTGCGTGGGATGCACAGCTCCGACCATGCATATATACGGTTTTACACGACGCCGATAAAAGTCAGTGAGCACGTGTCTACGTGGTGCCGTGATGTCCACCTCTTCTGAATTATGGGAGCCATGTACGTTGAATATCGGGGGGAGGGTTGACTTTATACGTTTGTGTGCCGAAAGGAGATAGGTATACGGAGTGGTGCCGTTTTGAATGAGAAGAGCGAACATTTCGCTCTCTGCGGTCTTGAATGACCTGATATCTTACATCAAATGAATATAGTTTACCATCAATGGTCCATCATATACTGTACTTTATTTACCATCACATTAAGTGACATTATACATGCATATACCATATCATTGCCTTATAGATGGTATCGCATTATATCACATTTTGCGTTTTCGACGCCATTGCTCCTCTTCTCTCAGATGAATTCTTTTGAAACCTATACTATAGGGCCTAGTTTCAATTCCTAAGAATTTTAAATCTAGCTCGAGGGGGGCCGAGTATACGGTTGCCAGAGAAGCAGCGGTTAAAAGGCGGGTAGGCCTATATCGTTTGTGTCGATATTGCACATAGTGAAGGTGGAGGGTCAGATGAGCCAGAATATTTGTTTGAGTCGACCCCTCACAGAGGCGGAGACAGAAAGTTTTGAAGGGTGGAGAAATTTTTAAAATATTTCTTAGTCGTTTGGTCGAAATCTCAAGAAAAAGTTACAATCCCCCCCCCCAAATTATAAAGATTTTCCCGCCAAAATTGCCGATGACCTTTTTTAGTCATTCACTACTTTATCTCCCTTTTACTCTCTGTCTTCTCTGTCACCTTTGCCCACTATATTCTGGGAAGCCTGTACGAACCTCATGGGGGGAGGGAGAGCCTACGAAACTGATGGGGGCCACGTGCATTTTCCCAACCAAAATAGCTAGTGACAAAAATCTAAATGGGGTCCATGGCCGGATTTTCCCCCTCTCCCCCCCCCCCCCCACTGGAACCGCCCCTCGTGAAGCTGATTTCGAGAGGCGTAGGCCTATAGAGAAATTATTCATGCGTCTGTTTCGCTTGGCAAGCTGATCTGACGAATCCACAATAACGCAACTCAAATATTAGCCTGCACGATTTTTATAGTCGCCACAACTTTTAGAATCGTTTTAGCCTACATGTACATCGCTAAAGTTTGACGACCGATAGACTCATGGGCGTCCGCAGAAAATTTTCTAGGGGGCGCAAATTTTTAAATAATTGTCACATGGTGTAAATTTAATGAGTGACAATTTGAATTTCCATATTACCACGAGAGAATCCTATAGCCTACCCATACGTTATGCGCCCAAAGAAAGATACATAGGTTCAACTTGTAAAACGAATCGATAATCACATTGGAAATCGCGTGGTAACAATCACAACCAACTAATCTAAATTTATGTGCAAACTATGCGAAAAGGATTTTCGCATAGTTTGCACATAAATTTAGATTAGTTAGCAAGCCGAGTCATGAAATGAATTGACGGTCGAAAGAGCAACCTTCCAACAATCGCTTCTTTGTGGCCCAGAAAGACGAGAAGGGGCAGAGTGACAGTAATTTATGGTCTATTCATGCGCATCGTTGAACTGCTTCGCGCTCGAAAATTCCAGCAGATTTGTGTTTGCATTTTCTATAGTTTTCGTTCAGGATTTCAATATCGTTCTCGTTTTTATTTCGTTTCACAATCATGATTCTTTTTCGTTTTTATTCAGTTTCAGTTCACAATTTCTTTCTAGTTTTCGTTTTCGTTCTCGTGAACGATTGCCTATTCTTTTTCGTTCTCGTTTCGTTCTCGTTCACAAAAATAACACTGCGAAAATCCAGAGGGGCGCACTTGCGCCCCCTTGCGCCCCGCTGCGAACGCCCATGGATATACTCTATTTCAAGTCATCATTAGCTTTTGCTTATATTTTGGATGTCTTAAAAATTGCGACCCTAGTTCAGTCTGCAGATTGTTTAAATCCATTTTAAAATCCATAATGTCTTCATAGATCGTACGTTTCAAATACTTTCAATTCCTAAGAATTTCCGCCATTCGTCCAATAATTATTCGCGAATTCCTTTCTCTCGTCTAATCGTGTCAAATCGTAAACTATCGGCCTGTGAATTTTTGGGAAGCGTCCGTAATGAACTGTTCACTTGTTGGGGAGGGGGTGTACATAGCCCCTTGATTCCGCCCCGACTGCACGTGCGCTCATCAAGCTTTCAACCTGCTCGGTCTGTTCCGACACACAGCGGGTAACGGATTGCGTTTAACGCAGTTTGACGCACCAACGTCCACAAAGGGAACCGTCGGAAATGCGATATGCCTATCGTATATCGTATATCGTATATCGTATACATCCTAATTCATAACAATTATTATCCGACGCTGTTGCATACAACGAACAGCCTCGCTCCCTCATACAACACGACTCGAAAGGGGGACCATGACGAATTATATCTTTACGGCCTATGGCTTCGTCTGTGTGACTCTGCCACTGCTATTATAGGCCGACGACGTTTCGTCGATTAATGTTCACTGACTGTACAGTGTATACTATTAGTTTTATACGGTGACAAGTTTCAATATGTTGTTGGCTGTATAATAACTTTATGTGGGCGGCGCTTTTGTGAGCTACTTTTGTGAGCGGTCGTAGTAGACATAATGATTCCAAACTCCGCCACTGTTTGCACTCTGACAGTGCCAGTCCCAAGCCTGGTTAAAGGAGGAGGGCGACAATTATCATCTTGCTAATGGCAGTATCGTTAAACAGCAACAAACATAGACATTTTTATGCCTATAGAAATGCCTACCACAATATTTAATACAAATCTATATAGAAATATACCGGGTGGCCCATAAAAAACGTTCCCAAACTTTGTTAACCTGGCAAAGATCTAATTTCAGAGATATCATATATTAATTTACACCAAAATGTTAAGCAATCATTTCTGTGCACACATGTCACATTTCAAGAGAGTACGTTTATTATATCACACTCTGCGGCAAGGTTATGACGTCGTACCTGTTAAAACTTTTTGCACAAAACTACGTCATTTATTTCGCCGCGAACGAAAGTCTTCAATTGTGCTAGTAAGACTTTACCATGAGACTAGTCGTTTCTCTAAAACAAATTAGTGGTATCTGCTGGAGTTTCGATGCACGGTAAAACAGACATCAACTTCATTGATCCTCAGAAAACCAAAGTCGATGGAGAGTAGCCTATTACGTCGGCTTGTTACGCGATAAGCTCATTCCCGAATGTCGTAGAGTAGGCTGATGACAATTACATCTTTCAACAAGACAGTGCTCCTTCACATCGTTGCCGATTTAATCAGCATTTTCTTCAAGCAATCATCCCTGATTTTATCCACAGTGATGCCTGGCCTCCAAACTCTCCCGATCTAAATCTTATGGTCTACTATGCATGGAGCGCCCTAGAGGAGCTTGTGTAAGCTTAATGTGTATGCTGATCGCAGAAAACCGTTTCTACATGCTGACGAACTTAAGCAGGTCATTGAAGTAAATATTAATGGTCTCTATTAGACGACACACAAATAGGCCTGTAACAGAAGTCAACAGGACAGTGGAAACAGCGTTTAAGGGTCGTTACAAGAGAAAGCGGAGGATCAATCAAACATTTTCTCGCGTAAAACATCATCATTAAACAACTGTGCAAAATTTTGGTCATGGGTCATACAGTTCTAACAACAATTTCTCTCAAATTGTTGAGTATTTTGGGCTAAAATTTGGCTGTGTTGTACAAATATGAATTATTATTAGTTTGATATACTATGATTTAGTTTATCTTTAAAATTGTTTAATTGCCAGCCTGCCAGGTTAACAAAGTTTGGGAACGTTTTTAATGACGTAGGTTTGTGCAAAATTTTGTAACAGGTACGACGTCATAACCTTGCCGCAGAGTGTGATATAATAAACGTACTCTCGTGAAATGTGACATCTATGCACATAAATGATTGCTTAACATTTTGGTGTAAATTAATATATGATATCTCTGAAATTGGATCTTTGCCAGGTTAACAAAGTTTGGAAACGTTTTTTATGGGCCACCCGGTATATTTATTTATGCATACAGGTACTAAATAGTTGTATAGTCAACTAGCTGTACCCAGCCACGCTTTGCTGTGGCCGCTTTCGAAAATTAATTTGCATTTGCGACTCGCTTATGACGTCACAGCAGGCGCACTCATTCATATTTCGTCTGCGGTGTCTGAAATCTGGCAGCCCTGCTGTTTTGTTGAATTTGCAAATGGCGGTCGAACGGATTGCAAAGTTCACTTTTTGTGGAAACGATTGGGGTTTTTTCGGAAAGAAAAACGTTCTGACCTTGTGCTATTGGAATGGAAGGTTTTGGTAAATTTTCACAACAATCGGTGCGTAAGTTTGGGCGTGATTGTGACCGCACTATTGGAAAGTTTCATTTTTATTTATATAGATGCATCATAGGCCTATTACAATACCGTATATTAATGAATTACATTACGATATCCTCTATATTATAGGCCTATATTCGGTTTCAGCATAATGGATTACCGGTATAGGCCTACATTAAAATTTCGACTTGATATCTGCTTGATATCTGTCAGTCTCTTTGATTGTGTGTGTCTGTCTGTCGGTCTGCAGCACAAGCACATTAATTAATGGCACTGCTGTTATTTAAGATTGTCCCATCCGTTTACACTAAATAATATCAAGTATCAAGCTTAAAAATTGAAATATCCGGGGTGTTGTAGAGGTCGACAGGGTCTTCTATATGCCTCGCTGCCTCATCGTTTGGCCGATCAAGTATATATGCATCGAGGCCCATGATTAACGACCATCTACGATGATGTCCCGCTATGCCCCCGTGTCCCCCGCTGCGTGTTGCGAATGCTCAAGACTTTCTATTCGTCACAGTAGCAACTAACAACTTAAGCATGGAGCAGCAGCTATAGAGTGTCGTAACACACTGCAGGGGCACTTGAACGCTCTCCATATACGTTTAATTGTACTTTTATGCAAAGATTATTTTCTAAAATTCAAATTGTGATCCCTAAAATATAAATGTAAATTTTTACAGAGAATTAGTGACCCTTATTTCCCCTATGTGAGCGTGGGACGCGGTGGCGTAGTGGTGGCGTTGGTGCTTTGGAGCCCGAATGTTCGAGGTTCGAATCCACCTCAAGCCGCCGCGTAGGCCGTAGGGACCTTGAGCAAGTCCTTCACTCGCAATAATTGCTCGGGCACTTCGGCGTGAAACTTTGATTCAGTTTCCGTGCTGTAGTGGGAGCGCCTCTGCGTAGGGACTCGGGAGATTATGGGCCCTGTAGAAAGGGATAAATAAAATATAAATAAATGTTAGGGCGGCCATGCTTGTATATTTCAGGTTGGCTTGCCGTCGGTGTCTCTTTTTATTGTCCTGCGGCCTGCCTGCCTGCCTGCCTGCCTGCCTGCCTGCCTGCCTGCCTGCCTGCCTGCCTGCCTGCCTGCCTGCCTGCCTGCCTGCCTGCCTGCCTGCCTGCCTGCCTGCCTGCCTGCCTGCCTGCCTGCCTGCCTGCCTGCCTGCCTGCCTGCCTTGCCTCAATTTGGCGCTGCTAGCGACCGACAATAAAAACGCAAATGAGTTGGACGGAAATTATAGACTCGGACGAATTCGATTGTGTGACATATTTTAATTCGATCCCTCGGTCTCTGTTGTTGTTCTGCCCCCGGAAAGACCTTTCGACCCATCGTCTTTGTTCGGCAATTACTTGTCGCTGATGTTTTCACGACATCGGATCCTCTGCCCCTCTCTATACACTCACCCTATATGGCCTCGACATCGGAACATCAATGCGATACGCTTCGGGCTATAATAACCCACGTATCCGAGGCGACGACCCTTTCCCCGCCGACTGTTGTATGCATACTGTAGAAAAGGCGAGAAGGGTCTGGTGTGATCAGCCCCCCGTCGGCTTTTCCACTTGTTGCAGTTCGTCTAATGACCCCAGCTGGGAGAAATTAGAGTCGACAAATGAACGCGTTTAGGACAGTCGGAGAAATTGTTGCAGAATGGCCGTGTCTCGCCGTCAATTATCGAAGGCTATATCCATTTTAAATACTACTTTGGTCGTCTGCATGCCCGTATCAAGTCAAGGATGAAGAATTCGTTTCCGGTTAAGGTATCATCGTCACTGTCATCTTGTAACTCCCACTCCTTGATTGTTCCCATGCATCGTTCATATTAGTTCTTCCCTTCGTCCATCGAATAGCCTTTCCTTCCGTGTTTTCATCCGCCTTTCCAGCCTTCCCTCTGTGCTTCCATCCTTTAGTTTGTCTTCGGGTCGTTTCAGCAGTCCTCTATCCATTTTCCCCGTAGGCTACTCCAGAGCTTTTTTCAACGTGCACTTGTAGGCTACAGAAAATGTGCAGTTGTAGAAGCACTTCTGTACAGTTGAAGCTAGCAAAAGAGGTCATTGTTCTCCGATTGGAAGAAATTTACCATGGGTGATGGGAAAGGAAAGAAGGAGTTGTCCAGTTCTAAAATTTCTTTTGAAACAGCAGCCCTGGGCTGCTCCCTTCCTTCCCTCCGTCCATCTGCTGTCCATTCTTCCACCCACTCCTCTTTCCGTCACCACATCTTAACTAGCTGCGTGATATTCTGCCAACGTGATGGGACCCGTGCTCCTACATATAATTTATGTACAATATAGCACCCATATCTGAGCCGCGTGTGACTCGTGAATAAGCTTGTGCCCTGTGCTTGACTTTTGAGTGACGCTTCAGAAGTTTGGAAATTACGATTTCAATTACAATTACGACCCATCAGTCGAAAGTTTCATGATGCCTATACGTCTTTCTGGAAGCAACATCAGCAGGGCATGCAGCAATATTCGTGCAAACCACAGTTTGGAATTGGAAGAAGGCAATAATTTCGTGGCGTGGCCATCATAAATACATTTGTTAAGGCGTTACACGATTTCCGCTCCTCGTTCCGTCCATGGATCATATATTCCAAGCCAAAGCAAGGCCGTAGACAGAATTTTATTGGGGGTGGGGGTGGGGTTTACTCGACCGTCAGCAAGCCCACAAGCAACTGCAGTAGGAACATATTTTATGTCGCAACAAGCAGTTGTATCAACTAAGGTGTTTGGAGAAGCGTCGTGATGTCCTATAGTCAGTAGCCTGTAGTGGGTTCTGGACGGGTGTAGGACATTATCCCCCCTGGACATTATCCCCCCGGACATTATCCCCCCGGACATATTCCCCCCCGAGGTAGGACATTATCCCCCCAGTCTATTATATCCATCACCTAAAAATGATCCCTACATACATACATACATACATACATACAAACATAGGCCTACATACATACATACATACATACATACATACATACATACATACATACATACATACATACATACATACATACATACATACATACATACATACATACATACATACATACATACATACATACATACATACATACATACATACATACATACATACATACATACATACATACATACATACATACATACATACATACATACATACATACATGTACATATACATATACATATACATATACATACATACATACATACAAACATTCTATGCATGTATGTATATATATATACATGCATAAATTCTTTGTATGTATGTATAATACATATATGCAAAAATTGTTTGTATGTATGTATGTTTGCATGTATGCATGTATATATGTATGCATGTATGTATGCATTTATGTATGTATGCATGTATGCATGTATGCATGTATGCATGTATGTATGTATGTATGTAGGCCTATGTTTGTATGTATGTTTGTATGGGGGGATAATGTCCGGGGGGATAATGTCCTACGAAAAATCGGGGGGGGGGATATGTCCGGGGGGATAATGTCCGGGGGGGATAATGTCCGGGGGGGATAATGTCCAGGGGGGATAATGTCCGTTCCCCGTTCTGGACGGCCAATACATTACACACTGTAGTTCTTACATCATAAAAAATTATGCCAGTAAATACATTATTTCGTTTTTACATTATTTCATTTCGGGGTGTGTTCAAACACCCCCCCCCTCCTAGCTACGGCCTTGAGCCAAAGTGACAATTAGAAAACGTTTGAATGACATCCGGGGCGCGAGCGTATAGTGTCTAACACTCTAACTTGAAACTCCTTTAAAAACTGTTGCTGCTCACGACGGTGTGCATGCACGATGGATATCCACTTTCAAATCAGAGAAAAATTAAAACGTCCAAGTGTGAAGACGACAAAGGAAGCGCGTAAAAAGTAATAATGCCATCGATCATCGATGAAACAGAACAGCAATAAATAACATCGCAAAATGTACGGTCTCTCAGTATGGCGCAGCACCTCAGAAACCTCCGCCTCGTCCATCTCTGCAGACGAAAAACACGTCGTTTTCTCTGTACGCATGCACGGTCTCAACCATTAACTCTTAGAGTTTTTAACGACGGGATATACAGTAAAAATATCTCTAAATTATAATTTGCCTGAGCGTTCTCCATTTATTCGGCTATACCTGTAGGCCCTCATGCGTATCCTATCTTCTGTGTGACGGGTCTCTATTAATAATAATTATAGATGATATCTAAAGCTACCAGACAAGTAGGCCTACGACATCGCTTTCTAATGTACTTGAACGCAGTAGGGTCAACTCGGTTGTAGTCAATTAGCGATTACATAAAATTCTGGCTGGGTTGGTGGGTTGAGTCCTCTCCCGTAGCTGCGAAATCCACCAGAAAACTAAGGGACACCTGCTGCAGCCGTTGCTGCAATGGTGGCCCTACAGAGAGAGAGAGCTGCCAGGGTGCTACGAGACCCCACATGTGCACAGTATATAGGCTAATAACAGATAGGCTATTATCACTAAGCTTCTTAACTTTTGAATGCGACTCGTCGCGAAACATACATAAGCTAGTCATTGACAGATTTTAATGCGAAAAATGAAATGCTCGCTGCTAAAAGCTCGCCCGGAAAAGTACAAGCGAATTTAGACATGAGCAGATATTTTTTAACCTAGACGTCTCTGGGAGAGGAAGTTTCCCCAAGCAACGAATTCCCTCCAGGAAAAATCTACAGGTCTTGTTCAATTTTGGCAAAAGGGTAAAAGAGAAAGAAAGGCTAAAAAATCGTCAGAAAAATAATAGCCGCGGCACATGGTGCACGTTGTCAGTGGTCTGTTTCCGTCCGCCCAAAAGTCAGCGCTGAACGGACGTTTCCCCCCCCTCCCCCCCCCACCCCTCCCCCCACCCCACCCCCTCCCCCCACCCCACCCCCCCCCACTCCCGAAACCCCAAATTCCCTTCCCTCCACCGCCACCAAAGCAGAGAGACTAAACACTGATGCTCAGACAACAGCAAAAATGCAATAAACATGGCATTTCAAAATTTGACCATAACCGGCAACTTATCATTGGTCTTATAGACCTATACTATAGGTCTACATTGGATGTCATTTTTATCAGCATATTGAATTTCAGATAGTCTTATAGGCCTACTGCATATATTTGACATCGGTTTGAGCGACTCTTAATTAATAGGGAACGCCATTCAGGTGAACCCCCGCTGCTACCTTTCAATTTGACATGCAGGCCTCATAAATTCAACATGACAGACCATAAATCTTTGTTTTACAAATCGGTGAGGATGTTGTTCCTACCTTCGTCGCACTTTTAGATGTTTTCGCCATCTTCTATGGAATAGCCCTCACCTTTAGATCTGCACTTTGTTCAAACCAAACAGAGCTAGCCTACCATGATCGCCCGCAGATGTTTTTGCAGGAGCAGACTGAGGAGCTAGGGGAAAAACACAACGGTCGCGGTTAATTTTTTGGCAAGAGCTTGAAAATGCAAAGCAGACAACGAAGAATATTAATTTTTCGAAGAGTTTTTAATGTACATGTATAGTTTTTTCAGTGTCACTTTGTGTATATATAATTGGTAGGCTAACACTAGCGCTTCAGCATGAAGATTTTTTTTTAAATTTAGAAATGTGTCAATTTTCCAGTGGCGTCAATCTTGCCCCTGCGTGCAACCGATTTTTGCACAGCTAGACAGCCTTGAAGCATGCTGTACAGTGTACACTGTACACCATGCTTGAATTAAGTAGCCTAGCCGTGAAATGCTGCCTACGTTATTCGCTAGAGGAAGACCTTTCTATCCTAACAATATAGTTTGTTGAGTCGAGAATTTACGTAGGCCTATTATAATATTGTAGATGATCACTCACTAGGCCTATAGTGCCCGGCAAAGACGTAACTAGGGGTGGGGGGTTAAGCCTTGAGCATGACGAGTGTGGTGGCATAGGCCTATTTAGCCGTAAGCATACAACGGCTTGATTTATTGGGGGGGCTTCGAACAGCTTCATTTGGGGGACTTAAGCCCCCCCTTCCAAGCCCAACGATATAGTTAGGCTACGTCTCTGGTGCCCGGTGCTAATCTAGTTTTCATTGCCAGTCGATGGCAAAGATCTTGGTTGTAGCCTAGGCTAATGACGCAATTCACGACTTAATCGCATGAGGTCGTTCGAATCGTGACAGGACCTGGTGTCACGTGGACCTGCTTTACTCGAGCTCGGTGTAGGCCCTAGCCTAGGCTATTAGAGCTACAGAGAATGGACAATAGGCTATCATTTTAAAGAACTTTAGGGGGCCGGTTGCTGATTATGTTCAAGATTTGTAAAACTGGTGAACACTGCGATATGTAGGCCTAGGCCTAAAACATCTCATTTATTATTATTATTAGGCCTAAGGCATAATATCAATAGGCCTATTAATAATTGTTTAGCGTAGGTCCACTTTTATTTGCCTAAAGAGGGAGCTGACAACCTTTTACTCCACTCTCCATGTCTGCGCGAAACCAGTTTTTGCTTCTAATGACTGATGGTAGACATAGGCCTATACCAGGGTAGCGCATCTGAGGTAGACTAGCCTAACTGGATGCCAAGTTAATAAAAGGCTGCTTTTGATTTTGAGTCTGATGCAAACTATGTCATTACAGATCCTTGTTACAGATCTTATCTGTACAGATCAGATATTACAGATCACTATGTTACAGATTACAGGTCTTATCTGTACATTACAAGGTATTACAGATTACTTTGTTATTGCATCGATTGAAGTATAGCGCTATAAAACGAAGCCATCCGGAAGCGTTGTCAAGGAAACATTGGCCCAATCAAAACCGGTGCATGCAGGAGGTTTTATATGGCGTACATACGATTCATGTAAAAAATTGATGCTTGAGGTTTTCCTTAAAAACTCAAGATGACGGACCTCTTGTGTAACTGGTTAAATACTGAAGTGAAATTGTCGACTAAGATAGGTAAATGAGATATTTGCAGAATTCTGCGCTTTGCGCTCACTCTTTGTTTGGCAACCTTTCTTTTCAGACGACACATACATACGACACCGGTCAATTTGATTTTGCCATCTGTGCAAAATTTGCATTTAATGTTCACATCTATAAAAATGCATGAAAATTTGTAAAGCGATGCTAAGCTGGCCATTTTAAATTTTGGCATTTCTTTATTAATACCGGTAAGGATGTTGTTTACAAGATATGAGTTGTCAATAATAATTTTTTAAATTTCGTCGGACCCTCTAACGTCGTTAAAACATAATATTGATGATAATGGTAATAAATGCAGTGATGATTATTATTATGATGATAAAAATAGCTTAGAGCTTTTGTATTCCAATATGTTATTTGTTTCAATAAAGAATATTTTATTCTATTATTTTGTGTTCTGTTGTATTCTTTTTTTTTTATCCTGTTCAAAACTTTAAAGCCCATTCTAGTCTAATTGTTTTACCTGAACGTTGATTATAATTAAACATTTTGTTGCTGTCAGCGCCAACCAACTTTGCCCGTGAATTTGCTTCGGGATTTTTGCTTGGTGAGCTGTTGCACAAGTTTGGTCTGCAAGATGATTTTGACCAATTTTCACAGAACAGGTCAGTGTCACAGTTTTCCCATTAAAACAGCATCCACTTTTTTGGCCTATTGATGTGTTTGCGTGCCTACTGGAGTGCTTGTGTGCACCAATGCATTAGCAAGAGAGGACATGCTTCTATTCTATCTAACTTTAAAATTTGAACTATCTAATGGCAGGTTTGTTAATCTTTAGTTATTTTTCATTGTGCATTTGTAACTTCTTGATTTGCACTGGTTATAGTTTATTAAAAAATTTGTTGTAATCATTGGATACAATGTGATGCATGCATGCTTGTCAGATGTAAATAACGTCTACTTACTTACTTTCTGTCTTTCCTTCTTACCTTGTATATACACTTCTTGTCATATAGCATTCCTTGCTGTCTTCTAACTGTGGGTATTATTCATTTCGAGTGAAAGTTCATCTATAAACATATGGTCCTGAGATTGATGTGAATTCTTGCTACTTGTCCATTATTTTATGTTAAATTTCATCATGGTGTTTCTTTGTTTCAACGATGAAACAGAACGTCGGAGGCAAAGCTGAACAACTTCACGCGCATTGAGCCGAAGCTGCACTTGCTCAACGTGTCATTTGACACGAACGTAGCGCGCGACGTCATGACGGAGAAGCAGGAGTCGGCGACACGACTCATCTACGAGCTGTTCGTTGCTCTCACGAAGAAGCAGAAGAGCAATCTGACCGGGGTTGCCATGGAAACGATGAGACCAGCGGCCCCTGCAAAGCTAGAAGGCATTACGAGCAGCATGTACAGAGAGGTCGGTTTCATAGACTTATGTGTGTGTGTGTGTGTTTGAATGATGTTTGTATGTATGTATTTGTTTGTATGTGCACTTGTTATAGCGCCCCCTTCAAGCTCTCCCTACTCAGAAGCGCTCCCGAATGCAGAGCGGACACTGCATCGGAGTTTCACGCCGAAGCGCTGAGCAATTGTGAGTGAAGGACTTGCCCAAGGTCCTTGTGCAGTGAGGTGGATTCGAACCTCAAACCTTCCGGCTCCAAGGCAATGACGCCACCACTACTCCATCGCGCCCCACATGTATGGGTTGTTACCTATGTTGCTAGAGCAGCGTTTCACAAACTGCGGGTCATGACCCAGAAGTGGGTCTTCATAATTTTTCTGAATTTATTCGTAAATTCTAAAAATTCATGCCATAAACAGTCGGGCAATAACATTTGGATATGATTGGGCTTAGGCTGGCTGTCTTAGTTGTGGTAATTTTTGAACGATGTTCGTGAATCAATATAATTCCATGCCGATTTATGAAACAAATTTTTTCCACAATGTTCGGTGGTTCTTGAGATGGCCACGATATTCACAATTTCAGTTTGTGTAGAGTAGAGTGCAATCAAATGTCTTTGCTATTATCAATCAGCTTGTCATGAAATTTTGTCATTGTTTCTTTTAACCAAACAAGGAACTTTCATCATACTCGTGTATTGTTCAGACTTGACAGCTAGAACTCTAAAATGTTCCCCAATTACAAAGATTTTTGACACTTTTTTCTTAGAATTGAAGTAGATTGGAAGGGTGCCAGAAAATTATAAAGTGATATAACTTTTATTCTGTTTGAAATATGTTGATGAAATCTGGCCATCATGTGTAAATATGAATTGTCTTTAAGCCTGTAAAAATTTCATTTCGAAATTCTTACTTCTGGCCAAAATATTGGCAAAAAACCTAGTTTTTTTGGCCCACCCTGTCGATTGGAAGGGTGCCAGAAGATTATTTTGAACTTTTAATTTTTAAGGGCCACCCTAATATACAATCATATTCCTATAGACTACACTATAAATATGCATCTGTTGCTGATACAGAGGCTGAAGCACCTGACTCCTCGACAGACGGATATCAATCTCGACTCGATGATGACTCGCTTCCATAACAAGCAGCAAGAGTTGGAGCAGACGGCTTTCAAGGAACGATTCGAGGAAGAGGAACGGCGCCAGCGCCAGCTGCAGGACCAGCGACTCCAACTCATCCATCAGCTGAAGGAGAACAGAGACCAGAAGTCGGAGACGTTGGCGAAAATTCTGTAACTATCATCGCACTTTTTTAAACAAAAAATATTTATTTATTTTGCTTTTTAAAAATTTATTTCAGTGGTCATATTAATTATTAGTGCAGTAATTATACAAACAAATCACTGAAGTCAGTGAAAATATTAAAAGCTGGTTACACAGGGGAACCTAAAGTGTGTCATGGACCCCACTGTCCAGGGCTCCTGTGTTGTGTATGGGTCAAGCAAGTGGCATACCTAAGCAATAATAGAAAACCAACGAAAGACAATACAGGTAAACAACCAAAAAACACCTCTTAACTTAGAATGATATTAACTAAGGTCTTGGCGGAACTGCTGAGCAGAAACCCAAACTAATCAATCTCAATCAATCAATCAATCAATCAATCAATCAATCTCAGGAAGTGTTGAAGTATTGTAGATATATTCAGAGTCTATGTTCAAATACTCTAGTGTTTGGTTGGCTTTGAAGATATACAGCACATGCAGGAGAAGAGTTCCAAAAGTGAGAGCCAGTACATTGTATACAATATATTATATATATACACCGTGGTTCAAAAAAAGTAAGCCAAATTGTTTTGCATACATCTCTAACACCTGATGACATATCAAGCTACAATTTTCCAAATATTTAGAGAAGTGGACCAAGAATATGATTCCAAAATTTCATGAGATAAAGTTGAACGGATAAAAAGATATGAATCGCTCAACTTCATATGCCGAAATTTCAGTTTACAAGCAATTTTCCGCAGGATTCACTAAAAAGGTAAGCCAAACTGTTTTTCTTACATCTTTAATGTCTGATGATTAATCATACTAAAATTTTCCCAATATTTAGAGAATTGAACCAAGAATAGGATTCCAAAATATCATGTCATAAATTTGAACGAATAGAAAGATATGATTATTTCAACTTCATCTCCCGAAAGATCAGTTTTCATCAAGTTTGGTATGGTGTCCGTTGCGGTTTCGACGCTTGGTCGCTCCCATTTTAGTCTTCATTGATCCTGGAGTAAAAATTAATGGAACTTGTTATCGCGATGTTCCGCTGTCTCAACATCTTCTACCTGTAATCAGAAATCTAGCCCCCAGAAGGCTGCTTTTTCAACAGGACAGTGCCCCAGCCCACAGAGCCACAGAAACCATCGAAATGCTGATAAGAGAGACGCTAGACTTCATTTCTCCCACATTATGGCCTCCGAACAGCCCAGATTTGAATCCTGCCAACTATAAAGTGTGGAGCGTGATACAAGACCGAGTCTACCAGACAACAATCCATGATACATGTATAAACGATTTGAAGTGTGGGATGGCCTGAACCAGAGGATAAACGACGACGCTGTTTCCCAATGCATGGCGCCAGCGCTTCCAGGCTTGCGTGCAAGCAGGAGGAGGACATTTTGAGCATGTTATTTAATTAAATAATCAAACCATACTGTTGGGGCCATATTGTTAGTTCAATTCTCTACACATATGGAAAATTTTAGACAGATTAATCATCAGGCATTAGAGATATAAGAAAACATTTCATTGAATCTGACAGAAAATTGCTTGTAAATTGAAATTTCGGCATATGAAGTTGAAAGATTCATAACTTTTTATCCGCTCAACTTTGTCTCATGAAATTTTGGAATCATATTATTGGTCCACTTCTCTAAATATTTGGAACATTTTAGCTTGGTATGTCATCAGGTATTAGAGATATACGCAAAACAATTTGGCTTACTTTTTTTTGAACCACGGTGTACTTCCGTGGAACCCACAGCTCACCATGAGCCACAGAGTGAGAAAGCACTGTCCATGCAGGCCAAAAGGCGATTAGTTATTCCTCTGCCTTACCTCCTGAGCATCCTGTTGACAGTCTGTGAATCCCTCCCTCACTGATCATACAAGCGAAGCAGATATATCGGAACTACATTTTGCTTACCAGTGGAATTTGACCATTCAGTCTCATAGTTAATAATTCACGATTTGCATGACTATATCGCTGCACCTCTTCTGAGTTGTGTAAATGTAATGTAAAACAACTGGCCATTGATGTAGCTCATAGTTATAGTCTCAAAAGTGATGCATGAATGTACGTGCATCAGAGGTGTGTTGATTGAACCCTGATTTCCTTGTTATGTTCTCTATTGCTGCCGTTCTCAGAGAACCGGGCAAACGGTAAGAACGCTCAGAACCTATGCCTATGTGAAACTATTTTCAAGATTGTCTTATTTATTGATTTCTGTTGATTCTTGATTGTTATTATTATTGTTACTAATTATTAAATGTTATTATTATTGTGTGATCGAAAATATAAATGCATGCAAAAAATCTGTTCAAACAACCATGTACTGGAGTTTTCAATTAGAGGAAATTGTATTGTTTGTAGTAGTAACAGTATTAGCACTGTTATTTTTAATGTTATGTCCAGAAGTAAAAAGAATCCACCAGGGGCTTCAAATTGTATAAAGTTAATATTTGACTGAAATGGGTAAAATATTTTTATCATTATTGTTGTTTTTGTTGTTGCTGTTGTTGTTGTCATCATCGTCATTGTTGTTATTATTTTATTACTAAATCTATTATTATTATTATTATTATTATTATTGTTATTATTATAGAGTTATTGATTATTGATTAATGAATTTATTTCTTACTTTTTTGATCTTATTTGCTGTATCATCTGCATGTTATGGTCCACATGATTGTTTTCGTTGCTTCAGATGTCTTGGTGTGCTATGGCCATTTATTTTATTATTTTTATTTATTAAAATTCATTTTATTTGACATTACTCAATTTCTTTTATACTCTATTTAATTTTTTGCTTGTTTTTTTCCAGCACAATAGTCTGAAATGCACTTAACCATTTACCCGTTCATTTTTCCCGTTAAGCCCGTGTTTTCAGCGGATATTCTCGGGGCAAATGGGTAAAGGGTTAATAATAATAAAGGTGCTATATAAATTCTAGATGCAAGCATAAGCAGATGTAGTTTAGATTTGTTGTCACTGGTTAGCATACACACAAAGTGTTGTACATCGAATTCCAGTGATTATAGTGGAGTCGACCTAAACTGAGTCCAAGTCGAGTCCAAGTCATTCTAAGTCGAGTCCGAGTCCAAGGTTCCATGACAAGATGTCATGCGACAAAATGTTAATTTGCAAAAATGTCATAATGGCATTGGATGAGATTAACAAAGTGGTTGTTATGATTTGCTTTCTTTTCCAGCGCTGCCAACGTGACGATTCCAAAGCCGCCACCGAATAAGACGGCTAAAGCCATCGCGTTGAAGAGAAGCCGGAAGAAACAACTTGCGATTGAGGTAACGAGAGACATCTCTCCAACAATCTTGTCTACAAGCCATGTGGCTCTGCAAGTCTGCATCTCTTCTGTGATTTTGTGGCATTGTATCACATTACATTGTATTGCATTGTCTATTGTATTGTACTAACTTGCCTTACCTCACTTTTCTTCCTTACCTTCATGTACATTCGCATACGTTTCTTTGTTGGCAGGAGATGACAAGAGAGATGACGATGTTTGACACAAGACTTCAACGGAGCATGACATCAGCTGGCACAAAAGAGTGAGTCTTGGAACTTACAATACAGGATGTGCAGGCCTACGGTTTAAAAATTGCTGCACGGCAATATATTAAACTTATTATTAAAGAATATAAAGAGTTACGTCTACTTTCTGGGGTTATTACTGAAACATTTTTAAAATTAAACTCAAAACTGTCCTTTTTGTCATGCTAGAGTCGAGAGCGCTTCTGAAGAAGTGCTATATAAATTCTTGAATGAATGAATGAATGAATGAATGAATGAATAAGTCAACTTCTGAGTTTCAGTGTGTCTATCAGTAGTATAATTAGTTCTCTAGTGTTGAGAAATTTATTAAAAATCAAAAAGCAGTAGTTAAAAAAAATGGATATGAACTTCCAGGAGTGGGGGACAATAACTGCTTCCTGCCCCTATGTGTGGGCACACATGGGAACATGTTTTTTTGTTGTTGTTTGATGCAGCCCTTCGAAATCAGCTGATGAATACGAAAGCAGTTCACTTCAGCGCATTGCTACGGGAACGGAATGCGCAAACGATGACTATTTGAAGAAGCTGAAGCAGACGGCAGCTGAAAACAAAGCGGCAAGACTGGAGAGAGAGAAGAGACGGCGTAAGGTGCTGTTCGAACAGCTCAGAGCACAGGAAGCACAAGAGGCAAGTGCTGCATTTAACACAAATTGGACTTGGTTGCTGTTTACTTCTTGTGACATATTTTTAAATTTTATTTGTTGTTTTTGTTCTTATTGTTGTTAACATTGTTATTGTTTTACTATTATTTTAATTTTATTTTGACTTGTGTAGATAACTCAGGTATGGAATACCTATAACTCTTCAAGTGTCATGGAAGTTGATAGCACTTAAGTATTTATTTATTATTGTTATTATTATTATTATTATTATTACTATTATTATTATTATTATTATTATTAAACTATCAATATCAACATCAAACAATAACCGGAGATATAAATAATGTTGATCTGGAACGGCTCACTCGATAGTGCGCATATGCATGTCTGGTTGGGCAAAAGTGCCTCGGAAAGAAATAGCATTAAAGCGTTGGATGGTGGCAGAAAGGCGTTGAAAAAGGTAAGATGTCTCTCTAATATCTCCAGAGATTAGTGTTAGACGTTTTCCAAGGTCCTTAATAAAATCAAGTCCATTGTTGTTAATTGGGCCCAGGACTATTATTATTATTACTATTATTATTATTGGTATTGATTTTTTAATTCTTATTTTTATAGGTTTTTTTATTCGTATTTTTGAGTCTTTACTTTGATTCTTAACTTTTTTAAATAATTTTTATTCTTGATTTTAATTCTTAGTTTTGATTGATTTTTCAATCATAGGAGGAGAAACGAGAGGCGACGTTGGTGAGTTTTCTGATGCGTCAATCACTTCAGGAGCGTCGTATCGCCACGCAGCTGCTGCACGTGCGTCACGAGAAACAAGTCATCTGTAACAATCGATTGATGCGTGAAAAGCAATTCGAGGAACGTCGACTAAAGGAATTCCAGCTGGCTCTTGACAAGGAAGCTGTACGACTCTCTTTCATTCATTGCCTCCTGCTTGCATCATTCTTTTTCTGTCTTCTTCTGTCTCTGTCAGTGTCTCTGTCTGTCAGTGTCTCTGTCTGTCAGTGTCTCTGTCTGTCTGTCTGTCTGTCTGTCTGTCTGTCTGTCTGTCTGTCTGTCTGTCTGTCTGTCTGTCTGTCTTGATTTCTTTTTCAATCCTTTATTGTTATGATGGAAGTTACAACCGTGAGGAGGTTTAAATGTGCACTTACAATTAATGTTTTGGTGTTTGAATAATAATATCATTGCTACATGCATACAGAAATGGATTAGATTAGATTAGTCTAATCAAGCGTGGTGTTCCATTTGTTTCTTTGCGTCTAGGAGATGGCTCGTCTTGCGAAGATCGAATTCGAGGATCAGATGCGTCACGATCAGGAACTTCACGATCGACTGATGGCTGAGAGAGCGCAGCAGAGATACGCGAGGCATTACGACTTCTGCTACGATACTGTATCAGATATCGTTGATCTGGTTACGAGGGTCGGCGAATATCGGGAACTCACAAACCAGTCAGTATCCATTGTTACTAGTGAAGGTAACAGGTATCCATGGGTAAAAAGTAAAGGTGATGAGCAAAGGTATTGAGTAAAGGTGATGAGCAAAAGGTAATAAGTAAAGGTAGCAAGCATAAGATAATAGGCAAACGTGAAAGGTAAAGGCAATGAGCAAAGGTAATATGCATAAGGTAATAAGCAAAGGTAATAAGTAAAGGTAGCGAGCATAAAATAATAAGCAAAGGTGAAAGGTAAAGGCAATATTATTGTATATTGCTATAATGTGATTTAAAAAATTATTTTTCCACGGATGATGGGTTGCCCTATTATCGGGATTGTCCATCCCTTCTGGGTCTCCTCTTCTTAACCAAATTATGTTAAAGTATTGTTCACTGCCATAATTGTATCATGTTTGTTTGTTGTTTTGGTTGAGGAAAAATAAATAAATAAAAATAAAAAAATAAATAATAATAAAATTTAAAGGCGTGTATCGGAAATATACCTGTTCTTTTCTGTCTGAATAGGCTGATTCCTGCACGGTTGATGCGCGATTGGATGGATTTGTTCAGAGCTGGCCAGCCTCAGTATGCCGCAGAGGATCAGGAGATGGAGGATGGAGAAGTGGAAGACGAGAAATCAAACGAACTCCTCAAAGCACTCAGACAACAACTCCTCAATGAATCGGATTTTGAAGAGTACAAGGTAATTACCGTGCTGCCATGGGCGCCCGCAGAAATTTTTGCAGGAGGGGGCAAAACACGATGGTCGACGTTAAAATATTTTTAGCAGGAAGTCAAATAATGTAAAGCGGGAAGCTAAGAACATGAATGGGTATTTTTCACAGAGGTTTCTTGGTGTAAATTTCTCATTTTCATTTGTTTAAATTTCTAATATGAATTGTTTCTTTTTGCAAGGAAATTTGTTTAAAAAATCGAAAAGTATTAGGTAAAAGTAGGTTTTTAAATTCTCTAATGCGATGAAATTTGTTATAAACCACAAAAGTAGTAGTGAGAAAAATAGGTTTCAATTTTCTAGGGGGGGGGCAAGTGCCCCTCTTGCCCTTATGTGCGGGCGCCCATGCGCGCTGCTGCTGCGTCGGTCTTGAAGTGGCGCTATATAAATCTGCAATTACCGTTACCGTCTTAGATCAGATTGGACTAGTGTTCTCATACCGGATCATCTCTTTATTTTGGCGGTACTTGCTGAGTCTTGCTATGGCCTGTCTTTGTGACCTCTGCTGTCCTACCCTGAGCGCACTCTCGCCGCTCTACTGAGCAGGGTTTGCTCATCATCTCTTTTGCTTGCACATCGTCCAATCTGAATCATGCCTTCTCGATAGTTGGTCCCTAGCACTGGAACGGGATCCTTTGTTCTTCAGGTTCCACTCTGACTCTTTTTATGCACATCTAAAAACTGTCATTTTTTGCTGTACTGGGTCAGGAGCGCTTCTGAGTGGTCGCCTTGAAGGGGCGCTATATAAATCCCTTTAGTGAGTGAATGAATGAATGAATGAACTCGGATTATGAATGCTTGTTATGTAGGAAGCAGAGGCACTGAATACTGGAATTATTTTGTGGCAATGGTTGATTTGTTTATATCTTTTTCCATTGTTGTCCATTGAGTATATAGTTTCTGTTTGTTTGTTTCTTGCAGTGGATGAGTGGCGAATGGAGTGCACCGGAGACGTGTCCTGTGACTGGTCCTCCGAAGGACAATCCAGTCCTTGGTCACGTGGTCCATCGTCTTCTCGACATGGTTCATCCAGATCAGGTCTGTACCATCCATGAGATGCTCCAGTGTCCTACCTCATTGTTGTCCTTCAATTTATAGGATGATAAAAAACTCAAATAATAATAATATTTTATTGTAACAGTAATAGTTGTTATAATGATAATAATGACAACAATCATAGTTATAATAAGTAATAAATGATGATGATGATGATGATGATGATGATGATGATGATGATGATGATGATGATGATGATGACTGTGGCAGTGGGGGCGGTGGTGATGATGATTATGATGATATACATAGGTTCTAGCATGTAATGAAAGGGAGGACTGTCAGAGCCACGATTGTTGAATGCTGTCGCTAAAATGCTTTAGCCATTGGCATTGTCATATAAATGCAGTTAATCAGATGATGGTGATGGTTTTTTTCCAGGGGGTTCCCGCCGCACCTGAGTTTCCAGCACATCCGATGAAGGCGTGCATCCTCGGAAAGTCATTCTCTGGAAAGACGATGTGCGCCATGAAACTGCAAGAGAGTCAGTTGATTGTTCGTTTGTTCGTTCGTTCAATCGTTCGTTCGTTCGTTCGTTCATTCGTTCCTTCATTCGTTCGTTCATTTGTTCATTGTAATCACAAATTACATTGCATGTGAAATATATTGAGAAACAGAGTCAGTGGTTTGTCTATTTATTTATTTAATTTATTTGTTGCACTTATTACACATGCCAGGTCAGTAAACCTTAATCTTAAACATCATGTAATGCCTCATTACAGAGAGACTGTTGAGCAGGCTCTTACCCACAATCATCGCTTTACAAATAAATAAAATAAATAAATAAATAGACAAACCACTGACTCTGTTCATCAATATATTTCACAGCATGCTACTCAATAGGCCACAGCGAGGCAGAAAGTCGTTTAGTATCTGTCTCATATCGTGAGTTTATATTATTGTTCCACTTGCTAATTAGACTTGTAATCATAAATATCTTTTTGTGATTTAAGGTCACAATCTGGACGTGTTATGTGTTGATGAATTGCTGAATGAAGCCATCAGAGCGTTTCAGGAGGGGGAGGTTGTCGAGGAGGAGGTCAGTTAATCATCACATCTAATCAAATCTAATCAAAATCTAATCAAATCTGATCAAATCTAATCCTTCTGTTTTTCCTACATTGTGTTGTTTTTGGCGAGACCATGAAGTGTGGTGCATGACGTCTCTGATGACAAAGGCAGGAGTGAATAATGGATATATTGTTTTTACATAGTTGTTACCTGTGTTCTCATTATTCTTATTATCTTTGTCATTATTAATAGTAGCATTATTGCTATTGTTGCTGCTGTTGTTTTTTATATTATTATTATTTTTATTTATTATTAATATTATTATTACTACTACTACTATTATTATTATAATTAATCATCATCATCATCATCGCGTCAATGTCTTCGTCATCGTCATCTTCATTCAAATTGGAAAGAAGAACGAATATATAATCTGTAACAAGGCTTCACAATAGAAGGGATGCTGATGTGGTGCATCCTTACTCAGGATGATGATATTGATGATGATGATGATGATGATGATGATGATGATGATGATGATGATGATGATATTGATGATGATGATGATGATGATGATGATGACGATGATGATGATGACGATGATGATGATGATGACGACGATGATGATGACGACGACGATGATGACGACGATGATGATGATGACGACAATGATGATGACGACGACGATGATGATGATGATGATGATGATGATGACGACGACGACGATGATGATGATGATGACGACGACGACGACGATTTCATGAGTTGATTCACTGATGCTTGATAATTTTATTTTAATTATTTTTTAAATCAAAATACAAACAAATATAATATTTTCTCTTGGTTTCTCTGTTAGTAATAATTATTATTTTATTGTTGGTGATGTAGTACACTGTGACCAGACAAGAGGAGACTGCTGTTGACGCAGGGTCTGTAAGAAGCGCACTTTTTGCATCCAAGGACGAGTTGCTGAGCCAGGCTGGATCTGCTGCTGGTATGTCCTCAGTTCACATTCAAGATTAGCCTGGTCCTCTTACCTACTTTATTTTTCATGTAATCTCTGCCTGGATGCAGTTTGACATCTAGACCTCCTTTGGGCAACTCTTTTGAGCTCTTCTGCCTAAACACAGCGCTCGTGAATAAGCTGATGCCATGCTCATGGCTTTCGAATGGCGCTCTAGACATTTGGAGATTACGACTATGATTATGACTATGATTACGATTATGATTACGGCTATGATTAAGATTATGATTAGATTTTCAATCAGCTAAGATAGTACTAAATCTGTTTTAAATGCTGCAGTTCAGCTAAAAAACAGCGATACTCAAGTTTCAATTGTCTATTAACCGGTTGCGGTCTGTCAACCGGATTGTTCAATAAAGGAATAATTTATTTATTTATTTATTTCGGAAATTTAGATAGCGTCTCTTCAACGTGGGCTACTCAGAAGCGCTCCCAGCCCAGCCATGGCTAAATAAAACAGTTTTAGGTTTTTAAGGAACAGAGTGACCTTTGGGAATTAAGCGCAATGTAACAGGGAGACTATTCCAAGTGGTAGGACCAGCAACAGAGAACGAACAACGCTGTTGGATAGCAGTCCGCGAGTGGGGAACCAGAAGCTTATTACTTAAAAATGTTACTTTTATTATGATTGAATTTGATTCCAGCTCTTGTTCGAGTTCCATCTGGGTCTCCGCGGACGTTGACCGCAGATCCATCGGTATCTCCATCACCATCGCTACATGGAAGAACGACGGATCCACTCGCATCCCAGACAAACCTCGATCCAAACGCTCTCGGCACAACTGATCAACAGCTGGTGCTTGAAGAGAAAAGTATTTACATGTTTAAATGCTAACAAAAGTATATCACCTAAGTTTGGTACTGATTAAAATAATTTCAATTGTTTAATTGTCGAAATGTAATTCTGAGCAATAGTTTAAAGTGGATTAGTTGGTCTGTATAAATTGTGAAAAGTTGTGAAAAGTGATGTAGTCACTGAGTTAGGTACTACTTTCTTTTACAGAAAAACATCAATCGAAATGTTTATTGTGCACAATCGAAACAATTTTACCTCAAATGCAAAAAATAATCGCTTATTTTTCCACTCAAAAGGTTCACGTCATCATTGTTCACCATGTTCTTTATTCTACAGAATGCTGCATAACTGCATCAGATTCATAAAAAATTAATGGAAAAGTTATTGAACAAGCCAAAGATTAAATTTTTAACGATTAATCGATTAATTAATTTTTAATTAATCGTGTTTCTGTTTTGTCGCAAATCTAGCGGATCCTGAGAAGCCGTATTTCGAAGAGAAAATGATCAGAGAAGTTGTAAGTTTGATTTTGACCTTTAAACTATTTTAGACAACAAGTACATGCATAATTATAAGACATATAAGACAAGTTATTGTTAGGCCTATTATTAGTATTATTATTGTTGTTGTTGTTGGTGTTGTTTTAAAAATAAAAATAATTATTATTATTATTGTTATCATTATATTCCTTCTTATAATTATTGCCATGCCAGTTGGCCTAGAAGAGAGGATTATTTTCAAGATTCTTCTCTTAATTTGCGTTTCTTTTATTGGACTGGCCCTGGGATACCCGTTCTGCATTCCTGGTTCCGACCAAGCTAGTTGACGATTGATGACAATACTCTCGTTGACAACTGGATAGTGCCAAGGTCAAAGGGAATAACAGGATGCAATTTGGTTTATGGTTCTAATATGCTTTTTAGTTTAAAGATAAATTAAGTAGTAAAACTTCAAAATGGCTGCTATTTTGATTTTTGCGGACAGCCAAGTGTTAGAGCGCAACTCGGAGAGCAGGCTATGAATTGTCTCTCGCAAGGAAAGTCAGTTGATGATGGGATCCTTGTTAACATCATCGTCGAAACAATTCGGTAAACATTCTCAACTGTTGATAAAACATGTACAAAGAGTATTTATGTAGTAGATCATAAGCCACATGCACTTATATTGATGAACCATTTTATACATATTTATACTGAGGGACCATTTATGCATGCATATTTATATGGATACAGGAATATAAAAATGTTTGGGTATCATGATATATAGAGGATTATTAAATCCTAATGATAATAACAATAATAAAATTTATTATTAAAAATTAATAATTGGAAATGATTAATGATAATAATTTTAATAGTATAATAATCTATATTATTAATTTTTTACCCGAGGTTTTTTAAATTATTTTTTATATTCTTATTCTTATTGTCATTGTTATTATTATTATTATTATTATATTTTTGCCCAATGTAAGATTGATCTCCTTGGACATCTTAAATTATTATTATTATTATTACTACTATTATTAAATGTGCAGAAATCCTAAGACTTGCATTGTGTCGCTTGTTTTACCATAGCAATCTTCCAGCGGAGTCTGGATGGGTTCTGGATGGCTTCCCAGTCCGATTCTCCCAACTGATGCTTCTGGAAAAGGCATTGACCGGCTACGACATGACCGAAGCGGAGTCACCAGACGACCTCGAGAGACTGACCGCTGCAAAGAACCCGAAGAAGGTGCAGCTGGTTTCGAATCCACATCCTGGTGCACCACCTGTCGAACCAAAGAGTGGACTCAACCTCGTTATTGAACTGGATCTTCCGGATGATGAATGTCTCAAGAGATCTGCGGGAAGATTCTGTTAGCACTAATCCAATCTAATCTAAATCTGATCTAAATCTAATCTTAATCTGATCTAAATCTTTTTTGAATATTATTTAATCTAAATCTAATTTAATTTACATTTTATTTAAATATAATCCAATATGAATCTAATCTTCTATAAATCTAATATAATCTGATCTTATCTAGATCTTATCTAAATCTAATCTGATATGAAAATTTGTAAAGCGCTTCTCACAGCAGAGCTATTCAGAAGTGCTCTCAGTGTGACAGGTACATGTAAAGAGAAATGCTCCCCACCCAACCATGGCTAAAATAGTTTTTCTATGTTTCAAAAGGGGATTTGGCATGCTATTTAAATTAAAATAGCGAATTTGGTGTAATTTGTTTTGTTAAGGCATTTTATGATTGATTTCCATGTTTTTACAGATGCAGGCCAAGCTGAACACTTGTCTGAGCAGGAGTTCGAACCCCCTCCACCTGGTAGCATGACTGGTCTTAGCAGTCAGGAGATGGTTATACCAGTCCAGGATGTGACTCATGACCAGGAACAAATACACCACAGGTGATAAATCCATACTGATTGATATATTAAAAATAAAAAACCTACTCCTAAGGTTTCAAGCTGACTGCAATGAGTCTTTCAAGCTAGAAAATAGTTTGATGCAATCATTTAAAGACTCAGCTATATTGGCTACACTGTCGGTGGGAAGATGAGATGGCAGAGGAGAGGACTTGCTGGTTGCGAGTTCAAACCTCAATTAAGTTCCTAGATTTAAAAAAAGAAAAAATTCTGTGTATGCTGTGACCATGCCTATTGGAGGCCCCTCCCCAAAATTGGAACCCTAAGCTTGGCTACACTGTCGGTGGGAAGATGAGATGGCAGAGGAGAGGACTTGCTGGTTGCGAGTTCAAACCTCAATTAAGTTCCTAGATTTAAAAAAAGAAAAAATTCTGTGTATGCTGTGACCATGCCTATTGGAGGCCCCTCCCCAAAATTGGAACCCTAAGCTTTTCTTGGCAATGCCCCAGGAATCAGGGAATGTCATGGAATAGCATTGACATTGACATGATGGCTGTGGGGTGGGAGAATTTTTATTTTGAGGGGCTTGATTTTTAGTTTTCTTTTGTGGGAGATTTTTATGTTTTGTTTTGTTAGACATTTTTATTGTTTATTTTTCTTTGATTGAGATTTCTGTTTTGTATTTTTTAATGGGAGCTTTTAGTTTTCTTTGGCGGACATTTTTATTTTTTATTTTTTATTTTTCTTTGGCAGGAGATTTTTTAACGTTTCTTTGTTGGGAGATTTTTAATTTTTGAAAGTTTATTTGCAGGTTGTCGGCATTTGCGGATGAGTGGCCTAAGCTGACGAAATGGTTCAGCAAGTACGGCCACCTGGTGACTGTAGACGCCAACCAATCAGAAGACGTCCTTATCTCTGAAGTCGCAAACGCTGTCGATGATACGCTTCAGAAGGTTCGTTGGTCTTTGTTTGCGTATCGCATTGTATAAATAAATTGATTCTCATTCAGTAATATGAATAAGTTATTCAAACTGACAAACTGCATTATGACTGCATGAAATAAGTAGGAATTTATGATTATGTGAAATAGTAGGAACTTATGATTATAATTATGAAGTATTCAATTCAATTCAATTGAATTCACTTTATTGCAACCAGAAAACAAGAAGACAACAAAAGTACAAAACATGCATGCATTGGCTACAAAGGGGGGACCAAAAGGGATGGATATCCCGCTGGGAAGGGTCACCCAAGTAAAAAATTCCAAAGAAAAATTAATCAAGATAGCTGATATGAAAGAGACTAAATCAAATTAGGTGATGACAGATTGCAGAAAAGTTTATATTGTCAAGAGCATGTAGAGAAACTAACTTAACTAAGTACTTAACTAAAATCTTAACTACACATGGTCATGTGCACTTCAAATAGCTTTAGTGGAGGAAAGTAGAAGAACACGAAGTTTCTTTTTAAATACCTGCAGACTACTAGATTGACGAATGTCAATTATTGGTATTGTGTTCCATACTTTAGTGCCATAAGATTTAATAGTAAAACGCCTAGTAGGCTTTATTAGGAACTTATGATTATGTGAAATGGTTTAAGCTTATGATTATGTGAAATAGTAGGAACTTATGATTACATGAATTGTTGGAACTTGTCAGGTTTTATAATCTGGGCAATGTATTGTGATTTTCTTTTTTTCTCAACATGAAGCTGCAGGGATTGGACGAAGAATTGTTGGCGTTGATTGCGGCCGAGGAAAAGCCACCCGAAGTAATTCCACCGCCCGAGCCGGTCAAACCACTCGTAAGTCAATGTTGTCATCATTCTTTCTTATTGTTGCTACAAATTTCAAACATGACCTGTCTGTGATGTGCTCTTGCCTGACCTAATTAGGGTCACAGCCTGGCCTGACCTAGATTATGCCAGGTCTCTTATTTCAGAGATTTGACTCTAAGGCTAGCATGAACTGTTCACAGGCACCTTGAATGATGTGTAATCTAATGCATGATTATCTTCGAGAATTTCTTAGCGCTCTCAAAAGCTACGTCCGAGAGACCAGAGCTCTTATAGATAGGTTTTTATCACTCAATGCTAAATAACCTGATTTTCTTTCATGAGTTAGTTATTTCTAGTTGGTGATTACAATTTAGTAGTGGCTTAACAGCTAATATAGCCTGTAATTATTCAGAGGGTGTCAATGTTACACAGCTTTGTCTTGGGTTGTTGTACAACGTTCGTTGTGTGCTTGCCAAAAAATTAATCACCTTTTTACCTTAATTTTTTTTAATTTTTCAACCAGGAGGTCGTTCCAGAGATTCCTGTGGAAGAAAAGAGGTCACGTCAAGGAGGACGAACTGGTGAGAGACCCTCTTCTCTTGCTTACTCTTGTGTGGGGTAACAGTGCTAATCAAGTTACTAGCAGAGTGGTTTGGAAGGCAGTGGCTTTGAGGGCTTGCAAGTCATTTTACAACAGTGATGTATAGTACGGTAGTACATGATAACATTTCTGCAGTGACTACTTGAAGGAGATTTGGTGTATTGTATTGTAATTTCAACTGAAAATTTATATAAATTATAGCACAGCACTATATCAAGAGGACTAGCAAAGTGAAGATATGATCAATGAAAATTTGAACCATCAAATGAGGGTGGAAGTCAATTCCATTCCCTAGGACGGAGGCATGAAATGCACGCGAGCCCATAGCTGTTGTGTGCATCGGGGCTTAGCTAAAGGATCCGGACTTGCTGGTGACAGTGATGTGGAGGAATGTAAGGAGCTAGCAGTGACTTTGAGAGTTTTCTCGTTTGTAGGGCCTTCCATCTGGAATGACCTCCTTCAAAGCTGTGTTTATTACAACTGACCAATCAAACTTTGTTTCATAAATCTCTCCATATTTTCTTTTTGCCGTGGCTGGGCTGGGAGCGCTCTTGAGTAAGGCTTTGCTGGGAGCATGCTTGAGTAGATTTCTTGAAGGGTACTATGTAAGTCCATAGAATGAATGAAGGGATGGTTGGACGGATGTATGAATGAATGAATGATTGGATGAATGAGTGAATGAATGAATGAACGAAGAAATGAATGAATGAATGGAGGTGTGTAGCAGCTGTAGCTCATATGGTCCAATTAAAATTCTATCCTAACTCAATAGGAAACCGATGCAGCTGATGGACTAGTACTGCAAAACTTGTTTGTTCGTAGTGATACATGCAACACTATGCAAACAAAGGATTTTTATTAGATTAGATCATAATGAGATTAGATAAACGTTTTCAGGTTCTGGCAGAGAGAGTCTTAGGTCAGGGTCTGCGAGTTCTCTCAGGTTTTCAAGCAGAGGTCAGTTGCCATGGTGACGGCCTGTAAGTAAGGCAGACAGTGGCTTCATGCTTAGCAAGCCTCATCTATTGCCATAGCTGTTTGCTTGGTTACAAGTTGCTAAGCAACGCATTGAAGCTTTTATAAATTATGGTTAAGTAAATCAATGTGGGGGGAAAGTTATTTTAAAGTTGGAGGAATGATGGTTTATTGTCGTTATTTTTTATCTATGACTGCCTTAGAAGAAAGACTAAGGGGTTTTGGTTTCTCTTCTGGTCTCTCTTTTGGTTTGTTCTTTCCTAGTTGAATTCTGATGTTTGCTTTGTCTTTTTTGGTTGACTTTGCTTTTTATTATTATTTTCTTTGATGGCTTTTGTCTTCTCTGGACTGATTTTGTTTTGTCTTTTTGTGGCTGACTTTGTTTTGACTTTTTGGGGCTGACTTTATTTTGTCTTTTTGGGACTGATTTTGTTTTGTCTTTTTGTGGCTGATTTTGTTTTGTCTTTTTGTGGCTGACTTTGTTTTGACTTTTTGGGGCTGACTTTATTTTGTCTTTTTGGGACTGATTTTGTTTTGTCTTTTTGTGGCTGACTTTGTTTTGTCTTTTTGGGCCTGATTTTGTTTTGTCTTTTTGGGGCTGACTTTGTTTTGTCTTTTTGGGGCTCACTTTGTTTTGTCTTTTTGGGGCTGACTTTTTTGTCTTTTTGGGACTGATTTTGTTTTGTCTTTTTGTGGCTGACTTTGTTTTGTCTTTTTGTGGTTGACTTTGTTTTGCCTTTTTTGGACTGATTTTGTTTTGTCTTTTTTGGACTGATTTTGTTTTGTCTTTTTGGGACTGATTTTGTTTTGTCTTTTTGGGGCTGATTTTGTTTTGTCTTTTCGTGGCTCACTTTGTTTTGTCTTTTTGGGCCTGATTTTGTTTTGTCTTTTCGTGGCTCACTTTGTTTTGTCTTTTTTGGGATGACATTGCTTTGTCCTTTTGAGTTGGCTTTACTTTGTCCTTTGGAGGTGACTTTGCTTTGTCTTTTTTGAGTTGACTTTACTTTGTCCTTTGGAGGTGACTTTACTTTGTCTTTTTTTAGTTGACTTTGCTTTTTTTCTTTTGAGCTGTCTTTGCTTTGTCCTTTTAAGTTGACTTTGCTTTGTGACTTTGTCTTATTGGGGGTTGACTTTTCTTTGTTTTTTATGGTTTTGCCTTTTGCTTTGTCTTTTTGGCTTGACTTTGCTTTGTCCTTTTGAGTTGGCTTTACTTTGTCTTAAATTTGGTGTTGACTTTGCTAAATTTGTCTTTTGGATTGACTTAACAATCGAGCTTTCTCTGCTTTTTTGCTTTCTTTTTGTTTTAATTGTGACGATAAACTCCAAAGAAAAATAAAAGCTAAGCACAGGGCACCACCTTATTCATGATCACCGTGTGTTGTCAATGACATTCAGTGGAAAAACTAATCCAGGGGATTGAGAATTTGAGAGAGACCAGAGGGAAAAGGCTGTGGATCTGTGGAGGCGGGCTTTGTTTAGGATGACAGAGGATTAGATGGATATCGTATCCTGTTTCTCTCGCTTCAGTTAAATGATAGCGTTACTTATCATCAAAATTATAAGCAATGCTATTATTTATTGTTATTATTATAAAAGCAATAGATAAATTTTATCTATTGCTTTTCAGCTTTGACTTCCTTTTCGGGCTTGATTTGCTAGTGTAGAATTCTCATTCATACCTCTTTTTAAAACCGGTATGAATGATTTGCTTAACAAAATTGTGGTCGTTCCATGTTACTTGCTTCTTAAGATTTTCAGAAGTCATTAGAATCTTTCATATGATTGGAATTCCATACACATCTATGAAAAGCATCAATCTATGGTGCTGAGCAGCTGTAGTTGAGTACGTAGGCACTCTTGCTGCTCAGAAGTGGATTGCTTGAACCTGTGCCCTGCTCATAATTATTTTTGCCCTGCAAGACGAGCACTATAACCAGTTGGCTACCATGCTCTACATTGCGTGATCCCTATATATTAGACTTTCATTTATTATTTACTTATTTGTTTCTCGCATTTGTTATAGCGCCCCTTCCAACTCCCTACTCAGAGGCGCTCCTGAATACAGGGCGGAAACTGCATCAGAGTTTCACGTCGAAGAGCACGAGCAATTGCAAGCGAAGGACTTGCTCAAAGTCCTTACGTGGCGGCTTGAGGTGGATTCGAACCTGGAACTATATATACATGTATATGTGTGTCTGCGTGTGTGTGTGTGTGCATGAATCTGTGTATGTATATGCATATATATATATTATTTATATACACACATATACATTTATCTACATAATATATTGTATATATATATTGTATTTGTGTACATTGTACAATTGTACATGTATTATATATATGTTTATTGCTTACAATTGACAGGAGCATCGAAGTCCCCACCAAAATCTCCACCAAAGTCTCCACAGAAGTCTCCGAAGCCAGGCAAGTCTCCGAAGAAGGGTGGCAAGGGAAAGAAAGAAGTGGAAGCAGAGCTGGAACCAGAAGAACCGACAGGACCTCCACCTCCACAGCCTGGATCAAGCGAATGGGTCTATGTGAATCAGCCAATCGATATGGTGAGACAAGATCAATCAATCGATCAGTCAATCAATCGATCAATCAAACAATCAATCTATCAATCAATCAATCAATCATACAATCAATCATACCATCAATCAATCAATCAACGGTTCACCCTACTAGAGGCGCTTTATAAATGTTTAAATACAATACAATACAATCAATCAATCAATCATACCATCAATCAATCATACAATCAATCATACAATCAATCAATCAATCATACAATCAATCAATCATACCATCAATCATTAACACATCAATCATACAATCAATCAATCATACAATCACATCATCTGTCAGTTGTCTCTGCCAAACTCATTAAAGCTAAAGCTAAAAGGGGATGAAAGACTTAAGGTGCTCGCACCATGAGAATTAAAATGAAGGAGCTATGCATTCCTTCATTCATTCAATCTATGGGCTTTTATAGGGCCCCTCAAGAAATCTACTCAAAAGCACTCTCAGCCTAGCCACGGTAAAAGAAAAAAGACTTCAGAGATTTCTGAAACAAAGTTTAATTGACCCATCCAACTTTAGCGTTAGACACACCTAGTTACCGTAGTAGAGTTCAGGTAGTGACAGTTTGGTCCACCCCTGACTCATAAACAATGCATGTTAAACTAGTAAACAATTTGTTTTTGTAGGATTTGGCAAACGTGTTGATGTCATACTGGGAGACGACTGAGGCATTGTACATAACTAGCAGCAAAGACGCTTTTGAACTTATTCGCGATGAGAGAGAGCAGATTATTCGCTACCTGTATCAGATAAGGTAGGTAGTGACACCTATCTGTACTGTTGCTTGCCTTAGATGCTCTCACCTGCTTCTGGTAAAAGTACCTGATCTGTTTTTGATCTGTCTACCTGTCTTCGTTAGTCTTACCTGTGTGATGGCACCGATACATAGAGGCAAGCGAGGGCATTTGCCCCCCCCCCCACCCCACCACATCCGGAAAATTGAAACCTGGCACTTTTCTAACTTTTTGGTTTCTAACAAATTTCTTTGTACACACTAAAGCTTTAATGATGCTAACAAATAAAAAAATACATTTAAAACACCTAGCCCTTTGAACCGGAGCTCCCGTAACTCTATGGATAACGGGCCGCTATAGAGGCCATTAGGGTTCAAAGGTTTAACTTCCTATTAATTTTTAACGATCTGTTGTTCAACATTTTTGCAGGTTCTATTATAATTTCTGGTAATTGTATACAATTGCACCTGTTACATTGTAAACGTTGCTGTATGTAAATATGTAAATATGTAAATTTTTTGCTTGGCAGAGTGGATTTCGGGGAGTATCTCAAGAGACCCGATTTCAAACAGGAATTCATCACTCAGTGGCAGAAGGTCAGTCAGAAAACTAATTACTAAAACACTATCAGTAATAATCCAATCTGCTCCCACCTAACGTTACCCACGTTGTGTTGTGGTGTCTTAATTTAATTAGGCTGAACAGTGAATAATCAATTACTTTTGCTATAGGTTTTGACCATTAATTCACTAATTAGTCAACTGACGATTTTTTTTCTCAGTATCATGACTGTAAACTGCAGATTTTGTTGAGTATATGCCAATAAAGAAATAGTATTTTGTAGTAGTAAGAATATGAGGAATCATAATAATAATTATAATTTAGGGCCATTTTGCCTATTTTATTTATAGCAATAGTTAATATTCAAGTCCTGAGGTATCCTGCATACCTCAGAGCATTAAAAAAAGTAATGGTGCATGTGAAGAGTATTGCTATTATTATTTTATAGTTGCAAAGCAAAATGATGCGAAATTTGGCCTGTCAACTTTCTAAACCAAAGTTACGCCTGGGCTATAAGATCGCTGAAACTCAACAGCCATTAATACACAAATTAGACTATATTACACATTATTAATTAATTCATTCATTTTTTCATTTCAAGAATTTCTACAGCACCTCCAAGAAATCTACTCAGAGGCGCTCCAACGCTGGAAGAGGTGCGTAAGTCTGTTAATCATTTCAATTACATTACCGTTGACAGAGTTACAACGAGGTTCCTGACGAACTGCGTGACGATGAGGACATGCGTGCCGACCTGCACCAACGCGTCGACGATCTGCGGGAACGTCTGTGGAACATTTCCGACGAGCGGAAGGAGAACGCGGAGAAGGAACGCGCGCGTGTGATGGGGAATGGATGGATGGATGACCACACCGGCATCCTCAGCAACCACTACATCTCGCTGATGCAGGTGGAAATGGATCGATTCCAGGATGCGGTTCACCTGCTCCAGGACTACTACAGAGGAATGGAGGGCAAGGTTCCAGACGAAACGAGCAGCGACTTTGCTAGAATTCCACTTCTGGAGGTGCGTCTGTCTGTCTCGTTTGTATGTCTGTCTTGTCTGTATCGTCTGTCTGTCTGTCTGTCTGTCTGTCTGTCTGTCTGTCTGTCTGTCTGTCTGTCTATTTTGTTTGTATGTCTGTCTTGTCTGTCTTGTCTGTCTGTCTTGTCTGTCTGTCTTGTCTGTCTGTCTGTCTGTCTGGTCTGTCTGTATCGTCTGTCTGTCTGGGTTTTTCCTGTCTGTCTGTCTGTATCGTCTGTCTGTCTGTATCGTCTGTCTGTATCGTCTGTCTGTCTGGGTTTTTCCTGTCTGTCTGTCTGTATCGTCTGTCTGTCTGTATCGTCTGTTTGTCTGTATTGTCTGTCTGTCTGTATCGTCTGTCTGTCTGTATCGTCTGTCTCTCTGTATCGTCTGTCTGTCTGTCTGTCTGTCTGTCTGTCTGTCTGTCTGTCTGTCTGTCTGTCTGTCTGTCTGTCTGTCTGTCTGTCTGTCTGTCTGTCTGTCTGTCTGTCTGTCTGTCTGTCTGTCTGTCTGTCTGTCTGTCTGTCTGTCTGTCTGTCTGTCTGTCTGTCTGTCTGTCTGTCTGTCTGTCTGTCTGTCTGTCTGTCTGTCTGTCTGTCTGTCTGTCTGTCTGTCTGTCTGTCTGTCTGTCTGTCTGTCTGTCTGTCTGTCTGTCTGTCTGTCTGTCTGTCTGTCTGTCTGTCTGTCTGTCTGTCTGTCTGTGTCTGTCTGTCTGTCTTGTCTGTTTTGTCTGTCTGTCTTGTCTGTTTTGTCTGTCTGTCTTGTCTGTCTGATGTTTTTTCTAATGTTCTTTCTGTCTTATTTATTTCAAGTTATTTTTCTTGTTCATGGGGGCAAGAATACTTGGAAAATTGACTCCTATTTTTTGACTATTACCTTTTGATTTCTAGCAAATTTTTCTCACCAAAGATCAAATGATACTGATGATGCGCAAAGTGAAACAGAGAAATAATTTTCATTTATGAACCTTTATGAAAAATGCCCATTATGTTCCTAATTTACTTCTTTGCATTTTTCAAGCTCTTGCTAAAATATTTTAACCATGGCCAAATTGACCATTGCGTTTCAGCCCTTCTGCAAAAATATCTTGCAATGCCCGTGTTCTTTTTAATATTGTAACAAGGAGCTGCCTTGGTCTCCCTGTCGAATTTGGCAAACGTCTCCTCGTTAAAGAGTTAGTCAGTAGAATTCTGTTTTGGTTGGTAACTACGTCTCATGTTGTGAGTTGTGTTCTGAATTTTTCTCTGTTTTGTGTATTTTCAGTTAATTCTTAATTCTTTGACTAAATTATTGTAATTCTGGTCTGATAATTAATTATTATGTCTCCTGGTGTGTTTCTGTTTGCCCAAATTCGCAGATTTATACTATTTGCCACATTAACCCTTTGTAGCTGGACTTCAAAGCCTGGTGTGTCTTGGCTTGCATTTCAGCTCTGTCATACAAATGTTTCTTAACTATATAATTAGACAACACTGAACTGTTTCAAAATTTCCAGAAACATGCTTGCAGTATAAAGCTTTAAGTGATCTGAACTAAAAAAAACATTTGAGTAAAAAAATTTAATGAAAGGTTATTGCAGAGTTCAAATTTGGATGTACGATTGACGACGCAGGTTTTGCCGACGGAGAACGCTCTGACTCAGGATGCAGGAGAGCGAGTACAGTCGGCACTCGTCTCTCCATCTGAGCTGGATGGTGGAAAGAAATCAGTGACTCCAGTGGGAAGGAAGAAAAAAGTGGAAGCAACACAAGAGACGACAGAGGAAAAGAAGAAGTTAGTTTTGATCCAGTTATGCATATGCTTATATATAATACATCCGCTTTTATTCTTAAACATTACACAGATTGGCTAGATGCCATCATAGATGTAAAAAACGATGAAAACGAAAAACAAAACGGTAAAAAAACGACTTTTTCAAAATAATAAAAAACGACAAAAAAACGATAAAAACGGAAACGGAAAATAATTTGACTTTGCTACATCTAAAACCGCATTTCAACCATGAAAATCTTGATTAGGCTATCTCTTAAATGATGATGTTAAACGATGAAATAATGACTTTAGTTAGCTGAATCCTTGAGAGTTGGCGAAAAAACATAAGAAATATCAGAAAAAAATAAAATTAAGGAAAATAATAATAGAAAGTAAATGTATAAATAAAGATAAAGAAAAAGTAAAAACGATAAAAAAACGTTGGGAAAAATAAAAAACGAAAAAAACACGTTTTTTGGGAGAGAATAAAAAACCGAAAAAAACGTTTTTTACAACTATGGATGCCATAGTAAATGTATGGATTTGTACCGTTTTGTGCTTGTTTTATATTACTTGCGTTTGTGTTATTGTGTTAGACTGGACTTGTTTATAAATTGTTTTCCAGAATACCAATAATTTCAAGAAGACCTGTGTCACCAGATATGACGGCTCGTACAAAGGCGGAGAAGGGAAAAGGTAAAGGTGGAAAAGACGTGGAGGAAGGGCCCCCTCCGCCTCAGGACCCGGACGATAGACTCATCTATGATGTTTACATGACAGCCTTGGCAACCATTGATAAAATAGTAAGTTTGATTTCACATGAAATATAATTTATTATTATTATCATTATTTTTTAATTAGGATCGTTGTCGTTGGTGTTGTCGTTGCTGTTGTTGGGAAGATTAGGGTGAGGAAGAAAATGATGATTATGATGATGATGACGACGACTACGACTACCACTACGATGATGATGATCACGATGATGATTACGATGATGATGATGATGATGATGATGATGATGATGATGATGATGATGATGATGATGATGATGATGATGATGATGATGATGATGATGATGATGATGATGATGATGATGATGATGATGATGATGATGATGATGATGATGATGATGATGATGATGATGATGATGATGATTACGATGATGATGATGATTACGATGACGACGGCGACGATGATGATGATGATGATGATTATGATGATGATGATGATTACGATGATGATGATGATTACGATGATGGTGATGACGATGATGAAGACGATGACAATGTTGATAATGATGATGATGATGCTGCTGCTGATGATGATGATGATGCTGGAACTCTTTGACAGGTGGCTACGGAGGCTGCTCTTCGTGAGGCAGAGGAGGAGGCCGAGCGCCAGAGACAGGTGGCGAAGGAGGCTGAACGGAAGAAGCAGGAGGCAGCGGAGAGGAAGAGGGCTGGAAAGGCGGCAAAGGGTGGAGGGGACGACAAGAAAGGTCGAAGTCCATCACCAAAGAAAGGAAAGGGAAAAGATGCTGCGGCTGTTGAGACACCGATTCCAGGTCAGTCATAGTTATGGTCATTTCTGTATGTACGCATTCATTCACTTAGTTATTGCCTAAACCAGTCAGTCATTCAGTTAAGCAGTGTAAGCTTGATATGGTGTGGTGGTGATGGTGATGGCACTGATGGTACAGTGTAGTGGTGATACAGATGGTGACATATGAGTAGTATTGATGATGGTTATTTAGAATTGTGGTATGGGTGGTTGTGATTGTATAGGTGTGACGGTGATGGTAGCACTGGATGTGGCATATGTATTCGCATAGATGGTGATGTGGTGGTGATATTGGTCGTATTGGTGGTTTTGGTGTCATGATGATGACCAGGTGAACTGTAAACTTTGTCATAACAAAGCTTGGCATTATAATAAGGTTGGCTCACAAATGCGTATGCTACATTTACGTTTCTTTACATTACGTCTGCGATGTTGTTACATTTACCGATGACTTTGCAGTGGCTTCTGAGGAGACGGAGGAGGAGAAGCAGAAGAAGATAGACAAAGAAAAAGGAAAGCAGGAATACTTTGCTGCCATCATGGAAGAAGGTCTGTCTAACTACACAGTACTTTACGCTCATTACATAGATAATATTATTCTTACTTATCTATATGCTTAGTATGCTTACGTATATACTTACTTACCTATATACTTTCTTATCTTACTTAGATACTTACTTACCTATATACTTACTTGCCAATGTGCTTACTTATCAATATACTAGTCTTAGTTACCTGGATACTTACTTACATACTTACCAATATAGTTAGTAGTTGCTTACCTATATGCTTCCTTACTTACCCATATGCTTACTTACCTATGTACTTACCTACCTATTGATAATTATTTTTGACCTTACCTACCTATTGATTTTTATCTTTCTTATCTGCGTATTGATTTTGTGTTGAGTGTTGATTGAGAATCCGGTGACCTTGGTCAGTGTAGGAATCTTGCAGTTGATGGTAAAACCATTTCTAAGAGGTTTTAATTTCTTGACAGCTGCCGCAGCTAAATGTCGCATTGGCCTCATTCGTTGCGTTTCAAGTCTCATCCTACAGGAACTGAAAGCAAAGGTCGAAGCATCGTACAACGTACTTAATGACTGCATTGGTGATGAGTTCCTTAAAGAAATGGCCAGGTTTGTAATTGTAATCGTAAATGCAAATTGATCGTAATCTCCATACTTCTAGTGCCACTTGAAAGTAAAGTGTAGAGCACTAGCTTTATCATCAGTGTATGTTATCATGGCTGAGCCTGTAGACCTTACTTTACTCTTATCTACTTTTGCATTTTTTACTTGGCACCCACAGTTATACACTGTGTCCGGTTAAAAAGTAGCCCCACAAAAAAGTGTCATAACTCGGCCAAAACGTTTGGGATTTGTCTGAAATTTCAAACACAGCAACAGCGGCCGTATTTACACGAGATTCTAAAACCGATTAGAAATATACGTGAGTTTGTCGAATGTATAAGTGTTTGCGTTGGAGCACCGAAAAATTGAACTTTCCAACATGGAAAACCTGAAAGGAAGTGAAATTCAGCTAAATATAGTGTTCAAAATGTCCATCTTTTTCACGGACACATGGCTGTAAACTTAGACGCTACGGTCCTGTCGATGATCACCTGGTTAAGCAACTGCCAATCTTCAAACAGACGCGCCCTACGCCCTACGGTTAACGATGTCATGAATACGCGGCTACGCGTGAACGAAAAACACGCTCCTCCAGTACATGTACTCCGGATCAAAGTCTGGACTGCTGGACGGCTACAGCTGCAGGATATGAAGCCGAGTGTCTCCCGGGATAGCTATTAACCTACTACGTCTACGATTGTGTGTCCGAGAACAAGAAACACATTTTATGGCCCCAAAATAGCTGAATTTCACTTCCTTTCAGGTTTTCCATGTTGGAAAGTTCAATTTGTCGGTGCTCCAACGCAAACGCTCATAAATTTGACAAACTCGCGAATATTTGCAAACGACTTTGGAATCTCGTGTAAATATGGTCACTGTTGCTGTGTTTAAAATTTCAGACAAATCCAAAATGTTTTGACCGAGTTATGACACTTGTTTGTGGGGGCTACTTTTTATCCGGACACAGTGTATATGCAGAAGGGGCAAAACACAATTTTCACTGTTAGATTTTTAACAAGAGTCTGAAAAATGCAAAGCATGAAATTAAGAACGTGGATAATATTGGATATACTATTTCATAAAGGTTTCTAAATGTAAATTTATCATTTTTCACTTCAATGTTTACTCATTAGTATCATTAGTGCTTTAGTGTGACGAAATTTGTTTTTAAAAAGCGCATTACTTAAAATAAAATCATTTTATTTGGCACCCAATAAAAAAATCAAGAAAATGCAACAGTTTACAAGCATAAGAATATATGTGATCATTTCTAAAAATATGGGGGCCAATTTTCCAGGGGTAAGAGCCCTTCTAATTCTTATGTGCAGGCACCCATGATTCCTTACTTAATCTTTGCATGCCATAATTGAAGTTTATCTCATCTTTCTTTACTTTTCCTCTAACATTGCATATCTTACTTTGTGTATGGTTGCCCTTATCTTAAGCTTACATTACCGGTACCTCTTTATTTTAAGACTTTTTTCAACTTGTTTTATATGTTGTGAATTTTCAGCATCGATGAACTGACTGAGGTCGTGAGAAATGCCATCGAAACATCTTCGAAGCTTTACGAAGAGCTCACCCTCCAGCAAAAGGACTTTGTGATTAACAGCGTAAGCATACTTAGTCTAGCCAACCAATTATTGGCCAGACCTGTCTAACTTAGCAATTTGCACCATCCAAGATTTCTGTCTTTCATTTTGTGTCTTGAGCAAAGCACCATGACTCATTGAAATAGAAGTGCACAGTGAAGAAGACTTTTCGATGTTTTTTTTGCAAATTTCTTTATTTCTTAATGTTTGTTGTCATCGTTGTTGTCGTTGCCTTTTCTTGTTGTCATTGTTGTTGTTGTTGTTGTTGTTGTCATTATTCATTGTTCTTTTGTTACTGAAACTATTGTTTCTTTATTTTTGAATTGTTTGTTGTTATTTGATGTATCATTATTATTATCAGCGTCAGTATCCTTATTATTATCATTTTTATTATCATTTTTCTTGTATCATGTATCATTATTATTATCATTTTTCTTCTTAGTATTATGTTAGTATTATTGACTTATCATTGTTATTATGATTATACTGAACAGTTTTACATAATGTAATTTTTAGGGTCACTGTTAAATGCAGCAGACATTAGCAGTACTTATGTTCTAAGTAATTATGGTCATAAATTTCTATAGCACCACTTCAAGAGAGTCTGCTCAGATGACAGCACCAAACCATGATCAAAAGAATGGTTTTCAAACGCTTGCGAAATAGGGGCAAAGAAAGCCTGGAAGTTCATTACAAGACTTAATTAAGCGGAATGAATATTATTAGTTTAGTCAGGGTGGTAATCGGGAGGAGTGCCTCACAAGATAGGTGGTGCTGTGTTTATCCTACAATAATTTCAAACTTGCTCCTTCCTGATTGAATTCTAACGAGTGTGTTGAATTGGATAGATGTGGAGATTTTGAGGTTTCTATCTGCAACTGTCTCTTTTTATGCACTTTGTTTCAGGATGTTTGGTGTATAGGTGGAGAGGTACGAAGAATATCATATATAAGTTGTGCCGAGTCAGATAAAATTGCAAAATTGCATTTATCTCGACTCTGAAAGATTTTCTCATGTTGCTTAAATTTTTGTCTTGGTCAACAAGTAGCAACTTAAATTTTTAGCAGCAATCCTTCAAAACCAAAATTCTTTTAAGAACTAAATTTAAATATGAAAATCAAAATTTAAATCTTTTAATAATTACCTTGTTATGTACATGTAATTCAGATGATTTTTCATTATTCCAAAGATTGCGGTTTTTATAAGTTATTTGTGAGTGAAATTATCTTAAATAAAATCAGAATATAGTCTTTGTTCATCTACATGGTTTGATCTTTCATTCCGCTTTTATTAATCAAAGGACCAAGATTTTTTACATTATACGTTTAATTTGTCAGTAAATTTTTCAACATTATGGGAGAAAATCTTTTACGCTTATACCTGAATTAATAATTCATAGATTAATTTTTGAGTTTTAACTGCTTGTTCATTTGATTTTTGTTAAGTTTTCTACATATGATGTTTTCAGTTTTAATTGAGTGAATAAAATTTTCTCGCATTCGAGAGAAAATTTTGGATGCTTATTTGATGCTTAATCAAACAAAGGGAAAGATACCTTTGTATTTACAATTGCAGAGTTTTGACAATCTGTTTTGTTGACCTTCTAGCTGACCCTGAATTTTAACTTTAATTTTAACCGTTGCCAATTAAGTTTATTGCAGTTGAGTTGTTCATCATTGCAATGTCAGTTTTGTTACACTGCATGTATGTTTGCCTTAAGTTGATAATTTTCACTATTTTCTTTATTATTATTATCATTATTATTAACAGTTTAACAAAGCTGCATTGGCTTCCCAGTCACTGTTAGTACACTGTTTATCGGTGAAGTGTTGAGCATTGCGATTTAATTACCAAGTATGAATATTGAATAGATGGCGCTGAGTAATTGTGAGTGAAAGACTTACTCAAGGTCCCTACACGGTAAAGGAAAACCAAGAAGTTATTTACGGAGACTGCAAGGTAACTTATTCTAGAAGATGAACCGACCATAGTGATCGCTATCCGATCAGCCGGCTCAGTGGACTCTTTTAAATCCATGCTAAAATCAGACTTGTTCGCTAGGGCTTATCCCATGTAGCTGCTTTGTAAGGCGCCCTTGTAACGGCATGGCTGTGTTACTGCACCATATAAATCGTTGTAATTATTATTATTATTATTATTATTATTATTATTATTATTATTATTATTATTATTATTATAGTGAAACTTTTATGCAGCATTGTGGAAGTTCGAGCCATTGAGACAACCTTGTCACCTGCATGGAAGAGTGATGGAATCTACGACCTGGAATTGATTGTATTTACATACGGTACAAAGTTCCCTGAAATAAATCGGGGCTTGACCTGCTAGACAATTACACATGAGCATTAGAATCTTAAAGTTACTCAATGCGTTCTGCATAGGCAGCCAGTGCAGTTTCTCTCGTGTAAAACTTGATATATGCCCAAACTTTTGTATGCTGCCAATCAGATATGATTAGTAATAATAATCAGATAATATTAATGTTGTTATTGAACATGTTATTATTATTATTATTGCTATTGGTAAAGGCATTATTATTAATTATGTTAATTTCTTTTGCTGATGTTGATCAATAATTATGCTGAAAATTTTTTGAAAGTGAACATGATATTGCTATTTGTTTTGCCTTGCTTACAGCATATTATGAGCTTATGTGCCAAGTTTTATTACAATTCTGTAATTTTCTGCTCTTTTGCTTATCCATTGCCTCCTATGTAAGCTACTTTTATGTATACCTGGAAAATTTCATAAAATTGTGGTGTGGGATTGCTGTATATGTGGTGATGAAATTTAACTCACAGTTCTTCACTGAAACCAGTCACTAGATAATTGTAAATATTATTATTGTTATTACTATTGTTTACAGTGCACTTCTGAAGTTTAAATTGAGGGCAATATCAAGTTCGTTGCATTGTACTATGATGTCTGAACTATTTCTGCAACATGATCTGGGACATTCAGTTGAATCTACTGATTTCAATTAGAACAGCTTATTGCTCAAGGCTATAGGCCCATAGTGACCTACTTCCTCAAAAACTGGGTGTTGCCCCATTTGTTTATACTTTATAGCAATAGTGCCTTGCTTGTGAAACCAAGCATGAGAATAAAAAAAAGGTTGTCAAAGGAACTTTGCCGTGTTTCTTGCTTTATGTATAATAATTTTATCATTGAACTGGTTTTTTTCAATGACTGAATGTCATGCTCTTACTGGTTTGATAGGATGCGAGACTTGGAAAGTCACCAAGCCCACTTCCCCCTCCAGAAGTTGTGGAAGAGTCCACTCCAGACAGTTTCACAGTCCAGCAGATCAAGGCATTGTATAACCAGGTAAGTTCAGGTTACCCACCATTATGTCACTGCTTAACCAGATGAATTCAGGTCAAGTCACTGCATGACCTAGTAATTTCAGGTCATGTCACTACAGAATTAAATACCTTCAGATCATCTCACTGTGTGACTGTAGAGATACATTTAGGTCAAGTTACTGTTTAATTAGGTAAATATTCAGGTCAAGTCACTGAATAATTATATAAATCATTCAGGTCAAGTCATTCGAAAAGTAGTTTAGTCATCTGCTTCTTGCTTGAGCACAGATGCGCATTTATATAGGTTGAAATCCAATCTGACTTAACGTGAATAGTGTTGGTTGGAATAAAGACTTTAATAATGGAAATAATCCATTAGATTGTTCTCTTCGTGGTCTGAATGTATCACTGTGACTGATTGCAAATGCAGTTTACCATTCCATGTGAGTGGATCGCAACAGGAATGTACAAAATGCAAGGTCTGGTAGATTTGCACAGGTGGCAGAGCACAGCACTTGACATTCTAGTGGTCAAAGTACTAATTAATTGTACTTTTGTTGACACAGTGTAATTTAGTACTGTATTGGTAATGGTGACAGTAATAATGATGGTGTTGTTATTATTATAATTATAAATGTATAATTGTTATTATTCTTGTTGTTGGTATCATTATTGTTATTATTATGTAATAACTCGGGTATTACCCGTAATAATAATATTTAATGGCTGTGTTTTTCGTGATAGTTTTCTGTGGCTGCCCCGCATGGAATCCTTCCGATCAAGTCTTTCCAGGAGATGATTCTCACAATGGCTGCGTTGGCTCATCATGCAGAACTGCTTCCAGAATCATGGCTGACCTTGACAAACGACAAGGTTAGTTTCCAACGAGGTGGTGGTGTTTGGTGGTAATTATGATGATGATGATGATGATGATGATGATGATGATTATGACGATGATGATGACAATAATTTATTATGTGGGCTGCAATCCTCAAGACTGCCCTTCGTAGGTCTCTCTCCCTATGCAATAGTCTTCCCCATCAGTTTTATTCCACAATCCTCTCTGGTAGTCGCTCTTCATCATTCTCTCAAATTCTGCCATTTCTTTTGGGATTGCTCACAATGGGAGCACTTCTGGAAGTTGCTCTTGCTGAGAAAAGCACTTTATGCAATACAGTTCAAATAAAAAATGATCTTAGATGATAGAAGTGATATCAGGTGATAGAAATGATCTTAGATGATAGAAATGATCGTAGATGATAGATGTCAATAGAAATGATTTGTATGCACACTAAAGATCTTATATGATAGACATGATCTTGGATGATAGAAATGATCTTACGTGATAGAAATGATCGTATACGATAGAAATGATCTTATTAAATTAGGCATGATCTTAGATGATAGATATGATATTATACGATAGAAATGATATTATACGATATAAATGATCTTATAAGTTAGACATGATTTTAGATGATGTATGATAGAAATGATCTTTTATTCTCGCAGCTTGAACAGATCAGTCTTCAGTTGTCAGCCGACCACGAATACATCAACTGGCGTAGTTTCCTGCTCCAAGTTTCGCAGCCGTGGCCAATGCCAACGCAGTCGCAGCTCTTAAACGCTCTGCGACTGTTCCACGAAATGGACCAGAGAAGTCAAGGAACCGTGACGAGGGAACAGTTCAACGAGGTCAATCTCTGGCTGAAGGAATCGAATGAAACCCTTGATCCATCGGACACAGTTGACCGCTTCGATAGGATTGAATATCTGACGGCGGCATTTTTCGACATTTTCGCCGATCATTCTGAGGATCCGTCCCTTCTGAACTATGTCGATATGGTCAGTTGTTTTTTGCTCATGTATCGATGCAAATATTGTATTGTTTTGTTGTATTGTATAGCTCTACAAATCAGGGCTGCTTTTAAGGAAGTTTGGAAGTGTGCAGCCCCTTCTTTCCCTTCTCATCCTCCATGGTGAATTACTCCAGATCCAATGAAAATTACCTTTTTGACTATTTTTTGACTGCATGGAAGTGTTTGTACAAGCGAATAAATTAATTAAAATTCACCTTTGCTGAGTTTCACGTGAGTTGAATTGATGCTTTTAAATGTTCTGATTTAAAACAAAGTCCACATTGTCAGCTCTTCTGCCTCCTCTCTCTGTATCAATCAATCAATCATTTATTTTGAAACCAAACATTTTTTACAGTTATACAAATGAGAATCACATAGTCTAAGGGGAATGGCCACAAGGATAGGCCCTGAAGGAACACCTACATACATGTAAACAAAGGTATGCAATGGCCAACAATTATTGCTTTTAAACAAGACAGTGAATCTCCTTTCGTTGCCTCTGGAATTATACACCACTCTTACTTGACACAGCCCTCATGAATAAACTGGTGCCCTGCACATTGCTTTCAAGTAGCGCTTTGGAGATTACGATTTGTAAGTGGTGGAATAATTTTCTTTGTTTTCTGCAGCTGTTATACTTTGGAATGGCACCGGATCCATTCGACGGATTCTTCCGAGCCCTTGCCGTAGCCACAGAGCAGCACATGCCAAGGCTGGCAAAGAAGAAGCTACTGTCAAAAAAACAGCAAGCAAGGTCAGCCTCTGATGTTTCTTTATTCATGTATTAAATATATATTTATATAATATATATATATAGTTGTATACATATGCATATATAATTATATATATATGTATATAATAAATATATGCATATATAATTTTATATTATACATATTACTATCCATTTTGTTTATATATAAATGTAAGATCAGCTTTTGTATTTGTTGATATTTAGGATACTGTTATTTGAATTTGTTATCATTCAAATCAATGGATTTTTTCTGATTACATTTAATATCAACTGTTTGAACTGTTATTTAAATTTCAAAGTGATTAAAGGTGATTAATTAAAAAATTATGGGTTTTTTGGCCACATGTTCATATGTGTGGATATCATTTCAGAACTGTAATAGTGTTAGAACTCTGGGTCTAACGTCTATTTTTATTTTGTGATATTAATTTGTTTTATTGTGTGATATTAATTTGTTTCCATTGTCTTTAGCGATGGAGTGGAAGAGGTGGATAAGCCGGCTGAGGATGAAGTAAAGGTTGTCTGGCCGGAGGACATACCTGAGTCAGCCATCAATGCTAAAGTCACCATGGACAACATCCAAAAAGTCAGTTATATTGTATTTACAGAAAATTCGTTAATTAGATATAGCATTGAAGTGATATTTTTTGTGATTTGTCATTGACGCAAAGCATTTGTAAGAATCGTTAATATATAGTAAATAAGATAGCTTTGTCTTGTGTCTTGTCTTCAACCATCCTTGATCTGATTGTTGGTCAAGCTCTGGACAATTCTGTTCCTTCTACTTCTATCCCATGTCTCCAGTGGCGGTGCTACGCTACCATAGGTCGTGGCCAGTTATTTTTGACCTACCTATTTTATTTATTTATGATATGTCATTGACGCTAAGCATTTATAAGAATCGTAGACAAATAGTAAATAAGAAAGCTAATTTGTGCTTGTTCCTGTCCAGGTGTTGCTTCATGGCAGGAGTCAGCACGGCGAATTCAACAGATTTGTCTTAAATTCTGCATCAGATTCTGACGATGCAATTTCAAAGGTGAGTGCACGGCTCAGAGTCTGTCTGAAAGCTATGTACAACTTTGTAACGATTTCACGTCTGCCTACATACTCACATACATCTGTGTACATGCATCCTCATTCTTTGTACAATGTACATGCATCCTCATTCGTACATTGATACATGTACAGGTACGACGTACCACTTTAAAGTGTCATTAATTACAGCTCTTGTGAGTTTCTGTAAAGGTGATTTACATTTTAATACACATATTTAGATATGTTTTACAAATACTCAAGTACAATACAATATTTTTAAAAATATATATATTGTATTGTGTATATATATACATACATTCATGCATACGTGTATGGTACATGCATACACACATTAATGTTTTGATTTGTGCATTTTTGTGTTGTAGTCAGACATATATGTACAGCATACATACAATGCATACATGCAGGTACAAACCTACAATCCTACATTCATCCAAGTCTGCATACAAACATGATGGTGTGTGATATGTGAATGGTATGTTAATAGGATCGCATGGCAAACATCTTCATGGACTTGGGGGCTGAAGATGGTCGGCAGGCCTTACCACTGACCGTGTTGCTTGAACATCCTGTCATCCAGGACCTTGTCTACGGCTGCACTGCATACAAGGCCATTGTAAGTTCAGCCACGTGCAAAAATATCAAACTTTTTAGCTTCTGTGCTTGACCGTCAAGTGTGTTGTGACAATGAGATTTTACAGGATGGCTCCATTTTTTTCTCTCCTTGATACTAGCATCCAGAGCCACTCTGATACCTATGCCTTTTTTATGCAAGATCGTGTTTACCGGTAATGCTTTCCTTTTTCCATCTATGTCTTTGATTGTCTTCCTTGGCTCTGTGTTCCCTACTCATGACAATATAATGCCCTTGCTGGTTAATCTTTTGTCATCCGTTCTTTAAGATATAACATGGCCAAACCAAGTCAGTCTTCTTTTTCTGATCTTTTCTACCAATGTTTCTTTCTGTCGTAACTCCTTTGTATTACCTCATTACGTAATGCTCTAGAATATTCGACATTATGATAATCATGATGTAATTTTAATCACAATTTATTCAACACAACCTGAAGTGAAAACTCCTAAAACAACATGTTGGTTTTGAAGCACCAATCAGACAAAAGCAACGAGCTCATGTCTCATAGGTTGCAGGCAAACTACTGCAGAAATTTGGACCAACAACAGTGAATCTCGTTATGCTAGTGTATTTTAAGCTTTTATTTTAAAATTCTTTTTGTAGTCGTGATCTAAACTTCATTTTAATTTAATTTTGTAGGATCTAAAAGCCATGTTAATGGTGCAAGGTGAAAATGCAGTTCCTGAGTTGACTGAATCACCAACTACTGCCTAAGACGATTCATCACAAGAGAGACTACACTCAGACCAACTGACAATTCACCAGTCGGAATGAATCAAACAGATTTTTGTTTTAATTATCAATCGAATGACTTTGATTGTGATCAATATTCATAATCAGATTTGGAAGTTTGCCCAGTAGACCAAACGAAATGAATTCTGAGCCTGATTTCAAATTGGTGAACCACCCTTTACACAAGTAGATCTTTTTCACCAGTTTTAAAGCAATTCTTTAATGAAAGAGACCAAAATACATTAACTGTATGCATAAGAAACCAGTTGTGGTGCCTGTGCAATGGTAGATTATTTTACCACACAGTTGTCTTATTAACACATGTGTCTAATCACACAGTGCACTGTAATATCATCCAAACTTTGTCGTCACATCTAATTGATTTCTGCAGTGTGCAGGGCCGGATTAAGAAATGTGGGGGCCCTGTTCGGAAAATTTGGGGATCTTTTTTTAGTCGTTTGGTCAAAGTCTCTTTAGATTATATAATTTTTTACCTTTAAAAATTATTTTTTCGCATGTGTGGGGGCCCCCTGAAGTGTGGGGCCCCTGTTCGGCCAAACACGTTGAACATGCCTTAATCCGGCCCTGGCAATGTGCTAATATCTTCACCACGCAAATACATTCAAGCCTGCATTTAGCAAAGAGAAACTGCAAAGTGTTATAAAAATTCACACTAAATTATGTTTGTTTTTATTAATTTTCCATTTTTGCATACATGTGATATGCGAACATTGGGTGAGTTTTTTTACATCTACTGGATGGGAGAGCTGGTGAGTGAGTTTCGGAAGAGGCCGTACAGAATGTGCCAGTAAAACACAATTTGTTGAACTACAGACCACACAACAACACAATCAATTGTTACCAGCATTTTAATACACATAACGTCAGCTGAATTAGTTTTCGTACAAAGCGTATACTTGAATAATAATGCAGAATAGAAAATGAGTTGATTTAAATAAAAATTCAAAAGCTGCACATCACCCAGCTAAACTATACCTGGTCTGGACTACCCCAACCTTCCCCAATCACACCCATTCCTCTGCATTCCATAGTCTGCCACGCTAGACATCATTCTCACCTCATCCCCATTTCCAATGCAGCGTCACGTTGTAAAGGTGAAATATCACCAACCCGTGAATTTCCATTACAAGCAGAATTCTTCCACAAGCACATCTCTGCTCTAAATCTGTCAACTTTCATCTAACAAATTTTCCCAAAAGTTTAACATTGCACTGATGGTCGTTATAAATACAACTTTTCATTTCTAACCACATTTAAATAAAGTTCACATACAACACCAAAAAATCCCTGCGAACTGCAAACTCAAATCAATCCACAAATTCTCATAATTTTAACTCGATGTACATTGAACATCAACGTAGCATACAGAAAATTGGTCAAAGTAAAAGAACAAGGATTTACATTCATTTTAAATCACGGTATTCGTTGTGGAAAAGAACGTTGATTACTAAGACAACAACTCTGCAAACAGACGGCTATCAAGATAATCATTTTGCTTGCAGTATTTATTTATTTATTTCTAAATAAATAAAACGATTAATCATACGACAGTTTCACACGAGGCTCAAAGCCACCAATCAGTTTTTAACAGAATCACAACAGCCGTAAAGCAATTTGCCGTGGCTTATCATGCGCCATAAACTGGTTTGATATACACACAAGAGGTCCACGTCAGCATTTCTCCCCAGCCCTACCCATTTTCTACCCAACCCGTATGTGATTTTCCCTAGAAACCCTTAAATCCTTCCATCCAAGAGGGACATTCCCCCATAAACAAATCACCGCTCCCAATCTCTCACTTTGCCCTCACCCCCCCCCCCCACCTGGTTTTACCACGTGCTGTATTCGAACGTGTCATCTCGGCCGAAGAAGAAGAAGAAGAGGAGAATCGTGACAAAGACGACCGTGTTTCCTGCCATCACTAAACCACACGCACCCCACTCGATCTGAAAACATACATTCACATACATCCTCTTATAACCTGTAGAATTACAAAATTTGTAATTACACAGTTAAAAAAAGTAGAACTCCCTCTCAAAATAGTATTCCCTTGAATAGGCGCTATAGAAATTCATGAATGAATATTAACCTGTGCTCTATGAACCTTCACATAACAAAAACAATAAATAAACTACGATACCAGACAACGTGAACAAACTAAAAACCAAGAACTTTTTTAACAATGCTCCGGAATAAAGTTCTTACCACAGTTGTTCGCGCCAAGATGATCGGCAGACTGTACGCTGACACAACGATGCACGTTGTTACGAAGATACAGACTTCGATGAGCGCGCTACTTGCCTCAACGGCCTCAGCTAATCGCCTTGATATCAGGTTGGGTACAGGTGACAGGAAGTAGAACATCAATACAAACATCGGCCACCAATTGCTGCATACAAACAATCACACAAACCACAAATATGACAACGTCTAGAATAACAGCAAGTTCTATATTTATTGAATGTTCAGTAGGACTACGATTGAGAGGTCCAGTATTATTTTAATGAAGAGAGAGGCAGAGAGAGTACAAAACATGATTTGGAAACCAATGAATGTCATTATGTAAGTCAGGGGTTCTCAACCTTTTTCGTCCCGCGACACACTTAAACTTGCTATCAAATTTGGCGACACACCATTCAATCGTCATATGTTAATGTCGTAAAAATATAAAGTGTCAAAGTGAAACATGTCTATTTATTTCAAATTTGCTCTCAAACTTATTTATCCTTCTAAATTCAAATGCTAAACTGCTGACATTTTAAATAAATGAAAATAGGCTAATTATATTGTTGCTATCAAAGTCTGATTCAGCGTCGTCACTTACAGGCATAAGATCGCTAAATTTACGTTTTCTTACCATAAATTTTTCCATTTCGATTGCTGACTTAGCCTAGGTTAACGGGTAAAAGTTAAAACAGATATAATTCAAAGGTGTTAACTGTTAAGGCCTAGGCCCTACATAGGCCTTATGTCCGATCCGTTGAAGATAGACGTCATAACTATACTAAAAACCGCGGTAAAATAGATAATTAAATAGAGCGCAACAAATTCTCATTGCAGTCATCCGCTATACTTTTAAATTACGCTACCTATAGGTAAAGTAGGCCTAACAGTGTACGTAGGCTATAATGCAAGAACAACGGACGTGTGCTTTGAGAATTTAGTAGACTGATATTATTTAGGATTATTTCATATAATAATGGGCATACTGCGTTGTGTCAGTTTGGAAAAGAAACGAAGATAATTATAATCATTATTATTAATTCGCGAAACACCAATTCTTCGCGACACACCAGCGACACACCACTTTTACGCGACACACCGCCGGTCAAGTCAAGAACCCCTGATGTAAGTGTTTCGGTGCAACAGTACAAGTAGCATGGCATAATAGGTATTCTGGACATTTATATAGCACCTTCAAATAACCTGCCAGTGTTTCAGAAGCTTAAGTACTTCTTTAGGACCTCTTATACCAAACACTCGATTTGGGAAGCAATGCAACAGTATTTGTGGTTACATTTAGTAGTAGTGGTGGTAGTAGTAGTTTGCACTAATGCACTATAGTCATAGAAGTGATAGCAACAGTACAAGTAGCATGGTAGATTTTCATGATAGTTTAAAAGTTTTTCTAGAAGTGATCTAGCCACGCTTGTGTCTCATATATCATAAAATCAATGCTTTTAAGTTTGCATTAATCAAACAGAAACAGGGATACTCCCCGAGATAATGAGGGCATTTAAAATATTACAACAAACAAAAAACATCACAGCAAAAAATGCTTGATTATCCATATTTCAGGAATATAATAGAATTAAAGATGACCTGTATTGCGGTAGGGCACAGCCGAGTACAAGAAGAGTAATACCCGCTGAAGCGAGGAACGCCAGCCCAACGAGACTGCAACCAAACAAATAACAAGAAACGTCAGCTCAAAGGAGACAGACGTTATAGCTCTCTGTGTAAACATAGCGCCACCATATAACAATAACACAGAGGTGTCAATGAGCCTGTAGCATTATCCTGCCTTTTAGACAGAATAAAACTTCTTTATTGATTGAGTGGATAGAGAACCGAGATCTTGGTAAAAAAAATTAAACAGACTTAAACAGTTTAACGATGTGCATGTACTAAAATAACTGGGAAACTAATACAGACCTTGACTGTCATCGTTAAACGTTAAATAATTTTATTTTACAGTTACTGAGCACATAGTAAAAAGCATTCTATGTTAGTATCTGAGCAAGACTATCTAATAAGATATCGTGAACGCTAACATCTGGCAAACTATGCACATTCATTAACGATATTTAAATATGCCACCAAAATAATGCCGGATTTAACTGATCTGTGATTTAAACTAATTGCAAATATAAACAGTGGAGAAATCTCTGAATTATAAATACAGTGAGAGAAAAATACTCACGCTATCAGATGTAATCATTCATCGTCGCAAAACATGCCAAAATATACATAAATTATAGTATTAGTTTGCTGCACAATTTAACTATGCAAAACACATCAGTAAAATGACATGACGAAAATAAATCACGGGATACTAACTCGTATGGCGTGTTGTTTCCTTCTTCAAGCATCGCTTGTTTTTAGTTTAATACATAAAATGAATGCAGTGATTTAGAATGAGCTGCAGTCTGCATTTTCACTTCCGCGTGTAAACACTGTATCTAAGCTAACCAGTAAAGTTAATGAATTCTTCGCATACCCTAAGAGAAATCTATTGTAAATCAAAGGTCAAAGGAGATGTTTCTGTTAATTACACGCTGGAATTGATTCACTTTCTAAACTTATATAACCCTCCAAAGCAATCCAATATGACGTCACACTCACATCTAAACCCATAAACGAGCCAAATCTATGCACGACCAAAGATACCGCCGTCCAATTCTAAAACAAATTTCCCTATGGTTCTGTCTTTTAAATAAAATAGAAAGGTTATTTATTTTAGATGTAAATTCAAGCATCTTACCCCGAATTCCAGCCATTTTTTATGTTTACCGTCGCCGATGGTGTCAAGTAATTCCAATGACTAAATGTTTTGCAGAAGCGACCTGCTAACTGTGTACGCCATCTATCCATTTAATGAACTCAAGGCCTAATTCAAGGGCCTAATAATTATTATACAATATCAAATTCAAAATAACGCACCCATTATGGCATGTTAAAATAATAAAACTAATTTGAAGGTGTTTATAATGTTTTTAATGCAGCAAGATTCAGTCAGTCACGTGATAACCTCTGATTTAAATTAGATAGGCTAATAGGCGTAATTATTCGCGTAAATCAAATCCGAAGCTTGTTTCAGGTATTTATGATAGGCTATATCATTGTATTTTTGTACATACATACAAAACATAATGGGCTATTTAATTAATTGCACATGCATGATACATGAGATGCGTGTGAACCATAGAGATGTACGCTATATATATTAATATATATAGGCTAGAGGGAATATGGCCTATCTCCTCTGCATGGAAATGTGAAGTTATCAACGACCTTATAATATTACCGGTAATCACGCCAGTGACGTCACAAGCCAAGCTACCTACACCATTTGAGATGTACGATATAATATGCAATCAAATTTACGTCACTACGATTCAAACGGCGGTTGGTGTGAGAAATCGCCTGTGATTGGTCGGGTGGAAGTTTAGAGTATGTGATTGGTCGGGTGGAAGTTTAGGTATGTGATTGGTCGGGTGGAAGTTTAGAGTATGTGATTGGTCGGGTGGAAGTTTAGAGTATGTGATTGGTCGGGTGGATTGTTGGACAGCGAAATCAATGTATGGACGTGATATTCCCTCTAGCGTTATATTTTAATACATCTCTATGGTGTGAACCAAATTCATTCATTTAACGAATTTTTATAGCGCCGCCAGTTTTCAACCACGGTGATCCAAAAAAGTTTTAAGGAGCCTATAAACACAGATGAATGTAGGCCTAATGCAATGTAGGCTAGCCTAAATGGTCAAACTTTATAGGTTACAATAGGCCTGCTTAGTCTAACCACCTCTGAAAGACAGAAGCACCACAATTATTAAGACCTATAGCCTAGAGCACACAACCATACTCTTCCACCAAAAGATGACTCTCAATTTATTCCACGATCATTATATAAAAATATTTACTAGCTTATTCTAACACTATCTAACTGAACTTTAGCCTAATTATTCATTATCACCCATGTTAACATTTCTGCGTTCTTGTCAGACTTTTTTTCTCTATTAAACGAATATATAGGCTTATTAATTGATTGGTTTACTATAGAAATATTGTACAGCGCACCTTCAATGTTGGCTGTTCAGGAGCGCCCTCGGCCCAACCCCCGGTCGAATAGGACAGTCTTAAGAACAGTAGGCCTAAGATGTGAGACAGAAAGACCAAAATGCATTATTAATTTGACGAATGGTAGTAGCCCAGTTCAGGTTGGAAGCCATATCCGACTAGACCTGGGAGTCGACCCCAATAAGTCGACCCCAGTCGACTTGGTCATCCCAAGTCGGGTCGGGTCGTTTCTGCTCACCGCAACTGACCCCAAGTCGAATTTTGTAGAGAGAAGTCACTTGAAGTTGTTTTTACCCCAAGTCGACTTAAACCGACTTGAGACACAAACATAGTTAAATTTGTCACTTCAAACCAATGATCGTGAGACCTGGACAACATTTAAGCAGCCTTTGTCACGTGTTTACAAGAATGAGTGAGGCCTTTGCTACACAGAGACTTTGCCTACTGATTATTTTGCGGGTAGGCTATCGTGCAGACTGCCGTCTGCAGATCTATTCTTATAATCATTTGTTATTCTATGCTAAAACGTCACGCTTGGGCATGGTGAAACAAAGTGTGACTAAAATATTTAATAGCACGTGTGCTTAACAGGACATGAACATGAGCAAATAATGAACTTCTAGTGGTCATGGGTCTACAAGGCCTATAATTAATAAATCGATAGTTTGGCAATACTTTAATAGGCCTGTGCTGCATCTGCAGTATACATGTAGCTTATACGTCTGCAGACGGGAAAACTATTGTATACGGGCCAATTGGACATCGAAAGACTACTGTCAGTGAGTAGGCCTAGGCATAGGCTACTGTAGTAGTAGTAGTCTACTGCCGGATGATGCGCTTGCAATGGCCGAATAATTATGAAAACAGAATTACAAATTAGGCCTATCATAACACGCCATTCAGTGCAACCAGCCTGTGGTTCCTCATTTTATCTTAGACCTTGTAACAATAAAAATAATAATGAATGTAGGCCTAATCTGAATAATCAAAGACTACGGACAAGCTAAATTCATAGGCCTAATAAGTTGTCGTCGCATTGTCTAGGCTACTAGATGGCCCAAACCATCACAAAACTATTCAAACTGAAACACAAACAGCCTGAAATGCATGGGCTTAATAAAACTTCAACAAATTCATGCATCAATATTAAGTTTTGAGGCATCATTGCTCATTGGTAGCTAGTCTATATGAAATTAATGCGTGCCAGGAAAAATTGGCTTGATTTCTTGCATTAGTAGCCATAGCTACGTACATGTAGACCTAGGCTAATGGCTATTAGGCCTACCATGTCAGAAGTCGACTTCAAGTCGGAAGTCGGTTGGTTTTCTGCCAAGTCGAGTCAAGTCGTTTTGACTTCAAAAAGTCGACTTCAAGTCGACCTCAAGTCACTTTAGGGTCAAGTGGGGTCAGCTTAGCTGACCAAAGTCACTCCCAGGTCTATATCCGACGGAGGGCCAGTCGCGTGGTAATTTATAATGAACGACTAATTGAAGACAAAAAATATTCGTAGGTTTTATTATTGTCTGGAAGATGAAGGCATGTCAGGGCTCTTTGCTGTTTGAGCAGGGCGCGCGCTTAGGCCTAATGTGTGACGGGTCATGCATGGACGGCGTCCACACACTTATTTTAAAATTTCAACGTCGCCCTGTCACTAATTTAAAGGTGGAAAGCGATGATAGGCTAGCTGGACGGTGCAAGATCAGGTGCAGGGCTGAATAGATTAGTCGAGTCACGCTTACTAAGGACTGGGGTACGTGGTTATATAAGGCAAGACAGAGCTATATAAATAGATCGCTCTGTGCATCAGGCGTTGCCTGGATATAGAAATAGAGAAGACCCGATAGCGTTATAAACAACGTGTTGTATTGCGTTAAAAAAGTATAATTTCTAGATTCATAGCTATGGGTTCCACTCGTGTTGCTGTAGTACGTTGCATTTTCGTTGCTTTATCGTAAAATGTGTGAAATTTTTAAGCTACTCAGCAATTTATAGTCCGTTTTTACTCTTGAATGTCGGTTAGTTTGAAATTACCCTGAATACCGACCGTTATCGGTATGCACTGTGCACAGTAAATAACAATAATGCAACATAGTAATGTTATTTATATTTTGGTTACTGTAAGTCCTATAATCTGTGGTCTCAAATGTCAATCCTTACTGATGCGCACGAGAAATTATCGGATTTATTTATAGCCTAATCGTCACGGTCTCCGATACTACAATTATGCCCCCCGATACCGTTGAGAGAAACTTAGAATGTTTGATGAAGATTTTAGTCCGGCAAATATAGTCTTGTTTAGTCTTGTGATACCTTAATTTTTGATTTGTAGGTGACTGGGTCAAATAAAGGAATAGGTTTTGGAATTGTGCGTGGCCTTTGCAAACAGTTTAAGGGTGACGTTTACTTGACTTGTAAGTTGCTTTTGGTGATATTTATTTAAAATGGCGAATTTTATTTGATAAATAAATGCACTGTTTTTGTCAGTAAAATCTTTAGAAGGTATTATGGTGGTGTTTATTTAATTCATATCATTTTAGTGGTGGCAAGCGTTGGTTTTTATTGGCAGTGTTTATTTGACTTGCAAATATTGAATTTTGACCCATTCTTATTTACCAAGGACCCCTGATTAATACAGTTACACGGCTATTCTTGTTTAACTTTTTTGCGAAGTAAATTGCTTGTTCATTAAAAACTATACTACCAGGGGCTATATAGCCTGAAATTAGTTCTCTAATTAATTAACTTGCTTAAAAAATGTTATCACATGTGTGCTGGAGGAGGTGCATTGCATGAGCAGTATGTGATTAATTAATTATGGATTTATTGCTTTAATACGCCCAATAAAGGTTTGACAAGCTCTTTAAGTTCCTGCTGTCCGAATCCTTATATTTAATTATGGTGTGCAAGTACATGTGAAACACGATGAATTTTAAGTTTCAATTTGTTTTTTTCAGCTCGTGATGAAGGTAGGGGAAAAGCCGCTGTTGCAGAGCTGGAGAAGGAGGGCCTTCATCCCAAGTACCACCAGCTGGACATAGATGATCAGGGGAGCATTGAGAAGTTCAAGAAATTTCTCGTGGACAACTATGGTGGACTGGATGTGTTGGTTAACAACACTGGAATAGCGTACACGGCTAGTATTCCTAGTTCTCAAATTATTACTATTATTATTACTTTTATTTAATTTTATTATTAACAACACTGGAATAGCGTACACGGCTAGTATTCCTAGTTCTGAAACTATTATTATTATTATTAATTTTATTATTAAATTTTATTATTATAATTACACTACTATTTCAATTATTAAATATTATTTCTTCTAGATATCCAATTTAAAACCGGTTTTCTGAATTGGCCCTATTTAAATAAATAAAAAACTCAGCGGGCAGTGTAACACAAAACAAAGATGGCAGCCGCTCAGATTCATCAAATTTTTTTTGACGTAAAATGTGTCTAAGGTTCCTCAATTAACTTGTCTCACTCGCTGGTTTTCATTTTCACTGTCACAAACTGTACAAATTTTACAGAATTCTTGACTATGTTTCAATTGTAATGTGCTTGTCGATATCTTATCGTACCGTGGGTCAACGACCTCCTATACATAATAGGTCATGGGTAACACAGCGTCGCAGATACCATTTATTTCTTGCATTTAGTTTACAGGTTCTCACGGTAATCTTGAAGCTAATAGTAAGTGCAAGTGTTTAAGTCATCGCAAGCTTATAATTTTCAAAAAAAGTTTTTTTCATATTGAATTTGATTTTATATATCATTTTGTAAACAAGAAAACAGAAATTTCTTTTCAGAACCGAACACTGGATTTCTGGTTTGCGCTTAGCATCCCTTTTGTTGATATGACACATGTATGCCTAATTATTCTTGTTACTGTTGTTATTATTACACGTAACGGATATGTTTTGAATTTATTGACAACATGGTGATATTGTGGTGATGTTTTATATTTAGAATGATTCTACGGCTCCATTCACGGAACAGGCAGAAGTGACCCTAAAGACAAACTACTGGGGTACTTTGAACGTCTCTGACGCCCTGTTCCCACTTCTGAGATCACATGCCAGGTATAACCTTGTATGACATTGCATAAATGTTTTCTATTATTTATTTCCTCTGTGGTGGATTCGAACCTTGAACCTTCCGGCTCCAAGGCAACGACGCCACCACTACGTCACTGCGCCCCACATTGTGCCAAAGTCTAATGTGCAAGGCATCAACCAATGGCACAGGAGAAACCAGACCGTATCCAGAAAATCAGTCTATCTAAAGAGTTTTTATGAAATTCAGTTTTCTTGTTGTGATATCGTTGAATGACATTTTCTGAATTGTTTGTTTTACAGAGTAGTTCACGTGTCAAGTATGGTATCGACTATGGCGCTGAACAAGTGTAGCAAGGAACTACGCAACCAACTGACGTCGGTGAAGACCATCAGCGAGCTGAACGGCTTCATGAAGAAATTTGTGGAGTACGTACGGCGTTTACGCAGATAATACATTACACTAATAACACTACAACATGTTTCCAATACCTATTTTTATTGTGTCATATACCTACAGCAGACTCATAATGAAGCATTTTATTTCTCAACTCATAACTGTACTTTTTGGCTGTGCTGGAGTTGGGAGCACCTCTGAGTAGCTGCCTTGAATAGAGGCGCTATAGAAATTGAATATATATTATAAATAATGAATTGGAATTTTAATTGAATATTTACTGTTGCAATTTCACTTTCCAACAATTGGCCCTCTGTGCATTATAACCACAAAACCATGTAGAATTCCTGGAACAAGACAAGTTGCAAACTGTGCTGTGTTTCGCAAGCTGAAACAGATGTGTGCTTCAGAAGAAAAAGTGTTTAATATGGAGAGCGCAAGAGAGATATTATTTAAAATTACCGAGATCCAACGTTTATGGCTGGTATTAAATTTAATACTACGGTATCAGTACTCAATTTGGTAGTCTATAAAGGTTCTGTTACGGTAGTGTTACCTCTCTGGATGACTGATAATGTTACTGTTGAACGTTTTGTTTATTAGCGATGTGAAGGCCGGTAATTACGAGGCACATGGCTGGCCATCAACTGCTTATGGTGTCAGCAAGATCGGAGTTACTCTCATGGCAAGGATTCACCAGGAAGTCATCGACCAGGACACCACAAGGAATGACATCATAGTAAATGCGGTGAGTCTGCTACATCACTGCACTACTCAAACTGGTCTGCAACCCTGTAACAATCTACGAGTAATTTTTTTATTGGCTCTGAAAAGGAAACAGGCTCACAATTTTGCTTGTACTTGAAGAAATAATAAATTGTATGCTCCATGACGCTTAAAAATGAGAACATGTCACGGTGTTAAAAAAACTATGGCGACCCAATTGAAAGGGCTTTGCGACTCACTTTTGGGTCACGACCCTCAGTTAAGAAACACTGGTGTAGAGACTTGAGCATGTCCTTCACTCACAATTGCCTGTTGCTATAAATTAATGTTTGATTAGATAATACTGTTAAAATCTGGTAAACTTGTCATTTTTATAAAACCACAACAATAATAAATATAATGATTATTGTTATCATTATTAGATTTGGCACTGAAGCATGTGACTTAAATCATCTTGTAAATTTGCTGGAGTTCGAAAAATAATATGAAATCTCATTTTGATTCCCAAAAAAGTTTATCGTCAGATTTCTGTGTGATTTAATACATACAGATTCTACTTAAAGTCGTGTTTTCATTGTGTAATGCAGATTAGCTTCAATGCTTGTGATTAATTATTTTAATGTGTAATGCTTGTTGCAGTGTTGTCCTGGATATGTGGACACAGATATGACGAGCCATAAAGGAGTTAAGACCATTGATGAAGGTTTGTTCATTAGCACTCAACTACTTTTTTGTCACTCGACTTAAATACCATACTCTGCTATTTTTAGGACTGTGTTTTTGTCCAGCTACGTTAAGTTGAATCGTACACAATTTAAGTGAATTGCAAAATGGTATGCATTCACATTACTTACTTTTGTAGCAATACTGTGTACAATACAGGATTTTTTATCTGGCACAGGAGTTCTAGTTAACACTTGTGATGCGAACACTGTGCACCTGTTTCGGACGTGTTTAAAAGTTTGCAACATTACTGGCTCAACAGTGTATTACATTAATTATTTTATTGTATATATAAATTTATGAAGTGCCTCTCACAGTGCACACCAATCAGAGGTACTCCCACTGCAAAAGACCCAGAGAAAATGCAGTAGTTTTGAGACAGTGGAAAGATGTGCTTGGGGTGCCAGTTAGTAATGAAGAAAGTGTCTCCTTGCAAGTGGAGAGAGCCGATTCCAGGGTGCAAGACCAATAAAGAAAAAAAACTTGCGAGTTTTGGCCAAAGCAGTCCTTGTTCGCCAGACAAGGACATCAATAGTGCTGATACTCAAGTTTTCGTGCAATCATTTAATTTTTCTCACAAAGGAACATTTCTGGTTTGCTAGTTTTGACATACATGGTTTCTTTGTTGCAAGTTGAATTTTTGTAGCGTATACAATATTTAGTTACAGAACATAGATTTATTCATATCTGTGTTCAGTATTGTTTTTGTTTTTCTTTTGTCAGGTGCGGACACTCCATTGTACGTGGCACTGCTTCCAGAGGGGATTTCCAGCCCAAAGGGGAAGTTTCTTTCTGAGAGGAAGGTTCAAGAGTATTAGCAGAACGTAAATTGTAAAATTCTAATACTCTAGAAGATTCAACGCATTTGGCGTTGGTACTTTATAATGAACATTTCTTACGGCATTTCTGTTATTTAGTGTATGAATAGGTTTTTTGTTACAGGTATTCTTTTAGAATCCATTTTCACACTAACATATTGGGAAACATGGATCTTAACAATGCTTTGTAGTGCCTTCTGTTAGCTTCTGTTTAATGTGCTGTTCATGTCTTGCAAGGTTTTAATGTTGCAGAAGAATTTTGCATGTTGAAAAGCCTTAAACTAAGGTCTTCGGTGTATCCATACAATACACCAATAGAGGACATGGTTTTTTGCATTTCTGTTATGGGTAAAAAGTATGTGACTTCACCAATAGCATTTTGTACTTAAGTTATCTTTTATTTGTATAATTCCTGCAAATACCACAATGGACACTGAATGTAGCATGCAGAACTTCCATTGAATTCAGATATTTGTGCACGATACATGTATGTACTATCTATCTCGTGTGCATATCATTGGTGCACTAGTTTGGCAAAACTCTGTTGCTGCTCGTTGTTGGGAGTGGGACAAGTCAAGGAGTCAAGGACTCTGTATGACAGACTTGTTACTTGTGAACATTTTATGGTCATCCATTTCACTCTCAGCCAGAGATGTCGCCCCACTTAAAATTCCGTTTCTAATGCTAAAGATTATGTTTTGAATCTCGAAAGGCATTTTTTATGTTGCAAACATAATTATTCGTCAATCTGCAGTCTTCATAGATGTAGGCCTAACTTATTGAATCTCTTTATTGTGTAAGTGATTTTCCTGAACTTCGATTGTCATAAAAAATTTGTTACAAGGCTGTTAAAGAAGAAGAAACCGGTCCGGTGTATAAAAGGTCTTTGGGGAAAGATCACTGTTACTTGGTTTTCAGAACTTCTCACCTGGCATACCGACAAATTCGTTATAACGTTTTTGCTTTTATTCCTTGCAAAACCTCAAATGTTGTGAGCAGGACTTAGTAATGGAGTTGCTCAAGGTCCCTACTCGGGGACCATCTCAGAAATCTTGAATCTCTTACAAGTCACGCGCTTTAACCTATTGGCTACTATATTTCATGTATAGTTGTATACAGATTTGTTATTTCCAATGCAGTAAATATGTTTAGTTTAGCATGAACAATCTCATTTTGAATTTTCATAACTGCTAAAATAATTTCAATGCCTTGCTTTTGTACTATTTAATTAGTTGCACTAATTGTTCTATTTTAGCGTTGATGTAGTTTTAAAAAATCTCATTCGCATCTGTTTTTTGGTTATCTAAAACTATTGTTTAGCTGATTAAATGGGAAACTTCCATTATGTTACGTTCGTTTTGTTATTGTTCAGATATATTTTCATGACATGAAAGCAGTGTTGCATGCATTTGAAATTGAAACGTATTTGTAATTATACGTGATAAGATCAGAAGAAATGTGTAAAGATGTGTTTCTTGTGAAGACTAAAAGTGTCCATTAATTCATTTCTTAACAGCTGCTACTTATCTTGGGAATTCTTGCACTGGGAGCGCTAATGAATGGCCATGGCTGCGAGCAACACTTTGGAAGTTACTAATTACGTTGCCTTACATTAATACTCATGCAGATGGTCTTGAGTGGCGAGGCTGTGGTAGCATAAGACAGACAGACACAGAACATGATTAAATGACTTGAGGTCCCAAAAATATAACATATGGCTGTAGGCCTACTTTCCAAAGGTCATCTTGGACTAAATAATCGTGGACACTCTCAAGAACTCGATCATTGAGATTTGTTTACATTTTATCTACCATTGATTGATGCCCTGATAATATTCTATAATGGCGCTGTAGAAATTAGATTAGTTGGATAGTTGAGATATTTGAGATTTGAAGTTAATCCTATGTATTGCTTCAAAATCTCTAGAGTGAACGATTACACAGAATTGCGCAAAATTAATATGCGGCAATGTGCATGCAGGTCAAGTTCGCAAAGCCCAAGTATGCTGGGAAATTTCAGTAGACTGAAACTAATATTCTTTCTAAAGCATTAGGCCGTGAAGAGGCAGCCATGGTGATAGCAATTAGCAACTATGGTCATAGCCAGACTTGTTGTCCTCGAGACTAAAGTCTTGGTCTCGAGTGCGCTCGAGTTCGGTTTTAAAAGTCTTGGTCTTGGTCTTGAGAATAAAAGTCTTGGTCTTGGTCTTGGTCTTGAGGGCCAAAGTCTTGGTCTTGGTCTTGGTCTTGAGGTTCAAAGTCTTGGTCTTGGTTTTTCAAGACCAAGACCAAGACCTGCCTTCACGATAATATCATAATTATATTATAATAATAACTAATAAACTGTAAATAATAAATAATTATATAGTAGAAAATGAAATCATGGTATAATATGGCAGTTCATGTAGGCCTAATACAATATAATAAACAGCAACTAAAACCTATAATTTTGTCAAATTTTCGGAGGAAAATTATTTTATTTCTGGGCGCTTTCTCCGCTGGAAATGTCCAGATACGCGGCATACGCCATGGCAGGATTTTAAAAAGACTCACGATTTATAAATTTATATCCAGTGCTTGAAAAGATGCTTTGCATGCCAGCAACTTCAGCACCTGTAGAAAATTTTTTTTCACATGGTGGAATTTTCATGAGGCCACACCGGGCACGCCTTGGTCAGAAAATGAATTGGTTCTGTTAATTTTTAAAATGCAACAGCCATTTGCAATAACATTGCACATAATCACATTAAGGAGTTTTGTAGGCACGAACTGAACTCGGAATTCTCTGCAGTTTGGTTATAGAGTTGCTTTGTTTGAATAAAATACGTTTTCATTAAGATAGCAGAACCTGCATTTTCGCAAGGTCTTGTCTTGGTCTTGAGACCAAAAGTCTTGGTCTTGAGCCCAAAAGTCTTGGTCTTGGTCTTGGTCTTGAGGCTCAAAGTCTTGGTCTTGGTCTTGAGGTTCAAAGTCTTGGTCTTGGTCTTGGTCTTGAGGTTTGAGGTCTTGACAACAACACTGGTCATAGCCTCATAAAATTAATATCTCAGTGATCTCATTCTATCTAGCAGCAGGGTCCTTGGGTGAACAGCTTCGAAACTGTGTCGAAGATGTAGAAATAAGGACGATCAATGGTTTTTCGCCCGTATGGTGAGAGGACTCGCCAACCCCTCCACTTGTGGCTCTGCGTCTGGGACTCTGGGTGCAAGGTTTCAGATCAATAGCTGCGAAACTGTGGGCGTGACCGCATTAAATACTGGACATGAATATTTATGAGTCGCTCAAGGGAGCAATGGGAATGGAGAATTCCGACATGCGTTGGGCCATACAGGCTTTTGGAAACTCGCTACCCGCCACATTCTCCGTTAGGCCTATGGATTATCTACGATCCAAGGACAATTAATTTATACAATCCTTGTCTACGATCTATGAGACTATGACCTGTCCTTGACCCAACAAATCTATACTTTGGGCAGAGAAATTAGTAGCTTACATCCGTTTCACTCTTAAACATAGATGTCGCTCCGCTTCGTATCATATTTCTAATATTATAACTGATATTTTAATACTCTGTATACTTTACACAGGCTGCTATTCCCCAATCTAACATCATTAATCTAATTACTTGAATGCGCTTGTTAAGTTAGAAGATAAATATCTATTGATTATCGTCCAAAAAATTAGGCCAACAACTTTGAAAAAGGAGTTTCCAGACCTCTCTACAATAAGTCCACGCAGACGTTGGAGGGGCGACGCTGATAACCGCCTATTCGCAGCGTGATCATAAAGCAAAAGTTAACTTTGCACATTTAATTGCTTTGCGTACTGAGTGGTATTAGGAGATTCAAAGTTATGGGTTCAAATCGAGTTGCTGTAGTAAGTTTGATTTTTGTTTTATCGCAAACTCGTCTTAAAATTGAAGTTATTTTGATATAAAGATCAGCTGTAGGCCTACTAGTAGCCTAGTTACGGGTCTCCTGCAGCTGCAACCTAGAGTCCTAGATCTTAAACTCTTCGGTCGCACGAGATATAAATAATTACACTGAAAGTTGCGCTTATTTCTAGACAGGGCGTAAATCCTGGGGAGTTAAATGCGGGTATTCGCTCCCAACTTTAAGAAAATGTGAGGGTATTCCCTCCCCCAATATGGGAAGTTTAGATAGAGACTATATATAAATTTACTAGTGGGACACTCACACTAGTGTAAGTTTGCAATATTGTTTTGTTCAATGCATTAATGAAAGTATGCTTCCAATCAACGACCTTATAATATATTCCATGCAATGCTGTTAGGCCTATAAGGGCTTCTTAAGAGAAGTAGGCTTATTAATAGGCTACTATAACTATAGTCTGCATGCTTTTGCATTCGAAGGTTAGTTTCTCTCCCCCAGAGCTTAAAGTGTGCCAGGACGGTCATGAACGGCGTTCTGATGTGCTTATTTGTGTGTTTTAGGTGACTGGTTCTAATAAAGGAATAGGTTTTGCAATAGTGCGTGGCCTTTGCAAACAGTTTGAGGGTGATGTCTACTTGACTTGTAAGTAGCTTTTCTTTTCGGTTATATTTAGTTAAATAGTCACCTATTTGATACACGGTTCTGTTGACGATTTAACAGTAAAAAATATTTAGGCCTAGAAGGTCTTTTTGATGTTTATTATAATTGTATTGTATTGTAATAAAACATTTATAAAGCGCCTCTACTAGGGTGAACCGTTCAGATGACATTTAAATGGTCACATTAAATTTACTTTATACAAGTTACATAAAATTAAATTTAATGTTTTTATTGGCAATATTTTTTAATATGCAGAATTATTGGAACATTTTTACTCAGGGTCCAACTGAGGAGTGCAGTGTGGACTGTGGAAATAGAATTATACAGTTGCTTCTCTATTTTGCCTAAATGTTTGGCAGTTTGAAATGAGTTTTTGTGAAATTTTAATTATATCAGAATCGCCCTTGAAACATGAATTGTCATTATTATTATTATCATTTATTTTATTTACTTTTTACCCTGCGGTACCTCAGATCCCTCGGGATTCAAAAAATTAAAGTAAGTATTATGATTATTGTTGTTGTTGTTGTTGTTGTTGTTGTTGTTTGTTGTTACTGCTGTATGAGTCTTATGACCTAAGTATATTAAGTACCAGTAAATGGTGAATTGCAATTATTGTCAATATGGTTGATCTAGCTCGCGATGAAGGTAGGGGAAGAGCCGCTGTTGTGGAGCTGGAGAAGGAGGGACTTCATCCCAAGTACCACCAGCTGGAGGTTTATGACAAGAGAAGCGTTGAAATGTTGAGGAAATTTCTTGCAGACAACTATGGTGGACTGGATCTGTTGATAAACAATGCTGCAATAGCATACAGGGCTAGTACCTACTTATCTGGGACTTATAATTTTTATTAATAATAATAATTTTTTTACCCAAGGTATCAATGATCCCTCAGGATTAAAAAAAATTATTTTTGGATAGAAAATGAATCTCCGAGAAATCAGGCCTTATTATTATTATTTATTTTTTATTTAATTTTAATTTTTTTAAATTTTATTATTTTTATTTATTTATTTGTTAGCACCCGAGATATAAATGATCCCTCCTCAGGCTTTAAAATCAATAAAAAAAATATTGTTATTATTATTGTTATTATTATATCCATTCTTAACAGCCCCCTTCAATAACGAGTATAATCTACAAAAAGAACTCACAAAGGCCACAGCGTTAAAGCGCTGAAAGGTCACCGAAAGTCTTTGGTAGAGTAAGTTCATCTCTCTCTCGTTTCGTCCATCGCCTTTGACAAGTGACGACCCATAATATTATCTGTTATGAATTCAATGGTCATCAAATTATAGCCCATAGGGTTTCAATGGCAAGTGCAACGAAGTTATGTGTGACTATATTAGAGATGTTAAATAGGTTAAATATTATGTTAATTTTTTTAATTCATGCACATAATGTGTGTTCAATAATATTTTGTTGCACTATTATTATTATTATTACTATTAAATTATTATTATTATACAACATTTGGATTATATAGCATTGCTACAAAGGCAATGTGGAAGAGAAGCAGATGGCGTTCCCCACCGAATTAATAATAATAATAATAATAATAAGTGATAATTATTATTATTATGGTTGATAAATGCATAGTAATAATGGAATTTATAATGGTGGTGGTGGTGGTGGTGGTGGTGGTGGTGGTGGTGGTGGTGGTGGTGGTAGCGACGGTGGTAGTGGTCGTTGTGGTGGTCGTGATGGCCATGATGATGACGATGACTATGACGATGATGATAACAAAATCCCTGAACTGATGTTTAGAATGATGAAACAGCTGCATTCATAGAACAGACAGAATCGACCCTGAATACAAACTACTGGGGAGTTTTGAATGTCTCTGAAGCCCTGTTCCCACTTCTGAGACCACATTCCAGGTATACATTCAATGTCATTCATACATATAAATTATGACGTCATTTGCGTCAAAATTCAAATTTAAGAGATAAGTGCACGATATTATCCAAAATTATCTAAAATTTCAAATTTTTTGGATGTCATGTATCAATAACAAAAAATTAATGTTAGTTTAATTTTATTTTTATATCTGAATTATGTCAGACTGCAATTTGTGCTCAAAGTGTCCACCTTCGGCCTCAACGCAAGCTTCAAAACGGTCGCGCTAATAATTTAGCCAACAGCAGCATCGATAACCAGCTTATCAAAATCCTCCCAGGCATTAACAATTCGCTCACGGAGTTCTTCGATGTCTCTTAACCTTGTCTTATACACATTCTCCTGCATTACTCAATCCTTTAATAAGCTGCATTTGTTTTCACTCCTGGTTCTATTAAATAGATCTCCGTTTCACCAAGAGCCAATATATCAACCGAAACCATGCATGAATGGCCGGCTATATGCATTTCGATGCAAATGACGTCATTATGGCGTCAATATTGTGACTGGAACTTTTATATTTTCACCAATGTTGGACAAATATGTCAGTATAAAAATGGTGTTTGAATTGCAAAAATCGATGAATATTTACTATTTATTTTCGTATGTACAAAATGAGTCCCTTTTCCCGGACACAGTGTATAGACATGCATGCCTACCAATGCATACATGCATGGACATTGGACATTATTATGTGTGTTCATAATATGTAAATATTTCTTGCTAGACATTACTGCTATTCTACATACTGAGCATAATAGTCTGAGGTCAATGTAGCTGGCAAACAAGCCACTTAAATGAGCCTCTTATCAATGACTAGACACTCATGTCTTACTGAAGGTTAGAGCTCTTATATCATAAAAATCAACAAAGATGCTCTTGAGTTAAATGTGCTTGAAGCAAGAGGAAATGCTTCAATGGTAATAGTGATAATAATCGTAATAATAACAGCATAATCTACAGAATTTTGCTGGTATTAAGCAGCGTAATGCTATTTATGTTTTGCACATATTACGATCATGTCAAAGTCAGCATATTATTGTAATCTGAGATGCAAGGCAAGTTCACGCAAGCAATTTAGACGCGCTCAGCGCAGAGTCTGCTCAGCAGGTGCGAAACGACAATCGTTGAATTTCAAATCCTTTGTTGTGCTGGATAGACTGCAAAGCTGCAAAAGAATACAGAGCTTAACATTCTCTAGACCTTCAGAGAAGCATCTAATTTAATTCAATAAATTCTATGGTGCCACGTTTCTGATTCATGGTCAAGAATGGATGAAATTGACACCTAATAGTCAAGGTCTGATAAGTCAGGAGGAGTGTATTCCAGGGGTAGCATACTCAGTGTGGCATTGGAATAATGGGATGCAAGTAGCATACTTGAGGAGGGTTTAGGGTAATGGTGAACACTGGCGCAAAGAGATGTGAGATCGCTTCCCACTCCCCCCTGTGGTTAATACTCAACCTCCCATTTGGCAGATAGCATTGGTAAATTGATCAGTAGGACATGATGGACACCTTGCATGACTGCCAACAGTTATGTTCGACTCCTGAAATACGTTAAATTGTGATCATCCGTTCATTCTATGAATTATAATCATACTGTATTGCGTGAATTTGAATTTTTTTAAAAATTATCGTTGATACTATTATTATTATTATTATCATTATTATTATCAATATTATTATTATTATTATTATTATTAGACCTGTATAAATTACTTGTTGCTGGATTGTTTTACAGAGTCGTTCACGTATCAAGCATGGTAGCCCCAAGGGCACTGAAGAATAGTAGCAAAGAACTACGTGACCAGTTGGTATCTGTTAAGACTATCAACGAACTAAACGGCTTCATGAGGAAATACATGGAGTATGTATTATAGTTACTTACACGTGCAGTAGGGCACCATATTTCAATCGCGTCATTTATACATATAATACATATAGTGACTTCAATATGCATTTATTCAATGTACTCAGAATGAGAAGTTGAGAATTGTAGAAAAATAATTGAGGGTGGGTTAGAGGTTGATTTATGCGAAGTCAGGGTGAGCAATGAAGACTTTACTATAGGTCCTAAGAAAGACTAAGGGGGGGGGTTGAACCTCTCAACCCCACCCCCACGTCCCTCAGCAATTCTCATCCTGAAGTCTGTACTTTCATACACAACTGCATAAAAATCCTTCATCATTCGCTCACTGTACAAACATAAAACTTGGGATAATGCCAGTTTTTATGCTGTTCCAAGAGGTACCTTAGCATTGTACCACTAAATAAGCTGGTCTCTGTGATGCAGTTTTTGGTGTTGAGTATTGTATGAAATATACGTTTTGAATTTACACGCAACCATGCATTGTGGATTGCAATTTGTACTTTTCAACAGTTGGTCCATGTTTAGTATTGTTTGCTGTGGCTGTATAGAAGCTCTCTGTTAAGACGCTATAGAGCAGCACTTATATGAACCTAGGCAGTGTAGGCACTTGTTATATATAATATATTTACATAGATTTATGTATGTATAATACATTGCAACACAGCATGTAATGTTAGGCACAACTCTAAATAAATTATATGTAAATACATTCTGTACACTTGCTACAGTATGCAGCCAACTGGGTATGACCAAATTGAAAGTGTAACAATCAGGAATTGTCTTGTATTTTTAGCATATTGTTTATCCTTGTAATTTTCCATTGCTCTATCGAGGTTTGGTACAGTTCCAGTCAACTTCCAGATAGCTGATAATGCTGATAGTTGAATTTTAGTGAATGAATGAATGAATGAATGAATTTGTTCATTGCACACAAAAGTCTGATGGTACAATTGTGAGACACTAAGTACTGTCCAACTGGAGCCAGTAAATCTAATAGTTTACACCCTCTTCCTTGATTATTATTCATGCATGCATGCATTCATATAAAACTTAATATTTAAGTAGAACTTAACTAGTAATAGTAATATATTATAATTGTAATAATATTGATAATAATGATAAATAATAACAATAGCATATTTTGCCTTAGTGATGCAAAGGCCGGCACACACAAGGCAAATGGCTGGCCAACTATGAATTATGGAAGTTATGGTGTCAGCAAGATTGGAGTTACTCTCTTGGCAAAGCTTCATCAGGAAATAATTGACCAAGACACCACAAAGAGTGACATAATAGTAAATTCGGTGAGTTGTCTACATCAAAAACTACTTCTAACTTTCGTAATACTATTTGGAGACTCTCAAGAAAAATGGATCATTTTTATTGTTGATCATTTTGAGTTTAGCCACTGACATTAATGCTTTTGAGTGAAGTGTTTTATATTTTCCTGGAAATCAGTGATGGCTCACTTTTGCGTGCATGACAAGTAATTGTAATCGAGTATTTATAAAAAGTGCCATTCAATGATACAGAGGTGCTCCCGACCAGAGTCAAATAACAAATCAAATGGACTTCAAGCATTTCTGAAACAGGAGAAGAGAAAGATTGAGATCAAACTGCAGTTCCTGTTAGAGGTGGTCTAACTAGACTAGAGGGACCAGCTTAAGCAAGGCTTCTAGATTGAGCAGTGGCAACACGCATGGCACCCACGCAACAGTGCTGTTGGTGGCTCCAGCCTCCAGTATAAACAATGTAGATGCAATGTATAGTAGTATTCTAAAAAGGAGCTATATTCTTAAGCTAAACATAAACTTAGAAGATGGTCATATTTCTGATTTAAGCTGGCTGGACAGAAGGTGAACAGAATTTCATTAAAAATGTGCATACCTGTATTTGTTTTTGTTGTGTTCAATACATGTTACAGTGTTGTCCTGGAGATGTGAAGACAGACATGAGCGAACATAAAGGGGATAAGACTATTGATGAAGGTTTGTTCACTGACACTCAGCTTTTTTGTGCGGAATATCAAATTGTTTTCCAAATAGGATTTTGAACGAGTATGTAGCTTGATACATTATACATGTGTAGCGAAATATATGCTTATCATTTTAACTAACAATTTCACATGTGCAATTGTTTAATGTAGGCCTAGGTGTGAGTGAGGCTAAGCAATTTAAACATGGCGTAGGCCTAACTAATTAATGTTTAATATGGCATTAATGATAAAATTAGAGACGTAGAAGTAGAGGCCGTGCAACGAAGCATTTAGAAACACGAGATTCTCAACATGGCCGCCAAATAAGACTTCAAATATATTTGGAGAGCATGAGAATTATGAAGTGAACATGTTGTCTTTTCCTTCTTGTTGCATTTGTGCCGAGTCTCTCAGTCTGTGTAAATAAACATATAGTGGTGGTGACGGTGGTGGGAGTGGTAGTAGTAGCATAGTAGTAGTAGTAGTAGCAGTAGTAGTAACATTTCTTTTGCACAAGTTAGCAACACTGGGATTGAAAATGTTTTCGGCATGACTCACAAGTCACAACATATTACACCACTTCTAACTAATGATAATGCATGCTGAAACTTTTTTCCTGAAATCGTTCTCTCATATTATAAACTCATAATGGAAGATTTAAGTTTTAGGCTTTTACTGGTTTTAACTTGAGGGATGGTTTGATGATTGTTGATTTTTAACTGGTGGAGACCTCAGGTCTGTTTTCAATGCTTTGTTGGTTTTTTCCAGGGGCGGATACTCCGCTGTACTTGGCACTGCTACCAAAGGGGGCTTTGGACCCGAAGGGGAAGTATCTTTCTGAAAGAAAAGTCGAAGCCTATTATTAACTGAATTATTTAATATTCTGAGACACGGAATATTTTCGCACTTCACTTTCACACTGTCTCCTCCCTCTGGTCTGCTCCTTCACCTCTTCAATCAGTCCTTCGGAGGGGCAGCTACAGCTCGGCCAGGATCGCATCCAATTGATTTTCATTATACAACACAACATTTCTGGTGCTAAACAGTATTTAATCTAGATGACTCTGGGGTGGGGGGAAGTTCCCCCAGTAATGACATCTCGATCTACCTCCATAAAATTTCAAGTGGTGTTGTTTACATGTATATAGTATATACATACCATTTCTCAGAAAAATGATACACGTAACATCTCCCCACCCTTTCTTAAAGAATCTTTTCGACAGGTCATCAGAAAAAATTACTGGTTAAGGGGGTGTCGTCGGTGTCTAGCTGAGCCATCTACCCAAAGCGGTGGTTCCCCCACCCTCGAAACCTTAATTCCCCTCCCCACCCCAAAGCAAAGACTAGATTAAACACTGGGTGCTTAGCAACGTGAATCATATCAAAACCGTGTATAAAGGCGTTTGTATATTGCAAGTTGAGCGTCCCAACAAATTGACTACTGTACCCCAGTGTATTGTTGATTATTTACGTCCATTGCAGATGATTTATTAAGCTTATTTTCGTTGTATGACGTTCCATATAGATTTGCATCAGTCAATTGAATGCATTGCTATGTTCTGTTGATTAAGTTACACTTTTGTTCTGTTTAGTTTGTAGATAAATTGATAATCATACTTTTTACATCTGTTTGTGGATTGTTTAAAGTCAAATGTTTTTGCATTTTTACTTATCTTGAAATGGATCAAATAAAAAGATTGACTGACAGATTGATTGGCTGGTTGAAGTAATTTATAGAGCTACCAAAAGGCTTGTACTCCAGCTGCTTGTTTTTGTGATGACAAGGCAGGACTAAAGATGCTATTATATTTTGGATTCATTTGAAGAGCTAAACAATGCATCCTTTGTTTGACTGAAAAGTAGCCTCGTTCTATCACATTATCCGAAGTCTAAGTATTGATTTTTATTCCTCCTTGTGTTAGAATTGTTGAGTTGTCCCAATCTGGGGTCCATGTGATTCTGGTCTTGTACGCTGTGGGCAAACTGTCCTTGGCTGTGGGTTTAATGAATGTTCACTGAAATATATTTCAAGCTAATAAACTGGGACGTCATTTCAGCTTTTTCGTGGGGGGGGGGGGGGGGGGAATTGGGGGGGGGGGTCAAAAATTCACCAGCTTTTTAAGTTCTGTATTTACTCAGCATGTTCATAACTGTGGTTAAATGAATGACATGTTTTCTTCTAATCTTGCTCTTCAGTGTAAGAATTGTGGGAAAATAGCTGGAAGGTTGGGGTTTATCCACTTGGAATTGGGGTGTGAAAAACAGATTTTACTATGGGGCTGTAAGAAAGCCTGGGGGTTGAAACCCCAAACGCTGGCAATTTTCACCCTGTTGATCTTATGTATTTTTTTACTATACCTGATTGATTCACTGATGGGATGTATTCTAGAATCTAGACTTAAGTGCTTTGCACATGTATTGAAAATAAAATGGAATAATAGTATTAGGCCTATACTTCAGTTTAAAATACTTTTCTGAATATTTTGTTCTTTGGATTATAATCTTTCTGTTAATACTTTAATTTGTCATTACTAACAATTTTTACAAAGCAATATTGTACCGGTAATCTGAATGCATTGTAGGCCTTCAATAATTATTATTATTGGACTATTATTGTTTATGGCCAGGGCTACAAGCTGCTAAATTTCCCTTGATCATCGTCCGAAAACTAGACCAATTACTTTGAAAAGGGAGTTTTCAGTCCCTGATGCGATTGAGTCCAAAGATCAATTGATATCCATGCAGACTTTGTTTGGATGGGCGACGCTGATAAGTTGATAACCACCTACTACACTATTCGCAGCCTATAGGCCTACTTTATAGCAACAACTACATTGCGCCATTTTCGCTTTGCGTACAGAGTGTTAATAGTAAGCTTATATCTGATAATCTGAAGTTATGGGTTCCAAAGGAGTTGCCGTGGTACGTTTGATTTTTGTTGTTCTATCGCAAAATCGCCTTAAATTCAAATTATTTTGAAATAAATATAAGTTCTACTACAGACAAACGTGTGGTTTGAAAGCATGCAAGGCCTTGGATCCTCTGCAGTCTGCAGAGTCCTAGATCTTAAACTCTACGGACTACGGTCGCAACCAGGCCGGTGGGATCATGTGGTTTTTGCTGATGCATCCAAAGATAAATCTTTACTCTTTGTCTTTAGTCTTTACTTGTAATGAGAGAAAATGGCGGACACAAAAGATTTGCTGCAGCCGAAAGTACAGACGAAAATATTGCGATTCGTACGGATGAATTTTTTTACGATGAACGTCCTAAACAGCAAGAAATAACATTTCATACGTAAATGATTTTAGACCATTCTCTAAAATATGTATTTATAAAAATGAGTGTACAGTTTCGACATAATTAGGGATGACTCGACAACTTTTTGGCAACCATGTGCGCTTATTATTTACATGCGCTGTAGCTCCGCAGTTAATCTTCGCACTGTTAATTCTCCGCATAAACTCTTGTTTCCTAGCTCCTGCTCTTTCTTTTACGCTGCATCAACGTCACCGGGCAGCTTAACACGGAAAGCTCCGTCTAGTAATATATATAAGGTCGTTGGTCGCAACCCGCAAAGAAATAAATAATTATACTGTGTTGTGCATATTGGGCAGGGCTGTTGATCCTGGGGAGGACAAGTTAACGCCTAGCATGGTGTAGAAGAGATCTAGGAATCGATCCACGCTGAAAAATTAAAATTCGAAGTTGTATTTATTTTTTTGCACGGTGAGTGATAATAGGTGATGTTGCGTATATAATGCTAATTTACTGTATGCTCATTCAATCAGAATTTTTGATATAGCGCCTCATTAGGCATCTAATTAGAGACGCTCCCGGCCGAGATCATGCGGAAAAACCCAGCTTGTGTAAATGAGAACAGTATGCTGTGTATATATTTTGTATTATTAACGTTTCATTCAATCAATTTCATATAATTAAAATTACCTGACAAGTAAGCAACTTATTATTGTCACACTCCAAGTCCTATTGAAAGTTAAAATTTAAGGCAATGCTTAGATAAAAATAAAACTGGGCATGTCATACAGGGCCCTGGGGTCAACATGGGCAGGGTTGCCAGACACAAGGACAGCCCATAAGGAGGACACAGGAAGCCGGAAAGGAGGATGCATTGAGTGTTTTGCTCCGTACTTCCAATGACTATTTGAATCAAGAAACTTCCTAAAAAATACTATTACTAATGCCAGTAAACCGCAGGCACAGTTCTGATATTATTATTAAAAAATATTATTAAATAAACGTGTAATGCGCACAATGTCACACCGAGATGTGAATCTGATACGGGAAATACTGCCATGAAATAATAATCATTAGCTCAAAGCCACAAAACAAAGGCCGGACATTTTGCAGGTTTTTAGCTTTGCCTTCTGCACATGCCCTTCTTTTGCCGGATGTCTAGCAGCCCTATCCCCGGGCAGCATTAAGCCAATTGCAATCAGTGTCTGAAAATTTACCTTAGGTTATTTATATCTTTCTGAAGAACTTTTAATGTTTAATAAATTCTTTAATCATGTAAACATAGACTTTTTCTGTAATGTGCTTATTTATGTGTTTTAGGTGACTGGTTCTAATAAAGGAATAGGCTTTGCAATAGTGCGTGGCCTTTGCAAACAATTTAAGGGTGATGTTTACTTGACTTGTAAGTTGCTTTTCATTTTACATGCACATGATTCTATTAAGTTCTTGTTTATGTTTATTATAGTAGTGAAATTTTAATGGCCACTTTAAATTTCATGTACTGCAAACATAGAAATAATGTTTTAGTTGCAATATTTATTTTGACTATAAATGTAGAATTCTTGAAACATTTTTATTTAGGGATTAACTGAGGAAATAAAATGACACAGAAATAAAATAACACAGTTGCTTAGCTATTTTGTCTTCTACCACTATGATCACGGATTTGACTTGGCACTGAAATGAACAGGGCAGCTTTATCTTATGCGGACTTTATTTGATATTGCGCTGGCGAATGAGCTGGTCTCTGTGATGTGGCTTTTGTGGGCACTGAGAATTTCTTGAAGATTGGCATTACATTACATTACCTAGAACTTAGAAGCTTTCTGGCAGTTTCAGATGATTTCATGACATTTTACGTAAAATGCATTGGGCTGCATCATCTAAAAGTTGTTTGCAAATTCATTTGCAATTAATTTGTTGAAGGCAGTTTCAGCAAATAGACTCTGGGAGATGGGCCTGAAATTGCAGTAATTGAAACATATTTAAGGGGTTTATCATTATTCAGTCATAAAAGTGAACTTCTAATTTAATTACATATTTAATTATCAAATTTTACTTCAGTGTATTGTAACAATGTTTCATGTTTTATGCCGCATTGTTCTGTTGTACTTGGAATAATAAGATCAAATTTTAATAGTAGCCAGGTGGTAATTTAAAAATGTAGTAATTATAGTAATTTAATTGGTATGCAAAATTCATGCGGAATGAATCGTAATTTCGTGTGACCTAAGTACTAAGTATATGCGAAACACGTTGAATTGCAATTATTTTCAATATCGTTATTTAGCTCGCGATGAAGATAGGGGAAAAGCTGCTGTTGCGGAGCTGGAGAAGGAGGGACTTCATCCCAAGTACCACCAGCTGGAGGTATATGACAAGGGAAGCGTTGAAAAGTTGAGGAAATTTCTTTCAGACAACTATGGTGGATTAGATCTGTTGATAAACAATGCTGGAATATTATACAAGGCTAGTACCTAGTTCTGGGACTTACAATTTTTATTAATATTAATAATAATTTTTTTTACCCAAGGTATCAGGATTTATACAAATTATTTTAGGATAGAAAATGAATCTCCGAGAAATCAGGCCTTATTATTATTATTGTTTTTGTTATTATTATTATATCCATTCTTAACAGCTCCCTTCAATAACGAACATAATCTACAAAAAGAACTCGCGAAGGCCACAGCGTTAAAGCGCTGAATGGTCACCGAAAGTCTTTGGTAGAGAAAGTTCATCTCTCTCATTTCGTCCATCGCCTTTGACAAATGACGACCCATATCTTTTATGAATTCAATGGTAATATAGTCTATAGGGTTTCAATGGCAAGTGCAACGAAGTTATGTGTGACTATATAAGGGATGTTAAATATGTTAAATATTATATTAATATTTTTTTATTCATGGACATAATGTGTCTTCAATAATATTTTGTTTGCACTATTATTATTATTATTATTATTATTATTTTTATTATTATTGAAATAATTTATTCGTAAACAATATTGATGCAAAACAATATCCGGAGATATAAATAATGTTGCTCTGGAACGGCTCACTCGGTAGTGTCTGGTTGGGCAAAAGTGCCTCGAAAAAAATAGCAATAAAGCATTGGATGGTGGCAGAAAGGCGTTGAAAAAGGTAAGATGTCTCTCTAATATCTTCAGAGATTAGTGTTAGACGTTTTCCAAGGTCCTTAATAAAATCAATTATTATTATTATTATTATTATAAAATGGTATTATTATTATTATTATTATACAACATGTATTTCTTCAAAAACTGACACAATCATTTACAGACGAGTAAAATAATCTATTATTATTATTATTATTATGCTTAATAAATGCATAGTAATAATGGAATTTAAAATGGTGGTGGTGGTAGCGACGGCGGTGGTGGTGGTCGTCGTTGTGGTGGTCGTGGTAGTCAATCATGATGACAATGATAATAAAAGCCCTGCACTGATGTTTAGAATGATGGAACAGCTGCATTCATAGAACAGACAGAAGCGACCCTGAATACAAACTACTGGGGAGTTTTGAATGTCTATGATGCGCTATTCCCACTTCTGAGACCACATTCCAGGTATACATTTTATGACCTTTAGATGTATATTCATGTGTGGATAGATCTTGATGTGTAACTATATATATATACTAGCTGAACCCGGCCACGCGTTGCTGTGGCTGAAAAGAGGCTCCCCCTCCCCCTCCTCCTCGCTCCCCTGAAACCCCTTCCCTCCCTCCCCCTTTCTTTCCCCCTCCCTCCCCCTCCGCCTCCCTCTCCGCCCCTCCCCTTCCCCCTCTACCTCCACCTCCGCTCCCTCCCAACCGTCTTCGTCCCGCTCCCTCCGCTCCTTTCTTCCGTCACGCCGTGAAGGCCGCTTTGGGGAAAGGACTCCCCCCTTCCCCTCGACCTCCACCTCCCCTCCCCCTCCGCTCCCTCCCCACCGTCTTCGTCCCGCTCCCTCCGCTCCTTTCTTCCGTCACGCCGTGAAGGCCGCTTTGCGGAAGGCCGCGAATCGCTTATGACGTCACAGGACGCGACATCATTGATATTTCGTCTTCTGTGTTTGGAGACAGCGTTTAGCCGTGTGGGACGTGTTAAATTTAGAAATGGCGGACGAACGGATTGCAAAGTTCACTTTTTGTGGAAACGATTGCGTTTTTTCGGGTGAAAAAATCTTAAGACACGGTGCTATTTGAATGAAAGGTTTTGGTAAATTTTCACAACAATCCGTGCGTCAGTTTCGGCGTGGTGCTAACAGGAACTATTGGAAAGTTTCATTTTTATTTATATATATATATATATATATACATATATATATATATATATATATATATATATATATGGGTATTAATTGGCTAGATCTAGGTGTTTCTTTGTATAATTATAGCATTCTGGCAAGGAAACATTTCTGAGTCATCATGTCAAACATGGGGGAGCTCACCACCGGTTATGGTAACGTGGCGACATGTATATACATTATACATGCTTGCCTACCAATGCATACATGCATGTACATATGATGTGTGTTCATAATATGTAAATATTTCTAGCTAGACATTACTGCTATTCGACATACCGAGCATAATAGTCTGAGGTCAATGTAGCTTGTAAACAAGCCACTTAAATGAGTCTCTTATCAATGACTAGACACTCATGTCTTACTGAAGGTTAGAGCTCCTATCATAAAAATCAACGAAGATGCTCTCTAGTTGAATATACTTGAAGCAAGAGGATATGCTTCAATGGTAATAGTAATAATAATAGTGATAATAACAGCATAATCTACTAACAGAATTTTGCTGGTATTAAGCAGCATAATGCTATTTATGTTTTGCACATATTACAATTTACAATCATGTCAATGTCAGTATATTGTAATCTGAGATGCAAGGCAAGTTCACGCAAGCAATTTAGACGCGCTCAGCGCAGAGTCTGCTCAGCAGGTGCAAAACGACAATCGTTGAATTTCAAACCCTTTGTTCTGCTGGATAGACTTCAAAGCTGCAAAAGAATATTTTATATTGATATTCTCTAGGCCTTCAGAGAAGCATCTAATTTAATTCAATAACTTCTATGGTGCCACTTTATGAATGCAATCGTGGTCAAGAATGGATGAAATTGACACCTAATAGTCAAGGTCTGATAAGTCAGGAGTGTATTCCAGGGGTAGCATACTCAGTGTGGCATTGGAATAATGGGATGCAAGTAGCATACCTGAGAAGGGATTTAGGGTAATGATAAACACTGGCGCAAAGAGAGATGTGGGATCACTTCCCACTACCCCCCCCCCCCCTATGGTTTACTCAACCTCCCATTTGGGAGATAGCATTGGTAAATTGATCAGTAGGTGTCTAGGACATGATGGGCACCTTGCATGACTGCCAACAGTTACGTTCGACTCCTGAAATACGGTAACTTGTGATCATCCGTTCATACTATGAATTGTAATCATACTGTATTGCGTTAATTTGAAATTAAACGAAAATTATTATTATTATTACTATTATTATTATCATCAATATTATTATTATCATTATTATTATTGGGTGTAAATTACTTGTTGCTGGATTGTTTAACAGAGTCGTTCACGTATCAAGCATGATAACCCCAATGGCACTGAACAATTGTAGCAAAGAACTACGTGACCAGTTGGTATCTGTTAAGACTATCAACGAACTAAACGGCTTCATGAGGAAATACATGGAGTATGTATTATAGTTATTTACACATGCAATAGAGCACCTTATTTCAATTGCGCCATTTATACATAATTATAGTGACTTCAATATGCACTTTTTCACTGTGCTCAGAATGAGAAGCTGAGAATTGAAGAAAAATAATTGAGGATGGGTTAGATGTTGATTTATGTGGTGAGCAATAAAGACTTTAGCCTACTATGGGTCCTAAGAAAGACTAAAGGGGAAGGGGTCGAACACTCTCAACCCCACCCGGCCCTCAGCCATAGGCGCAACCACCCTATGGGACCCACGGGACGCGTCCCCCCAACTTTTGAGTGGTCCCCTAACTTTATTATTATGGTCCTCCAACTTTTAGGACGTGATTCATTATGGTCCCCCCAACTTTTAGGACGTGATTGCACCTATGCCCTCAGCAATACTCATCCTGAAGTCTGTACTTTCATACACGTTCTGCATAAAAATCCTCCATCATTCGCTCACTGTACAAACATAAAAGTTGGGATAATGCCAGTTTTTATGCTTGTTTCAAGAGCTGCCTTAGCATGGTACCACTGAATAAGCTGGTCTCTGTGATGTAGTTTTTGATGTTGAAAATTGTATGAAATTTACATTTGAATTTACACACAATCATGCATTGTGGATTGCAATTTTTACTTTTCAACAGTTGGTCCCATGTTTACTGTGGCTGTATAGAAGCTCTCTGTTAAGACGCTATAGAGCAGCACTTATATGAACCTAGGCACTTGTTATATATTTATGTAGATTTATGTAAGTATAATACATTGCATGTACAGCATGTGATGTTAAGCACAACTCTACGTAAATTACCTCTTATGGGTATTTGGTAAATACATTCTGTACACTTGCTGCAGTATGCAGCCAACTGGGTATGACCAAATGGAAAGTGTAACAATCAGGAATTGTCTTGTATTTTTAGCATATTGTTTATCCTTGTCTTTTCCATTACTCAATAGAGATTTGTTACAGTTCCAGATAGTTGATAATGCTGATAGTTGAATTTTAGTGAATGAATTCGTTCATTGCTCTAAAAGTCTGATGGTACAATAATATTATGAGACACTAAGTACAGTGCAACTGGAGCCAGTAAAAGCTAATAGCAATACCCTTTTCCTTGACTATTATTCATGAATGCATTCGTATAAAACTTTAACTTAGTATTTAATTAGAACTTAAATAGTAATTATCATAATAATATTGATAATAGTGATAAATAATAATAATAACAAACAATAGCATTTTGTTGCTATAGTGATGTAAAGGCTGGCACACACAAGGCAAATGGCTGGCCAACTCTGGATTATGGAAGTTATGGTGTCAGCAAGATTGGAGTTACTCTCTTGGCAAAACTTCATCAGGAAATAATTGACCAAGACACCACAAAGAGTGACATTATAGTAAATGCCGTGAGTCTACTACATCAAAAACTATTTCAACTTTCATAATATGAATTCGATTTGGAGACCCTGAAGAAAAAGGCATCATTTTTATTGTTGATCATTTTGAGTTTAGCCACTGACAATAATGCTTTTGAGTGATGTGTTTTATATTTTCCTGGAAATCAGTGATAGCTCACTTTTGCGTGCATGACAAGTAATTGTAATCGAGTATTTATAAAAAGTGCCATTCAATGATACAGAGGTGCTCCCAACCCGAGTCAAATAATAAATAAAAAATGGACTTCAAGCATTTCTGAAACAGGCGAAGAGAAAGATTGAGATCAAACTGCAGTTCCTGTTAGAGGTGGTCTAACTAGACTAGAGGGACCAGCTTAAGCAAGGCTTCTAGATTGAGCAGTGGCAACACGCATGGCACCCACGCAACTCAGTGCTGTTGGTGGCTGCAGTATAAACAAGGTAGATGCATGCATAGTAAGGAGCTATATTCCTAAACAGAACATGAACTGAGAAGATGATCATTTTTTCTTATATAAGCTGGCTGCAGAGAAGGTGAACAGAATTTCATTAAAAGTGTGCATACCTGTATTTGTTTTTGTTGTGTTCAATACATGTTACAGTGTTGTCCTGGAGATGTGAAGACAGACATGACCGAACATAAAGGGGTTAAGACTGTTGAAGAAGGTTTGTTCACTGACACTTCTTGTGCGGAATATCACATTGTTTTCCAAATAGGATTTTGAACGAGTATGTAGCTTGATACATTATACATGTGTAGCGAAATATATGCTTATCATTTTAACTAACAATTTCACATGTTTAATTGTTTAATGTAGGTGTGAGTGAAGCTAAGCAATTTAAACATGGCATAGACGTAACTAATTAATGATAAAATTAAAGACGCAAGATTAGAGGCCGTGCAACGAAGCGCCTAGAAACACAAGATTCTCAACATTGCAGCCAAATAAGACTTCAAACATGTTTGGAGAGCATGAGAATTGTGAAGTGAACATGCTTACTTTTGCTTATTGTTACATTTTTGCCGAGTCTGTGTAAATAAACATATAATGGTGGTAATGGTGGTGGTAGTAGTAGCATAGTACTACCTGGTAGTAACATCTCTTTCGCACAAGTTAGCAACACTGGGGTTGAAAATGTTTTCAGCATGACTCACAAGTCACAACATAATTATTACACCACTTGTAACTAATGATAGTGCTGAAACTGTTTTTCTGATATCGTTCACTCTTATTATAAACTCATATTGGAAGATTTAAGTTTTAGGTTTTTACTGGTTTTAACTTGAGGGATGGTTTGATGATTGTTGATTTTGAAATGGTGGAGACCTCATATCTGTTTTCAATGCTGTGTTGGTTTTTTCCAGGGGCGGATACTCCGCTGTACTTGGCACTGCTACCAAAGGGGGCTTTGGACCCGAAGGGGAAGTTTCTTTCCGAGAGAAAAGTCGAAGCCTATTATTAATTGAATTATTTAATATATTCTGAGACACGGAATATTTTTGCACTTCACTTTTACACTGTCTCCTCCGTCTAGTCTATCAGAAGCTCCTTCACCTCTTCAATCAGTCCTCCGGAGGCGCAGCTACAGCCCGGCCAGGAGCGCATCCAATTGAATTTCATTATACAACACAACTGACACAACATCTGTGGTGCCTAACAGTATTTAATCTAGATGACTCTAGAGGGGGGGGGGGAAGGTCCCCCAGTAATGACATCTCTACCAACATAAAATTTCAAGTGGTGTTGTTATATACATACCATTTCTCTCCAGAAAAAATGATACAAGTAACATCTCCCCCTTAAAGAATTTTTCAACAGGTCGTCAGAAAAAATTACCGGTTAAAGGGATGGCTTCGGTGTCTGGCTGAGCGGTTGCCATCCACCCAAAACGGTGGTTCCCCCACCATCGGAACCTTAATTACCCTCCTTACCCCAAAGCAAGGACTAGATTAAACACTAGGTGCTGAGCAACGTGAATGATATCAAAACCGTGTATATTGCAAGTTGAGCGCCAAACCAATTGGCTACTGTACCCCAGTGCCTTGTTGATTATTTACGTCCATTGCAGATGATTTATTTAGCTTATTTTCGTTGTATGACGTTCTATATAGATTTGCATCAGTCAATTGAATGCATTGCTATAATGTTCTGTTGATTAAGAACACTTTTGTTCTGTTTAGTTTGTAGATAATTATACTTTTTACATTTGTTTGTGGATTGTTTAAAATAAAATGTTTTTGCATTTTTACTTGTCTTGAAATGGTTCAAATAAAAATATTAATTGACTGACAGATTGATTGATTGGTTGAAGTAGACCTTCTTGTAATTATATAGGTCCCAAAAAGCTGGTACTCCAGCTGCTTGTTTATGTGATGACAAGTCAGGACTAAAGATGTTATTATATTTTGGAAGCATTTGAAGAATTAAAGAATGCATCCTTTGTTTGACTGAAAAGTAGCCTCATTCTATCACATTATCCGAAGTCTAAGTATTGATTTTATTCTTTCTTGTGTTAGAATTGGCCTGTTGTCCCAATCTGGGGTCCAAGTTATTCTGGTCTTGTACGCTGTGGGCAAACTGTCCTTGGCTGGGGGTTTAATGAATATCTACTGATATATGTTTCAAGCTAATAAACTGGGACGTCATTTCAGCTTTGGGGGGGGGGGATTCGGGGAGGGATCAAAAATTCACTAGCTTCGTACAGTGTAAGAAATGTGGAAAAAATAACTGGTAGGGGGGTGGGGATGACCATTATCCACTTGGAATCGGGGTGTGAAAAACAGACTTTAACATAGGGCTTTAAGAAAGACTAGAACCCCCCCACCAAACCCCTGGCAATTCTCACCCTGGCTTTGTAAGTTTTGTATTTACTCAGCATGTGCATAACTGTGGTTAAATGAATAACATATTTTCTTCTTGCTCTTCAGTGTAAGAATTGTGGGAAAATAACTGGGGGTGGACCTTTATCCACTTGGAATTGGGGTGTGAAAAACAGATTTTACTATGGAGCTCTAAGAAAGGCTGGGGGTTGAAACCCAACCCCCGGCAATTCTCACCCTGTTGCTCTTATGTGTTATGTTTTACTATTCCTGATTGATTCAGTGATGGGATGTATTCTAGAATCTAGACTAAGTGCTTTGCACATGTCGTCTGTTTAGAGTGCAATGGTTCTAACTCCAATGCATTTACCCATGGAGTTAGCACCATTGCACTCTAAACAGACGATGTGTTCAAAATAAAATGGAATAACAGTATTATACTTCAGTTTAAAATACTTTTCTGAATATTTTGTTCTTTGAATTATATTCCTAAAATACTTTTTTAATACTTTGTGATTAATAACAATTTTTGCACAGCAATATTGCATGCTAAATGCACTGTAGGCCTGCAATAATTATTATTGGACTATTATTGTTTATAACCCTACAAGCTGCTAAATTTCCCTTATCAATCATCGTCCAAAAACTAGACCAATGACTTTGAAAAGGGAGTTTTCAAGTAGTGCTGTAATATGCCAAACAATTTTTTTTCGAGGGCAACGGCCACTGATGTCAAAGGCCCTCGTCAAATCTGGATCCGCCATCTCATAATGACCTCATTCCCTTATGCGATCGAGTCCAAAGATTAAGGCCATGCAGACGTTGCTTGGAGGGGCGACGCTGATAAGTTGATAACCACCTACCAGAGCCTTCTATTACTGTATAAGGCTCTGCCACCTACTATTCGCAGCCGATAGGCCTAATGTTACGTAATGTGTAGCAACATTGCGCCATTTTCTCTTTCCTTTGCGTACGGAGTTTTAGTAGGAGATCCGAAGTTATTATGGGTTCCAATGGAGTTGCAGTAGTACGTTTGATTTTTGTTGTTCTGTCGCAAAATTGTCTTAAATTCAAATTGTTTTGAAATAAATCTACTAGCGAAAACATCGTCTCATTCGTCTGGTTTGAATGCCTTTGGTTCTATGCAGAATCGGAGAATCCTAGATCTTAAACTCTACGGACTACGGTCGCAACTCGCAGAATAAATAAATAATTACACTGTGTTGCGCATATTTCCTGGGGCAGGGCTGTTGATTCTGTGGGGTGGGGAGGGGAAATTCCCTACTAACGCCTGACATGCTGCAGAAGAGATAGATTTAGGAATTGATCTGGATACGCTGAAAATTTTATTCGAAGTTGTATATTTTTGCACGGTGAGTGATAATAGGTGATTTGCGTATATAGCGCCAATTTAATGTATGCTCAATCAGAATTTATGTAGCGCTTGGTGAATATTTACTCAGAGGCGCTCAGTATGCTGTGTATATCTTTTCGTATATTTACGTTTCGTTTGATCAATTTTATATAATTAAAATTACCTCAGGTAAGAAACTTATATAATTATTGTCACACTCCAAGTCCTGTTGGAAGTTAAAATTTAAGACAATGTTCAGATAAAATTAAAACTGTTGGCATGTGTCAACATGGGCAGGGTTGCCAGACACAAGGACAGCCCATAAGGAGAACACAGGAGGCCGGAAAGGAGGATGCATTGCATTGAGTGTTTTGCTCCGTACTTCCATTGACTATTTGGATCAAGAAACTTCCTAAAAAATACCTTTAACCCACTAATGCCGTTCTGATGTTATTATTAAAAAATATTATTAAATAAACTTGTAACGTGCACAATGTCACACCGAAATGTGAATCTGATATGGGGAAATACTGCCATGAAATAATAACCATTAACTCAAAGCCACAAGACAAAAGGCCGGACATTTTCCAGGGTTTTAGTTTTGCCTGCTGTAGGCTACAGTGGACATGAAGCCAAAAAGGAGGACATGCCCTTAATTTGCCGGATGTCTAGCAACCCTATCCCTAGGTAGCATAAAGTCAATTGCAATCGGTGTCTGAAAATTTGCCTTATGCTATATCTTTCCGAAGAACTTTTAATGTTTAATGAATTCTTTAATCGTGTAAACATAGACTTTTCAGTGATGCGCTTATTTGTGTGTTTTAGGTGACTGGTTCTAATAAAGGAATAGGCTTTGCAATAGTGCGTGGCCTTTGCAAACAATTTAAGGGTGATGTTTACTTGACTTGTAAGTTGCTTTTCAATTTACAATTTTACATGCACGTTTATGTTTATTATAGTAATGAAATTTTAATGGCCACTTTAAATTTCATGTACTGCAAACATAGAAATAATGTTTTAGTTGCAATATTTATGTTGACTATAGAAGTATAGATGTAGAATTCTTGAAACATTTTTATTTAGGGATTAACTGAGGAAAAAAAATGACACAGAAATAAAATAACACAGTTGCTTAGCTATTTTGTCTTCTACCACTATGATCACGGATTTGACCTGGCACTGAAATGAACAGTTTTTGAACACGGCAGCTTTAGCTTATAATGCGGACTTGATTTGATATTGCGCAGCTGGCGAATGAGCTGGTCTCTGTGATGTGGCTTTTGTGGGCACTGAGAAATTCTTGAAGACTGGCATTACATTACATTACATTACCTAGAAGCTTTCTGGCAGTTTCAGATGATTTTATGACATTTAACGTAAAATATATTGGGCTGTATCATCTAAAAGTTGTTTGCAAATTCATTTGCAATTAATTTATCGAAGGCAGTTCCATTAAATAGACTCTGGGAGATGGGCCTGAAATTGCGGTAATTGAAACATATTTAAGGGGTTTATTATTATTATCTATATAAATAAAAATGAAACTTTCCAATAGTTCGTGTTAACACCACGCCGAAACTGATTGTTGTGAAAATTTACCAAAACCTTCCATTCAAATAGCACCGTGTTTTAAGATTTTTTCACCCGAAAAACGCAATCGTTTCCACAAAAAGTGAACTTTGCAATCCGTTCGTCCGCCATTTGCAAATTCAACACGTCCCACACGGTTCCCAGATTTCAGAAAGGCTGTCTCCAAACACAGCAGCCGAAACATCAATGAGGTGGCGTGCTGTGACGTCATAAGCGAGTCGCGATTAATTTACCAAAGAGGCCGCTTTTAGGCCTTTTCCCAAAGCGACCTTTGGGCTTGGAATAGACGGTGCGACGGAGGAAAGGAGCGGAGGGAGACGGTGGGAAGAGAGCGGAGGGGCAGGGGGAGGGGAGGTGGAGGTCAAGGGGGAGGAGGAAGGGGAGGGGGATGGAGGGGGAGGAGGAAAAGGGAGGGAAGGGGAGGGGGATGGGAGGTGGAGGTCAAGGGGGAGGGGCAAGGGGAGGGGAGGGGGAGGGGAGGTGGAGGTCAAGGGGGGCGGGGAGGGGGAGGGGAGGGGAGCCTCTTTTCAGCCACAGCAACGCGTGGCTGGGTTCAGCTAGTTCAGTCATAAAAGTGAACTTCTCATTTAATTACATCTTTAATTATCAAATTTACTTCAATGTATTGTAACAATGTTTCATGTTTTATGCTCCATTCTTCTGTTGCAGATGGAATAATAAGATCAAATTTTAATAGTAGCCCGGTGGTAATTTAAAAATGTAGTAATTATAGTAATTTAATTGGTATGCAAAATTCATGCGGAATGAATCGTAATTTCGTGTGACCTAAGTACTAAGTATATGCGAAACACGTTGAATTGCAATTATTTTCAATATCGTTATTTAGCTCGCGATGAAGATAGGGGAAAAGCTGCTGTTGCGGAGCTGGAGAAGGAGGGACTTCATCCCAAGTACCACCAGCTGGAGGTATATGACAAGGGAAGCGTTGAAAAGTTGAGGAAATTTCTTTCAGACAACTATGGTGGATTAGATCTGCTGATAAACAATGCTGGAATAGCATACAAGGTTAGTGCATAATTCTGCGATGATTATTATTACTATTCATTTGATTTTAATTTTTTTAATCCTTTTATTATCTTCAACATATGTTACAGAAAGTACAATTAACAAGGGAAGCAGTGGCTATTGTTATTTTATTATTATTATATTATTATTATTGCTATTATTATTACTATTACTACTAAATTTTTATTATGCTTAGTATATGCATAAGAATAATGTGTTTGATGATGATGACGACGACACGACGACGTTGAGGTTGATGATGATGACAATGATTATGATGAGGACGACAACGATGAAGTTGATGATGACTACGACGACGATAACTACGATGATGATAATAAAAGCTCTGTACTGATGTTTAGAATGATGGATCGGCTGCATTCGTAGAACAGGCAGAAGCAACCCTGAATACAAACTACTGGGGGGTTTGGAATGTCTATGATGCACTATTCCCACTTCTGAGACCACATTCCAGGTATACATTTTTACATATATGGCCTTTAGATTGAAGCGTATAATATATTATTTTAAATTTTGCTCCCTGTATACGACTCTAATACACGGTGTCACCAATGATTAAAAGGAGTTTTAGTTGTCACTGCAAGGGGACTTGGCGATGGCATTTTGTTTCTGATCTGACCTTGCTGGGGGTAGGAACGTTTTTTTACTTGAGGTACGATAAAAAATAAAGTTTGAAAACCGCTAATCTATATAATATATTATAATATATATATATATGTTTTTGATAGCAAGAATAGCCTAAAAAAACAGTTTCACACAGATATGACACGCTACCCTCGCAAAGGTTCACTCAGCCTTCCATTTGGCAGATGGCGTTTGTAAGCTGAGCAGTAAGACATAACGGGCGCTTTGCATGGCTGCTGACTGTTACATTTGACTACTGTAATAGCTTATGATCATTCTTCATACTATGAATTGTGATCATACTGTGTTGTCAATTTGAAATTAAACAAAGATTATTTTATTTTTAAGTGTAAATGACATTTTGCTGGATTCTTTTACAGAGTGGTTCACGTATCAAGTATGGTAACCCCAATGGCACTGAATGACTGTAGCAAAGAACTCCGTGAGCAGTTGGTATCCGTAAAGACCATCAATGAACTGAACAGCTTTATGAGGAAATATGTGGAGTATGTATATTGTATAGATACTTGCGCATGCAGCAGAGCGCCACATTTCAATTGTGACATTTACACATTATATTTATAGTGACTGCATGGCAATACAATGTTCATGGTTAAACCTTTTAGCAAAAGCTTGAAAAATACGGAGCAAGTAATTTGGAGCATCCATGGGTGTTTCTCGTTGCATTTATAAATGTCAATATCTCGGTTTCACTTTGTGTATCATTAGAGCTTTATTGCAAGGATATTTGTTGACAGCCAAAAGTTGTTTTTAAATAATGGATCTATGTTAATTTTTCAGGAGGCCCTCTTCCCCCTATGTGCGGGCACCATCAGTGATTGACTGACTGTCTTTCATATGCTTTTAATTACTGTACTTCCATATACAACTGCATAAGAAATCCATCAATTGCTCACTGTAAAAACACGAACAGTGGGATAATGCCAGTCTTAATGCTTGTTCCAAGAGATACCCTGATTATAATAGTAACACTGTGGCACTGAAAGCAGTTTTGCTTGCAGATGAGGATTGTGCGAATGTACATTTGAATTTACACTGCGACCATTGTGGATTGAAATTTTTACTTTTCAACAGTTGGTCCCATGAGCATTATAGGTAACTGCGGCAGTGTGGCATTCATACATGCATTCATGTAAAGCTTAATATTTAATCAGTACTTAGCTATGGTAATGTAGTTGTAGTGGGTTCTAACAATTATAATAATGATAACAATAGTAATAAAATAAGAAATAAAATAATAATAATATTGATTAAAATATTGATAATAATTATAATTATTATAATAAAAAAATAGCATTTTTTAATTTGTTGTCTTAGTGATGTAAAGGCCGGCACACACAAGGCAAATGGCTGGCCAACTATGGAATATGGAAGTTATGGTGTCAGCAAGATTGGAGTTACTCTCTTGGCAAATCTTCATCAGGAATTAATTGACCAAGACACCACAAAGAGTGACATCATAGTAAATTCGGTGAGTTTTCTACATCGAAAACTACTTAAACTTTCATAATATGAATACTATTTGGAAAGACCCTTAAGAGAAAGGGATCATTGTTGATCATTTTGAGGTAATTAGCGCGGTGGTGTAGTGGTGGCGTCGTTGCCTTGAAGCCGGAAGGTTCAAGGTTCGAATCTACCTCACCGCGTAAGGACCTTGGGCAAGTCCTTCACTCATGATTGATCAGCGCTTCGGCGTGAAACTTCGATGTAGTGTTTGCTCTGCATTCGGGAGCGCCTCTGAGTAGAGTGAGCTTAAAAGGGCGCTATAACAAGTGCACATACAAACAAACAAACTGACATTAATGCCTTTGGGTGATGTTGTTTATATTTTCCTGGAAATCTGTGATGGCTCACTTTTGCGTGCATGACAAGTAATTGTAATCAAGTATTTATAAAAGTGCCATTCAATGATTAAGAGGTGCTCCCGACCCGAGTCAAACAACAAACACAATGAACTTCAAGCATTTCTGGCTACACACATGGCGGCCGAGCAACACACTACTTTTGTCTCCAGTAGGTGCATGTATAGTAATGTTCTAAAAGCGGAGCTATATTCTCAAGCTATATAGTCGAACAGAACATAAACTTAGAAGATGGTCATCTTTCTGATTTAAACTGGCTGGACAAAAGGTGATCAGAATTTCATGAAAAGTGTGCGTTTATACCTGTGTGAACATTTGTAGAATTTTCTTTATGTTAATTTTAGTTGCTGTGTTTAATACATGTTACAGTGTTGTCCTGGATATGTGAAGACGGACTTGAACCAACATAAAGGGACTAAGACTATTGAAGAAGGTTTGTACACTGACACTAGCTATTTATATATATATATATTGTTTGTTTTCAAAATAGGATATTGAGCATTATATGCTTATGAAATTAACTAACATGTTTAATTGCTTAATGTAAGTTTAGGTTTAATTAATGTTTGATGTGGCATTGATGATAAAATTAGAGACGTAAAATTAGAGGCTGTGCAGCGAAGCACCTACAAACACGAGATTTGCATTATGGCTACCAAAAAAGGACTTCAAACATATTTTGTAGAACATAAGAATTATGAAGTGAACAGGGTGTTCTTGTTACATTTGCGCCGAGTTTGTGTAATAACAAATAGTGGTGGTGATGATGGTGGTAGTAGCAGTGGTGATGATAGTGGTAGTAGTTACATCTTTTTTGTACATGTTGACTACACTGGGTTTGAAAATGTTTTCAACATGACTAATGATAGTGCTGAAACCTAACTTTTCCTGATACCATTTGACGCTTGTTGTTCCCTGATAATGGAGCATTTAAGTTTTAACTGGTTTTAACATGAGGGATAATAGCTTGTTGATTTTTAAATGGTGGACCGAACAACAGAGATTATGCCTCAGATCTGTTTCCAATGTTGTTTTTCTTTTGTCAGGTGCGGACACTCCGCTGTACTTGGCACTGCTACCGAAGTGGGCTTTGGACCCGAAGGGGAAGTTTCTTTCCGAGAGAAAAATTGAACCCTATTATTAATTGAATCATTTGATATTCTGAAAGACAGAATATTTTGCACTTTTACACTGCCTTGTCTATCAGAAGCTCCTCCACCTCTTCAATGAATCATCTGGAGGTGCAGCTTGGGGGCGATTTTGATAGATTGTATTTAGTTTGGACATTCTTGTTGTAGGACATTCCAAATAGATTTGCATCGGACATCAAATTGATTACAATGCTAATGTTCTTTTTATTACGTTGCACTTTTGTTCTATTTAGCTTGTAGATAATCATATTTTTACATCTGTTTTGCATCTTGTCTTGAAATGGTTCCAATAAAAAGATTGATTGGTTGAAGGCCTACTTGTAATTATGTGGACACTCCAGTTGCTCATTTTTGTGATAACTAAAGATACTATTATAGTTTGGATTCATTTGAAGAGCTAAAGAATGCATCCTTTGTCCGACTGAAAAATCTGTGTTGGAATTGGCCTGTTATCCCAATCTGTGATGTTTACTGAAAGCTAATAACTTCAGCTTTTTTAGAGGGAGGGGGTCAAAATTCACCAGCTTTGTAAGTTCTGGTACTCATCATGTACAAAACTGGTTAAATGATCGGACATGTTTTCTTCTTGCTTTTTTCTTATGATTTGATTCTGTGATGTATTTTAAATGCTAGTATTTAAAAGTTTAGATAATCCTTAAATACTTTTCAAAGCAATATTACATGCTGAATGCACTGTAGGCCTGCAATAATTATTATTTGATTACTATGTAATGTAAATATAATGTAATTAATGTAAATCTTTGAGAATTTCTCAGCACCGACAAAAGCCACGTCGGGGAGACCAGCTGGAGTAACAGATTCTTGGAAGTTCTCAAAGATTGTTTAGTTTCTTTACGGTTGTTCATGGGGCATCATTGGTGGTGTAGTGGGCATGTTCGTTGCCTTGCAGCCGGAGGGTTGCAAGTTCGAATCCACCTCAAGCCCCTAATTGGACACAGCTTCCGGGGTTCTTAGCAGCGTTTTAGGAACACTGGTGCCGAATCGGCTCCAGCTAGGCTATCTATGCCTCAAGCGCATTTCATGGTAAGCCACACTGTTTAGAAGCCCTAAATGTAGGCCTACTCAGCAGACCGTCACTCCCCAGGACTGCTAACACATGTAGCTTCATCCATGCTGGCCACTATCCTGGGATATTCTTCGAATTGCATATTCTCATCATGCATGGGGTTGCATGGACCACGTTGCATGGACCACGGTCCATGCAACCCTATGACAGTGGGTCCATAAAACCCCAAACATGGACCACGATTGCAGCGACAGATAAACAACATATTATCGCTCACGTTCCATGAAAAAATATGGTCTCCAAAAGCGCGACATTTCAACGAAAAAATTATATATTGGTTGCATATATCCGCCGCTTGCAACTTGTCATCATCGCGGATCGCAAATGTCAGAAATAAATAATTATAATTGACGAATGTTATCTGTCATATCATTTTTAAATTCTAAATCGGCCAAACAACGTCCGGTGGGCCCATAAAATATATTTGCGCTATAAAATAAAGCACTAAAATGGATCAAATTAATTAAATGCAAGTGACTGCTTGAAATAGTTGTTTTCTCACGGTGGTTCATTTTAACCCCAGGGTCCATGCAACACCAAGTTACCCTGGTACTTGTTTTTTAATTCACCCCCAACAGCTTTGTTTCTTGGTTGCATCCTATAAAAATTATTATATAGTTGCTATCCAACTTCTATTTAGAGAACAATAATTTTTCGTCAATCCAGCTCCAGTTAGGCAAGAATATTTTCATCAATCCAGCTTCAATTTCAGCAGAATGACTGCACTAACCCTAAAACTAACCCTAACCGACCCTCACGACGCCTAACCTGAGCCCTAACCGACCCTCACGCGCTAAATCCCGCTTCTATTTCGTTAGGAAATATTTTAAATCGAATTTATAAATTTTAGTGGTCGTCAAACAAGCAAGAATCAACGCTCTTCTGGCCAGCAATGACTGTTGGGGGTGAATTAAAAACAAGTACCGTTACGCTAGTATGTTTGTGTTTTGTGTTTACTTAATCGATTTAATAAATTTGATTTTATTTGATTTGACCCTTACAGACAACCATTTTGACTCAAGGCAGCACTCGCGAATAAGCTGGTTCCTCGCACTTGGCTTTGAGTAGCGCTTGAAATATTTGGAGATTACAGTACTGTTACTCTTGGCTTCAGTCTCTACTCAATGACATCTCTATGCAGAATTTCCCAATCATTGGGAAATCCTACGTATAGAACTTCATACAATGGTACGTAGATTCAAATTATTTGTTTTAAGTTGTCTGTTGGCGTTTAAATTAGAATAACTGTTTGGATTAAAGTTTTTGCGTACATTTGTATGAATTGTTTGTTGTTATTTTTTTAGCTGCCGTTGTCCTTACTTCGTACGGCGATAAACCACCCTATGGTAAATACGCTAATTATCGCTCATGGTCGTGATACAGTTTTTGGCCGTTCTTACATACAAATTCATGTTGCGGAGTGCGCCAATGACTGTTAGGAAAAAGGAGAATTAAAGTATGAAAATAGAGCTATCGGAGACATTGTAAAAAAATGCAGAAGAACGCCGTAATGCACCATATATGCGATTTCCAGTGCAAAAAAGGCGCACTGCTGACTAGTTTTATGACTAAACATGTAGCCCAAGTTGCCCAACGTTAGTTTATAATTTTGTGATAGGAAAACTTAGGTATGTTCTGATGACTTAAAAAGCGTCCTTTTCTGGAAATGAAATACCAGGTCTAGATAATTCTGACGGGACATGTTCAGAAGGAGATGTAGGTCATACTGTATATTGCCATAAAAGTTTACTGGTAAGAAACGTTGTACAACATATAAAAAATGTGAACAAAATTATACTCTCAGATTGCTGCAGCTGAAGAATGCCTAAACAATTTTATAGTTTGTTTATATTTTACTAGACAGTCATTTGTTTTACATCTGCACCCCTAGCCAAATCAGCACGGATGAGCACACCAACTTTACACTGTGGGTGGGAGGATGAGATGGCAAGGAAGAGGACTGGCTACCTGCTCTCATATGCTTCTTCTTCTTCTTATGTTCAGTGCTTTTAAATGCTACACATGCACATATCCATGCTTGCATCTATATAGCAATACTTACTGATTGATGAAGAGGGCATTTTCATGTGATTTTGAGATCAGTAAGTAGATTTTTTTGTTACCAAACATTTGCATCATTCCCAGATTTGCCAGTAATTTTTACATATATTTGGAATTGGAAGACAACCTTAGTTTATAAAGCATATAAAAGAGATCGCGATTTTCAACATGGCCGTAGTCTGAGCGTCTAGTTAAGAGAAGTCACGATGTCAGCGTATACCTGTGACTATTTCTTAGCACTTTGTTGGTGATTAATTTCAAATCCTGGTTTTTGTTTTTCAGCTGGTGGAGTTGAAGAATGGTGAGACGTACAACGGTCATCTGGTGAGCTGTGATAATTGGATGAACATAAATCTACGAGAGGTCATCTGCACGTCCAGGGTAAGCACCTCTTGACCAATTTCAATTAAATAAAATCTAATCATATATGAACATTTGCAAAGCACTTCTCACAGCAGAGCTATTCAGAAGCACTCTCATCGCGACAGGCCGATGAAAAGAGAAAGATCTTCAAACAACGAAGAGATGCAGGTGAATTCCCCACAGGTCTGAATCTTGCAACGAATTGCAGGGAAAAGGTCATTTGGCATTCAACTATCCTCAACCATAGGTTCTAAGTAGCCGTACTGTCTATTGTGTTAATGTACATCTACAGCATTTTGCCTGTTGTTTTTTGGAACAAATGAATATACGATGCGTGCATACATACATACATTGTTCTGATGAGCAGCATTTTCTTAAATTGCCTTGCTGATGGATGTGCGTCTGAATTGTTTTTCGTAGGATGGAGATCGTTTCTGGAAGATGCCCGAGTGCTACATTCGCGGAAGCACGATCAAGTATCTGCGAATTCCAGACGAGGTCATCGACATGGTGAAGGAGGAAGTGCAGCAGAAGAGCAAGGGAAGGGGAGAGATGAGGGGACGAGGAGGTTCTGGTCCTGGGTCCGGACCCAGGGGGGGCAGAGGCGCACCGAGCAGAGGTAACCCATCTCAATGTGATATATTCTTTGTCTGATCATCTGTCTTTTGTCTATGTAGGTGCCATTGTAATTACAGCGCCATAGAAATTGTCATTGTGGAAAACTCTAAATCGCTTCCGTGTGGACAGGGATTGATGTGCGATGAATCTGGCGAGATGAGGGCAGGCTGATGATCCGCTGTGCTGCTGTGGAGAAAAACAGACGATGTGGCACATTGAATTTCTCTGTTATCTGTCATGCATTCATCTACTAAAATAAGAAACCTTGGCTGAACACAAAAGATGAACTTGTTGCATCTTGTACCGGTTTTTTCAGCATCTGAATTGTATTGTTGACTGTCTGTTAGAAGTAGTTAAGATATATGTCTTCTCACATTTGCATTCTTTCTTGCGAATTGTTTAAATTACATAACTGTACACTGTAACCGGTTGCAGTCTGTCAACCAGATTGTTTCAATAAAGAACATTATTATTATCTTTGCTTTGTGATATTTTTCCAGGTGTTTTTGGTCGTGGAGGTGGAAGAGGTGGTGGACCTGGACGTGGAGGCAGTGGTGACCGTGGTGGTGGTGGAGGCGGCGGCGGACGTGGTGGACATTCTGGCGGTCCACCGGGAGGGCAACAGCGGGGAGGATCAAGGGGGGGTCGAGGAGGCAACAAGTGATGTTAGTTTGGACTGCAGTAGAAAGAATTGCATACAGTGGAACGAGAGTTCGAAGCGGAGATTTGCTTGATGTCGGAAAGTTATGTTTAGTGAAGTTCTTTTTCGGGTTGGACAGTATGCCAACAACTGTGAAAGTGCGGAATACAGTTTAATGGAACATGGAACAGACCGTCGGCGTGCAAATTAAGCTGCTAACCTATTTCGCTGATGCTTGCGAGTTTCTTTTGAGCTTTGAAACGTCGAAGTTGCTGGCAGCATTTCAGTTTAGTCAGGTGAAAATGCAGTACATGCATTTTGCCTCGAGTTTTTTTTTTATATTGGATACAAGTCGAGAAGTTTTCAAGAAAATTTGTCGGAAAGAATTAGCGTTATTTTCTCCTTAGTTAGTTACTATGCTTGACATCATGGATTGAGGTAGAATGAACAAATTGTGAGCTTGGAAAATTGACAATGTACATGTATGTAAGCATAAATCTTATAAAGTCTGATGGTAATATGTTTTATATGAGTGGTCACTGATATTTCTGTGTCAATGGAAAACACTGTTGTCACTTTGAATTCTAGTTTTCTCTCATGACATGGCATCATCATTATTATAACAGAACAGCTGCTAAAGAAAAACAGAAAAAATCATGAACTAGAGAGACATGTGAAATCACTTTATCAATTGTGGGATCTGTGCATGTGTGCACTTACTCGTTCTGCGGACTGTGGTTTCCTATAAAAGAGACAGCTATGATGCAAATCCACCACAAGGTTTCATAATATAATCGCTTTCCTTACTCAATAACCGATGGTATCAATTTGGTTTTCCCTATTGATTACAGTACTGGGGTATTTATTTGAAGAAATTGCTCTGCAATTGTGAATTGTGGTAAAAGTAATGTAGAAGTCTGGATTGGATTAAATGAAACTGATGCAAATTACCATTCTGGAATATACAATACCACATGTATGTCTGCATGTATGAAGATACTACTTATAGTAGGTTTTAGGTATCTAAAACGGTGCTGCAGCATTTAGTATGTTGACTAGATGATACAGCAAACGCAGTTCACAACAACTTAAAAGTATGTCTTTAACGAGATCACTAGCACATTTTGCTGGAATGTCACAGCTAGCATATTCTATTCTATTTTTGGATTTATAAAGCACCTCTCCCAGTACAATCTAATCAGAGGCGCTCCCAATGCTATCTTCTTTGTGCATTGGGAAACAGCTTTTAGGAATGCATGTGAGGCCAATCAATTCTCAGATAACATCGTTGTTATCAAGAAGTAACTAAATGTCATAGCAGCGTAACTGGCAACTCTTGAACAATTGTACATTACGAACACCACCCTTCATCTGAAGTAGAGAGCATTAACATGTACTTTCAAACGTATTTTATTTTCAAGAGCAGTGCAGTTCAAATCCTTAAACAGTGGCATTATTATTACCATCTCAGTATATTGCATTTAAATCACAGACCAGTCACAAATGGTAATTGGACATGAAAATGTTACATGATGGTATTTAATACGAACAGCAACTATGGCATAGTAATGACCACAAAACATGACTTTCTAAATGCTGACTTGCTTCCAACATGGTCAATACTGAACAATAATTTATAAAGCAGTGGTCTAAGAAAAGTGTTCAATCTGGACGTCTTTGGGGGGGGGGGAAGTTCCCCCAAGGAATGGATTCCCCCCCCCCAATGAAAAATCGTGAGGTGTTGCATGTAAATACGTACCATTTTTCCTCCACCCCCCCCCCCCAGAAAAGAGAATGTATAGGAATTCCCCCCCTAGAAAAACCAAGCAGGCTTGTGTTTATGCAAATGGACATGTTGGTAAATTTTGGTAAATTAGAGGAAAGACTTTTAAAAAGGTTATCAGGTATTTTTGTAGTGAAAATGGTATATTTTCGTGAGATTTCGACTGAAAGAGGAGTTTTTCGATAGCGGAAATGGTAGATTTGTTTAATTTTTTCACCAAGTTGATTTAAAAAGGTTGTCAGAAATTTGGCCGATGAAGTTGTTGCCGGCGACCCAGCCGTCCGCCCAAAATGCACTTTTCTCGCCCCATCCCAGAAACTCGAACACCCTCCCCCCCAAAGCAAAAGCAGGGGGACTAGATTAAACACTGGTCTAAGACTGTGAACCTGAGGCACTGGTTCTCACAATTTAAAGCTAATTAAAAGAAAATTGCTATTTCAACGTACTAACGGACTAGTTCCAACATAACATTTAGATGTGCTGCCCTCGACAATACTTTTGTTTAGCCACACTCCAACAGATACTGATACTTATCTCTCACATGAAAGACTATAGACAATTAGACATCTCATGATATAAAATAATGTTAAGATGATACAAGATACTGTTAAAAGTGAACTGGTCCCAATTAAGTGATCTAGGATACATTAAAACACTGTTCACGATAATTTAAATTACTTTCGGCCACATTTGGCCCTCACCAAATAACATGTCTAACATTGTCTATTGATGCATAATATTTGTGCATGCAAAATTAATGTAAAATCAAAGAACAGTATCAGCTCATTAAAAATGTCGGAAGTGAAACCAAAGCTTTGACAATTATCAGTAAAGGTTAACCAGTTAAATGCATGCTTCATAAACTGGGTCAATCAAGTGCAGATACCTCTGTGTGCATTAATTAATTACAAGAATTTCTATAGCATTTCTTCAAGGAACTACTCAGAGGCACTCCCAACCCAACCGCAGCCAAATAAGACCACATTAAGATCAGACAGGAATGCCTGAAAAGGAGGTTATTATCATTATCACATATCTTTAAAACCACTAATTTGAAACATTTTACGGTTAGTTGTCCCATTCACACTTGATAAACATCTACATTTAACTGGTCCATAATTTACTGCTGGTACAATCAAGAAAACGCCAACGTAGTCCAGTTACCATTAGTTAGTATATTATGTGATAAAAAATGTATCCCGTCACCAAGAAATTTTTAAATTCAAGATTGGATAAGTGGACCAATTTATCTACTACGATAGAATTATACGAATTTTAAATCACTCTGCAACATCAGATATAAATAATGACATATCGTACAAAGACAAACTTAATTAATCTAAATATGAAGCATCAAGATATTATTATGCTGTAAAAAATGCCTTCCACAACCAATTAGTAACATTAACAGATTTATATCCAAGATAAATTATGCTGCAAAATGAACAAACTCATAATTAAAATGCAATGACTAGAAACAGTTAAACGTAGAATTGTAAATTCACGGATCCTCTCTCTACTCTATCCACAGTTCCTCACACAAGACACGACACAGTTCAGGCGGTCATGATCGACAAGTTCCAATCAGTCATTCCTGCGACTAAATTCTAACGCATCATCTAATGTTCATACATAGCACCACAATAATAATAGTTAGCGGCATATATGCCAGTGATTGACAGCATTGCACAGTCTAAACATTTTCTCTGAAGTTACTAGTAACCAAAGATGCATTCATTACAGAAAGATGACATCAGTCAACTCAGAAGGGCAAGCATTTGTGAAAGGGCATCTGGAAGGGGTTAGGGTGATGATACGAATAAAAATTATGATCATGATGACAATTTCTATGGTGCCGTAACACAGCACATGCCGATACACGGGTACCTTGTCAAACATAAACACAAGATCAGTCAGAGATACGCTATGACACGAGATAACGTCTCGGGTCAGAACTTGAAAGAAGAGCGCTCATGGAATTGCTTTCTGGTATCCTGCCAAAGGTCAAAGTACCCTTCCAATCGGCATATGGAATTGGTAAAATAAGCAGTGATGAACGCTTTACATGGCTGTCAGACAGATATATTTAATGCCTGCAAAGACTAATCATGATCATTCGTTCATTCTATGAATTTTAATTTTTAATCATACAGCAATGTCTCGGTTAATAAAACGATTATTATTTTGTCTTAAAAATTCTCAACATAATTTTGTAACCCTTGTGTATGAGATTGGGTGGATAGCATTCTCCCGATCTGACTCACCCACCGACAGGGCAGAGTCAGGTATTTATGCTACAGCCGAATTCACCCCAGTGAACTAGCAAAACAGGGAAAAAATCTTAAATGCCTTTCTGTCATGGCAGGCATTTGAACACCAAAACATTTGGTTGATGGTCAACAGTGACTAGTAGGCTATTACACCCAAAATACCTGATAAGAAAAACTGATTACAAGAGAAGTTTTCCCAGTTGTAAACTTAAGAAACTTGCTAAAACGCTGGCATAATATCGCAGAACAAAGACCAAAAAGATTACAAATATCAACATAAACGCAGGTTACAACCAGTGACGGCGCCAGTCATACAACTTCAGCAGGATGGCCAAAATCATAGGAGCTATTCAGCAGGTGGAAAGAATTAACTGTAAAAAATATATAAATAATTTCAAAGAATTTCTGGCAGGTCAAAAGTAAAATAGGCAGGACTTCGAATGACTTCAAACGACCTGCCGCAACCATTCATGGTGCCGCCACTGGCTACAAACTAAACTTCGATCTGGTTTGCATGAATAGGATGAATGGCAGTGAAATCTTCGGCACTCGACTAGAACTTCTGACTCGGCGCATTTGTCCGTAGACCTGAACCCATGAGACTCTGGAGCAGCGGAAACTGCTGAAGAGCTTTCTTCTTCTGTCCATTTCTCATCTCCTGTGTAGCACCCGTTTCCGACGGCTCCACAGAAACCATTTCGTTTGCGGGTCTGAGATTCTTTCCGCCGCTTGCCGTATTGGTAACGTAGATTCCTTTGAGAAGATCCCTAACAGCGACCGACCGCTTCTGGCTTTGGGACGACGATCTTGAAACATCCGTGACCTTTACGGCAGCCAATGACGTCGCAAGATCCTCCGTTTCCACGGAAACCTCGGGTTGAGGTCTGGCGGAAAGACAACACTGGTCGCCGGATTCGGAAAATTCTGAGGTGACTTTCTCGTGGATGTTTTCCGCGCCTTCCAGCAGGTCGTCTCGATGCATGTTTTCCTCGTCGTTACCCTCGTCCGCTTCTCCTTTTCCGGAATGTGAAGGTGTGCACGTGTTTTCGAACTCTTCCGTTAACATGTCGGTATGCATCTCGTCAAAGTACGCGCTGTATGAATTCACGTCTTTTCGATTATCGTCGCAAATCTCCAGCGAACTCTGACTTGTGGTCTCTGATAAAAAGTCTGAAAGAAATTTATTAACAACAGTCACATTAGTCTGATTTGTACAGTTGCAGATATAGCTTATACACACACTTAACAGCTATATTGCGGATGTACCAGTATGCTTACTACAGTACCAGTAAGTGCGTATGCATGTTTGTGATTACGTACAAAATTGCGTTTGGCTAATATAAACCTTTAATATATACCTGTAATAGCTGATACATATTTCCTATCTATAGGTAGTAATGTAATAATAGGCAATGAACAATCAAGCAAAGTAAATCTTTATCATCACTGCAGTACCGATTGTAGACAATATAATGATTACATAAACACATAATCATAAACACAAACTCAAAACATGTGTCATTACAGCCATTATCATCATCATCATCATCATCATCATCATCATCTAGTTAGGTACAACACATCGTGACATGATTCAAAGTACCGAGAGTGCTGGAAGGCAAGTCTGAAAATTCGCTTTCTGCTTCTGCACCGACGCCCGGAGTTCGAGGAGGTAGAGCGATCTTGGACTTTCGACGTGCATGAACTTCTTCTGATATGTGTTCGAGGTTGTTAAGCGCAAGCTTGTACTTCTGCTTGTTACAGGCAAGGGCCAACTGCAGGTCCTCAGCATTCTGCTTCTCAATCTGAAAGAAGAGGAAATGGTTTATACAGCGACCATGTGATGGTTTATACAGCGACCATGTGTAATCGTATATGGCCTAGGCCTTGCTCATCCTTCAATGAATTGATTGGGTGAGATTCAAAACTCCGAAATCCATTTCAATGGGTGGCACATCACTGAAGGTCACTGCGTACAGAACGTGAGAGCTTGAGATTCAAATCAGCGTTCAATCTTATAAACGTAACATAAAAATGCAGTTTAACCAATAAGTGAATTTTGATTATTCAAACACAACATTTAGTATTTAGTCTGTTGGTGAAATCATGCATGCTCTGTCAGAGCAAAATATACAGAAACCCCGAGTATGCACGCCTTTTTAAAAATAATTTTTTACAATATCCACCCAACGTACATCAGTCGTATCCTCGATTCCTCGTGCAATTTCCACTAAAAGTTTCTCCCCACAGCTTCCTGCCACAAAAGCCACATCGAGGAAAGTTTGGTAATGGAACAAACCAGTATAGAGACTCAGATACTTACTAAAACATGTCTAAATTCATGCAGATTAACAACCGATACAGAACTTTTGGATAAGCAACATCTATGAGGACATAGCCTCCCTTGGACTAACACTAATGGGAGCAGTGGACTAGACAATAATATGACCAAGGACAGCAGAGAACACATTTATTCGTACCCATCACCGTCAAATAACCTACATCAGCAACAGATGATGACAGAACGTTTGAGAGATACTTGCCTTAATTTTTGTCTCGAGAACGTCCTTCAAGTCGTAGAACCGCCTACAAGATAAACCAAAGCCCTTTGGCTATTTACTAATCACACATACAGCCAGTTATCCATCCACCAACACAAGACAATGAGCCAGGCCTCAACAGACTGATTTTTCTGGATTTAGAACTGATTATAAGTAAGTAAGTATTTCCTTTATTAACCAACTGTGTATCCGCATTCTGGTGCACTTACATACATCTTAACAACATTCAACAATCAATAGGAGTACAACTTTCTAACTAATAAACATCTTGTGCTGTAAATTATCAACCAGAGGTAGGTAGTTCTGCGTGGTGTGTCAGAAGGTGCGTGATTGAAACTGGAGATATGAAAGCTACCACTTAATAACAAATGAGCATTTTCTAATTTTGAGAAGTCACCTTTCGTCTTTCAACTTTTGTATATAACTATAACTCTTAACATATGCTATTAATACCTTGACTGAAGTCAAGTCTACAATAGAAAAAGCAATAATTACTTGGCTCTTTGAATTGCTTTAGGGTTATCCTTTAGCAGCTGAGCCATCTGCTTCTGGTATTCGACACACTGTGACGTCTTGACATGATGATTCTGCTCACACATGATCTTCTCTTTCTCAGCGTTGAACAGCTATTAGCAATTTAAGACAAACTTGAATGAAATTAACATAATTTATTGTTCAACAAAACAGTTAATAACAGAAAGACAGTCATTGTACATTCAATGGCAACTGGGACAACCCAAAAGAACCAAAGGTTATACTAACAATCATCTATTACTGATTATATCTCTATTATTATTATTTGTGGGGCGCGGTGGTGCAGTGGTGGTGTCGTTGCCTTGGAGTCGGAAGGTTCGAGGTTCAAATCCACCTCGCTGGGTAAGGACCTTGGGCAAGTCCTTCACTCACAGTTGTACTGGTAGTGACCTGCGCCACACAGTTTCTTGGTTAGGATGTTCTACACTCTACAGTTAGACTTCTCTTGTCTAGTTGACTCTGCTTCTTGCCATAATTTTCATTTCTTCACCACAATTATTTTTTAACTGTACATGCAAAATTTTACAGCTCATGTCAAGTCTTTGCTTCCTGGTCATATCCGCCGCTGGACGTCCTTTCGGCTTTGGTCCTGTGGCTTCATTAGAACCTGAATCTCCCGACTCGACACTGTGCTCATCCCCAGTAGCCATTAAGTCACCCTCAGGCCTGAGGGTCTCACCTTTGGTGACTATCGTTGATTCATTCCTTGAATACACCATGACTTTTTTCTTGGCAGAAGATAAGGGGTGGTTTGCCATTGCCTTCCCCCCGTTTGCCATCCGTGCCCGTTCGTTCACCCTTCCATACGGAAAGGTTACTAACAGGTCGCACCACGAGAAGGTGGGCACGGTGGACTTTGATTCGCCAGCCCAGGTCGGTTCCGAGTCTACGCTCCAATTGGAGTCGTCGGTCGGGTCTCCTCCCCGCTTTACTCAATTGAATGAGTGACTGACAAACCTTTGCGACTTTAGGATTGGAAAAGGTCCGTGTTCATACCAATATTCAAGAAAGGAGACGCGAGAGAGTGTGGAAATTATCGAACGATAGCGATGATATCGCACACGAGCAAAATACTTCTCAAAATAATCTACAAAAGAATGGAGAAGACAATCGAAAGGGAATTACCAACCAATCAAGCGGGATTTAGAAAGGCGCGAGGAACGCACGATCACATCGCCAATATAAGGTGGATTATGGAGAGACAGAGGGAATACGGGCAACAGGTGCATATGTGTTTTATAGACTACAGCAAGGCGTTTGATTGCATAGACCATACACTACTGTGGCGGACGCTAATTGAGATGGGAATTCCGAAGCATTTGGTTAAACTACTAAAGGGCCTTTATGTGGATCAAGAAGCGGTAATAAGAACTGAATATGGTGACACAGGGAAATTTAAAATAAGGAAAGGAGTGAGGCAGGGGTGCATTTTGTCCCCTTTCCTGTTCAATCTGTATGCCGAGAGAATTATGAGGAGGGCTGGATTGGAGGAGGCAACAGAAGGGGTAAGGATAGCGGGGAAAATACTGAATAATCTGAGGTACGCCGATGATACGACATTATTGGCGGGTAAGAGGGACGACCTAGTTGAGTTAATAAGAAGAGTCAGGAAGGAAAGCGAAAAGGCGGGACTATACTTCAATGTAAAGAAAACAAAGGTTATGACAACTGCAACATACAAAAACTTTGAGGTGGATGGAGAAACGATAGAGGTAGTATCGAGCTTCACATTCCTGGGATCTATGATAGAGAAGGAGGGAAGAAGTGATATGGAAATAAGGAGGAGGGTAATAATGGGGAAAACGACAATGAACGGTCTGGAAAAGATTTGGAAGGATAAATACGTGAGCAGGGAAACAAAGAAAAGACTGGTAAGAGCACTGATCTTCCCAGTGGTCCTATATGGATGTGAGACATGGACAAAGACACGGGATATGGAAAAGAAAATCAACGCGTGTGAGATGTGGATTTGGAGAAAGATGCTAAGGATTTCATGGACGGAGAAGAGAACTAACGAATCGGTGCGCGAGGAGCTTGGAATAGAGAGGGAGGAGACACTGCAGCAAACAGCAACTTGGAGAAAATTGAGCTACTTTGGCCATGTGATGAGATCTAACGGTCTGGAAAAGGAGCTGATGACGGCATGCGGTGAGGGAAGGAGAAGATGCGGAAGACCTAGGAAGAAATGGTTGGATGAGGTACAGGAAAAGTCTGGCATGAGACTGGAGGAGCTACGAGAGGCGACTAGAGAGAGGAGACGTTGGAGAGAATACACCAAGGCTTTCGCCAGAGCTCCAGAAGCTGACGGCACCAGGTGACCAGGTGACATGCAAAATTCTGAGCGTTTGCAGATGTGTAAAACTTCTACTGTTTGAAATAAACATGTCATTTTCAAAGCATGTAAACTAAAAGAAACAATTATTTGACTCTTAAGCCATGCCCTTGAGGACAAATGCTGATACAAATGCATCAGGACACTATTATTCTAGGCAGTTCAAAATACATGACCAACCGCCATTGTAGCTTTATTGAGGATTTCCTGGCACGTCGAATCAACGAGAGGTGTTGTAGCCTGGCCTTCCAGAGCCAACTGCAACTCTGCATCGTGTACTGCATCTTTGGCCAGTGTGTAGGCACTGAACGCATCCTGATACTTAACCGCAGCCTTATGTGCCTCCTGCTGCGCCTGCACACAAATAAACAGTATGTATGGTTTAGTCCACGTTTAGTTAGGTTTATGCATGTTTATAAATCACGTTGATCATAACCACGTTTGTTTGTTTACGTTTTATTTACGTTAAGGCCAGGCTACAACTCCACAAATGAAAAAGATGCCACCACTACACCACCGCACCACACAAAAATAAGAAGATATATGATAAGCAGTGACCAACCTGTTTCAACTCTTTCAGTTGGATGTAATAGGATCGCGATGATCGAACCGATCGTGTGCTGATCTTTTTCAGCAACTGTTTCAGCTGAATTTCAGCCTGAGCTTTCGTCTTTACAAACTTATCACGGGCTTTCTGCACAACAATAAAAACACAGTCAGGCTTCTGCACAACAATAAAAACACACAGTCAGGCTTCTGCACAACAATAAAAACACACAGTCAGGCTTCTGCACAACAATAAAAACACACAGTCAGGCTTCTGCACAACAATAAAAACACACAGTCAGGCTTCTGCACAACAATAAAAACACACAGTCAGGCTTCTGCACAACAATAAAAACACAGTCAGGCTTCTGCATAACAATAAAAACACACAGTCAGGCTTCTGCATAACAATGAAAACATGCTGTCAGACTCCCCAGGTGTGTAGTGTTAGTTAAGAAGATCGAGCGCCACACATCAATTACGTTATTATTCAATCCATTTTATAAATCTATAATCTTTCAAATCAATCGTCAATAACCTCACGTTTTACTTCTAGTCCAATATGATATTGGACAGAGAACTCCAAGTTGTACTCTGATGCTGCTCAGACTGATATTTTTATACTTTACCGAAACCATGGGAAAAGTGCTTTAGATAGCACAGAAACCTGCAGCCTTCCCGTAGCAAATCCGGTAAAGTTCCGTGATTCTGCATATTAAACTAACTAATGAATTGTCAAATCGCTTTGCACACAATGAAATTTATTAATTGCCAACACAAAGGTAAGCAAACTGGATTATGTAAAATAGAGTTAAATTCTGCAAACTTCAAGTTCGGTTTCCAATTTGTTGATGCTATCAGATGCATTGTTCAGTACATCAAGTTCAATCTAAGCAACAAAAACATCGTGAATTAGAGAACAACTCCTGGATTATTGCACCTTATGTCCAACAAATATAAATTCGAATGTTAAAGTTTGGAAAACGATTGCTTACTGCTATTCAGATTTCGGGAGTTCGGCCGCTTTCTATTGTAAAACTGTTTTCGGAAAATCGTGCTTTGCGTATTTTCAGCATATTCGGGGATTCTGGTTTCGAGGATTATGGTTGTGCATATAGTTTTAAATGGGTTATTCAGGTGTATATACATGTAGATACTCTGGCAAACCTGGTAATGGCGGTCCCAAATTATAGCATTAAGGAAATCGAGATTTTGTGAAGGTTATAAACTTGACGTGTGGTAATAGTGCGGAGTATTGGATTGGCGCATAGAAACGATGTTGTTTTTGAACTTCACAGTTACGGTTTCTTCTGCACTCCACACTTGTAAAACGACCAGCTGTCCACCGAAATAGAAGCCGGAATAATGAGAAAGCACATGAGAAATGGAAGCTGGATGAAGACTTTTTAAAGGTGAAATGAAGGTGGACCGTGGATTTGATGAAAACACGCAAGTGAAATATAAGCTGGATTGACGAAAATTAAACTTGAGAAATGGAAACTGGATTGTTGATTTCTGTGATGTATTTCAGCATGCATCCAGCTTCCATTTCAGCTGGAATGCCGTTTATCCAGCTTTCTTTTATCAAGCGTCCATCAATCAAACGGTTTTCATCAATCCACCTTCTATTTCACCACACATCATGTTTAAAGCCTTCTCAGGAGATAGCCTATCGATTTCTTTAATTTTATAATTTGGGACCGTTATATTTGAAGTTGCTGAGTGAAAACTATGGCATATGACGTGCTACATTGTCAAATTAATCACAACATTCATTTTCTATGTCAGCACAGTACTATATATCGATTTCCTTAATGCTATAATTTGGGACCGCCATTACCAGGTTGCCGATACTCTACCTGAATTCTGCATGGATCTTCTCCATCATCGTCCGAGTGAAGACTTTCGTTATCTCCGTCGGCCGTTGAATCTACGTCTGTCTCCAATGTCTCCATTGCATGCTTTCCGAGAATAAAATCTCGGATAAATAAACAGTTACATGAAACTCAGATCTCTCGTGCAACTACGACAAATTAAATGGCAACAACTGTTACTTCCGGTTTGCTTAAAACACGAAGTGCGTCGAAGTCCGTATGTTGTGAGTGGATGAATAATTAATAAAAGTGATATCCAAAATTCCAAACATCTGTCCCAGGCCTGCCTTACACAATGTCATCTTCGTAGGGTCGTTGGTTCGTTCAACGTCAACATATCCAAATGCGAGCTGTTTTTATAGTGCGTCCATCGTGCTCAATATTCGTGCTCAATTTTGGCACGGCTAATTTGAAGTTCTCAAGAACTAAACTTGTCGTGTACTGTAGCCAAATAACAACACCGAATGCTGTGGCCTAGAAGCACGACTAGCCTACGCCAGCCTCTTCAAAATTTTCCTGATCAAAACTCGATTATAAATAAGGGTATTCATGAATTATTTAACCGTTTTACAAAGTGGCGTTGCTTTGCCTTATCTTTCTGGTAATCTGGTTGGTCTATTAGGTGTAGGCCTAGTTCTTTAGCAGACATCCTTAGACCAATCTAAAATCCGGTGACACGCAAAGATAAGCTGGTGCCACATATAGGCTATTATATTAGTAAGTAGGCCTAATATAATAGGTTATAATGTGCTGGTGCCATGCGCTTAGTCTTACACGCCTTCTCTGTGACGCCAATAAATTTTGAAGGTTTGCATTACATTACATTACATTCGGTATAGGCCCAGCTGCAAGCACCGAATAGATCTATTCTGCTACAAGTCACAACTTTTGATAATTAAATATAATTTTGATAATTAAATATCAAAAATATGTTGTCATCTTCGTTACATCTTCGTTGTTTCGTTTTGAAAAACCAGTGAAAAACCGAATGTTGAGAATAGAATCCAAATCCAATATTTTACGCTTTCTTCCCAAAATGCAATGGAAAAATATGGCGGCCTGTGTGCGAGTTCGTGTGAAATGATTTTTCATCTAATCCGATGATAGAATACGGTGGATAATTTACTTCTTTAACTAGGTAAGTTCATATTGCTTTAGTTGAGTATTATTTTATTAGTAGAGCTTGTTAAGATATTATTGCTTATAACCGGTGCTTATGTGACAATGGCTGTCGCCATTTCTCTTTATGGCTTTTGTTTGTTTTTCCGTCTGTTGGTCTCAGCAGATGTGACACCCAAGTATTCAGTGGGTCGCTTTGGCTAAACATCGTATTAAAAACCTGAGATTTTGAACATTGAGCGAAACTGCATGGTTTCCAGAGGTTTTCTAGAGTAAACGAGCAAAGCCGGCAACCTTTGTGGGTTAGCAAGTGTGTGTATTTAGTTATATAATTGTATTGGAGGAAAGTCAATTCAGATAACAGTAGCAGCTGCTTTCTAACAATGAGAATGGGGGACTTTATAATTCACCGCAACCGCTGTTAGTTACTTTTAGTTTTCATTATCATCTGCTTGACTATTTCCTTCCATTCAAAATCAATAAAAGGTTATGAATGTACTTCTGAGTCTTCCAAGACTGGGTCCCGTCATTGATCCTGACACTGTTTTTTGTATTATTCAACTCATGGTAAATTATTGTTGTCTTATAGCATGCATAACACTCATGATAACTTGTTGTCTTTTTACATGCATAAATAGATCGAAGTGACTAGCGGACCGCCAAGCGGCCGTCGAATTTCAAATACTAGCAGACCGCCAGTCACGTGTAACCTGTCACATGACGAGTCTTGAATCTTGAATATTGTTACAATGGCGGCAGTTACCGACAGTTGGTTTTATGTCGGACAAACGTTTTCTTGTTTTAATGACTTAGAAAATTACGAGAAACAGAGTAAGTAACCAATCTTTTCGTGAGTGTTGGTTAGGTTCAGGTTAGGCGTCGTGAGGGTCGGTTAGGGTTAGTGTTAGGGTTAGTTTAGCCATTAGAAACTCTTGTGGATTGGTGTAAATAGAAAGCCTGGCGGCTTGCTAGTATTCCGTATTGGACGGCCGCCAGTCATGTGTAGAGATGTAAAAAAACATGTTTTTTTGGCGTTGAATTATTTCAATGAAATATTTCAGTTTTATTTGAAATATTTCAGTTTTATTTGAAACATTTGAAATTATTTTTTTCTTTACATTTTACAAAGTTCTAATTACAACCATAATAACAGTTTATTTATTTCTCATATTACATATTATATGCATTATTGTGTTAGTGATGACCATTCTCGAGATATTCAATTTATTTCTAATTACCTGTTTTTAAGAATGACTTTTATGAGAGTTACATTCATCATCATCATCATGGTCCATGGGCTCAGTGCCCGTAGGTGTCAACCGCATGGCTCACAATCCGTTTCCATTTGTCTCTTTCCTGTGCCGCTCTGCTCGCTTGGTGTATTTCCGAACCGCACCAGTCCTTGATGTCGTCTAACCACTCTCTGCGTGGCCTGCCCCTAATCCCCGCTCCGTCCATCATCCCGAACATGGTTTGTTTGATGAGTCTGTCATTTCTCATCCTGCAGACATGTCCGAAGAAGCCCAGCTTCCGTTCCATTATCATTTGTTTGATGTTTTTCGTGTTCCCTACCCTTGCTTGCACCTCCACGTTTGTTATTTTTTGTTCCCATCTGATGTGTAGTATCCTCCGGTAGCATCTCATCTCAAACGCCAACAGTTTGTCCATTTCACGCTTGCGTATAGTCCATGTTTCGCATGCATATAGTAGTATGCTAAATATGCATGTGTTTATGATTTGAGTTTTTGTTTTTATACTAATTTCGCGGCTTTTCCATATGTTCCCAAAGGCCGACATTGCTACCGCTGCCTTGGCTATCCTTCTTGCTATTTCCTTTCCGCAATCATTGTTCCACGTTAGCAGGCTTCCCAGGTACACAAATTCCTCCACGTTCTCCAGGCCCTCCCCTTTAATCTTGATTGATGTCGTGTTCGTTTTCTCTCCAAATGTCATTGTTTTAGTTTTGCTGTTATTAATTATTAGGCCTACCGCCTCTCCTTCTTTGCACAGAGTGTTTACGTTTTCTTGTATGTTCCTGGTATTTCCTTCTATTAGATCGATGTCGTCTGCAAATGCGAGGTTGTTGATGAGCGCTCCATGTATAGAGATCCCAGTTTCTTTTTCCCTGATCTTTTGCATAACTCTTTCCAGATACAAGATGAATTCAGTAGGGGAGGTCGGGTCTCCCTGCTTGGCGCCTACAGCAATTCGAAACCATTCACCAATCTCCGCGCCCACTCTGACTGCTGACGTTGCCTCTGTGCATGCGTAATTTAGCAGTTGTGTCAACCTTCTTCCGACTCCGAATGACTTGTGTACTGCGTGTAGCACGTCGTGTCTCACCGAGTCAAATGCCTTCTGAAAGTCGATGAAGCAGTTGTATATTCGTTTCCCCTTCCTTTTCGCTTTTTCTGCTATGAGCCTTAGTATTAGTATCTGTTGTGTTGTATTACGATCTCTCCTGAATCCAGCCTGTTCCTCGCCCATGTGCTCCTCCACCTGCGATTTCAGTCTTTCTAGTAGGATGGACATCAGTACCTTACTCATGTGGTTCATGAGTGCTATAGTTCTGTAGTTGCTGCAGTTTGTTTGATCTCCTTTTTGTGGATTGCTACTATGATTGACCTCGTCCATTCCTCCGGCAATCGTCCCTCCCGCCACGTTTGATTGCATATACTGTGTATTCTTTCAGTTAGTGCCTCTCCTCCTGCCTTCAAGATTTCTCCAGTGATTCGGTCAGTTCCTGGTGCTTTATGGCTTTTTAGTTTGGCTATGGCTAATTCCACTTCCTCCAGCAGAATGTCCTCCCCTTCATCCTCCCTCGGTGGAGGTGTTATCTCTTCAAGCTCCCTGATGGCTTCGCTGCTCTCCCCTGCCGTCCCGTATAGTTCAGCGCAGTACTCCGTCCATCTGTTTTTTATTTCCTCTTTGTCTAAGAGGATGTGTCCGAGCCTGTCTGCTATTGTAACCTGTCTTGGTTTCCATGGTCTGCTTACCCTTCTCATGAGTTGGTATGACTGCCGGCATCTGTTGTTCGCCGCTGCGTTTTCTATAGCACTGTGTTGCCATATTTCCTTGTCAAATCTTGCTGATTTCTTGACTCTGTTGCATATCTGTTTATATTCTTCAGCCCGCTCGTCCGATTCCCTTCGCCTCTGCTTCATCTCTCGTTTCTGATTTGCCAGCTCCAGTGTTTGATTCGAGATCCATGGTTTATTGTGTCTCTGGGCCATTGGTAGTGTGGTCTCCATTACTTGTTGTATGGTTTTGTTGAGTTGGGTGACTCTTATGTCCAGATCCTGTTCTCCTTCTTCCTCCGTCTGTGTCTTCAGTCTCGTTTCCAGTTCCCTGCAGAATGCCTCTCGCGTTTCAACGATCTTTAAGGCCTCCAAGTCCACCTCCAGCTCGTGCCCTCTGCTACGCACCGACCGTCTAAGCCTTGCTTTGAACTTTGCCATAACCATGCTATTATCCGATGAGATGTCTGCTCCTTGATAGGTTCTGCAGTTCCATATAGCCGATTTCCACCTTTTTTCCACCAGTATCATGTCTATCATGTTCGTATGCTTTCCATCTGGAGCCATCCATGTCCATTCTCTGCATTCTTTTTGCTGGAATCTTGTGTTACTGATAAACATGTTGTGCTTTGTGGCAAATTCAAGTAGCCTTTCGCCTCTGTCGTTTCTGTCTCCATATCCCTATCTTCCCATGGCTCCCTCCCATCCTCTGTTGTCTCTTCCCACCTTGGCATTCCAGTCTCCCATGATTTTTTTATGTCTTTCTTTGGTATCATACTTATCGCCCTTTCGAGATCCGCATAGAAGTTTTCGATGTCCTCCTCTGTGCTCTCTGCCGTGGGTGCATATATTTGGGTTACTGCAATGTTGAGCGGTGCTCCCCGGAATCTTGCTGTCATTATTCTTCCATTCACCGGGTTATAACCCATCAGTGCCCCTTTGGCTTTTTTGCTTAGCAGAAAGCCCACTCCTTTGTAGTGCCCCTTTTCTTCTCCCGACCATGCGACTTCCCCTCCGTTCATTTCGTCTTTTCCTGTCCATCTCATCTCTGCAATGCCAAGAATGTCACATTGGTACGGTTCCATTTCCTTCCGTAATAGTTCGAGTTTTCCGGTACTGTGCAATGTTTGGACATTCCACGTGCCAATCTTCAAGGTGTCTCTGGCCACAGCCATTGTTGTCGCCGCTGTCGTCTTCGTCGTTCCGGTATCTGACTTTTCGACCCAGCCCCGGTTTCCCGACTGGGCCTTGTTTGTCCGGGCGTCGTCCGAGCCGGCATCCTTTGATTTGTTTGTGTGAGTTCATGCGATTGATTTCTGTCGTGTTTTGGTTTTTACGGCCGGTAGTATCTGCACCCTACCGACCAACCCTCCTCCTTTATCCAGGCTTGGGACTGGCACAGTGGGGCATGTGCCCCTCCTGTGGCGGAGTTACATTATATGTTGAAAAACATGTTTTATTCACCAAATATCACAAATTACAGTTTGATCTAATAAAGTAGGCCTAGATGTTATTGTTCATTGTTATGCTTAACATTTATTATTAATCACTTGTTTTGTCATAAATGAAATAAATGTGATTTTAGCTAAATTCTGCTAGCCTAGGACAAAGTAGGCTATAGAATTCGAAACACTTTAGTGACTTTACAAGACAAATTATAAATCACAAATACTATGTCAACTAGACTCAATAATAATCCGGCAAACAAAATTTTACAAAAAGTTCTAAGAATAGAACTTAGAACACAAACATAAATAGTACTATCAGTCAGACAGAGTAAACCATCATTAATAGTAATTATACTGCTAAAATCTGTCACATACAAGATTTCCTCATTGTTATTCATCATCGTCCATCATGTCATCATCTTTGTTGTCATCGTCAACATCATCATTGTCGCTATCATCATAACTGTCAATGTCATCATCATCACTGGTATCGTCACTGTCATCATAGTTTTCATGGCCTTCATCATCGACATTGTCACCGTCTTTGTGATTATCATCATCATAGGCGTAGGAGACGAGGGTCCAGAGGAGGCAAATGCCCCCCCCCCCAAATTTCGGGCAAGTCTGATTTTTCGGGCAAGCAGACCCGAAAAAATTAAAAACGTTTTTTTTTTCATACTTTTTTTAGTTTTTCGGGTCTTCTTGCCCGAAAAATCAGACCTGCCCGAACAAAAGAAGGTCGTCAGACCTTTCGAGCAAAAAGTAACGGGAAATTTCAGAAGATTTTGGCCGGATGACTAAAAAAAGATCGTTAGAATTTTCGGGCAAACGTAACGAAATTTTTTCTTAAGATTTCGGCAGGATGGGAAAAAAAAATTCGGGCAAAAGTCTCATTTTTGCCCCCCCCCAACGCTGAAATGTCCCCTACGCCTATGATCATCATCATTGTTATCATCTTGCAAACAATGACAAGCACAGTAACGTCTGCTATTATAAAGTTAATATCCGATTGCAGAACAGACCATATCTTTGGAACAGCACTAGAGATGTAAAAAAAACATAGATGTAAAAAAAACGGTTTTTTTGGCGTTGAAATATTTCACAAAAAACTGTCATAAATGAAATATTTCAAATGAAATATTTCACGCTCACATCACTAGTCATGTGACAGGTTACACGTGACTCGCGGTCCGCTAGTATTTGAAATTCGACGGCCGCTTGGCGGTCCGCTAGTCACAGCCTAAATAGATTGTCTTGTAAACTCTGTCAGCATTCAATTGATCGCTGTGTAGAGTACTACATGAGGCCATAGATCTTCAGCAACCTTCATCAATCGGCCCAAAATATCTCATCAAATTGTATCTTTTTCTTTGTTCCACAACCGGCATCATTTCCATTCAAAACTTGAGTGATCTGCATAGTCTAACTACAAGCACTAGTAGTAAGGCTAAAAGATTTTTGCTGCTGGTAGAACATCTGTCTGGAATACTGATGTGAGCGTGAAATATTTCATTTGAAATATTTCATTTCTGACAGTTTTTTTTGAAATATTTCAACGCCAAAAAAACCGGTTTTTTTACATGTATGTTTTTTTTACATCTCTAGTTGACGATGATAACAAAGATGATGACATGGACAATGATGAATAACAATGAGGAAATCTTGTAACTGACAGATTTTAGCAGTATAATTACTATTAATGATGGTTTAATCTGTCTGACTGATAGTACTATAATACTATTTATTTTTGTGTTCTAAGTTCTATTCTTAGAACTTTTTGTAAAATTTTGTTTGCCGGATTATTATTGAGTCTAGTTGACATAGTATTTTTGATTTATAATAAATTTGTCTTGTAAAGTCACTAAAGTGTTTCGGATTCTATACAATTGACTGTGTCCTTGGCTAGCAGAATTTAGCTAAAATCACATTTATTTCATTTATGACAAAACAAGTGATTAATAATAAATGTTAAGCATAACAATGAACCATAACATCTAGCCTACTTTATTAGATCAAACTGTAATTTGTGACATTTGGTGAATAAAACATGTTTTTCAACATATAATGTAACTCTCATAAAAGTCATTCTTAAAAACAGGTAATTAGAAATAAATTGAGTATCTCGAGGATGGTCATCACTAACACAATAATGCATATAATACAGGGGTGTCAAAGAGCTGGCCCGCGGGCCATTTCTGGCCTGCCGATGATTTTTTTCTGGCCTGCGGAACCTTCCCAAAAGATTACAAAATTAGAGGATAAAAGTTCAAATTTTTAAATTTTACAGTCAGTGCCAAATATCTTGCAAATCTTCCTGATTTATTGTATGTAAACCTATATAGTATGCCTATCTTGTTAGAATATGACTCCATTTTATACATGGATCGATAGAAACAAAAGACAAATTGCTACAGGAGCTTCGACACCCTGGCCCGCCACTTGTTAGAAAACCTTCACCCTGGCCCGCCACTTGTTAGAAGATGCTCACCCTGGCCCACCACTAAAAAAGGTTTGACACCCCTGATATAATATGTAATAAGGGAAATAAATAAACTGTTATTATGGTTGTAATTAGTTGTAAAATGTAAAGAAAAAAATAATTTGAAATATTTCAAAGAAAACTGAAATATTTCAAATAAAACTGAAATATTTCATTGAAATATTTCAACGCCAAAAAAAACATGTTTTTTTACATCTCTAGTCTGGAACAGCATACCACCCGGTGCCTCCAAGTTGTTCTGCAACCACCAATCAATCAACTTAGAATAGAACTCAAGCAGCAGTAGTTTTAGATAATGCATGTCTTTTCTTTCACCCATAGCACATACATACAGTAGAGATTTTACAAATGGATGCTGACAATCTTGCACCGTGTTGCTATGACGACAGCTAGTCGCCTGTGGTTGGACCATCTCGCATGAAGATGTCGGCGCAGATGAATGGTGGAACGCCGTTGTACACCGTCGAACAACTGGAGCTGATCCGACGCCTGCGCAACAGCGGCATCAGCAAGGATGACATCATCAATGCATTCGATTCGTTCGATCGACTCGATCGAGAACTCGGACCAGTCTACAACATTCCGGTCACACTGGTAAACAACGGAAGTTCTGTAATAGGTTTTGTTATTTGCAAGAGCTTACATTTGAAACAGTGGCTCAAAACCGTACATGTCGTTTTCTGACATTTTTATTCAGTCATTTGCTACAGTGGCTCTGCTTAACCCTTTACCAGTTCATTTTTAAATTTGAAGCCCGCTTTCAGCAGATATTCTCAGGGCAAACAAGTAAAAGATTAAAAAAACTTTTTACACTCTTTTTAAGTCCTCAGACATCACTAATGGATTATTCTGCAATTTTGCTGGGCAATAAAGAAATTTATTCTGAATCAAATAACGCAGACAGCATAAAAATCGGTGCATATTGACAACCATTGCTAAGAAAACTAAATGTCACAGAGTCACAACAGAAGTTACAATTTATTACAAATTTTGCAACGATAATAATAACAATTGCTTTGTCGTAGGCTCTCCAGGCTCAGGCGCTTCAGCTGATGGCGCTTGGCATCGCAAATCCGCAGACCATCCAAGTCAACAGTAATCACTTGGCTTCCGCTGGTCACATCGTTCCCCCCATCGCCCATGCCAGCGTCAAGCCCCAGCAGGCTTCCGTCGCACAGCTGGTGGTTCCGACTGCGCCTATTCCATCGATGAATCCGGTTTTGAAGCATTCCATGAGCGGTGGGGGAGGAGGGGGCGGAGGAGGACCGTCTCTCGACTCGGACAATGCCGCCAGTCTGGCGCAGATGGCCACCAGCATCCTCAAGAACGGCTTCCAGGATTCGGAGGTTGACTCGAAAGAGTTCCTCGAGTTCATCAGGTGTGTGTGTGTGGGGAGGTGCAGAGATTATGTTCATGTAAAGATCATTCGTATTGGACTTATGAATTTATAAAGTGCTGCTTGCAGTACTAGCTAAATATTCAGAGAGTACTTTACATCAACACAGTCACGCTGTTTGTGATGCATACAAGCATCCAAAATATTTATACATTGATTCAATCCAATCTAATCTAATGATTTCTGTAGCTCCAGTATCCCAATGACAAAGACATCAATTGAAATCGCGATAAAAAATGTGGATTTGTGGAGTTAAATGGATGCGATGTGCGTGCGCTGTATTAAAAAATGTCAAGTGCCTGCAATCTGAAGTCAACAATCTTTGTTGTGAAATTTAGTCCAGAACTTCAAGTACTTTTACTTGACTACTGGTAGTACTGGTAAATGATGTTTGATTGGAGTTTTTCTGATTCGAATCCTGGTTTTCTTTTGCAGCAAAGGAGACGCGGCTTGTTGCGACGAGATTAAGTCATTCGCAGCGAAGCATAACATTAAACAGCAGCAGATCGCTACTCTAGCAGGTGGGATTTGCTTGTTCACTGTGTCCTATTACATTAGGTTCAGTCAGATCAGTGCTTAAAGTGCGGGAAAATAAGTGCCTAGACGCTCCTTACCTTTCGAAAAGAAGTGCCAGGACGCCCCTTACCTTTCGAAAAGAAGTGCCAGGACGCCCCTTACCTTTCCAGGCTGTGCTGGCCAATAAGTGGCAGGACGGCGTTCAGATTTTAAAGGAAGTGCATGGATGCCGTCCATGACCGTCCTGCCACACTTTAAGCCCTGAGTAAGATGATTCAAGGAAAGAAGATTAGATCATTCATGACCCATTTGCACAGAACTAGTCTTAAGTATAATTTTTACTGTTTGAGTGTAACGCATCGTGTTAAGAAGAAACACATTCTCTTTACATGGACTCCAGGTTCTTTCTCACTTGATCCTAACTGAGTTGTTTGAAAAACTACTTGCATAAAAAATTAATCATTGACATTATTTGTTGGGAAAAAATATAGTTAAGTTGACCCAACAATATAAATTTCAAATCATACCTTGCACGAAATCATCCAAATAATACTCTTCCATGTTACTTTTACTCTAATGTTTTGGTTACTTGCATGAAATATATATTTTAAAATTATTATCTGTAATAGTCTAACAATTTAAAAATATTGACTTTGCTCTGCAGTTTTGCTTGTTTTTGTGACAGTATATATAAAATATATGCATATATGCAGTTATTTCAGTTAACCATTTTAATTGGATTTAGGAATCTGTCAGTCATATGTAATTTACAATTTAAAAATATTGACTTTGCTCTTCAGTTTTGCTTGTTTTTTGTGAAAGTATATGTGCAGTTATTTTATTTAACCATTTTAATTTGTCTTTAGGAATCTGTCAGTCGTATGTCAGTCGTTACATGAAGGGTGACATCTACGACATGTCCGAGCGTAGCCGGAGAGCCATCCAGAAGTGGTATCTCGTCTATCGGAAAAACCCAGGAGCCATTGGTAAGTTGCTTTTAAATCATTGGTGTTTGGTTTACTAGAGGTATCCAGACACATATGTGACGGGGGGGATGATTTTCCGTCACATGACGGTTTTGGACCTTTTTATTTATTCATATTCTACAGATATTTTTCTTCAAAATACTTTTTACAGAATGAAAATATCTTATTTCTAACTGAAGTTATACTCATTTGAATCTGCAATTTGCTAAATCATTACAATTGAGAAAATCGAGCTTAAAGTTTCGGAACATTTGTGTCGGGTAAGTCCTTAGTAACCATTAATTTATTCTTCTGCAAATTTGCTGGTCCATTCATGGCTATATCCTGTATCGAATACATCAAACGGCATGAAAATCGAACTACTACTTTCAAAACTGTGATAGAAATACAATCTACTGCTGAATTGAATTAATGAAACTAATGCAAACAACGCATCTAACGCGCAGGCGGACAGATCGTCATTTCATTTTGACCGACCGACGATGTATGAGTCTTAAATAGCCTAACACAAACAAATAATTAACAAGGTCCTTCTAGGTAAGCTCGAATATGATAGCCTACTATACCCCATTCTTGATTTGATTAAATTTATGCAAACATTGTGACTGATGATACAATTGTTCGCGATTTGTTGACTCGGCTAGGAGGCTTATTAGGCTAATGAGCCGCTGGTCAAAGAAATAAGGCTTTGACATCGAAGCGTGAAGGGACCTACGATATAATTGTTCGCGATTTGTTTACTCGACCAGCAGACGTGAATGGAATACGTTGGATCCGATAAACAGAACTGACTTAAATACGAGACTCTTTCAAATCTTATAAAGAATTTTAATTATGTACCCACTTAGACAATAGACCATGCGCACATGTTTACCTATCGTCGGCGGAATCTTTATCGCTTCGCTGAATAAGACCCGTGTTCATCGGACAGTCTTAAGAATTCATTTTCTATGGTAACTTGACCCGGACCACTTTTGGACTACTCTTACGGACAACCCTTTTGACTTGACGCAGCGCTCGTGAATAAGCTGGTGCTCCACACTTGGCTTTCGAATGGCACTTTAGAAGCTTGGAGATAAGGCTACGATTACGAATAGGGCCTGCCTAGGCTATCACTATTTGAACAGTTTAACAGCTTCAAATTTTCACTTTCTATTAGGCTAATGTAAATTAAGCTTAGTGTGAATAATTTTCATACGAATTCTTTCCGAAACAAACGCAAAAATAACGTTTCTCTCCGAAAGTAACTAAAGAAAATGAGCAACATCAACAAGTTGAGAGACCAAGAATTGCTAGCTCGCATGCGCACGATCTAAGGTCAGTGTCGCGATATGTCTCGTAAGCCAATTAGACTCTAAGAAAACTGGGTCGGAGGCGTGGCTTGAATAATAATCATCCTTGTTGTCAGGCAAGCAATAATGAATGCTTAAAACTTTGACCAAAACCTGCTCATTTAAACGGGTGAAACAGCTTTTATGGACCATTCAGTACCATATTGAAGGGAAAATTTTTTACGTGGTAGACACGACTACAAGAAATAGTCCATATGGCGTATAATAGCTCTGTCGTTCGTAGCGAATTTTAACTTTGAAAATAGCTCATGGAGCGATTGATTCAAAGCAACTTTTGACACCACATGCGGTAAAAGTCATTTTTTCAACACTAAGCATTTGAATTCAAAATTTTTAATTGCAGATATTGAAAGTAGACATATTTTAAAATAATAATACACCATAAAACAATTTTCCATGTTTTTTAGAATTCTCGCCTGTTTTGCCTTATATCTCTTTATTTAGTACGCGACATCCGACGGGAAAGGTCCGCGCTCGTCACATATGGTAATCTGGTAATTCATATTGGTGTCTGATATGTGAGGAAGTAGTGGAGCAGAGGTGTTACTTCAATGAGGAAAGTGTGGGTGCCAAATTTTGAGTGGCTTACCCTTCGTAACTGTAAGATAATTACTTTACACCATCTTTGGGCCATAACTACTCATTTTACCAACGCCATCTGCCGATTGGAAGGTAGTGGGCAGCCAGAAGGGCAGGCATCACATCCTACTACATTTACCAATGCCATCTGCCAATTGAAAGGTTGAGTGGACCTTTGGAAGGGTAGCAGGAGACGATCCCACATCTAATGATAAGGGAGTCCTCTTGGTTCCTTTTGCTCGTACTGCTACCATGAAGAATCGAGCCTTTTCTGTGGTTGGTCCGGTGGTCTGGAATGGCCTTCCTTTTGAGCTACGCCTACACCCTGGGACTCTACCAGGATCTTTCTTTACTAAACTTAAAACTGTTCTTTTTAGGCCCGCTGGAGTCGGGAGCGCCTCTGAGTAGTTTTTTACTCGAAGGAGCGCTATATAAATGTCCGAATGAATGAATGAATAAATGAATCTGTGTTAACCATTCCCCTTAACCCAGGGGTGTCAAACCTTTTTGAGTGGCGGGCCAGTGTGAACATCTTCCGACAACTGGCGGGCCAGGGTGTCGAAACTCCTGAGCAAAATTGGGTAGTGATCTGAGAGGGAGCTCCGGGCTTGGTCAGCCAATTCCCAGAACATTTTCAATAATATAGGCCTAACTTAGTTTTAAGTAACTTTCATAATTTGTTTTAACAGACAACCAACCGGAAACCATAGATACACAGATTTTATGTTGCGGGGCGCGGTGGTGTACGTAGCAGTATGTTCGTTGCCTTACAGCCGAAAGGTTGCAGGTTCGAATCCACCTCAAGTCCCTGCGTAGGGACCTTGGGCAAGTCCTTCACTCTCAATTATTGCTCAGTGCTTCGGCATGAAACTCCGATGCGGTGTTCGCACTGTGGTCGGGAGCGCCTCTGAGTAGTGCGCTTGAAGGGGGAGATAACAAGTGCACACACAAACAATACACAGTCTACACCAGTGGTTCCCAACCTTTTTTGACTCATGGGGCCACTTTTTCTTAGTTGAAGGACATTAGGGGGGGCACAAGGCTAAAATTTAATATAAAATTGTTGCAATTGATTTAAAATAGAATGTTTGATGTTATTTATAGACGCAAAAATAACATAATTTTTAATATAAAATAATTGTGTTCCATCCTCTCCAAATTTTCAATGTTTTCATATAGCCTAGTTATGTTGGCTAATTATTTGAGAGATGAGGGCCATTTTTAGGCCTGGCGGGCCACTTTTGGCCCGCGGGTCACGGTTTGGGAACCGCTGGTCTACACAGAGCTGTGAGTCTGTAAGAATAAGCCTCCATGCGTTTGGTGCTGACTGCCAAATATAAAAAGGTGAACTTTTATCCTATAATTTTGTAATCTTTAGGGAAGGCTTCGCGGGCCAGAAATAAATCGTCGGCGGGCCAGAAATGGCCCGCGGGCCAGCTCTTTGACATCCCTGCCTTAACCCCTCCATGATGCATATTTTTCATGTTACACATTAGACCTGATCTGTTCTTTTTATTGCGTAGCCGTTGCGGCTAACGCAGCCACGCTTCTGTTGAGCGCGACTCCAGGAGGTCAGCAGACTCCGAAGAAGTTCATCGCTCCCAACTCACTCGATCTTGCCGAACTCGCTTCCACGGCCGTCGCAGGATCGAGCGACATCAACTTTGCACGTCGCGAACGATTCGTCTTCCGACCGAATCACCTCGAGATCCTCGAACGGTATTTCCAGGACAACAACTATCCAACGTACGAGACGCGCGAGGAGATCGCCAAAGCATGCAACGCGGTCACAGAGTCCGTCGGTAAGACGGTTTTGACCATCTGAACTCGTATTTGACATAACATAGGTTTTTTAATTATTTAACCCTTTAACGACCAGCTGCATATGTTTTTGATGCATTTTAGTACACGCTGGTCGTTAAGGGGTTAACGTGATTAAATGCCATTGGACAACTATATCTATAGGATAATGCTGAGTAAATGCGTCATACTTGGAGATTTATTTTGTGTATGACTCTACGTACACGTTACAAAATCGCTTAAATCCAATAACCCCTCTTGCATATAATTATGTGATATATGGATGGTCCACAAGAAAAGTAGAATCCACATTCCGTATTTTGCAGAACCTTATTCTGTGCTGTATATGATGGCCTACCGCAAAATAAATGTCTTATAAATATGTTATAGATGACTTTAGCTGATTAACTTTTGTTAAAGGATGTAGAGAAGCCTATGAGGTGCGGCAGAGGGAGGGTGTATGAAAGTGGATTTTTTGCATGCACAAATATAGTTGGATACCGGATAGAATTCCAGAGTTACTGTTTGGAATTTCTTTTAATTCGATGTTTGTTGTTTGTTTCAGCGGGCAGGGAATTGACGGACAGAGAAAAAGTGACGGCTCAGATAATTTCGAATTGGTTTGCCAACAAACGCAAAGAGCTGAAGAAGCTTGCCCGTGAAGGTAATCTTCATAGCAGTAAAAAAGTTTTTCCTCATTTTTATTCTTTTCAGAAAAATCTTGTTTTTTTAATATTTTTCGTCTAGTTTCTCGTATTTTAACAAATTTGTGACTATATTTAATTAGTTGCCGTCTGTAATTATGTTCCGTAATTTTATTTGCTTCTTATATCCGTTAAGCTATCTCCGTACTTTCAAGGATTCCACTAATTCAGTTCACTTTTTGGCAATTTTACTTAGTGTTTATAAATTAAAAATGTGTTATTTGCTTGCTGCATACCATTACCCATTACATTATGTAATATTATCTTGCATTTGTGAGTTTTAACCTGAATTACAAAATTAGCTCGAAGTTCTTCGAAGGCCGAGAGAGACCAGACGCAAAACAATAATAACGATGATGATGATAGTAATAATAATAATATTAATAATAATAATAATGATGATGATGACAATTTGTATTGCGCCATAGCACAGCACAAAGCCACCTGTACAAACACAATTTAACATTCTCGTGTTGTTTGCAGAGGGTCTAATGGACGTCTCGATGGTCCCGATGCGACCCAGAGGCCACCCATCGCGCCTCTACTCGGAGCTTGCTCTCATGCAGCAGTACCGCGGCGAGCTGAACAACGCCGTGACGAGCAGCGTCATGCAGTCGCCCGAGAGCTCGTCACGCGACGCCGACGTCGGCGAGGACGTCCCACAGGACGCGGCGCGTCACGGTGATGGCTCGGACGCGTGTCTCAACTCGGAGAAGTGTGACGAGGGTGACAGTCAGCCGAGCGACGACGGACTGGATGAGGAAGAATCGCTGCACTGGTCGGTGGAAATGGCGGCGGTGAACCAGGCGATACTGTCGCTGACGGGGCAGCAGCCTATCGAGGTGACGCCGACGACGGGGGAACAGAGCGACGTGGAGGAGGCCAGCCGGCGGGCGCTCAATACCCCGCCCCCGCCGACATCCACCGATTTGATATGAGTGGGGAGGGCGATCGATGCGGGGCGGATGTAGGAAAAGGAGGGCTGGGGTCGCGTGCCACCGGCGGCCGAGATTCTTCCATTGGTGTTTGTTTGTAGACGTGTCGTGTGACGAGTTTAGTGGCGTGACAGTTTAGTGCAGCCGTGGGTTGTGTCGGCGTTAGCAATAGCTTTATCGTTGAGTTGAGTTTCGTGTTGTGTCGTCAATGTCGTGTTGTCTCTCGTAGTTGTTCGCGTTTTGAGCGTGTATTGTCTACTACGCTCGTTCGTTTTCGATTCCTGCGTGGTTTTCGTGCGGAGTTTGCATTTTAAAACTTCGCATGATTATTCTTTGAGCGTAGATTCCATTTATGACGAGCTTTCCATCTAATTATGCGTTATTATTTTGAGGTTTTTTGTGTTGACGAGACCAATGAACATCTAGTTAGCTAGAACAAATTTGATTTTCAGTATAAATTTACGATGCTCCGTAGTTTCTTCCACCACCATTGTGTAGTTTGAGTCAGCTCACATGATTTTATTCGGTCTATATAACCATGGTTTTTTATTGCTTCAAGTAGCAAAACATGGTATGTTCAATGGATATTAGAATCACGCGCTGTTAATTGATAAATTTATTTTGTTTCAACTTTGCTTTTTTTCAAATTGATAAATACTTATATAAATTAAGATTTTACATGGAAGCAATTGTTAATTTTTCTTCGTGCCGAGCTTTTTTCGACAATCTAAGTTATTTTCAAGACTGCATTTTACATCATTGATTAATTATTCATATTGGTCATTATGAATAAACATTTTTTGACCCAGATTGTTTGGCCAATAGGACTAAATTAGGTCATGTCTCATATCTCTCATGATTAACATGCATTTACCGAGCGCTAATTATGCGGATGAACTTGATATATTATTCATGAGACCTCTTTACTTTAACCAATTAGAGTTGTTCATGTAAATTGATCATCTAGCTGGTATGTGTAGCCAAGGAGAGCGTTATCAGGGTAGCTATTTGTGTTTGTAAATAATTGTAATCGTGCATGAAGTTAGCAGTCGCTTCTATTCCTGTCTTACAGTGTACGTTATCGTGTTTACTTAGCGCTGCATTTAGATCAAAATAGTGTCTAATATCAATGCAGTATCATGTTATTGAATGATTATATGATACACTGAAGCCTTTTCACAACGATTCATTTGGGAGCCTTTCCATGTGGGTTTGAAACCCGTCGCTTCCTGGACATTGAAATAGAAGCTGAAATTCGCGAGAGGGGTCAAGAATTTAGAATGTTCTTCAATTCTGAAGGTGGCTATGAATTTGCCATAAGTTACGAAGTAATCAGCCAATTTTGATGTCGTTTGCGTAATTTTACACTGAATATAATATTTATTTGTTGCCCAGCAAAACTGCAGAATAATCCATTTGTGGTTTCTGTGGACTTTGGTGAAACTTCTGAAACTTTTAATTCGATTTTCTCTCCCTAAAGTAATGAAGGAAACAAACGAGTATAATTTCACTTAGTTAGAAAAAGATTTTTTTCATTCTGTAAGAAGTGTTTTAAAGCAGAGCCATTGTAGAATATGACTGAATAACGAAAAGGTCGGCGGAAATCGACGGATTTTGACCCCTTGTGTCACGTATAACAAGGTTGCTTGAAATCGAGGTTGTGTTCTTGAGTGGAATTAGATTTCATATCCACTTACACAATAGAGCTAACACTTTTTCTCCCCTGTAACCTCCTCAGTCTTGATTTGGTTTAACTTGTTATGTGAAGACTTTGGGTTTATCATAGTTTGCGTTATCATAAAGCGCGTTATAAGGAGGCTTCGGTATCGTGTCGTGATTCACAATGGTTCATAATATCATGTTGCATAATGTTATATGTAATTATGTTAGGGTTGGTGTTGATTAGAATGAGTAATTATTATACTGTGGTGTCCTGTGTAGGAATAGCTTCTCAGATTAGCTTCTGGTTGTTTGAACGGTTATTTTGCTCGTTGCATAGAAAACGTTGTTCCCGGGATTGAACAACAAAGGAAAGGTCATTTTAGTTAATTTACAGCTTTTGTTGTCTGATGTACAAGTCACCAATGAAGCCGTAATCAAATTAAATATCATTTCGGTTATAAGTAGAGTTGAAGAGTGATTCTTCTGGGTGTTTTCAACTGGCCCCCAGTCAGTGCCCTGGTAATGAATTGTAACTAGTCCTCTCCCTCACCACCAGAGCTTCTTTTTGACCGTATGCTGTCCGTGTAGTCAGTGTGTAGCTGAATATTCCAGAGGACATTAGTGGCACAGATATCGTGGAAGTTCTGGGTGGGATTGAAGTCTGGGTGATATAAAGTTTTTCTATGGAAATGGCTTTATGTACAGTGATTAAATCGCTGTTACTGTGTTGGTGCATCAGCCGAAATATCAGCTAACCCTTAAACAGTCCCTTGAAATACTTATGATAATTATAGGTAGCACCTAGCATTGTGGCTAGAATATATAAAATGTTTCTAAGAAACAAAAAGTACTGTTCGGTTTAGAAATTCTTCACAACGAGATTTATGGAATTGGGGAAATTGTTTAGAACTTTGGATGATAGTATTGTCTCAGTGAGTGTTCATTTAGAGACTACAAAGGGTGGACTGCTATTGAGCATTTCACGTGAGCTTCTATTGGTTTCACTGTTTTCTGAACCAATCCTGTTATGTTACGCTTGTTTATTTTGACAAGTGTCACCTTGCATTATTTTTATGAGTGTTTGTTTACCTTAGGTTCATATCGCTGCAAAATTACGCTTTGCAACTGCATGAAAAGACAAGGCGGCTGGATGGTTTCATTTTCGTGGTATATTTCTGTTTCTCTAGTTGATGCGGGCTTAAAAGCATCATTATTGTTGTTCCATTGTTTGCAGTGCATCTGAGAAGCTTTGGTAAACAGCGTCTATTCTTGAGTTAGGCTAGGATTAATTACAGCTGTAAAAGCTGCAGCATTGTTGGCATTTTCCGCCAAATGCAAACGGTTCTGGGCAGCTTTAGTCAAGTAACTGAGACTGTGGAGTATTACATCTACGTCGTTTGTGGCTTGTCTGTCGGAAACGTGTTGGGATATCCAACAGGGGATGATGCGTTGTGGTGTAAAGTAAACAGACCACTGATAGTATTTATTTCTGTCTTTGAGGCGAGTCGTATGATGTACCGTTACTCAAGTCGTGATGCAAGTAATTGTTCGTGGTTGCATCATTTTTTGGGTTCTTCTGATTTCAGAAAGGATGTCTTCAGATTTTTTAAGGACTCTCTAAGTTTTCAGCTGGCCTTAGTGCAGACTACTTCTATCAATTGGCAGTTTAAAATTGTACCATGCAATTTGTCTGTGTGTGTGTCTGTCTGTCTTTGTGTCTGTCTGTCTGTCTGTCTGTCTGTCTGTCTGTCTGTCTGTCTGTCTGTCTGTCTGTCTGTCTGTCTGTGGCACAATGCCAATGTTTCACTTAAAATTTCTTCCATGCTGACCTTTTAACCAAGTAGTAGTTGGCATTTCTGAATTTAAAATTTTGACTTGTCTTTTTGAATCAAAACAGCTCTTCTGAAATCAGAGGCACCCAACAGATACAACCCAAATGTTGGCGTATTAGCATATTGTGGCCAGTTGTACATAGACTACTATTAAATGTTCGTAACTCGATGTCTAGTTGAGTAGAGACTTGTGTTGGTTTGAGGTACACAGTTGAGTCATTGACAAGTTAGAAGTGTTGATCTCATCATATCTACAGTGCACTTCTTGCTATGTTTATCGTGGATCTGGAGATGTGGTTGGTTTCTTTTTAAGTCAGGTGAAGCTGTTTTTGGTGTGCTGTGGACATTGAAAAATTATGCGATGCTTGCATTCACGGCCATGTTGAAGGGGAGAGTGTAAAAAATTCACAATTCAACCCTGTAATGCTTTTTGAATTCTACGTAGAGTGAAAAGGCAAATCAAAAAGTTACGGCGTAGCGATAGATGATATTAGAAATAATGAGAAAGAGTATGGAATTTTATTAAAGGTTGGTCTACGGATTTTAATTATTAGTTAATCAATCGTTAAAAGTTTAATAAATTAATTTAACTTATTTGTTTAATTTTGTACTTTTTTCTGGGTATCAATATTAATTTGTCTATTTATTTAATGATTTCGAGCAGCCCATCTCCTCCTCAGTGAATAATCAAAGTTAAAGTTTCAAATTTAATTGATATTTTTATCAGTTCCCGGCATAGTTAAAGTGGGAATAAAAGGGTTAACTTCTTTTATATGCTTGGTATTTAAGATGGGGGCAGTAGAATAAAAATTAGATACAAATTCTGGAATGCCATAGATAATTATCCATGTTTTGTGGTTATTGGGGTAAAATGTGTACACTCCCATGACGAATTTGGTTTTGCATGCAGCCCTGGAGATGTTTTGGGAGTTTGTGTTCTTTAAATTTGATATCAAAATGTATTCTAGGTTATGTGATGGGTTTAGGTGAATGTGGCTTTAAGACATATCTGTCTCTGTCTTTATCTCTGCCTCTGTCAGTCTGTTTGTGTGTCTGTCTTGTCTGTCTGGCTGGCTGTCTTGTCTTCTGTCTGTCTTTTGTCTGTCTGTCTGTCTGTCTGTCTGTCTGCCTGTCTGTCTGTCTGTCTGTCTGTCTGTCTGTCTGTCTGTATCTTTCTCTTAAATTGAGGGAACTGCGAAATGTAGGCAGGCTGGGAAAATAGATGATGGTAGAGAAATGTGACATTGGATGTAGTGGAAGAAGGAGAGAGAAGTGGAGGGTGTAAAAGTGGGAATGGGAGTGACAGAAAGATATGAAGAGAGACAAAGAGAGGAAGACAGAAGGAGAGAGATAACAGTCAGACAGACAAAGGGTTTAAGAAGAGGATGGATATAGTGCACGAGAAACGTGTCGTACCACTCACATACAAATGCAATAGAAGAGGCAGCGGAAAGAAGACAGACAGACAGACAGAGAGTGATGGAGACTTGTCTATTATTTGATTTCTTATGTTGATGTTTTGTCACTAGCGTTAGATGCACTGTAGCCGTCTAAGGAGCTTCATAGGTATAGAAATAACATCTACGGGGAAAACATAACTGGGCCAAACAAGGCATTTTGAAGAATTGCCGTATCATGTCACAAAAGCTGGGGCAGGTCACACAAGAAACAGGGTCAAGTCACTACGATAGCCTGGCTTTAGTCTGGTTTCAGTCCCTTTGATGCCATTACTTGCAAATCATGTTACGCGGAATTAAATTGAACGGGTTTGAGATTATTTTGTTTAATTAAATGAAGTCTAATAAGACCAAAGTTTGACGAGTCTCAGATTGCCCGTGTTTGGGCTACATTTACGCGTTTACTGGTTTTCTTTAAGTGCCGAGTATTATATGTACTGAGACGCTCGTAATGTAAAGTACATCTTTTGCTGTCTCTTGTTCACATTTGCAGACGATATATTATTCGTAGCGATATTGCATTGCGTATAATTATGATTAGTAAAGACATTTTAGGCAGATGACTTGCTTACTTACTTTGCAGATTAGTGAAGAGTTTTGCTGCTGGAATAAATTGTGTCCTTAAAACATTTGATGTTTGTTTTTGTAAATCATAGCAGTGCAGATTTTGAGCTCTAAAAAGTTGCAGGGAGTGGCAGGTTTGTATGTTTCTCAACCTCCATATAATTTATTATGTCTGATTCCTTTTCATTATTATTTTATTATTTTTTTAGGTACATAATTATGATCCGTCAGGTTCTTAAAAACTATCCAAAGATTAACCATTATTCTGGAATTAACGAGCATCATCCCCATTCCCCACTGAAGTCCACAAAATTAATGTGCCCCTTATTATTATTGTTTTTTAATTTTTATCCGAGATAGTTCTAATCCCTCAGGAGGCGAAGAATTGTCCAGAAACTGAACAGTTAATTTTAATCCAATTATTATTATTATTTTATTATTATTATTCTTATATAATTATTATTGCTATTATATTATCATCATCATTCTTATTAGTTCTGTCTTTAATAACTGTTTAACTAATCCAGATATTGCATGCCAGTTTGTCCATCCTACAGTGTAGGCTATACAGACTATTTGCTGAGTCATGAGTGCCTGGATATGTCCAATAATAATTATTGTATCTACACCATAGAATAGGATGAGAGCGGCGCGGCTTGCACACCCACCCATCCACACAATAATCAGAATCGTAAGAGTGCATCAATATTACGACTCTTCATGGAACTCTGAAGAGATGGCACCGCATGGCACCACGAGATCACGATCAAAGGAATCGATTCGGCTGGCTGCATGCGTCCACCACTGTTTGTAGAAGACTTTTGTCTATTTCCTACACCCTCCCTCCCTCCCCAGTATTGTGGTCTGGTACTGGCGCCAAAACTTATCTCAACAAACAAGCTCTTGCGGACATCATTATTTTGATAAAGCGCCGTCAGGTAATTGAACTTGTCTTTAATTAAGTAACCTATCGTTTCTGTAGCTTTCGCGATTCTGTAATCATGTAGCGTACATGATGTAGGGCTGTATGCCTAGAGCCCTAGACCCAATCACAGTGCATAGATAATAAATAATCATATTATGATACGCAATTAGACCTAGGCCTATAAACGTGATGTGCGATCGGGGTAGGGGGAGGCAGTTTGGTCTACCGTACCTCTGGGCATAGACATCTAGGTACTTTAGCCATGAGCAATGTAATCATATCATAGCCTAGAGGCCATGCTATCATAATGTATGTAGGCCTATGTATAAAAGTTCGTGTATAGTCGAACAATGTCGAACTGTGTGTGACTCTCGACTCATTGCTGCTGCTCTATCGAATCTCAGAGAAACATCTTTGATCGATGATAAGAAATGCACAGCAAGAAGTTGTGAACTGTTATCAGATTAGATTTGATTAATAGCTGCTGACCTGTGCAGGTCTATTATATAGCCCAGTGAACCTTGATCTGGAACCCAGGTGCATTGCCTAGAGGCAGATTCCGACTTTGGGGAATCTATGAAATTATGAATGCTGAAGCTCCTGAAGTCCAATTATAATAATTAATAGCTTATCGTATAACAGATTTTTTATCTGTTTGATATGTATGTATGTATGTATGTAGTATGTATGTATGTATGTATGTATGTATGTATGTATGTATGTATGTATGTATGTATGTATGTATGTATGTATGTATGTATGTATGTATGTATGTATGTATGTATGTATGTATGTATGTATGTATGTATGTATGTATGTATGTATGTATGTATGTATGTATGTATGTATGTATGTATGTATGTATGTATGTATGTATGTATGTATGTATGTATGTATGTATGTATGTATGTATGTATGTATGTATGTATGTATGTATGTATGTATGTATGTATGTATGTATGTATGTATGTATGTATGTATGTATGTATGTATGTATGTATGTATGTATGTATGTATGTCTTTTCGGTTGTAGACCCTTGGTTCCTCCGTCTGCAGTGACCTCCCTCTCGTTGGATTTGCGTTGTTCGCTACTTGTCTGACCAATCCATAGATCTATGCTATAGGGTTCGATAAATCACTAAGTCTATAATTGTCGTCTGTCGTTGCTGGACTGCATGGGAGCACTCCTGGAGTGAATGAATGGATGAACGAATGAATGACTGAATGAATGAATGAATGAACGAATGAACGAATGAATGAATGAGTGAGAATGAATGAATGAATGATTGAATGAATGTATTTGGTCGTGTTCATGTATAAGTAGGCTTCATAAGCATGTGCTGCTGCACCAAGGCAGATAACGCATCTCATGACTTCTGTTGGCTTTGAAGTGACCTACATGTAGGCCTATATGTGCAATTTTTGTGCATTGTGTGCCAAGTGCTCGATATAAGAAACTTTCACTGTCGACGCGCGATACAACTTCCCTCAATCCCTCATGCACAATTTAAAATTTCAGACAAATCCTACAAGTTTTGACCGAGTTATGACACTTTATTGTGTGGCCTACTTTATCGTGGACACAGTGTATAATTATATATGTATTTATGCTAATTATAATATACATGTATATCATTAACATTTAAAAGGATATAATATTATTGTAACCTATGTCATTTTATAATAGATACTATAGATTCATTCTTTTATTCAAGAGTTTCTGTAGCGCCTCTTCAATTGGACTATTCTCAGAAGCGCTCCCGACTCTATAGCATGGAAAAAACGCAGTTTTGAGTTGAATAAAACTGTATTTGTATATAATATTGTATCATTATATTTTATTACATGTATATATAATATATACGTTATGTATTAAATTGATCTGTCACAGTCGATATATCTTCTGAGACGCCGGTTATATAAATATATATTTCTATTATATGTATATTATGTAAGTGTGTAATATATATATATATATATATATATATCTGTGATGTGTATAATATAAAACATGAGGATTGATAACAAGGGTCGGTGACTTGTAACACGTCGGCCATCCAACATTTCCGTCCTTCTGTCTCTGTGTTTGTCCGACTAAGTCAGTTCTTCGTCTGTCGCTGTGTCTGTCTCCCTCTCTCTCGCGATGCCATTTCTTGGAGGACTTCCTCAAGGGCGCTGGAGCGGAATCGCTTGGCACTTTCTTTCACTTCCGGTGCTTGCAGGCACTTCCGTTCCAGTCGATGATCAGGCGACAGTCGCATCGACTTCCAATCGCCCTCGAGTGGTCTAATCTCCCCTCCTTACCCTTCTTTACACTCACCTCGTATTGACTGCAGTGGGATGGGGGTGGGTGGGCTGAGGGGGAGGTAAATGATCGCGACAGGTAAAAGACGCCGCTATTGGTCTTCTTCGTTTTGTTCGTCTTTAGAATTATTGAGAACGTTCTCTTCTTCAGCTTAGATCAACCTCTTCTTCCTTCTCCTTTTCTTTTTCTTTCTTCTTCCTCCTCCTCGCTCTCCTCTTTCTTTCCCTCCTCATCTTCCTTTTTAATTCTCTTTGTTCATAATCTTTATCCTCTTTATAGGCTTCCTCTTCCTCCTCTTCTTAAGTTCCTGTTCTTCCGCTTTCTCCTCTTCTCCTGCTGATCCTTCTCCTCTTTCTTCGTCATCTGTTCCACTTTCTATTCCTCCTCTTCATTCTGCGACCTCCTCTTCGTTTTCTTTCCTTTCTCACTGCGCCCACTCCTCCACCTTCTTTTATTCCTACTATTTCTTTTCCTCCCTTTAATCATATACCACCTGCTCTTTTATTCCTTTTCTTCTTCCTTTCTTGCTCCTCCTCCTTCTCCTCCGCCTCCTCCTTCTTCTATCCCTCTTCGTCTAGGAACGTTCTCGTCTCCTTTCAGACAGATGCAGACGAACAAGAGAGAAGCAGAAAGATAAAGACAGAGGCAGACATATGCACCCGTCTGCATCCGTCTGCCTGTCTCTCTATCCGTCTGCCTGTTTCTCTATCCGTCTGCCTGTCTCTCTATCCGTCTGCCTGTTTCTCTATCCGTCTGCCTGTCTCTCTATTCGTCTGCATCCGTCTGCCTGTCTCTCTCTATTCGTCTGCATCCGTCTGCCTGTATCTCTCTGTGACCATCTGTTCGATGATGGGGAAGTGATTCAGTGGGGCATCGCTGCAGAACCGGAAGTCGGTTGGTGTCGTCTCTGGACTTTAATGTCGCTTCGTCGCCGCTTGGCGGCGCCACCGGAAGTCAGAGCGACACCGGAAATGGAGTTGGGTGACAGAACGAGAAGAAGATCGATATAACACAGAAGTCGATTTTTTTCCTTATCACAGAAATTATCGTCGCATCTACTTAAGTAGGAAGTAAGTTCAAGTTGGCTAGCAGGAATAGCAGTAAGTATGTAAATAGATAAATTGGTAAGTAAGTACGGTAGCAGATATAGGCATATATGCATAGGCGTAGGGGACATTTCAGCGTTGGGGGGGGGGGGGGGGGGGCAAAAATGATACTTTTGCCCAAATTTTTTTCCTCCGGCCGAAATTTGAAGAAAAATTCCCGTTACGTTTGCCCGAAAATTCTGACGACCTTTTTTTTAGTCATCCGGCCGAAATCTTCTGAAATTTTCCGTTACTTTTTGCCCGAAAGGTCTGACGACCTTTTTTGGTTCGGGCAAGTCTGACTTTTCGGGCAAGAAGACCCGGAAAAATAAAAAAGGAAATTTAAAAAAAAACTTTTTTTATTTTTCCGGGTCTGCTTGCCCAAAAAATCAGACTTGCCCGAAATTTGGGGGGGCATTTGCCCCCTGTGGACCCCTGTCTCCTACGCCTATGCACATATGCCTATAGTAGGTATCTTGCAGCGCGTGATTTAACGGTGTCTTTTCCTATGCGCCAGAATTTGACCTATTTATGACCTTTGATATTCACTTTCATTCGTTCTCATTCCTCTGCCAATCACTGACGTTTCGCCAAATACCGTGTCAGTGGCTGAGTGTTCACCCGGCAGCCTGGAGTGTCAGGGTTTGAGTCTCCCTTATATATGAGGGCAATCGCGTCAGGCCTTTGAACACATCCTCAATTATATTGTTACTGATTTGCACAGTCTGTTGACACGTGATGGTCGATACCATAGCGCCATATAAACACACAAAAGAAAAAGCACCCTCTTCGTGCAATATTAGATCATAACCTGATTTATCTTGTGGCAATATATATATATTATATAGGCTTACCTATATTATTATTCAATGTAATGTATATAAGCGTATATTTGCATTTAATTATTAGCCTATATTCAACGAAATTATATAATTAGCCTATGTTGTTTTAATAATGCTATTGGCCCAGTGTTGGGTGAATATAAATTTAATTGCATATAGGCCTACACATGTATACACGGCGGGTCAAAAAGTAACCTCCAACGGTTTTGTCAATATATTGACCAGAAATAGCAATAGAGGATATTTTAATCATGTTTTACATGCAGGCTCTAAAGAAATTCATATTGACGTAGCCTACAACAACCAGATTTAACCAAACAATTTCAAACACAAAAAAGTTATATCACTTTTATATCACATAACCACTGTCAGTGCGTCCACCCAGTGTTTTTGACGACACAAAGACATAGCGCAGCAAAAGTAACAAAGAAAGATCTTATTAAGTCACATCTCAAATAATTGTTTTGTATTGGCAAAATACCTAAAGGGGTTACTTTTCGGTACACCCTGTATACATAATTATATGCATGTGGTGGAAGTCCGTGGTGGTGGTGATGGTGTTGTAAGTTGTTGTTGTTATTGTTGGTGGTGGTGATGATGGTGGTGGCGGTGGTGGTGATGGCGGTGATGGTGGTGATCGTGGTGATGGTGATGGTGATGGTGGTGGTGATGGTTGTGGTGGTGTTGGTGTTGGCGCTGGGGGTGGTGGTGGTCATAGTGGTCGGGATGGTATTGGTGGTGGTTGTGGTCGTGGTGATGGTAGTGGTGGTGGTGTTGGTGTTGGCGCTGGGGGTGGTGGTGGTCATAGTGGTCGGGATGGTAGTGGTGGTGGTTGTGGTCGTGGTGATGGTAGTGGTGGTGGTGATGGTTGTGGTGGTGGTGTTGGTGTTGGCGGTGGTGGTATTGGTGGTCAGGGTGGTGGTGGTGGTGGTCGCGTGGTATATAGGACGGAAAATAGAAAATGATGAATAAATGAGACTGCGTGCTCAGTCTTCAGTCTTCATGGTGAGCAGGTGAAAAGGAAAGCTGACGAGTGCTGCATGCATTGCATATGGTGCTGACGATGGCAGGTAGGTTGGTAGGTGAGACCGTGATGCGACAAAGATGGAAGATGTTGGAGGTCTTCGATTGCAATTTCACAGAACTGGAACTGACCGCAAGGATTGGAATATATAGACAGCAGCTGCAGAATCTGAGAGAGCGACGACACACACACACACACACACACAGCAGATATATAGTTATATACATGTATTTAAAAATAGATGGATACAGTAGATAGATAGATGGATATATGGATAGATGGATGGATGGATGGACGGATGGATGGATGGATGGATAGCTAGCTAGCTAGCTAGCTATCCATCCTTAGATAGATAGATAGATAGATAGATAGATAGATAGATAGATGTATGGATGGATGTATGGATGGATGGATAGATACATGTAGGTAGGTAGGTAGGTAGGTAGGAAGGTAGGTAGGAAGGTAGGTAGGTAGGTAGGTAGGTAGATAGATAGATAGATAAATAGATAGATAGATAGATAGATAGATAGATAGATAGATAGATAGATAGATAGATAGATAGATAGATAGATAGATAGATAGATAGATAGATAGATAGATAGATAGATAGATAGATAGATAGATAGATAGATAGATAGATAGATACACATATACACAGATAGACAGACAGATAGACAAACAGATAGACAAACAGATAGACAAACAGATAGACAAACAGATAGGCAAGCAGATAGACAAACAGGTAGACAAACAGATAGACAAACATATAGACAGGCAGATAGAGAGATAAACACATGGGCAGATATACAGATACTCAAATATATGGACAAACAGATAGACAAGTAGACATTATAGACGCATAGATAAACAGACAGTAGACAGATAGGAAAGAGGCAAAAGAGCGAGATATTATAGAGACACACAGAGAGCCAGATAGACTCACAGAGAGAAAGAGAGAAGGGGAGGCCGCATATGTAAGGGAAGTGTGGACAGTGAATGGCATACGATGCAAAGCGAGTAGATCTCGGCGGTTGAATAGCAAATAGCGAATAGCCGGTGAATGTGGCGGAGGGATTGAAAGGTTTGAAAGGTCTCTGCATGGTATTGGATTCCTTTGTGTTGCATTGCTGTATGCCGTCGCCAGTATTATATCCTTTGTTGGCCTAATCCAATCAAAAGTCTAATTGGCGTCCGTCACCAATGAAGACCGGATATGCATCAGATTCTGTACGGAAGGAGGCAGCATGCTTCGTGTCTTCCGCCACTCCTGCAGCGGGCTGAAAACACATCTCTGTGTTCTTTCTTAAACAAAGGCGCTCTATAAATGGTCAGATAGGGCCTACATGTACATGCATATATTAATTGGCAAAACAAAATACAAACATATAGGCCTACGCTAATTAACCTACACTTACATGCATTGACAATTTGGCACGTTTTCCTTGTTAACTGGTAGTACATCTTTTCGCTGTCTCAAAGATATAGTTTCTTTTCTCTGGGTCTTTCGCACTGGGAGCGCCTCTGATTCGTGTACACTGCGAAATGCGCTTCATAAATTCATGGTTGCAATACAATACACATACATCGTCTTGTGGTGTAAGACTGCACTCTATTCTTAAAGGTTTTAGACAGCACAGCCGCCATCTTTGAACTCGCCTCCGGTGAACATCTATTCATTCGACGATCCATCAATTACATAGAAGCGCCAGACACACTGACACCAACTCACACATAGATGAATTATGCATCGATGGCAATAACCATATATATATATATATATATATATAATTGTAAATATAGGCCTATGTAAATTATATACACCGTGATTCAATAAAAACTAAGCCAAATTGTTTTTCATATATCTCTAATGTCTGATAACATATCAAGCTAAAAGTTTCCAAATATTTAGAGAAATGGACCAAGAATATGGTCCCAAAATGTCATGAGATACAGTTGAACGGATAAAAAGATATGAATATTCAAACTTCATATGCCGAAATTGCAGTTTACAAGCAATTTTCTCTCAGATTCAATAAAATGTTTCCTTATTATCTCTAATGCCGGACGATTAATCATTCTAAAAATTTCCAGATATGTAGAGAATTGAAGTACCAATATGACCCCAACAGCATGGTTTCATTATTTAATTAAAAAACATGTTCAAAATGTCCTCCTCCTGCTTGCACGCAAACCTGTAGGCGCTGGCGCCATGCATTGGGAAACGGCATCGTCGATTATCTTCGGGCTGGCGCTGTTCTGTTGAAAAAGAAAACAGCCTTCTGGGGCTATAGATTTCTGATAACAGGTGAAAGATGTTGTGACAGCAGAACATTGCGATAATATACTCCGTTAATTTTACACCAGGATCCTTGAAGACCAACATTGGGAACTATCAAGCATCCAAACCGCAATGAACACCATAACAGACTTGCTGAAAACTGAAATTCTGCAGATGACGTTTAAATTTTCATAGCTTTCTATCCGTTCAAATTTATGACATGATATTTTGGAATCCTATTGTTGGTTCAATTCTCTAAATATCTGGAAAGTTTTAGTATGATTAATTATCAGATATTGGAGATATAAGAAAAACAGTTTAGCTTACTTTTTATTGAATCTGACAGAAAATTGCTTGTAAACTGCAATTTCGGCATATGAAGTTTAAATATTCATATCTTTTTATCCGTTCAACTTTATATCATGAAACTTTTGAATCGTATTCTTGGTCCAATTCTCTAAATAGTTGGAAAATTTTAGCATGATATGTTATCAGGTATTAAAGATATATGAAAAACAATTTGGCTTAGTTTTTATTGAATCACGGTGTACAACTGTACATATATAAAAATTATATATGCTATAGGTATAGGATAAGTCTGAATGTGGTGCGGGCGCGGCTAAAATCGAAATTCTTCTTGAAACGCAAGGTACCCTAGAGACGTGGGCAACTGGGCACTGGGTGGGGGAGGACTCCACCCCGCAGCGGCGGGTGGGTATACTCTTTATGAATATTCGCATGAACCAGTAGACAACTATTTTTCCCAGCCTTCCAAGTTTCGTCCCTTTTTCTTGTTTTCAATTCTTTGTGTGATAAGTTGCGGTCTGGCAACTTAATTTTCTTGAATAAACGATATAATATATATAGTAAAAATATTATATGCTGTGCATTACATAGGCTAGTATGTAGGCCGATACTTTGTCTGTAAAAAATGTAGAATATAAATAGGACATAATAATAAATTATTAAAAGACGCACTGCGTTTCCGACAGTTTAGGTGTGACTTCAAGCATCGAACTATACGGCGCTATACTTGTGTAATTATATTATATATTATGTGTAATATACGTATATATGTATTATAAGAGCAGGCCTATACAGCATAACCGGATATGATGGGACTATTTTTGGAGACGCCGCGAAAGACCTGTGCGCAAACAGGCTTATAGCTTAGCAGATATTTCGAGGACGACTTATTAACTAAATGAGAAAACAGATTAATTAGAGAATGCGTGTGACGTTACTGCTCTTGTTGTATTTAAAACTGGAATAATATCAGAGGTCGATTTGTAACCAGATACAGTTTTAATGTCCTTGGCCCTAGGACTTAGGACCTAGGCGAATTTCACTGTCGTTGTAACTAGTGAGCCTTGGTGGGACCTGGTTAACTCCTAATGATATAATATTATCGTAAATGTAGGTTGACTGAGAAAAATATACACGACACTCATTTCCAACTCCTTGCCGCGTGCTTAACCCTTGAGATTCCCCCGCACCCACACACAAACCCGCACCCACACACAACCCCCCCCCCCCACCCCCACACGCACACACGCGGTCACACACTCTTGACAAATAGGCTCTCCAAGACACAGCCACCTGGCAACTACATCGACTGCATCAGCAGCAGCAGCACCAGCACTATCAGCAGCCGCATCCGGCAGATGGTCCACTCGCAAGCATCTCCTATCCAGCATCAGCAGCAGCAGCAGCAGCAGCATCAACAGCAGCAGCAGCATAAACGACGTACAGTCGATGCCAACAATAATTATCGGGTGTCTCGACAAATCTCAGCCATCCGTCGGTCAGTCGGTCGGTCAGTCGGTCGGTCAGTCATACACTGCAGCAGTCGATCGGTGTTGTTGTTAGGACTTAGGAGCCATCTATCCATCCATCCATACACGTCATCATCAACCACGGAAAGTGAATCGAAGAATTATTCCACCGATGATAAAATGCTATTCACTTTCATGGAATTAATTGGTAAACTATAAGTTTAGGTCGGTGACGATAGATTATTAAATTTATTATGTCAAGATCTGGAATCGAAGCATTGGAGTAACACAGGTCTAAAGGATTTGACTATCGTTTGAGAACTCGTTGTAGTCCACGTGGGCTAAGTATCATAAGATATAAAGTATAAGGAAGACGTGGGTTTATATATATTATAGGCCTGACAGGTTGCGGATAGGTCTAGCCATCCTTACCGTGAGTTTTCGTTGGTGTGATAATAATTATAATTAGTTATCAACTGTGGAGAAGTAGACTTACGCCTACTTCCTTTCATGTCTGTCTCTTTCTAATTGGGTGAAAAACTAGAAGTTTTACTACAGAAACCGTCATCTGCAGGCCTATGTACACGCTGTGAGTTTCTATTCTCTAATGCCTATTGCTTTAAATGCACTTCCTATAAATTTTTGCTAGTGGGGCATTCTTAGTTCTGTGTTTCACAAGTCACAACAGATTTTCGGTATTTAACTGTTAAAGTAGAATTTATTTATTTGTTTCGAATAATCTTCTAATTTAATCGTTTTATACTTGAATTGTTTCCAAGTTTCCCTTCGCTCTCAAAGATTTCCTTTTATCATTTCGTTCGTGGGTCAGTAATTTTCTCCTTAAAATCTTGGACATTTTATTCATTCATTCATTCATTCAATCATTCATTTATTCATTCATTTTTTATATTTCACTGTTGTCAATGTTGTCATTTATTGCATTTTTATTGTCATTGTCATCATTGTAGCCTATTTATAATCGCAATCGTATCAGTATAAGCTGCAAATTTCTTAAGCGCCACTGGAAAGCCAGGCGTAGGGCGCCAGCTTATTAACGAGCTCTTTTGTAGCGCTGTTATTGTTGTTGCATTCTATTGCTGTTATTGTTGTTGTAATCTATTGCTGTTATTGTTGTTGTAATCTATTGCTGTCATTTGATTCTTCGTTTCTTTCTTCGTTCATTTTTGATGGATATTGATTCTTCGACGAAGATCACAGTCTCTCTGGGAGAAGGAAGAACATCCCGCTGACGATTTGTGCTGCTGCTGCGCTGGTTCTCTGCGCTGCATGATCATTGCGCTGGTTCCCTGCACTGATTACTGATCATTCGGACCATTGGCCTTTGCCGATCTTTACGCGCATTCTCATCAGATCGAATAAACTCCATCACTCTGCAGCACTCTATGTTTGCCTGCATGTCGTCTTGCAAGTATGTGTGAATATCACTCTGTTTGTATTTGTGTGTGTGTGTGTTTGTGGTCTCTGTATGTGTGTATAATATGTTCAATTGTGTATATGTATTAGTTCGTATGTTATCATGGTTGTTTGTATGTGTGCATGTGTTGGTGGGCGTCTGTCTACGTATGCCTGCATTGATGTGTCTGTCTGCGGCTTGCCTGAATGTCTGTCATTATGTCTAATTGTCATTATGTCTTTCTGTCATTAAATCTATCTGTCATTATGTCTTTTTGTCATCATGTCTATCTGTCACTATGTCAACCTGTCATTATGTCTATCTGCCATTTTGTCTTTCGTCATTATGTCTGTCATTAAATCTATCTGTCATTATGTGTAGGCCTCTATCTGTCTTTATGTCAATCTGTCACTATGTCAATCTGTCATTATGTGTATCTGTCTTTATGTAGATCTGTCACTATGTCAATCTGTCATTATGTGTATCTGTCTTTATGTAGATCTGTCATTATGTCAATCTGTCATTATGTGTATCTGTCATTATGTCAATCTGTCTTTATGTCAATCTGTCTTTATGTCAATCTGTCATTATGTGTATCTGTCATTATGTAAATCTGTCTTTATGTCAATCTGTCATTATGTGTATCTGTCTTTATGTCAACCTGTCATTATGTCTATCTGCCATTTTGTCTTTCGTCATTATGTCTGTCATTAAATCTATCTGTCATTATGTGTAGGCCCCTATCTGTCTTTATGTCAATCTGTCACTATGTCAATCTGTCATTATGTGTATCTGTCTTTATGTAGATCTGTCATTATGTCAATCTGTCTTTATGTGTATCTGTCTTTATGTCAATCTGTCTTTATGTCAATCTGTCTTTATGTCAATCTGTCATTATGTGTATCTGTCATTATGTCAATCTGTCTTTATGTCAATCTGTCATTATGTGTATCTGTCTTTATGTCAATCTGTCTTTATGTCAATCTGTCTTTAGTGACAAAATACATTACTATAGCTGAAATGTATTTTGTCATTATATATAATTATAATATATTACATGTCTCTCTATCATTATGTATATCTGTTGTGATGTCTATCTGTCATTATGTCTTTCTGTCATTATATCTATATGTCACTCTGCCTATATTTCCCTGTCTGTCTCCATACGTAACTCAGTCCTTCGGCGTATATTATATTATATACAAGAAACAATTAGCACCATTCATGGAACGGGTGAGCGGCCATCACCCTGACCAGACCATCCAAGGGTGGGGTACGAATCTCCGTGAAATACTAACCCATTACTCCGCTTTATATGGTCCACCCGGTTGGCACTGGACTACGGACACTATACATGCAGCGGTGGCTTCCTCCACTCGTTTATCGAAATTCTTCAAGCTTCCGTCTCAAATGATGGATGGCGTGGAATCTAGTTTTATTAGCGACTTCAGTGGTCACGTGGTGTGCTGCTTCTATTATACACTGGCGACAATCTGTCAATCAATGCTTTCAGTTTATTCATATTCTATGTATGTGTGTATGTATGTATGTATGTATGTATGTATGTATGTATGTATGTATGTATGTATGTATGTATGTATGTATGCATGTATGTATGTATGTATGTATGTATGTATATATGTATGTATGCATGTACATGTATGTATGTATGCATGTATGTATGTATGTATGTATGTACATGTGTATGTACTATGTATATATATATGTATGTATATTTGTATGTATGTATGTATGTATGTATGTTTGTATGTATGTATGTATGTATTTATGTATGTATGTATGTTTGTATGTATGTATGTATGTATGTATGTATGAATGTATGTATGTATGTATGTATGTATTATGTATGTATGCATGTATGCATGTATGTATGTATGTATGTATGTACGTAAGGCGTAGTAGACGTGTATTAGTATTTAATATGTCCGTCTGTTCGCTTGCTTGTCTGTCTGTTTTGATCTGTCGTTTTGTGTGACTTGTTGACTTAGAAACCGCGGGATTCTGAATCACGAGATTACGTGTACTGTGTAATATGCTGCAGGTCGCCTTTCAAAAGCGTGTGTACAATGTACAAATGTGTGACGGGTCTTTGTGTGTAACTGTGTATACTGTATACTTGTATGATACGCTGGCACAAAACACGCTGCGGCGGAAGCCCATAGAATGCGCAAGATCATAAAAGTGCATGTGCTGTTTTTATAATTATACCATTGCAACCATTCGGTAGCGCTTCCGGACTCCTTACTTAGACTTAGACTTAGTTCCTCCAGTTCCGATCGGAACATTGGTCGACAAGTCCTCGCCACTCCGCACGGTCGCCAGCCACCACCTCCGCCTTGTCCCAGCCCAGTCCCATCCGCTCCAGGTCCTTCGTGAAAGCATGTCTCCAGGTGTTTCTTGGTCTACCTCTTTTTCGTTTTCCACCCTCCGGCACCCATTTCAATGCCGTCCTCGCAATCCTCTCCTTTGGTAGTCTAAGGATGTGCCCAGCCAACCTTCCCCTTCTCCCCATGATGATGTACTCAAGATCCTTCGTCCCTGCCATTTTTAGCACCTCTTCGTTTCTGATGTGGTCCTTCCATGAGATGCCAAGGATAGATCGTAGGCATCTCCGGTGGAAGACATTTAGTTGTTTTGTTGTCTTTGCTGTTGTCTTCCAGGCCTCACTTGCATAAAGCACCACAGGCAACACCAAAGACGAGTACAGTCGAAGCTTCGTGTCTCTGTTCAACGTTCCTGATCTCCACACGGTTCTCATTCTTTGGAAGACCGCCGCTGCCTTGCCAATTCTTGTCTTGACATCCATCTCTATGCTCCCATCCTTTTCCATATAACTTCCCAGATATGCAAAATTGTCGACATATTCTATGGTTTCCTGTCCAATCTTGATGCTCGGATGATCTATGTCTCCAATCTTCATGGCTTTCGTTTTCGCACTGTTGATGTGTAATCCCACTCCTTTCCCTAACTCCTGCAGTCTCGTGGTCATCCTCTGCATGTCCATGTGTGTTTCGCTTAGCAGTGCTATGTCGTCAGCAAAATCCAAATCCTTTAGCCTTCCTTGGTTCCAAGCTATGCCAAACGTAGAATTGTCCGGACTCCAGTATATCTATATCCCGACCAAAGGAAATAAGTTTTTGAGGAGGGACAGAGATACATATAGAGCGTTATAACTATGAAAAGAATGGATACAGTGAAGGGGGAGGGAAGGGCATTTCAGAAGGCATGCAAGTCCAATGGTGACAAATTAATTGGAAAAAGTGGTGCCCTGTATTTACATGCGACATACGAGTTGAGGATGGAATTGAATTGGCAATGGGTAAACAGGTGGTTGTTTCTGTAATGTTGTCTGTTGGTCGACTATACTTTAGTCCAGGCTGCTATTAGAAAGCGGTTAGCACATATGCACGACCATAGACGTCACAACAATAATCTTGATCATGATCATGATCGTCATCGCCGTCGTCATCTTCGTCATCGTCAAACGTCAAACGTCATCGTCATCATCATCATCATCATCATCATCATCATCATCATCATCATCATCATCATCATCATCATCATCATCATCATCATCATCATCATCATCATCATCATCATCATCATCATCATCATCATCATCATCAACAGCAACAACAACAACATCCTCATCAGCATAACAGCCATTATCATCATTATCTTGAATATCATCATCCTCGTCATCGCTATCACCACCATCATCATCTCCAACATCATGAGCAGCACAATCATCACTCTCATCGTCGTCCACCATTGGCATTGTGTCTTTTCCTCTCCAGCAACCTCGACGGCTTCCTTCTCGTCAGCTGCCGACGGGAATTAAGTTACATCACCGAGTGACGGGAAGCCAGCGCAGAATCTGCGACGCCCATCAACGTCGATGATGTCGTCAGATGATCTGATGCTGTTTGCTCTCAGCGGTCATCGTCGTCGTCTTATTATTGACTAGAAATTGCGTTAGCATCGAACCAGAGCAACAAAAGCAACATCATCTGCGTGACATCTAACCAGTCTACAAGTGACAGCCAGAACGAGACACGCCCCTCCTAGCCACGTCCGTTTAAACCACGCCCACACTAGCAACGTCCATTCAAGCCACGCCCATTTACCCAAGTTCATTCAAGCGACGCCCATTCTAGTCACGCCCATTTAATCAAATTCCATTCAAGCCACTCCCATCCTAACCATATCTATTCAAGCCACTCCCGTCCTAACCACGTCCATTTAAGCCACGCCCATTCTAGCCACGCCAAAGCCACGCCCATTCTAGCCACGCCCATTCAATCCAATCCCATTCAAGCGACTCCCATCCTAACCACGTCCAATCAAGCTACGCCCATTCTAGCCACAACCATTCAAGCCACGCCCATGCAAGGACCGCCAATTCAAGCCACACCTATTCAATTTAAGCCACGCCCATAGTAGCCACAACCAAGTCACGCCCATTCTAGCTCGTTCAACACTCTCAGATTCAATCCACGTCCATTTAAGTCACGCCCTTTCTAACTACGCCCATTCAAGTCACGCCCATTTTAACCACGCCCATTTTAACCACGCCCATTCTAGCCACGCCCATCTAACCACGCCCATTCAAGCCACGCCATCCTAGCCACGCCCATTCAAGCCACGCCCACCCTAGCTACATTCACGAATTCATTTTCTTCAACGCAATGTCGTCCTCCGACCTCTCAGAGTTCATGACCTCTGAGGTCGTGACCCGATCGACTGCTGCCCTGCGCCGTCTGGTGCTCGGCGTTGTCCTCGTCACGTGGTTCCACCAGCCGACATCTTTGACTCTGCAGCACGGTGAGTGATGATGATGATGATGATGATGATGATGATGACGATGATGATGATGATGATGATGAAGGTGATGATGATGATGATAATGATGGTAGTCATCTTGTTGAAGATCGATGCCATAATAATAATAGTCTATAATATGGGCGGGTCCAGGATCCTGTGGTCTGAACAGGGGCCGATCCAGACAAAGGCAAAGCGGTCAAGTCTTAGAATTGAAGCCTAACCAGTCTAACCTGTATCTAGCCTAAAGACTCAATTCAGCACACTAAATTATCTCAATTCAAGAGCCTAAATCTAGCTGATCCAAGCATAACAAATCTAACCATGGCTCTAGGGTCTCTAGGCATATTAAAACATAATCTGTATTATTATGCATACTTTAATGCACAGTTTCACCTAACCTGACCTTACCTAGATGGCAAATGTCTTAAAAGATCCATACTGTGGAAGATCGGATTTTAAAACGTCTTCTTAGTATTTAGCTTCATAATAACTTCATTTAATCCTACGTGGACCCTAAGCAAATGCATTCCAACGTATAATTCCAATTCACCAGCAATGTAATGTGTACACTGTACGGTTCGTATATATAGTAAGACCCAATCTCTTTGCCTCCATCTTATATCTGATTGTTGACCATACGGCTACTTTTGTAGCGCTATTTCGGAGATACAACCGACCAGGGAGTATGTATGTGCTGGAGAGGCGACTGCAGTGACTGAGTGAGCATAGAGATCTGATTTTCGATTCGTCTTCTTTCAACGCAAGTGCAGGTGACCCGCCATCTGTCGTGAAGCGATGCATCTATCTACGTCCGTGCCATGGGATTTCAGTTAATCAACTGGCCGGCTGTCTAACAGTGTATACAGGCAGAACATATACTGCCAATGAGAAGCAGAAAGATGCAGAGAGACAGACAGAGAGACAGGCCGACAAAGAAGCTCGTAATGTGGATGGAGAGAGCGAAAGAGACAGAAGAAAAGAGAGACAGACAGTTATAGACGCACGCACAGGCATGCAGGCAGAAATAAAGCCAAGGAAAGACATAATCGCCGTCACAAAAGATTTGTCCGCCCATCTGTCTGTTTGTCTATCTGTCTGTTCGTCCGTCCGTCCACCCTTCCATTCATCAGTAAAGACAGATACACAAAGACAGACAGACAGACAGACAGACACACACAGACAGACAGACAGACAGAAAGAGACAGACATACACAGACAGAGACACAGAGTGACAGAGCGACTGAGACAGAGACTGAATCAGTTAAAGACAGGTTGACCCTCACTGTCCGTGAAACCGATTCGACTCTGAGTGCAGCAGCGAATAATTTTAAACTCGATGCCATCACGACTACAGATCAGCAGTTCAGATCACCAATCTAGATCTCTGGCTCTCAACGCTTCTGTAGTGCAGAACCTTGCAGGAAGTATACTCGTATTCGCGCGGAATACGCTCACCCAGTAGGCCTACATTTTACCCATCCAGTTTTTCCACGGAAAGAATGTATAGTTAAAACTTATAATTCGGGTAATCACATCATGATGTAAATTATTCTCAGGACTAGGAGTCTAGGACTGCTCTTGCCGCAAAATAAGGCGTTTTCTGTGTTTGCGAAGTTTTGACAGCTACAATCAAATCAATCAATAAACTTAATAATTTAAATGTATAGGAACCATTAATTGACACTCAACAAGCAACGACAATTACATTTCCGGGAGAAGTGACCTATGTAGGTCAAAGGGTCACTGAGATGTCGAATCCGCTATTCCAAAAAATGTGACTTCTTTGCAAGACAGAAGTCTAACGGAGCCACGTCGTATAAGCTTATTTTTGCTGTTCATGTGCTTCGTATATTTGTATATTATCATTGCATTTACCGTTGAATTTAGAAGAAGTTTATGGAAAAGGGTGTTTACGGGAAAAGGTGCTGAAAAGGTGCGCGAGTGGTAGGCTAATCCCGCCCGAACAGCACTTTTATTTTTAATAAAACATCTTCGAAACAAGCCATGTTTTTTAGTCGTCCTTGAAAAATGAAAACATAAGTCAGAATATTGACGAGAGAATAACATTTCTATCAAAAAGCAAGACAATGATTGTGATGAACAAAAGCAGCTACGTACGCGTGTGGCGTGATCATACCTGTCACTAGGTGTCGTGTCCGTATAGCTTTTGACGAGAATGCAAACGAAAATAGTTCGCCACGTGTCCTTTGTTCTTGTTATGCCGGCCTCATACGCAGAGGACTAATTGGCTTTCGACGCAGGAGATGGCCCTGCCCCAGAAGCTGTCCTCAACATGGTCTACATAGACTACATGCATAACCTATTCTTTCCGCTTCAATTGCCCCGCGGGAAACTAATTACGCGTCACCAAAGGAGTATGTATCGCCTAGAGCAAGCCGAGCGAAAACCTCTTGCTGAAATCTGATTCAGAATTCTTCGCCATTGCTGAGTCAATTTTCTGACGTATAACTTTTAAGCTTATCCTATCGCAGCAGGGAGCATGCATGTCGTTGGCCCTATATGTTTTTGCTGTTCCTGTGCTTCGTATTTGTATATTATTATTGCATTTTCCGTTGAATTTGGCCATCTATAAAATTCGTTTATCTATTTTCTGCCTCAGTGAGCTCAACACGAACGTCCTCTCTCCCGTTATATATCTTCAGATTGTGATCGCGCACGTTGAAACGTCAATAATTCAGCAAATCACAAATGGAGTGGTACAAACAAGCAGCGTGCACAATAAATTCCAAAAAATTGCGCGATACAAAGCAAAACCATTCTCCATATATTTGCGTTATCTTAATATACCATATTTTGTCTGCTTGTTTTGTGTTGTCAATTTCAAGAAGATCAACATCCAGGCTCGCAGCAAATGTATCGAAGAGGTCTTCTACAAAGGCCTAGGCTACAGTAAATGAGCGTCTAGCGTATAGCTGGCTAAACTGATATCTCGTTCTCTTTAGAAAAGCAATATAATTTTTGCAGGTAGGCCTATGTTACATATTATGTAGCCTACATAGCCTACGTACAAAGTACGTTATATAATTACGCATCCTTGTATGCATTATTTTATCAAGACAGTTAATAGTGGGCGCGCGCACGTGTATTCATGTGTTTTTCTGTTTGTGAATAGTGTGCGCTTGTGCGTGTTTACAATTCTGCTTTTAGGTGTGCATCTGCGCTTTAGCTTTTAGGTGTAGGATATAGGAATAAATATATACATATATATATATATTTATATATAAATTATATATATAAATTATATGGCTTCTTGTGTGTAAGTTGCATGCATGCACATGAATATTAATGCGTGCGTGTATATGTTTGCATGTGTTTGTGTGTATGTTTGCATGTGTTTGTGTGTACATGTCTTTTGGTTAGTCTGCATGGGTGAACATGACAATGATGACAATGATGTCATTGTGTTGTGCAAAGAGAAAATCGTCAGAAATCGATTCTAATAAGCATCCATTGTCCCACTAGAAGGATGGACTAAACAGTCGACACCACCACCACCACCACCGCACCACCACCACCACCACCACCACCACCACCACCACCACCACCGCACCACCACCACAACCACCATCACCACTACCACCAGCTATAGTACACCACCACCATCACCACCACCGCCACCTCGACCACCAACACCACCACCACCACAACAACCACCATCCATCACCACTACCACCAGCTATAGTACACCACCACCATCACCACCCCCACCGCCACCTCGACCAACAACACCACCACCACCGCAACAACCACCATCCATCACCACTACCACCAGCTATAGTACACCACCACCATCACCAACACCAATACCCCCAAAACTACCACCGCACCAACCACCACCACCACCAACCACCACCAACATCAACATCACCACCACCAACACCAACATCACCACCACCACCACCACCACCACAACCACCATCACCACTACCACCAGCTATAGTACACCAACACCAATACCCCCACCACTACCACCACACCAACACTTAAATAGTGTTGACTGCTCTGCCCTTGGCCCCGAATTTCTCTCGTCTGCCGTGATCACCACCACTGTGGGTGGTAGTAGTGGTCACCACTGCGGATCCAACACCACTACTACCAACACCACCACTCCTTTTCAGCGAGAATGTCAGCTTTTCTTGACTTTGAATCTTTCAACACAATATGTATGCGTTTATTTTGTCCTTCTATCTGTGTGTTTGTCTGTGTTTCTCTTTGACAGTGTATCTATCAATTCGTCTGTATATTTGTATTAGTTTGTCTCTGTGTGTCAGTCTGTTTCTCTCTCTGTCTGTTTGCATTTGCCTTAATCTGCTCGTTAGACCTTGTGTTGAAGGGTGAAATCTTGCAACTGCTAGGCGCCTCTCAGTCCCTTACAATACGTCTTAATAATTCAATCTATTCCGACAATATTGAAACATAAAGGGCTTCATCATGCATCACCTTCTTTGTCTCTGTCTGTCTGTCTCTTTCTCCCTCTGTCTCTGTATCCGTCTGTCTCTTCCTCCGTCTGTCTCTGTCTCCGTCTGTCTCTGTCTCCGTCTGTCTCTCTGTCTCTCGAACCTTCTACGCGTCAGTCCACTCTGTCGTCCTGTATATACATGTACCTATTAGCATTGCATACTTGTTTCTTTGTATCTCTGACTCTTTCTCTACCTCTCTCTTCCATAATATCATCTGTCTCCAAACGTTTTCATCAACCTCAGTGTCCCTCCGCTTCTGCTTCTGAAGCCGATGATGATGACCTCCGTTTCTGACGCTGCATGTGCAGAATGCCATAATATAATATTCTAATATTCTGCTCTTTCCTCTTTCTAATCTTTCCTTCCTCTCGGCCTTCTTCTCTTTTTTCGTTTCTTATTTTCCTGCTTCTTCTCCTCTTCCATGTCCTCTTCCACCGTTTCCTGTCCACCCTCCTCCTCCTCTCCTCCTCCTCTTCACCTCCTCCTACTTCTCATCCTTATTCTTCAGTTCCTCCTCCTCTTCCCCATCTCCTCCTCGTTCTCATCCTCCTCGTCCTCCTTCTCCTCATCCTCACCTTCTCTTCCTACTCCTCATCCTTATTCTCATACTCCTCCTCGTCATACTACTCCTCTTTCTCCCTCTTTATTCTCCAGTTCCTCCTCCTCTTCCTCCTCCTCCTCCTTCTCACCTCCTCCTCCTCCTTCACACCTCCTCCTCCTCCTCCTCCTCCTCCTCCTCCTCCTCTTCACCTCCTCCTACTTCTCATCCTTATTCTTCAGTTCCTCCTCCTCTTCCCCATCTCCTCCTCGTTCTCATCCTCCTCGTCCTCCTTCTCCTCATCCTCACCTTCTCTTCCTACTCCTCATCCTTATTCTCATACTCCTCCTCGTCATACTACTCCTCTTTCTCCCTCTTTTTTCTCCAGTTCCTCCTCCTCTTCCTCCTCCTCCTCCTTCTCACCTCCTCCTCCTCCTCCTCCTCCTCCTCCTTCACACCTCCTCCTCCTCCTCCTCCTCCTCCTCCTCCTCCAATTCCTACACCCTTCTGTGTCCGACCTTTCGCGACGTCCTGCACAATTCCTCCGTCCAATCAGAACCCGATTGTTCCGCACGATCGACACGGAATACAAGATCATGCAGAAGATAGAATACGTACACATATAGGCTACAATTGTACATACATGCACAACATTGCACAAATTGTACAAATTGTACACTTGTACATAGCGAAAAAGACATGGAGCGACCGCTGGAGACAGAAAAAGAGGAAGAAATACGGAGAAAGTGAGAGAGCGAAATGTAGAGAAAGAGTGAGAGAGAGAAAAATGAAAAGAAAGAGTGAGAGAGAGTTACAGAGAGAGAGAAAAAATATATAGAGAGACAGAGACAGAAACAGATACAAAGACAGACAGACAGACAGACAGAGAGACAGACAGACAGACTCAGACAGACAGAGACAGACAGAGAGGGAGGGACAATGAGAACAAAGCGATAGAAGGGAACAGACCATGTCTTCCCGAAACGGAATGTGTGTCTGTCAGCGTTTATCTCTCTCACTCTTTTACTCTTTCTGTCTCTCTGTACCTCTCGCTATACATTGTATAATGTATATCCTACTGTCATCTTCCGTTCTGTTCTCCTGTCCTCTTTGATATCCTGCTATCTCTATCCACGGCTATCGTCACATTTTATTCCATCCTTCCTCTTTATCCATTTCTCTTCCCCTCTCACCACCCGAATCCATCTATCCTTTCCTTCCACGCATAATCCTATCCTGCCACCCCTTTTTCTTCTCTCCTTCCGGCTCCCGTCTTCCTCCTCCTACTTCTCCTCCTCGTGCTTTTTATTCTTCTTCTATGCCTTCTCTTCCCTTTGTTTCCACCAAAGAATTTCTTCTTCTTCTTCTTCTTCTTCTTCTTCTTCCTCTTCTTCTTCCTCTTCCTCTTCCTCTTCCTCTTCCTCTTCCTCTTCCTCTTCCTCTTCCTCTTCCTCTTCCTCTTCCTCTTCCTCTTCCTCTTCCTCTTCTCTTCCTCTTCCTCTTCCTCTTCCTCTTCCTCTTCCTCTTCTCTCCTCTTCCTCTTCCTCTTCCTCTTCCTCTTCCTCTTCCTCTTCCTCTTCCTCTTCCTCTTCCTCTTCCTCTTCCTCTTCCTCTTCCTCTTCCTCTTCCTCTTCCTCTTCCTCTTCCTCTTCCTCTTCCTCTTCCTCTTCCTCTTCCTCTTCCTCTTCCTCTTCCTCTTCCTCTTCCTCTTCCTCTTCCTCTTCCTCTTCCTCTTCCTCTTCCTCTTCCTCTTCCTCTTCCTCTTCCTCTTCCTCTTCCTCTTCCTCTTCCTCTTCCTCTTCCTTTTCCTCTTCCTCTTCCTCTTCCTCTTCCTCTTCCTCTTCCTCTTCCTCTTCCTCTTCCTCTTCCTCTTCCTCTTCCTCTTCCTCTTCCTCTTCCTCTTCCTCTTCCTCTTCCTCTTCCTCTTCTCTTCCTCTTCCTCTTCCTCTTCCTCTTCCTCTTCCTCTTCCTCTTCCTCTTCCTCTTCCTCTTCCTCTTCCTCTTCCTCTTCCTCTTCCTCTTCCTCTTCCTCTTCCTCTTCCTCTTCCTCTTCCTCTTCCTCTTCCTCTTCCTCTTCCTCTTCCTCTTCCTCTTCTCTTCCTCTTCCTCTTCCTCTTCCTCTTCCTCTTCCTCTTCCTCTTCCTCTTCCTCTTCTTCTTCCTCTTCTTCTTCTTCTTCTTCTTCTTCTTCTTCTTCTTCTTCTTCTTCTTCTTCTTCTTCTTCTTCTTCTTCTTCTTCTTCTTCTTCTTCATCCTCCAACTCTTCATTCACCCTCCTCCTCCTCCTCCTCCTCCTCCTCCTCCTCCTCCTCCTCCTCCTCCTCCTCACCACCACCACCACCATCCCCCACCCCAATCCCAATCACTCCGCCTTCTTCCACTCGCACCATGGACGCCGTTTAACTTGATCACCGCGTCCATTGCGGTCCTTATCGACCAGTCCATTGAACTGGCTCTCTCTCCCCCTCTCTCTCTCTACCAACGATGTACGGTGGGGGGATGGTGAATTCGCCGCCGAGAAACTAGGGGGGCTCGTCGCTAAACTTGTTCAGCCGAAATGAGATTAGCCGGACGGACGAGCGAGCCAGTCTGACGCCGGTCTTCTGTAAATTCGTTCGGCCGTTCGAAAGGCCGACCGACGCCCGTGAAATTACCGATATTTCTGCGCTGTGTGCGTGCGCGTATTTGCGCTGGCTTTTAACAGTCGTGTCTGGATACGTCAGCCATTAGCGGTGTCCGAATAGTTTTGTACGCAGTCTAAAGTGCTCAGAATCGGTCGCATTTCAAATCTTTCCTTCCTACGGTGTTAGTTAGTCGAACGATAGTACAGTATTATAGTATTAAGGAAGAACTGTTATATTAGTCCTTTCCCTGCTCAGCGCCTATACCTATCTTCCAACTCGTGTATTTGTTATTATCGTTAACCACACCAATAATTATGGCTTTACTAAACAGCACTCCACAGAATCTCTAGTTGCTTCTCTGTATTCAAGTAAGTAAGTAAGTAAGTAAGTAAGTAAGTAAGTAAGTAAGTAAGTAAGTAAGTATGTATGTATGTATGTATGTAAGTAAGTATGTAAGTAAGTGAGTAAGCAAATAAGTATTTTCTTTATTACTCCACTTGCAAGCGCAGTGGAACATAAACATCGTTACAATACATCGAAGTAATAATTGGTAATTAATAGAAGGTGCAAATTAAATAACAAGTTGAATGAAAAGACTAAAATATTAGCGTCAAACAAGTAGGCCTACAATCGATACAGCATTCTGGTGAAAGAAAGGCCTATGTAGGCTTAGGCTACTTATCCAATCAGCGAATCACAGCGTGGCATCTCTTGATTAAGCGAACGAGGGCTAAAGAAGTATTCAGTTACTCGTTCTGGCAGGAGAAGATCACGGATCAATGACATCCTCATGGCCCGGAGTCAATGAGGATGTCAATGAGGATATCAATGAGGATGTCGCAAAGAGGGGACAACATAGCAAATTTCTCTATATGGCGAGTAGGCCCTATTATAGTTGGCAACCCTGTCGTATAAACTTTATTCACATAATCAGTAGCATTAAGACAAATAAAAAAAATAAATATAATATATTATACTCGTTTATTTATTAGGAATGCTCACTGCACTTTTTGTATATTCTGTCTGACGACGTACATAAGCTTATCTATATCTGTTTCTCTCTGCGCGTGCTTGTCTGTCTATCTCTGTCTGCAGCTGTCGACATGTGTCATAGTGTCTGTAGTCCTACGTGTCTGCGTGGGTTCTAGTCCGGTCGTGTCTCTCTCTTCTCCAATTACACGAAGAGCATCAGGACAGAATGGAGGAGACAATCGTTCCCGCCTTCCTTCGAACAGGAAGTTGGAATATCTGAGAACTCATTTCGATGGTACAATGCCTTCACCCAATCCGTTCCTCTGTCTGTCTGTCTCTCTCTGTCTGTCTCTGTCTGTCTCTGTCTGTCTGTCTGTCTCTGTCTGTCTGTCTGTCTCTGTCTGTTTGTCTTGTTGTGGTCGTGTTGTCCTGTTGCGTTTCCGGTTGTCTAACGTGCTCCGTGTCGCTGTCCCATTCCCTCCTGCTCCTCCATGTAGGAGACATGGATCCCTTATGGACATCATCATCGCTCGTGTGGATCGATTGATTTGAAATCTGAACCATCAGCCACAATCAATGCCACATTATGTCCAGCACCCCCACAGACACCACACACACACACGCACACATGCACACACATAAAAACAAACACTGTCACACATACAAACAAGCGCACACAAACACACACACACAGCACACACACTAACACACACAAATACAAACAAACACACACAGACACACATACACCCACGCATGCACATACACAAACACACACACACACACACACTTACACGTGCGCACACACACACACAGCTAGATGATGGTGACAGAAGGGCAATATTTATGGAGGAATTGAGAATTGAGAATTTGCGAAATAATTATTCATGCAGAGAGATTTATTCCAGGGTTATTGACCCCTGCAGCTGCATGACCCTTTGAATCATGACCTGAAATTGATTTTTACCTCCATGTCTGTCAAGCGATTTTGTTTTGACTAAGCGCCTGTGAATAAGCTGGATTTATTATAAGGGCTCTAATGCATTATCTCGGATTTTAAAACGAGTTTTTAGAAATGCACAACCCCCTTCTTTCCAGTCCAATTCCACGGTAAATTACCTCAAATCAGAAGACAATCATATGCCTTTACCTATTTTTTAACTGCGCAGAGCGAACACTGCATGCATCGGAGTTTCACGCCGAAGCGCTGTGCAATTGTGAGTGAAGGACTTGCCCAAGATCCCTACGCGGCGACTTGAGGTGGATTCGAACCTGCAACCCATCGGCTGCAAGGCGACGAACATACCCACTACACCACCGCGCCCCACGCCCTGGTCGTTGCCCTATCATGTATACGTCTGCCAAACATTTTTGCTCTGTGCACCCGCCATAAATCGACCCATGCATTGGTCAATTGTTTGATGCTCTGCATGGGTATGCGGCACAAAATGTCTGTGCTGTAGGGCGTATGAATTTTTGATGAGTACCGGGCGGTTAAATTGGTTGGATTCAAGATTCAGGAGAAGGGAAGAGCATGCAGTAGGTTAATCCTTTGAGTGGACAGTGGAGGGAGTTATAGTGAGAGCAGCCCTAAGGCCGACCATGGAGTGGGAACAATCTCGACCATGGGTTGGATCAGTGGCGGCGCCAGCTATATATATAAAGTGCCAGCAGGTCCCTTCAAGGTCATGGGAGTTATTCGGCAAAGCAATAAAATTGAATGTAAAGAAGGTTCTAAAGATAAAAAATGAGGTCAATGAAATTTAGTGTAAAAAAGGTTTTAAAAATACAAAAATTGGCAGGTCATAAGGCAGATCAAGAATAAATTCGGAAGGTCAAGAATAAATTCGGAAGGTCAAGAATAAATTAGGCAGGTCAAGAATGAATTAGGCAGGTGAAGGATAAATTAGGTAGGTGAAGGATAAATTAGGCAGGTGAAGGATAAATTAGGCAGGTCAAGAATAAATTAGGCAGGTGAAGGATAAATTAGGCAGGTGAAGGACAAATTAGGCAGGTCAAGAATAAATTAGGCAAGTCAAGTCTAAATTAGGCAGGTCAAGAATAAATATCGAAGGTCAAGGATGAATTAGGCAGGTCAAAGATAAGTCAGGCATGTCAAGAATAAATTAGGCAGGTCAAGAATAAATTAGGCAGGTCAAAGATAAATTAGGCAGCAGGTCAATTGACCTTCTCTTGCGACCTACAGTGTCGCCGCCATTCGGCCGGATCCGGTGTGGATGACGAATATGCATGAAGCAGGTGCACGTGCGAGAGGTTCGAGACGTGATTAGAAAGGAAAGACAAGGGTTAAAGGTTATACGCTAAGATTGCGCACAAAGAAGTCGAAGGTAAAAGTGAGATATGAATGATAATGGATAGAATAGATGCATGCAAGTCTATAGATAGATTTGTGTGAATAGATTTGCGCATGTTTCTTGCACTTGAAAGTCTTGAATGTTTACTGCTGCGCTGCCTGTGCACTGTGTGCAGTGTGCACCTAACTGTAGGCCCTATGCGCAGAATATTGTGTATTGTGTACATTTCACGTTACCTGTCTATTGATTTCGTTTTGACTGAGCGCCTCTGAATGACCTTGTTCTCGCGACTTTGTTTTCTTAAAATCTAGAAATATTGCGACCAATAATTACTGTAAACATACAATGGACCTAGGCCTATAATATATTATGCAGCATGAATGATTAAACGTGGATGCTTCTGCAATCGCAATCGTAATTGTAATCATGAATTCATATAGATCCGCTTCAAGCGAAACTCCTCAGAGGCGCTCCCGACTTGACAGCACCAAACCACAATCAAAGATAATGGTTTTTAAACGCTTTCGGGAAAATGGGAAGTGATTGTGTGTGTGTGTGTGTGTGTGTGTGTGTGTGTGTGTGTGTGTGTGTGTGTGTGTGTGTGTGTGTGTGTGAGAGAGAGAGAGAGAGAGAGAGAGAGAGAGCGTGTGTGTATCTGTGTGTATGTGTTTGTATGTGTGTAGGCCGATAGAAGGACGTTTAAAGTAAAAATCAATGTGTATTAATAGGCATATATATATATATATTATTGTATATATTCGCATATATAATTATATATACATGCACGCGATCCAACATCAATGGGAGAGCCGCCTTCTCGTATACGTTGCACTTTAATAGATGGCAGCACTTTGAGCATCAGGTCGCATTGCACTCGCATTGGTCACCCCAGTTGTCCACAGTATTATACACATGATATACACGGAAATATCATCATATCATATCCATACAACATATCGGTGTCTAATACATCAATATCCGAATATATTCCATAGATATATTGCACGCAGCTGTCCCTAAAAATATATATTACATCCAATAACTGTATGCAATGCATGTGGCATTTATACATACATATATATAATATAGTATATATTAGGCCTATATCTAAACAAATATTAATCATAAGCTTAAATATATATATATATATATATATATATTATATATGATATATATATATATTATATATGATATATAATATGTAAAATCATATATTCCCGTCCATTCTTCACTGTTGCATCAGACTCGTCCACATTAATAAGCACCGCCCGGAGACGCGCGCACACGCACACATAAACACACACACACACTGTGACACACACAAACACACACACGTACACTTGAAATTAGGAATGGGCGTCGCTTTAACCCGCGTTTCAGCACAACATACGGCAGTCCGCAATCAACCAACTTACATGTATGCAATATGCATAGGCGCAAGCATACGTACGTACATACATACATGCATGGACATACATACATACATACATACATACATACATACATACATACATACATACATACATACATGCATGCATGGACATACATACATACATACATACATACATACATACATACATACATACATACATACATACATACATACATACATACATACATACATACATACATACATACATGCATGCATACATACATACATACACATACATACATACATACATACATACATACATACATACATACATACATACATACATACATACATACATACATATATACTGTATAACATACATACATTACATACATACATACATACATACATACATACATACAATGTCATACATGTACATACAATCATACATACATACATACATACATACGTACATACATACATACATACATACATACATACATGCATGCATACATACATACATACACATACATACATACATACATACATACATACATACATACATACATATATACTGTATAACATACATACATTACATACATACATACATACATACATACATACATACATACATACATACATACATACATACATACATACATACATACATACATACATACATACATGCATACATACATACATGCATACATACATACATACATACATACATACATACATACATACATACATACATACATGTACATACATACATACATACATACATGCATACATACATACATGCATACATACATACATACATACATACATACATACATACACACATACACACACATATACATTGTATATAATGTATCGGGCATTGTGTTGTATGAGATAAGACATGGCTTTTCCGATCACTTACTTATGCAGTCAATCTGTCGTTTGTCTCTGTGTGTCTGTGTGAATACCACGCTCTGTCTCACTCCATCATATCGCGTTGCCCGCATGGCTCTCAGAGGTCATTCGGTCTTCAGCATTAGAAGCAGCAGCAGCAGCAGCAGCAGCAGCAGCAACCGTGTAGGATGGAGAGAGGAAAAGGAGGAGGAAGAGGAGGCGGACACTGACTGACCACCGAATCCCAGAAGCCAACGCGCGCTCTGTTTACATTCGGAGCGAATGAACCCCGCTCTAATGAAACGCCCTTTATGGTCGCTTCTTCACTTCCTTTCGCAATCCCTAATTCGATCAGCTTTCCCTCACTCCCTCCCACCCTCCCTGCCCATATCCGGCTATTCCTTCCTATATCCATGGCCCTTCCCCATTTCTGTCTGACCTCAACCCCCTCCTCTTCACTCACTCCAGACCTCACTCCCTCGGTCTTTCTCTCTGGTCTCTTCATTCCTCTGTCACCCACCCTCCCTCGCTGCCACCGTCACTCACTCTCTTTGGTCCTGCCTCCGTCTGTGCTAACCCTCTGTGGCTATTCCACAGCCCCTCCAATACTCCCTCAAACCTCACTCGCTCGCGCTATTCCTTCCTGACACTCTCCCTCGCTCTGTCTGGACCTTTCTTACTCCCTTACCCCGTCATAAATCCCTCAGTCCCTCTAGGCCTCCTTCACTCTCTTTAGCCATTCATCACCATCTCTATCTCCCTATGCCCTCAAGTCATTTTCACTAGCGGCTAGTGACTAGCTCACCCTCTTTTTCTCAGCCTCTTCCTATAGCTTCCTAAGTTCCTTTGACTTTAACTTCCTCCTCCACTTCACTCTTCATATTACTCTTTCCTTCACTCAATCCCTCTTATCCTCCATCACTCTGCAATCTGCATGACCCTTCCTCACTTGCTCAGTCCTTTCCTCACTCCTTTATTCCATCCTTAACTCCTTCTGCCCCTTTCTCGCCCATATGGTCCTCGCTCATTTCTCAGCTGCTCCCCCACTCACTCTATTTAGACCTCCCTCGTCTCTCACCCCTCCCGCTCCCAGCTTTCGGTTCATTCATTTGTACATTTTCCGTCTATCTACCCATCAATGGCCATTTTATTTTGTCCACCGATCCATCGGCTTTTTTCAACCCTCAATCCAATTTTGTCGATTTCTCAATCCAATTCTGTTCAATTCTCTAAAAAAATCTATTCCGCTGTCCACACTTCCACGGCTGTTTTTAAAGAATTTTTAGAACTGCACAACTCCGTCTTTTCTTTCCCATTTTCCATGGTAAATTACTTCCAATCGGAGGACAGTGACCTTTTTGCTAGTTTTAACGTACAGAAGTGCTTCTATACAACTGCACAAATTCATTTAGAACTGCTCATTTGTGTAGCCTACAACTGCACGTTAAAAAAGGCCTGCAGACTTCGTTATTCCATCGATATATTTTCAAGTGTTTCCAATTTTTAGTCTTCCCTCTATAACAGCCTATCGAGTTATTTTTTTGAACAAGATGTATACCAATTTCCCGCCAAAATGTATCCATTTATACAACTTTCCATTCTACCTGTCCTTGTTTCAATCGAAATGTCTCTATTCTTCTATTATCTATTTATTCCTTAATTCGTCTTTTTCTTCGTTCGTCCATTCCATCCTTCTCTCTGTTCTTCAAGAGACCTTTAACCCGTTGGAGGTGAGGTGACGCATTGTAACGTTAGAGGTGAGGTGGGGTCTGACAAACCCCAACACATAGTTTCATTTTTTAGTCGCGATATCAAATGAAAAACATTAATTTGAATTAAACTATTCTTCTATGATCAATTATCAACTAAACAGGCGATCATCACGAACAAATAATCTGTTTTCAATCCTTATTAGGTGGCCAGAAGGTGAACCCATCCATTGTGTACTTTGCCGTTGTAAGTTCCGTTTGTATACGAAAAATCGCAATTTCCTTCCAATATACATTAAAATTAAAAAAAACTGTTCGTTCAAAATTCCTGAAATTTTTGTAGTGTCCATATTTCATATTCACAAAGGTAGAAAAAAATAATCTAAGCTGGTTTGACGTTTTCGACCAAAAAAATAAAATAGAATACCTCCGGGGTTTGTCACACCCCACCTCACCTCCAACGGGTTAATAGGCTGCCTCCGTGAATTAGAAATGTTGCTGGTACTGTACCAGCAACATGTCTAATGGTACAGAAAAAAGTGATGTGGAAAGGTAAGAGACAGAGCCAGACAGATACAGATAGAAAGTGACGGACATGCAGAAGAGAGAGCGACGTAGGCCTATACAGTCAGACAGAGAGAGACTTAGCCTCAGTATGAGAATTGTGAAAAAATAACTGGGGGGGTTGGCCTATGATAAACTTGAAATTGGGGTATGAAAAACATACTTTAACATGGGGCTCTAAGAAAGACTGGGGGGTTGAACCCCCCAACCCCCTGGCAATTCTCACCCTGCTTAGCCTACAGAAAGAATGAGACATGCAGATAAAGAAGACAGACAGGAAGTCGATATATGAGGCGGTGGGTCAAAAATACGACTTTTTAGCGTACGTAGAGTCGTAGACTACAGGCCTATACATGAATGGGTCAATAGAAGTTCCGAAAGCTGACGATTAGGCAACGGTCTTTCGTTCTTCGTAGACATAAGGCATATATCATTATGACAATGCACGGTCCTGAAACAATCCCACGTCGTGCTAGCTTTCCTTCCCCACCAACAACTCCCCATGCAGTAGGCCTACACTGTCACTGCGTCTTACTCTCTACGTCTGTAAATGTCCGTGTGTGCCTCTCTCCGTCCACCTGCGTCTATGCTTCCATAACTCCATCTTGTCTGGCTTTTGCGCAATCGTTGGGCGATGCAATATTAATGCCATCGGGATTGCGTCTGGTCAACTCGCGACCGCATGGAAAGCGTCAACCACGTCGTCCCAATGGACCAGGAATCTGATGAACGCCGCTCAACAAACGATTCACTGATGGAAAAGGGTGTGCACTTATCTGGAAGCATATAGTCGAATAACGGCGACCTTGAACTTTCGCCTAAAGGTCGTTATTATTGCTCTGCATTGTTTTTTGAGGCCGACTTGTTAGAGCCTGTATTAACATGGAGAGTAGCCTACTGGTTGATACGGTTTCAAGATCACTTTTAATAGATTGTCATTGTGTAGCGACCATGTAGCTTCGACCTGGCTAACCTGCTTGTTTAAAAATGACAAGGTGACATTGTGAAGCTCGCTACCCGTTTGAAACGTTGCAAATTGCAATGCCATTTTGGGTAAGGCATGTAAGTAGGCCCTAGATGACTACTGTAGATGGTGGTTCGAATTTGAAGCGGCGAGAGCATGCAGGGTAGGATCCTGGGTGTGCGGTTTTGCCGATAATAATCACACTCGTGTGTCTCCTTTCTAGTCTTCCACATTCTTCGATTGATTGAGTAATCAAGGCGCAGCATAAATGTCCAACTGACGAAGTCCAGCCGTTGTCACACAGTCACAGTGTCGTGCCGCCATTTTGTCATCATGCGTCTGCTATGCGCAGTCGTGTTTCACCAGATGCCGCGTTTCAGTCAAATCCGTCCGTCCATCAGTCGACCACCGAGCCTCTCAAGTCCAGAAGCCAACGTCCCCAGAGATTCTGCGCTTCTGCCTAATTCTCAAAATGACATTTTCATCGATCAGGACGCTGGCAACTTGCAGATAAAAGCCGTAAATGACCAACTGCGCAACCGTACACACGACGACATGGCGTCCGCGGAGTTCTGATTTCTGGATTCCGCGCCGACTCTTATGCACGCGAGCGAGCGCAAGATAGAAAGCGCCACACGACGACCGACGACGACGACGAACGTAAGCCGGGGCTTAGGGTTGTAGCTTCGTACACCGGATCTGGTACATTATGAAATTAGTATGAGATTAGTATCTGCAGACGTTCTCTGTAAATGCTTTCAAATGATGAGCAACAGCAAAAATAATAACGTGCATATTAAGTCTCTTGAGCGTGCTGTGTAGCCTATTTGTCTTTGCATGAGTCACGTGGGCGAAAGGGCAAAAGGAAATTTTTCTTCAATGAAACCTTCGCGCAATATTTATAGTTGATGTATGTTTTTAACAGATACTACAAAGCGGACAAGGCGATTGCAAATATAAATTGCCCAACCTCAAAAGCTGAAAAATGTCGATTGTCCGCAAAAGACATTTTTAATAGGTCTTGTCCAGTTACTTCATCAAATTAACCACCATGAAGTCCACAGACAGACAGACAGACAGAACGCTCGTAAGAATTGCATATAAATTGTCTAGCACTGTTAGACCCGCGTTATCTCCTGCCACCAGGCAATTTTTAGACGCCCGGTCGAAATCTTCCGAAAATTCCCGCATCCCGTCACTTTTTCCCAAAAATTCTGATGACCTTTTTTAGTCATTCGGTCGAAATCTTCCGAAAATGTTTGATAAATTTTTATTCATGGGCTGCCTGCCCGAAAACCAGACTTGCCCGAAATTTGGGGTGGCATTTGCCTCCCCCCCCCCACCTGGACCCAGTCTCCTACGCCTATGGTAATCTATAAATTTACGAGCGTTAGGCCTACTTACTAGTAGGCTACTTAGGCTACTTTGAAGCTAAGCACCATTAACGATCGCTCCGTCAAGTGAGATGGTCGTACAGTGACGAATCGTGAAGGCTAGAATCGAGTTGCCAAGATCAATTTCCACAGAGGTGAGCAGGCTCCTAAACAGAAGACCGGACAGACAGAAAGGCAGACAGACAGACAGACAGACAGCTAGATAGATAGATAGATAGATAGATAGATAGATAGATAGATAGATAGATAGATAGATAGATAGATAGATAGATAGATAGATAGATAGATAGACAGATAGACAGACAGACAGACAGACAGACAGACAGACAGACAGACAGACAGATAGACAGACAGACAGACAGACAGACAGACAGACAGATAGATAGATAGATAGATAGGCAGGCAGGCAGGCAGGCAGGCAGACAGAAAGACAGATAGACAGACACTGAGACCAGGGTGAGAATTGCGGGAGGGGTTGCGGCGGTTCAACCATAGTCTTTTATAGGACCCATAGTAAAGTACTTACTGCACACCCAAAGTCTACATAGATGATAGATCAGCGCCTGAGCCCTCACCCCCCCCCCCCCATTTATTTTTCCTACAATTATTCTCATGCCGAGTGAGACACAGAGAAAAACAGAGACATGGATAGAGCGATATTTCTATATACCCAATCAATTAACAATTGAAAATGAGCAGAATTCAAGCTCTACGATTGCTACAGAAAGCGCGTGAGTGAATAAACATTTACTACACGTAGGCCTACCAGCGTTCTGTCTGAATTAAGGAGAGTGATTGCCGTCTATAGATGCAGACATTGCCTGCGAGACTCTACTTTCAATTCGATTGGTACTCCTCGGTGTGGAAGGTCAACGGCGTCTTGACACTTCCGGTGTTGAGTGAAACCACTCAACTAGCGCCTTAAACCGGAATTATTTCCAGTAATTGGCCACGGAGATGGGGGGGAGAGGGGGAGAGATAGGAGAGAGAGAGGGGGAGAGAGGGTGGGAGGGAGTGAGGACGACTGTTGCACACTAATTGTGGCACTGCTACGAGGCGACGATAATTCAGACGCGCTCTTGTCAATAATTCAGTGGGGAAATGAAATCACAGCGCAGTGCTTTCGTTCAAAGCATCGGAATCCATGACATTAAAACGCAACGTGGACTAAGATGTAGTAGATCTACCATTGGTTTTCTAATGCTCCGTGAAACAATAAAGACACTGGAGACAGTGGAGAGGGTGGGACTGACGTTCTATGTCTGGGACAAAAATCGAAATAGAAAAGGCATCTGTAGCTTATTATAATACGCGAATACAGGCCTTAGCCTAGTCAATAAATATTGTGATTGAAAGCGAAAATTTAAGTTCATGATTCATAAAATTGCAAATATTCACAGTATAGCCTACATGATATAGGCCTACATATGCAATGATGGTAGTTGGATAGTACTGTTGTTGATGTGATTGTCTGTTATTTGAGACAAATTAAAATCCAAAAATGTTACGTTCAAATATCTAAGGTCATGGATCTAAGGCCATAAATCTGAGACCATCAGGTCAAAGGTCACGGTTCCAATCAAGGACAATGACACTAAGTTCATTAATCGTTAAAGCTCACCGAGTGCAGGACGATTATGCTAAACCGGTTTACGGTCAATGCTGAGATTTTGGCCTCGATAATAAATCCATCGTCGTCGTAATTTCATTTGGGCGAGAATCGTAGTTCGACCTTTCACACCAATATTCAAATCTTGAACGGATCTAAATCATCCGAAATTAGTTGTACAAATCGAACCGAGGAGGACGATTTCACAGTCTCTAAGTCAGTGTTTCTTAACCAGTGTTCGCCCGAACCTCTGGGGTTCGATGAGCCTGTGCCAGGGGTTCGGCAGAGGTCCTCTAAAATATATACATATTTAGGGCCAGTGAGTGTCAGTGAATAATCATTTGCTATTTTATTTTTATTTTTCGACTTTTATTTAATAACAAAGGACACATTAAATTGGTAGTGTTGGTACGGTTTAATAGTTAGCTGTTCGTAGTTCATGTATTGAATATATTAATATTGTATCACATTTTGGTACAATTTTTCCTGTTGTTCCTATTAGACCTAGTTAAAACAATCATTGTTCAAACTTTAGGGGTTCGGTGAGCGGTCATGGATTTCTCTTGGGGTTCGGCTCCCTTGAAAAGGTTAAGAACCACTGCTCTAAGTTATGACCGATGAGGCTACAGCCATCCATATAGGGTGGTGTTTGGATGCTGGGGCGAGATGATGGGGTGGGGGTAGAGGGGCTTCCATGGAAGAGGATCATTTGGCGCTAATGATCAACATGGGACAAAATTTCACGGTTCAACAGCTCGATGAGTGTAGCGACAATGGTGAGCTGTGAGGCCGAACTAATGTTTGGATGCGTAAAATTTGTAATGTACAAGTGGGAGCACAATGTGGTTCGCTTAGCGCTTGCGAAATTTGGAATTTCCGGATAGGATTGATGTAGTTAGGTCCCTGGATGACATAGGCCTACTTAGGAATTGTATAAGTAAACAGTAATGCGAATGTGTTAGTAAGACGCATTCATAGTATTATTGTATTGTATTGTATTGTATTGTATTGTATCAATAAATTTATAAAGTGACTCTCGCTCTCTCAGTGCACACCGATCAGAGGCGCTACCAGTGCGAAGGACCTAGCGAAAAATCTTGGTTTTACCGTCCAAAAAGAAACATTGCAAGAGTCAGTGGCGGCGCCAGGATTTCAGTTTGGGGGGGGCTGAATTTTCTTTAAATTTTCCATTTTTATCGGCCAAAATTTCTGACGATTTTTTTTGGGAATCTTGTAAAAAATTCCATTTAAAATTATAATATTGTTTCGGTAATGTAAAAGTATCCTGCATTATTCAGCATTGCAGAAGTAGTAATTATAGTTAATTATAATCAGATAGTAGCCTACTTTCTCCATGATTTTTACAATCGAAAGTGTTTGGTTACAATCACTTATCAGTCGAGTTCGATATGTCAATTATTAAAATAATTATTAAATAATAATTAAAATTATTTACTCGTTTATCCTTAGAGGCGCTCCCAGTCCAGCCATGGTTAAGATAATCTATCCATATATCCACCTCCACTATTCATTAATTAATTCGAAAATTAATATAGCGCCCTTTCAAGAATGAGTCTACTCAGAGGTAGGCTACTCTCAGCCCAGCCACGGACAAAGACAATCTATCCATTTATCCACCTCCACTATTCATTCCCTCATTCGGAAAATTAATTTTGCGCTTCTTCAAGAAGTGGTTATTCCCAGCCCACCCACGGCCAAAGATAATAAATTTATCCATTTACCCACTTCCGCTATTAATTAATTCATTCGGAAAATCATATTTCATCCATATAACACATAATATATCCACTTCCGTTATTCATATAGCGCATATACATGTATAGTATTTCTACATGTAGGCCTACGTTTTATGTGTTCTGCACATGCAGATTCGAACGAGTATTGTCAGTGGGAGACGTTCAACGCCACATGCTCTGACCCCGATGAAGTCATCCTCATGCTGACCGCGAGATACGGTCGAATGCAGTTCGGTCGGTGCATGAGAGAGGATCACGGGAGCGTCGGATGCTCAGCAAACGTCATCGGTCACATGGATCGGAAGTGCTCCGGACGTCGAACGTGTCAGCTGACGATCCCTGATGCGACGCTCCATTCCGTGCATCAGTGTCCGAAGGAGATCATGCCATACCTCGAAGCAACTTACACCTGCATCAACGGTATATGCATGTATCACACTACTGACGCTATACTTTTGATGATAAACTATGAAACGATATAATGAAATGCACTACACTATACACTACAGTGACTACACTACAATACAATGCACTAGATTTCAATACAGTGCACTGCAGCAAAATGCATTATTATACAATAAAATGCAATGCAATGCAATACAAATACAACGCATTGCACTACAATACAGGGCAATAGAGTGCATTCAGTGCAATAAAATACAATATAGAACAATGAACAATACAACACAATGTAGCGCAATACAATGCAGTATAACAATACAATACACCACAATGCACACAGGGTAATGCAGTGCAACTCAATGCATGCAAATCACTACGAAGTAATGCAGTACAATACAGTTGAAATCAGTACAATGCAATACACTATACTACAATAAAATGCAAGACAATACAATACAATACAATATCTTAACGTATAATCTCATTGGTTCCAAAAAGCGGAATTTCAATGATTCAGCTCCCGCCATTCCCCCTAAAGGTATGCATTTCCTCATTCATCACACTCCGGCCGATCTGTCTCACCCATTCTCACCCCTCGGCAGATCGCAACCCCATCAACCCCCCACACCACGGTCATTAATGCGACTCACCAACACTTCAGCGCAACATAATCTAATAGAACGTAAGTTTATATAGCGCCAGTGTTGGTCGTTTTAATTCCGTCCGTGGACAGATGTCGCCGCTCGGAGGTTTGCGCTGATGCGGCGTCAGGTGTCGCTCTAATCTAATAATCGGATGGCGTGACGATCCAACAAAAGGAGCGTGGAACTCGAGCGAGTCTTGTCAGCTGCTGTGCCAATGATGCTGCTGCTGATGTTGCTGCTGATGCTGATGCTGATGCTTGCTGCTGGTGTGTGAGGTAGATGATGCCACACCACGAAGAGAATGCAGACTTATTGCGAGAATCCATTCATAGGTTCTTATATGCAGTACCAATTTCACATAAACGCACTCACACACACGCACATACATCGAAATGTTTGTCTGCGTCAAATTATGCTTGTGTGTATGTGTGCGTGCGCATGTGTATGTGTGTATGAGTGTATGTGCGTGTGTGTGTTTGTATGTATGTATGTATGTATGTATGTATGTATGTATGTATGTATGTATGTATGTATGTATGTATGTATGTATGTATGTATGTATGTATGTATGTATGTGTGTGTATGTATGCGTGCATGTATGCATGCATGTATGTATGTACATATGTATATATGTAAATGTGAATATATAATGTTATACACATACATAATACTCCTGTTATATGGATACACCTAACAGAGGCCAGAGAGATTTCTTTGGCTATGTACGCGTCTCTATTGAGATCCATGGCGCGTGCAGGAATTCCCGTTTAGACGTCGCAACAATGATCAACAAAAGATGGCCGACATGACAGAGAATGGTGGCGGAATCCAGGAATTTATCATCGCACAATGGAAACCCTCTTTCAGCGGAGTTCTAAGACACTGGGCGAAGCAATGCGTGAAGGCGAGCCTCCCCACCTCCATTCGCTTGGATTTTTCATCTTTGGGTTCAACGCCAACAAAATGGCCGGCGAATGCGATCGAGTGAGTGATGACGTCGCTGGAGAAGCAGCGCATTCCGCTATGCTGTCTCTTTGTTTCCATTGTTTTTCAACTGCATGTGATGACATCGCAACAGAATATTCAGCAGCGGCTTTGAGAGATTCGTGAAAGTCATTATATCCAAATGTTGAGCCATGTGTGCGCTTAATGCATACATACAATACGTGCTTACATACAAACATACATTATACATACGTACAATGTACAATATATGCATGCATGCATGCATGCATATATTAACTAATATATTAACATGTAATATATTAACATGTAACTGCTTTATGCAATATTCACTCAATGTAGATCGTTACTTCATTTGACAGTCCGTATAATTCTTGCTAATTTTATTTGCTGTTCAAGTAGAATATCGGCCGATTATGAATAATTGCTCAAAGTAGCCTAATTACTCAACGTTATTTTTGTTCATTGCAAATGATTAGGCTATTGCTCAACACAAATTATTGCTCAATGTAACTTAATGCTCAAAATTATTGCTCAATATAGCCTATAACAAATTATTGCTAACTGCAAATTACTGCTCAACATAACTATTATAGCCTAATAATATATTCAGCTAAATTATTACTGAGCGTGAACTGTTTGAGAGCACCATTTTAATGCAATTCCGCCATTTTAAGTGTTTTACTGCGGGGCTTTTTCTGCCGACGACGACCGCACTGCAACGCAGTGCGAGTGGCAGAAAGCAATTTACGAACGCGACATTTGACTGGAGCAGCCCGCCATCTGTCAGCCGGAGGGAAAACTTCCTCTGGCGACCATAAGACAATCATTTTGATTCATTTCCGCCAAGGTCTGCCTGCCATTGCAGAGTCACGACACAGAGTGTCGTTATTGATGGCCCCGCTGCAGGGAAAAGACGGCCGCCATGTTGTCTCCGGTCTTTATATATACTCTCTTACGCAGTCAAAGTGTATAAGACGGACGCCATATTGTATTGTAGATCTATTGTATTGTTGTATTGTGTTGTGTTGTACTGTAGATCTATTGTATTGTATTGTGTTGTATTGTAGATCTATTGTATTGTATTGTGTTGCATTGTATTGTGTTGTACTGTACTGTAGGCCTATATTTTGAACATTTTAAAAACGCCTCTGGTAGGGTGAACCGTTCAGAGGCGCTGCCAGTGCACAAGGCCTGGTGAGAGGAAGCAGGTTTTAAGAAGAGTGAAAGAAGAAGAGACAGCAAGACAGAATAATTGCAGAGCGAACAGAAGGAGAATGCACATTCCAAAGACAATGGACCAATAATTGAGGTAAAATAAATGTTCGAGACTAAGCCATAATAATAATTACAGCAGACTTTCTATAGAGCAAGGATCCATTCGTTCTGCGTTCCGTCCAGCTGATTCTTTCCGCCCTTCATCATATTATTCTCATCTCAGACGATTCCAATCTTCTTTCCTCATGGTCCAAGTTTCGGATCCGTATAACATCTCACTACATATCATTGCATTGATAATTATTTTTTTTAATTTACCCGAGGTATTTTTAATCCCACAGATGTACAAAACTATATCGGGATATGGGAGATAACACTATTATTATAAATATCATTATAATTTCTTACATACATACATACATAGCCCACATACATACATACATACATACATACATACATACATACATACATACATACATACATACATACATACATACATACATACATACATACATACATACATACATACATACATACATGCATGCATGCATGCATACATACATACACATTGTACATACATGCATACACACATGCACATGTACATAGTTAAATACAAACATACATGCATGTGCAATGTCTATGCATACATTATACATATTTTCGTGCATGTGAGCATGCATACATACAACGAGGATCGATATAATAATTATAATTTTATGCAAATCATACGAACATGAATATGTACGCACGTACATATCCTTGTCTTATAATCCTTATTCATACAAAAAACCGCGCACGAGCATAAGCATTAAGCATGCATAAATTTCTTTCAATGGTCGGGCGAATATCGTCTTCTACAGAAACCCGTCAGAATCTAAAATCATCCGGGGACTTTGAAGGATTTCCGGCCGATACACAACGTACACATGGGGGGAACGGGGGCGGGGGGGGGTAACAGACCAGACCACCTGTTGGACGCAATTCATCTCGTCAGCGCCAACGCTCAGCGCTCTACTGTAGCAAAGTCTTTGAGTGCTGGTCAAGTCATCGCTTACTCTATAGTCCGGGTGTCTGACAGGGCGGGTATCCCAACGGGGATCTTCCCATTTACCCTGTGTGGGACAGTGACACCTACTGGTGACGTTCGTAGGCGGGGCTGCCTTCACCCCCACCCTAAACCTCCCCGGGTCTGTCGATCATTGACATTTGGCTTTTAATTTCCACTGACAATGACCATTATCTCCAGCCGTACTATGTGCAGTCAGTAGTAGGCACAAGAGGGCAAATGCGTCTTCAGTGACTGGTAGCATCAGACCAGTGATGCAGCTATGCTGGTCGCGTCATGGTCATGGGCAATACTGAGCAGGTCGAAGAAATCCAATTAATGTAAGGAAGATTTTACAAATTCAGAAGAATTTTTGTCCTTTAATAAGGCAGGTCAAGAGAAAATAGGTAGTATGTCAAATGACCTGCCGCGACCTATGGTGGCGCCCAGGGTGAGAAATGCTTCTGCATCAGCTGTAGGAAAGACTTGGGAGGCACGTTGGCCGATTGGTTAGATCGGTCGGCCTGTAACGCGGAAAGTACGGGTTCGATCCCCGTCAAAGTCGGTTACTGCGTAGGTACTTTGAACAAGTCATTCACTCACAATTGCTCTGCAATACAATTGCAGATGCGCCGTCTAGGCAGGATCAAATTTCAGTTGTATTGTGTTGTATTGTATTGTATTGTATTGTATTGTATTGTATTGTATTGTATTGTATTGTATTGTATTGTGTTGTATTGTATTGTATTGTATTGTGTTGTATTGTATTGTAAAGGAAGTACATTAGCTGAGGAATAGTCATTGTTACAACCTTCATCACAGTGATCACCAGTGAGTAACCAAAACTACTTCTCCTCTTCTTCCTCTTTCTGTTCGTCTTCATCTTTCTGCAACTCTCTTTTTCTTTCTCTTTACCCGTTTCCTCCTCTTTTTCTACCTCATCCTCCTCTTTCTCGTCTTCCTCTTCACTATTCGCTTCCATTTGTCTTCCTCATCCTTTTCCCCATCCTCGTTCTCTTCATTCTCATATCTCTCCCCCGTCTCTTCTTCCTTATTCCCTCCTCCTTATTCTACATTGTCAGCGATATTGGAGTTACCCTTTCAAGAGGGTTACCACTTCATTTGAGCCACCCTTACCCCCACTGAACTCCACGACACGGGCAAGCCTCGTTCCAGGTCCTAGCCTAGGCCTCGTTGTGGCAGCATCCGCTGGTTCATTACCGAACAAAAGTCTGTTGACATGCGCTGGCACCTGTTCGTTCTTGACGACACCTGCTAGAGATCCGTGTGTTGTCCCACGCCTGAGGTTAATTGATGAATTGTCCAGTAGGACACCTGCCATGCATACGCTGATGACGAACCGTTGGTGATCTCTTGACCTTATCGCTGGTCACAGTGGTCAGTGGTCAGCCGGAGTATAAGGGCTTGGACATCCTTCAGTCTCGAGAACTGAAAGAACGATAAAGACATAGAGAGACCGAAAGACATACAAAGAACGAGACAAGAACACGAGACAAGAACACTGATTCATGTTGCTTATCACCACGATAGTGAATGATGATGATGATGATGATGATGATGATGATGATGATGATGATGATGATGATGATGATGATGATGATGATGATGATGATGATGACGATGACGATGACGATGACGATGACGATGATGACGATGACGACGACGACGACGACGATGATGATGATGACGATGATGATGATGATGAGGATGATGGGAATGATGACAACTACTGAGACTACCACTAATTGTTAGCATAATTTTTATTACTCTTATTTATCGCTGTAGGGCCTGTAGGCCTAACTATAATCATACATTGTTATCGTTGTTCTAAAAAAAATAATTAGCCTACTGCTATTTATATTATTATTAAGATTATTATTATTATTTTATTGCTATCGATGATAAGCCTAATAATATGTTCAATCACTATCGCTATAATTTCGGCCTAATATCATTTTCAAAAATATATTATTATTATTATTATCATCATTATTAATTTTGTCATCACTATCATCATCATCATCATTTTCCTCTCATTCACAAACTATATAACTACTACAACATAGGTCTATAACTACTACAACATAGTTCTATAACTACTACAACATAGTTCTATAACTGCTACAACATAGGTCTATAACTGCTACAACATAGGTCTATAACTGCTACAACATAGTTCTATAACTGCTACAACATAGGTCTATAACTGCTACAACATAGGTCTATAACTGCTACAACATAGGTCTATAACTGCTACAACATAGGTCTATAACTGCTACAACATAGGTCTATAACTGCTACAACATAGGTCTATAACTGCTACAACATAGGTCTATAACTGCTACAACATAGGTCTATAACTGCTACAACATAGGTCTATAACTGCTACAACATAGGTCTATAACTGCTACAACATAGGTCTATAACTGCTACAACATAGGTCTATAACTGCTACAACATAGGTCTATAACTGCTACAACATAGGTCTATAACTGCTACAACATAGGTCTATAACTGCTACAACATAGGTCTATAACTGCTACAACATAGGTCTATAACTGCTACAACATAGGTCTATAACTGCTACAACATAGGTCTATAACTGCTACAACATAGGTCTATAACTGCTACAACATAGGTCTATAACTGCTACAACATAGGTCTATAACTGCTACAACATAGGTCTATAACTGCTACAACATAGGTCTATAACTGCTACAACATAGGTCTATAACTGCTACAACATAGGTCTATAACTGCTACAACATAGGTCTATAACTGCTGCAACATAGGTCTATAACTGCTACAACAACAAAAAACTTCTGTTGACTGTGTTTGGTTTTGAAGTGAAGAGTACCAATCGTCATTCATGCAGTTTATTTGGCGCCCATTCGTTGCGCTCTGAATCCGGTTACCTCCAGCCTCCCAACCCATCCTCCTCCTCCTTCTCATTATCATCTTCCTCTCCATCATCACCACCGCCACCATCAGCACCAGCTGCAACCCACCCCATCCGAGACAAGACATCTGGATTGACGGCGGGCATAGCAGGGACCCCGACGTGCCCCTGGCTGATCCAGATGCGACCAGGTCAGAGGATCAACCTGACGCTCTTTAACTTCCATCTTCAACTGCCAGACACTAAGGACACGGGGGTGAGAACTTCGGTCAATTCTAAACGATGAATTATTACTCGGAATGCATGGGGTCTTTGAAATATTAGTAGTGTTGATGCTTAAGCGAATAATATTATGTCGCAAGTGAATTATAGTTACACATACATTATTATTGCTGTTCATCATTATTAAGCTAACTATTCATTAATTATATAGGCCTATGATTACTATTCATCATTATTACTATCCATTATTATTGCTAGCCTACTATTCATTAATTATGAATACTGTTCATCATTATTATGCTACTATTCATTATTATTACTATTCATTATTAGGATTATTCATTGTTTATTGCTATTCTGTGCGCTACACTTATTAAATCTCGTGTTCCATTGTGCGTTCGCTTAAGAAATAACAATAGTTATACTTACCTACTTATTCACCATAGGCGTAGAAGACGGGGTCCAGAAGGGACAAATTCCCTCCCCCAAATTTAGGGCAAGTCTGATTTTCCGAGCAAGCAGACCGTGAAAATAAAAAAGTCACAAAAAATATTTTTTGACAAAAGTACCCGATGACTAAACAAAAGGTCGTCAGAATTTTCGGGCAAAAAGCAACGTAAAATTTCTGAAAAAAGGGCAAAACCGTAACGGAAATTTTTCGTAAGATTTTGGCTGGGATGGGAAAAAAATTCGGGCAAAGTCTCATTTTTTACCCCCCCCGGGCCCCCCCCAACCTCCACTGCTGGAATGTCCCCTACGCCTATGTTATTCACTGCTGCTAATGATAATGATGGCGACGATGATGATTACAATAACATCTAGGCCTACAACACAATTGAACACATGATAACAATGATAATCATCCGAATACAGGTTTCAGCGACCATAGAGGTTGTCGGTCGACTTGGTTCAGTTGGAAAGTGCGTTTCTCAGAAGATAATCGTCCTCGATCGAAACCGGACATTGGAATTGACACTGTGTGGTGAAAAGCAACGCGAGCGACATCTCTACACGACAGATGGCAGCTCCGTTCACATCTATCTGCAGCCCAGCCCCCGATTGACGCAGGAGACGATGCACCAGTCTGCCAACTCTTTTCTCATCAAGTACCAGGGTAGGGTAGACCGGGACAAGTTGGTTAGATTCGTATACTGAACAACGTCTCCTCTGAGTTCCTTTTGCTCGTACTTCCACTATGCAAAACCGTGCTTTCTCGGTAGTAGGACCCTCAACCTGGAATGGTCTTCCTCTGACCCTCGAATGATGAGCAACAACAAAAATAATAACGTACATAAGTCTCTTGAGTGAGTTGTGTAGGCCTAGCCTATTTGTATAAGCCACGTGGACCAAATGGCAAAATATTCCTATAATTAGCCTATAGCATCGTAAATTGTGACAGTTTTTAATTGTTTAATTGAATTTGTGGTAAATGGTAATATTACAAGAAGTACAGAAGTAAAAACTATGAAGAGCAGAATATCATCTTTTTGACAGAGAAACTGGTCACTTTTCAGAAAATTTCGACCAAACGACTAAAAAAGGTCGTCAGAAATTTTGAATTTTGGTCAGCGAAAAATGTGAAATTTCGTCGGCGACTCGATCGGCCAAAATGTCGCGTCCTTCATTCGGCCACTCGTTCGTCCCACAAGTTGCGTGGGACTCCCACGCAACTTGTTGTCCAAGTCTCCGCCCGTGGTTCACCGATTGGATATTATCAGGTCGATCTGTTGTGTTTTTGCGATGCTGCTGTTGCGTTGATTGCAGCGATTGGATGTCCGGATATAACTGATCCGTTCAACGCGTGGGTGATACGACGTGGTGAGACAGCGGTCGTCAAGTGCAACTTCACCGGTGAAACGTTCTTTCTCACCTGCATCAACAACAGATGGAAGGGCGAACTGTCGAGATGCGCCACCGGTCAGTTAAGTCAACTATACCCCACACTACACACATCACAGTGCATCACTATATGTGGCCCGATAACGTCATCATCATCATCATCATCATCGTCGTCGTCGTCATAGTCGTCGTCTTCGTAGTCGTCATCGTTGTCGTCGTTATCGTCATCGTCATCATTATCGTCATCATCATCGTTGTTATCATCGTCATCATCATCATCATCATCATCATCATCATTGTCATCGTCGTCATCGTCGCGAATGCTACGATCTTATAGTCACGCTCATCATCGTGTCATCTATAAAACCTTTTTAAATACGCCCACTAAATAAACACGGACAAGGTTAGGCTGAATAAATATAGGCTACGTAGGGCCTATAAGCCTACACCTTATAGGCCTTCGTATTGTTCAGCTGTTTTATTTCACCTGTAATATTAATCCTATGCCGCGGCTATTTCTTATTTTAGTTTTGCCGACAAAGTCGAGTCAGATCGTGGACACCGCACGACAGCAAAGCCAAAACCACGGTAAAATTATACATCGCTGTCCATTATAGGGATTATGCTATAGATAGGCTAACTATAAGATAAGCCGTTGTGCGGAGAAAGGTCTGAATTCGCTAGGACTAATGAACCATGGGCGAAGACCTAGGGGGACAGAGGGACGGTCCCCCACAATAAAAGTGTTGGGGACGGCCCATGCATTGGTCCCCCCAATCGTTGAGCATAAAGACTAAGAAAAGGCATAAAATGTTTGGGGGGCGCTCAAAATAGACATTTTGTCGACTTTTGGTGAAAATATAAGCCTTGCCTTTTTGGGGCCAGACGACAAAAAAATTCAACTTTTTGGGCGGTGAAAATCGAACTACTTGACTTTTCAGCCGAATGACTAAAAAAAGTCAACTTTTTTGGCGGTGAAAATCGAACTAGGCTACTTGACTTTTCAGCCGAATGACTAAAAAAAGGTCATCAACTTTTTTGGTGGTGAAAATGTGAAAATAGAAATTGATGACTAAAAAAGGTCATCAGAAAATGTTTGATTGGAAAAGGTCGTCAGAAATGTTCGTCCGTCAAAAAATCTTGCGTCTTTCCTTAAGCCACTCGTTCGTCCCCTCCCCCCCCCCCCAAATCTTCGCCCAGGTCTCCGCCCATGAACAGCCCATTCGGTGCAAACAGAACTCACCGCATAATAACAAAGTAGTAAAATAAAATAAAACTACTCTGTTGGTGTTGCTGCTGCTGCTGCTACATGAAAATAAAATGCACAAAACAGTAGCATATTATAATAGGGCCTATGCTAGGACCGTAGTGGCGAGCTCGCTGATCTATCAAAATTAATGTCAGCTGTTAGTAGGCTAATATTATGAGTCGAGGACTCAAATTCCCGCCAAGACTGCATGCTCTATTTTCGATATTTCAGTTCCATTTAACCCTTGGGCTACCAAAAAAGCTTGGTAGCCTGAGGGTTAACTCCCAGTCAAATTCATTTATAGTCTACGTATATAGGCCTACGTGTACGCTGACTGCACAGTGAAAGTGAAACATTTGGACGGAGAGGGCTGTTCTCTTGCGCCGCCAAGGCAGAGAAAATTAAGACTATAGGCCTACTTCATACACAATGGCTGTCGCTGGTCTGGCAGATGGTTCTGCTAATCTCCTCCAGCTTTCTAGCGTTCACAACTAATTTTATGCTATTGTGTGACAGTGTGAGATTCATTCATTCATTCATTCATTCATTCATTCATTCATTCATTCATTCATTCATTCATTCATTCATTCATTCATTCATTCGATAATATCTACAGCGTGTCTTGATGGGGACTACTCGAACTCGATCAGAAGCGCTCCAGGTTCTAGCAAGGCAAAAGTACAATTCGGAGTTGAATAAAAGATGCTATAACAGTTCAAGAAAGCACACATAGCTCATGTGAGACCCCATCTCAGACCACTGGAGTCTGGATCCAAGACGGAAAAGAATGTACCACAGTACCGGTACAGTATGTTGTTGTCTTTCAGGCATTCTCATCGTGATTGGCATCGGGGTGGCTCTGGGCGTTGCCCTCGGAGTCTTCATTCTCTTCGCCCTCATCCTTTGCCACCGCAGGTAAGATGTCAAGCAACCCACCACACCAGTCTTAGGCTACTTGCATGGAGAGATTCAGTGACGTGCGATGTTGGAATTATCTCATCAAATAAGGCTATATCCAGGACTGTAATCAAGGGTATACGAGGGTATAGGCTACGGGTCATAATACGGCGTATACCTACCACCAGGAAAAAGCGGCACCGTATAGGCCTACTCACCTCCCGAAAAGTAGGGTATAGCCTACGCGGGTAAAAGCAGGGTAGGCCTACACCGTACACGCTAGTAGCCTAAATCAGGGTGCAGGAAATTTTTCCGACATTTTGCCCGGATTGCTAAAAAAGGCCGTGATTATATCATAGACCGCTTGTCCTACAAAGCGACTAGGCTAATGCAGATTTTATGAGCTATGACAATAATATTATAATTATCTTGTCATGTATACAGACCGAATCATGATAAGATAATTAGACTGTAATAGTCTATCGGTGTCTCACGACAGGCATATCAGATATGAGACCCGTCACCAATGTAGCAGTAGCTAGGATAGTAGGATAATTATCGTTTCAGTTTAACGACCCTGTGGTAACATAGATGATTAGTGACGCCCTCCTCCTTTATCTAGACTTAATTAGGACTGGCACAGACAAAGTGCGAACAATGGCACAGGGCATTATTATCAGTCGCTGTATTCAATGCATTAATATCTTAAACAGGCGAAAGGAAGACCGAGGTCGAACAGGCGAACGTCTCTACCCGGAATCGAGTCTAACAGAACTGGACGAACGCAAGAACATCCTCTATCTTCCCGGTCGCATCCACAACTGTACAGTCGACAGCGGAGGATGCAACAGCCTGAGCAGCAGCATCAGCACCAAGGCAACAACCGCCTCCTGTCTCTGCAGTCAGCATCCGCTTTCCTACAATGCAACGACAGACTGCTGTTGCACACCATCCCAACATCAACAGCTTCGCTCTCGAAACCCGCTCCAGCCCCCGCAACATTGTAGAGCCGTCGAAGCTCTCTTGATCAACTGCAATGCGAGTCCCACGGACGACCAGAGCGGACTCAGCTACCAGAAGATCCATATGACCCCTGTGGCGTCGAGGAAAGCACCTGGATCGGTCAGCAACTTACCCCCCTTCACCATCGATGACCAGCAACAACAGCAAACGGTCTTCGTCACGTTTAAACCGCACGTCTCATGCACTTCCGATTCAGCGTCGGATGGCGGAAGTCAGTCGGTCCTTCGAGCGGACCTCGACCTCGTTCGAGACTCGTTCTCGAAGGATCAGCTCATCAGTGTGTCCTCCACGCACGACAGCCCACTCAACGACAACCCGACCGTCATGAGTTGACCCGAATTTGACCTTCTTCCCAATCAGACATTATTATGCCGGCATAGTTATAGTAAGCGGGTCCCTATCCCGAATCCTAACCGACCCTCACGATGCCTAACCTGATCCTAACCGACACTCACGACCCCTAAACCTAACCAACACGTCGGTACCGCTTAGGCTACTATAACTAAGCCATTATGCCTAGGTCCCCCTACTGCAAAATAACGTTGTGATGGCTTTTGCTGGAGCTACATAGGTTTGAACAATGGCACAGTTTGAACAATCGAGGCCTAAAATAATATAAGTCTTATTAGCCTAGCCGCTTTCGTAGGCCACGAATGAAGACAATGAATTGATATAGCGCCTGTGCTAATTGGTATCTCATAAAGTAGATAATTATTATTATTTGACTGATCTAAGCAAAATAATGCGTTTCAATATGTAACTCATTCACTGGGAAGACGTTTATAATATGCTCAAAAACAGGCTTTAGATACATAGGCCTACACAAATCCCACAGGGAAAGGTTTTAATAAGGGGGTGGTGCTGACAGACAGATGACTCGCACATTATAGAGCTCCAGTTTTGGAATGGAATAGAATAATCATTTCCATTCTCTTAGGCCGTCCGAATCGGCAAAGGATATTTTCTTGATGTAATAGACTTGGGAAGACATGCGTTTGTATTGTATAAGTTCAAAAACAGGATTTAGACATAGTTTATACAAATCCCATAGGGAAGAGGTTTTAATGGGGGATTATGGGGGTGGTAACCGGTACTGACAGACTCGCATAATTATTATAGCAACAAAACAGAGCTCCGGTTTGGAATGGAATTGACTTCAATAGAGTCATCTTTTCACTTTCTTGAATGGTCATCAGAAATTGGGGTCAACGAGAAATTGGTCGTCAATGAAAAGCGGGGAGTCAACGAGAAATTGGGGTCAACGTTTTGGACATAAACAGGCCCTGTTGATTTCTGTACATTACTTAGCAGTTCTGAGGTACTTCCAAGTCACCTATACATAAGTCAGCCCAAAGTGGGGGTATGTTCTCCCATTTAGGTGGGGAGTTCATGTCACTGGCTCAGCATCATCAGTAGAGGTTTGGTTGCTAGAAATTTATTACAATTAAACAATATTTATTTAAGCATAATATTTTAAGATCAGACATGACATCAATTTCTGAAATTGCAGCATTTCAGTTTATTTCGAGTTTAAAACATTATTTCAGCCAAAATCCACAAAAAACGTAAATACAGTTAATCTGAAAATTACATTACATCCTGTCCGGGAACAACACTAAATCCGTTAAAGCAATTCATGAAATTTACAGCGGGACAAAATATTATGACAACCGTGAGCACATTGCCAGCAAATGCGTGAACTAGATAGATCATGGACAAGAAATGTATTTTTGGTTTTTTCGAATCCGAGGTAACTTGAAATACTGTAAAGCGGGTTAATGCACGTCAAAAAATATGCGAACGAGTAACGCTGTCAGTGAGTAAGCAAGGTGATGGCACCTAGAAGCCGGTCGATTCATTGCTGAAGTTGGGCTTGTCTGGCAGCTGGCAACCACTCTGCTGAATGATGTAGTTGGCAGCGTAGTTGGCCGAGCGGATGCAGTCGGCCACTTTGCCGCCCTGAACCAGCTGTGCAAGGAACCCTGTAACAATGCAAAGAATAATAAAGGTCATATGTCAGCATTCTCATAATACGTGCAGTAAATCTATAAAAAAAATTGTATTGTATTTGAGAATTTTCAACAACCCTCTTAAGTGCAAACCAATCAGAAGTACTCCCAGCACGAAGGACCTTGTGGAAAAGAGGAGGTTTAAGACAGCGGATAGTTGCAGCAAGACCTCCCTCAGCTTGTTCTAAGCAAGCTGAGGGTGGAAAATTGTGTGGGTTATATTTTTCAGAGTAAAGTGGTTCAAACCACCCCATAGCAATAGCAGAGCACCCCATGGCAAGACCACACCCATAGCAAGAACACCCCAGTGGAAAGACCAGCCCGTAGCAAGACCACCCCGCGGCAACGACACTGGACGCTGACTAACCTCCTACGAATGCATCTCCCGCTCCATTTGTGTCGACAATGTCTTTCTTGTCGATCGGAATCACTGGATGCTCCGTAATGACGCCCTCTGCAACAACGACAACAACAACAACAGTAATGACGCCCTCTAAAACACTAATGATACAGAAAGTTAAACCAAGATATATTTATATTTAGAAGCATAATATATGAAAAATGCTCACATTTGTCATTTTTAGCACAACATTTTTCAAACCTCTTGCCAAAAACTTTACTTGTGACCATTATGATGTGTGTCCTACAAAAATAACTGCGGATATCCACATTCCCAAGACTGCACAATAATTGCGTTAGAACCAGCGCAATTGAGCTCTGAAACAAACCAAACTAAACTCCACAATCATCGACGTATACCTCTGATGACGAGAGTCGGCTCAGCTCCTTGTGTGCAGACCACCATTCGACCGACTTTACCGTTTGCTTTCGGCAGCTGTGCAAGCTGAAGTAAGATCTGCCTGAGATCAGTCAGCTGTTGAAGAACAAAATTATGCATGCAATGCAGTCAGTCAGCTGTTGAAGAACAAAATTATGCATGAATTAATTTAATGAATGAATGAATGAACCAGATTGAATGTTATCATCCTGTGTGTGCCATAACCAAGTAATCATTCGAACCTAACGACCACCGCCTACAAATTCAAACAGACAATTGTTAGAACTAAAATTATCAGAATGATAGATGTTACCAAATACAGACCGTTCAAACTCCACAGGCAGACAAAATAAATAAATTAAATCACATAAAAATTGGCTCACCCCCCACTGTTCCTGTTCCGAGTAAGCAGCGGCTTCCTGCAACAAAGAAAATCAACAATGGTCTAAAAAATTCAGTTTATCCAACAAAAGCAACGACATAATATCAACTACAGTGGATGGATAAAGTGGTTGTCTACTCTAGAGGTGAAGCATGCAGAATCAAGACTTTTTTGTGTTGGGCCCATTGATTGGGCTCCACAGGTCTTCAATGGGCTCCACAGGGGTCGAATTGGCTCCCACAAGAGCTGTGTCTGCTTCCTGGGACTCTTACATAAGTATTATATTCAACTAAAAACTGCTACAGTCTGGAGTGGCTCTGAATGGTCTCCTTGAAAGGAAGAGAGCGAGAGACAGACAGACAGAAATGAATGGACAGGCAGAGAGATCTAGAAAAGCAGAAAAAGGAAGACAGCAATAGACAGACAGATAGACAGAAATAGAGAGACGGGCAGAGGCAGAGAGATATAGAAAAGCAGAGAAAGAAAAAGTGCGAGAGAGACAGACAGACAGACCGACGGACAGACAGACAGACAAGTCAAAAGAGAAGACGAAGAGGTGAAAAACTGACCGAATCGTTTCCGAAGAGTACGTCGACGTACGGCAGAATGGCTTTCATCGCTTCGTGATATTCGCGACAGAGGAACGGAGCGGACAGATTGTAGACAAACATGCGATCGTTGGCAGCTGCGAACGTAGCAATCTCAAGGATGGCCGCTGGACAGACGGTCATAGGAAAACTCTGCAACCAGATCGAATGACATCTTAAAAACAGACAATGACACCGACAGACAAAGGGAGAGATAATTATGGAAACAAAAAATATCAATTTTGTATGTAGTTTCGATAATGTACAAACACTATATGTGGTGCGCGGTCATGTAGTGGTGACTTTGGTGCCTTAGAGCCGGAGGGTTCCAGGTTCTAATCCACCTCAAGTCGCTGTGTAGGGACCCTGAGCAATCCTTTACTCACAATTGCTCGTGCACTTCAGGAAGATGCAGTTATAGGTCCAGGACTCCAGGTGCTTGAAAGCCAAGGAGAAATTGTTTTGAGTCGCTTTTTGATGGAGGTGAATTTGAGTCACGAAGTGAGAGCGGAAACCAATTCTATTCTCTGGGTGCAGAGGCACGGAATGCATGCGAGCCCAATTATTATTCTTAACTATCATTCTAAATAGCAACAATAATAGCAATATAACAATGCTTCGTGCAGCTACTGACGCTCGAGTAGAAGTACGTCGCTTTCTCCATGTACGCTCGATTCTCTTGGCTCCTCAAGTGCTCAATTGAAAAGTGCTTTGCTGCTCCGAGGTAAGCCACCAACGACCTGAAACAGATTTTAAGCTGAGATTCAGTCACAAAAAAATATGAACTAGCCATTATAATCAATTTATATGACCAAAATCTTTATTGCATGCAATCGGCGAGCATGCTTTTTCAACTGCTGGCCCACGAACAGTCTGCCTACCTCTGTTCGTTCGGCCAACTCAGTTGAGACTTTCAAATATTGACTGAAGACATCTATGCTTTCTAAGGCGTACCTTTGACTGATTGCGTTTGTGTTTTGTAGAGGCGCTTTTGTAACCTCATGTGCTGGGTTACGGTGCCATAGAAATTGTCGTCATTATTATATTATTATTATTATATACAATACCTCTCCAATTACATGCTTTACAAGCCTCTCTCTGCGATAGCTGTTCAACCCTTGCACTGTACCACTCGGTTTTTACCTCTTTATCCCTAGTGTTCGGTGTGCCTTGACTCAAAGAAGGTCTTCACTGTGATAGCCGTGTAGGGACCTTGAGTAAGTCCTTCACTCACATTTGCTAAGCATCATCAATTCTCAATCGAATGGTCAAGTGTGAGCATTAGGAAGGCAATACCAAAATGTCGCTGCATTGTATTGCATTTTACATCAGAAATGTGCATCATTGCATTTAGGCACCCTTGTACAACGGCATGCGCTGTGTTAAGGCACCAAAGAAATTGTCATTATTATCTTCATTATTATTATTATCATTATCATTATTATTATCATTATCATTATTATTATCATTATCGTTAATTATTATTATTTTTGTTTATTTTATTATTATTATTACTATTATTGTTGTTATAATTTATTACCGGTCTTGACCGGTTAAGCAGACAGCACACGTTCCAGTTGGTTCCGCACTGTCGTACTGGAAAAGTGCGTGAACGCCTTCCTCTCTCACGATCCTTTCCATATGCTCGCCAAATTTGTCTTTGTTGATGCAACCAATAAAAGTCGTTGCCTTTGGAACACCAATGAGCCACTAAAATAAACAACAGATTTCACATATGTGTACTTATGCACACAGCCCTGTGTACTTATGCACACAGCCCTGTGTACTTATGCACACAGCCCTGTGTACTTATGCACACAGCCCTGTGTACCTATGCACACAGCCCAGTATGTACATCCCTTCGCACACAGATTAAGTACGCACATAAGCACACACATCAAGTATGTATGTACTTATAAAGTTATGCATGAACACCGTACCTAGACACTTAACATAATACTTTTATTTCTAAATAATTTACAAAAGTATGATGTTCTTTTGAGCACAAACTGGGTCTTGGCGGCACCACTCTGTGTAGAAAATCCAACAATTGCGATTTCCAACCTTGATGAAGCACACGGTACGAGTTACTTGTGCACATTTGCCTCACGTCTAAAACTGCGATCCACTGCCCATGCACACAAAGGCAATTTAAGAAATAAATAAAAAGCAATTCCTGTCCTTGCAAGCGGTGTCAAAATTCATTAAGAACAAATAATTTAAGAACAATCGAGGACTTGACAGTCTCACACTCTCAGACTTTACACTGGAAAAGTCTTCCACTAACCATTCATGGTACTGAATATACCGCACTGAATTTATCTCACGAAACATTCTCAAAGTCTCACTTGTTTACAACTGTCAGGTAGCTATGTTAAGCGCCTTTGTAATGCTATTGTAAGGCGCTATATAAATGTCAACATACACACAGTGTCACACACACATTCAAATAAGCTCATCATCAACAAGCAATCAGTGCTCTGAAAATCGTAAGGCGTAAAAAAAAAGTGTTGTGTTTCCGGTAACGCGACCGACCCATTTTTACGGCCGCGACCCAAATATTTTTGTAAAAAATTTTTATTAAAAAAATTTTTTTTTCCCCCCAAATTTTTTTTTCAAAAAAAAATTTAAATTTTTTTTCAAAATTTTTTTTTTTAACATTTGTATTGACATAACATAAGAGACGTCAACAAAATGAAATTAATAGGACTGTTTCTAGAGCTGTTTTAGGTGCAGACAGTCGGGAAATAGGCAGTTTATACTTGCTTAGAACACGTACTTTGTTTCAGCGTGCAAAAAAGACTAGAGGGGTATACTTTTTCGGATAGTCACTGCATAAAAATATTTTACAAAATAAAAATATTTTCCGACCTACCTACCCAATTTTTTTTAGCTCTGTTACCGGAAACACAGCATTTTTTTTTAGGCCTAAGTAGAAAAGTAATTGCAACGCTACCATATACGTACAGCAACAGTGCATACATGTACCAGATTTACTGTATTTCCGAACACTAACATTGACTTCAAAGTACGCTCTATATTTCCTGACATGTCCAGTTTCATTTCGTGTGTTAGTGATCATCCATTTTACTCTCGTCCAAGATATGATAGATCTATAACAAGGGCGCATTAATAAGTCTACCTGAGCAATGCGGAGAGAATTGAGCGCCGCTCCACCAGGTACGTACGTCACACTGAACTGCGTAGCCATCTCTTCAAACCTACATACGTAACAACAAGCAACATACAACATCAAACACTAACAGCTACTGCAATGAATGTACTGATTGCTTAAATACACTAATGTACTGCTATCTCTAAAGATACTAGAGGGCATCTCTATTGTGTAATAAAAAATATTATTTACATCTTTTTAAAATTAATACTTATACCAGTTTTAGGTAACAAACAGAAAACCTCCTTATCAATCAATCATTCAATCAATCAATCATATAATCAAACAATCAATCACACAATCAATCAATCCTTTTATTGAAGCAAATGATAAACAAAAGCAACAGAGTAATTTTCCATTTTTGCCACAATAGAAACAACAATAGTCCCGCTAATTAGGGCCACTCAATAACAATGATAATAACATGCACCTTTTTAAAACAGGATATAGTTAGCGAAATTTTTGAAGGTTTCTTTCACTAACCATCCTTATAGCATGCAACAACTCAAATGCACTTCTGACAAGTTGAGATAATCAAACCAATTTATAGGAACAGAATATCAGAAGCAAATTTTTTTAAAAATATACATTATATTAGCACAAAATGAGTTCTTCGACCTGACTACAATTAAACCAAATAGATTAAATTAAATAGAACTACCGCCAAGTATAAAATCAGAAGTGTTGACTAATCTTTCTTCGGATATTTAGACCTCTGTTTTTCTTACACAGACATCTGTACTAACTAATTTAAAAAAATTACACTTGAATGCACAAATACACTAAAGCAGACAACAACAAAGGCTAAAGATCTGAAAGAACAATCTGAACTAAAATACAGCGTGTAAAAGGCAATCAACAGAAGACAAAACCAGAGATATGAATGACAAAGCAAAGCCTAAAAGCAACAGTGCACATGCAAAAAGCATATCTACATGTATAAGAAGCAGAACTTCTTAAGTACAAAAGCAGAACTGTAAAAGGCGTAAACGACTTAACTAAAACACAAAAAACAAAACACAAATTATCATAAATTAGCTTCAGAGGCAAAAATTTTGCTAATAAGCATAAAATTTAAGATTTAGAGCTAGAGCGTGGACTCGAGAAAGTGAAATCATTGAGGGATATGTCTTATGGCGTGGCCTGTAACCAGCGGGGGAGGGCACAATACCGTAATAGGTTAAATTGTTAATTGATCAGAATTAGAAAATCTTGCAGCTTTATATCAATAAGAATTGGCAGTGCTAATTGGCAGTAATCAATTAATTAGCAATTAGAAATTCATAGACACATATTTGCTTCGTGAATTTGTCAAATTCTAATTTCATTTACAAAACCGTCATTTACCACATCAGAAATTTGTGTCGCGTTGACTGAATCAAGTAGTTAGACACAGCAGTTGCTAAAGAGTCCTTAAACGCAATTTTAAAAATTAAATCAATCCGAATTAACTCGAAAATTTTGATAATCAATCAGAATTAGAATCTAGATTATGCAACAGCAAATTATTGATTAAATAATTAGAAAAATTAGCTGTTAATCTATTGATCAGAATATAATTGATTAGTAGTACTCAATGCTGGTATCCTGGCTGCGCATACAACTTTAGGAATCATGCTCAAGAAGTCAAAAGTGCTCATCAAACTGCAGTACTTGCATGGAACATTAACCAGTATGGCATTCATGGTAAAGTAACATCACTCACTTTTTTTACGTAGATTGGTTCATAAACCCGTGCAGCAAGTTCACTCCGTACATGATACTAAGTTACTAACCTTATGTTTAAGCTTCCTAACAGAAATTGTGGAGGAACAAAAAAACAGTAAACTTTCGTAAAATGTATAAATTTCGGTTAAAGTCAACGTCAAAACAGTGTGGAGGAAAACCAAACACCAAAACTTTCATAAAATGTATTTCGGTTAAATTCAACTTCAAAACATGGTGTGGAGTAACAATAAAACACCAAAACTTCTGTAAAATGTAATTCAGTCAAAGTCAACCCAAAAACGTGTTCAAAAAAGCTTATCTAGAGCACAACTTACATATCTCTATGCCTATCACTGGCTATAATCGCATCATTGGGTTTCAGGCCATATCTACAATAACCAACTAAATCAATACACATCAGCATGCAACTGTATATAAACATATTCGCTGATAACCAGTGAATACTCTCAGCCATCAGTGGAAGACTTCAAGAAAACTAGAAAACTTGGTGTTGTCAGTTAAAGAATTAATTATTTTCTCAAACATCAGGCAGGCACAGGGGCTTCTATCCCCCCTAAGCAGCCGGGCGCAAAACATATTCTTCCCCCCCTTTATTGGGCCGACCTACTCCCGGCAATATGTAATCTTGTCCCCTAACTATAGGGAATGAAGGTTTCTGGGGGGGAGGCAAACAAGCATCCAGCAGATGATCAGCGAAACACGTAGCACCAAGACGGAGAGGGGTTTTGGGTGTGATATGCATCCCTCCCCCATTATAAATTTTTGCAATTTCCGCATTGCAATTTCTGCAATACAATAAAATACAATACAATGTGGGCCTACATAATAATGGTGTTGTTTTTTTAAGTGTTCAAGGAACAAAATATTTTGAAATTTGACAGTCTGAAATTTGAAAGATAACACTGGAGATAAGCCATTTAGTTCAGTGTTTAATCAGTGTGTTACCTACCCGTAGTCACACTACTTTGGGGAATTTAGGTTTTGTGGAGGGGTAAATGGCTGTTTTGGGCGAACGGAAACTGCTCAGAGAGAAAAAAAATTATGACAACATTTTTTAGTCTTTCGCCTAATTTTCCTCCTTGAAACATACATTTACTTCCTCAAAATTCTGGTGCATGACCTTATTTTTAGTGGGCCTACTTCGATGCTTTGCAGTCAAATTCTTCTACGGACGGGAGAACTGCACTTCAATCAATCAATCACATAAATTTATATAGCGCCTCTTCAAGATCTCTACTCAGAGGCACTTGTATAAAACTGTCAAATTTATATAGGGGGGGGGGGTCAATGTTGCATTATATACTTTTATGGAGGGGGAAAATTATTCTATATACATGTTCACAACACCTATCGATTTTTCTGGAAAAATTTTCATTCCTGGGGAACTCCCTCCCAGAGATGTCTAGATTAAACACTGCATTTAGTTGTACAAATAGTATCTGTAGGTCTACAAGTATTAACATTAAATCAAATCATTATAATATGATTGTATCATTTATTAAAATAGTAGGCCTAGACCATAAATAATATTATTATAATTAGGTAATAGTAGCCTAAATTTTATCGTGGCGTATTAAAACAGTTCATGTGATGAAATAATGTAGATAGTAATAGGCCCTACTATTATAACTAATAACTAATACAATGTTGAAAAATGTTTATGGGGGGGAAGTACTTTTTGGGAGAAACTTCTTCCTAGAGATGACTAGATTAAACACTGCCTGCATGGCTGGCCTTCCCCCCCTATCAACGTGAGTTTCGGCTTTCTTCTGTTCCCCCCCTGTTTTTCACTGGGCGCAAGTCGCGCCCGCCTATACATGGGATAGAAGCCCCTGGGCAGGCATTGCATTATATTGCATATTCACTATTCAGCTATTGAATAAAAAATTTGCTGAAATAACACAGCAATTAACAATAGATCCAGATTTTAAATGTTACGAGAAAAGAGGCTATTCAGTGCAATAGCTTTCATTGTGGCAAAATAGCACACTTGCAATTTTTAGCGCAAGTTTGTCTTTGCGACCAATTATGTTTTTTATGTATTTATGCTTATGTTCCTTTAGAGGAAGTGGCTAATAAATATTTCTGAACAACATTCTTGGCAGGACTTCCTTGTTTGGTCTGACTTCGTGATAGAGCCTAGATCTGTAAATAGCAGTCCTGAACAACTTGGTTCCTTCTGCATTTTCCATTAACTTATTTCCCCATACTGCATAGCCTATATTTATGTATGCTTTGCATTTTCAGATGAAATCATGAGTACGAGGACAATAAAATGGTCTATTAATTTTTTTCTTCACTGAGCAAACAATTCAAGACTCAATTTAAATAATTTTCATATTAGAAGAATCAATTACCCAGTCACAATTTATCTTAAAAATTCTTCCACTGATAGCTGATAAGAAGAAATGAAGAGCGACATAATTTCTACAGCTAACCAAGATGACACCACACGATCTAAGCGTCGTTTAAATAACTTACAGTGAAATAGGAAGATCGTTACTTAGAATGCAGTCTTCCTTGTTTAAACTGTATCTGGAGAAAGAAAAATACGATATACGACCGAACAAAAAGAAACAATGCTACCATCATTGCTAATCATACAATTTACACACATCTGCCAAAAATATTAATCTAATCAATTTCCTATTAAATACACTGCACAAGCAAGCTGTATCTAAATAAATATTTATATACATTTGCGATGAAACATTGAAAATATAAAGTTTTAAATCTAATCAAATAAAATGGAGCTACAAATAGCACTTTTAAGAAACTTTGACAGCCCACAATTAAAATATAAACCGTGTTTCTCCTCATGGCATATATATTGGTCAACTGATAACACTTTCACCTCTGAGTCTGGACTTTCAATCCCAGAAAGACCCAGATTGAAAATGACATGGCCTTGCAAAATGGATGGATGTCTTTTCATTTAGACTTTAAAAGACAGTGCCCCTCCCACTCTGACAACCCACCAAGCACATTTGTAACTGCGGGCCCTCCCTAAAAAAACTGTTGCATGGCAGCATGGGGTTGCAGCACCTTAAGCACCCACTCAAATGTGGCACTGAATGCATGTATGTGTGTGGGCATATGTATGCAAATATGCATGTATGATTGTAATTTACGTATGCATGCGTGCATGTATAATATATTATGTATTTATGTTTGCACATCTGTGTATTAAGACATTTTTATTTATCCAAATTTATCATTCATGGGTATGTAATTTAAGAAGAATACTTGTCTAGAAATTCTTTGGAGACATTAGCAATCATGTCCAGCAGAGGATTTTCAAGGCAAAACAACGCTCCTTCGCTGCAAAATAAATAACACACATTGTAAGGCAACAAATCTTTATTCCAAGCTGAAAATACAGCAGAATCAAATTTTTGAACACGTTGCATTAACACCAAAGACAGTTCATTTGAGCTATTGTCTGGTGTGAGACAGACTATGACGTGTTATCAATCTCATCATCTTAGCACCAACATACGAGTGTGGATTGCCAGTCCTCTCCCTGGCCATCTCATCTGCCCACCGACCCACTGGTCAGTACAGCTGTCAACTGAAAAAAGCATACTTTAAGTAGGCCTAAGTTCTAATAGCTCTGTCAGTATAACAGATATTGTCTATTGCATGTTTAGCTGTCGTAGTAGTGTCGCTTAAGTAATATATCTGCCTTGGAATGATGCAAGATGCTAAACTACACGTTTACCGTAACTTCAACCCAGGTTTGGTAAGTTACTTTTCAACTGTGCAAAGATTGATTTACGTACACATGTCCACCCATAACATGGTCTTCACCTCCGACGCTATCATGTCTTGGTCGTGATCTATGCACGCGACTAATATCCGGGTTATTGGCCATTTGGAAATGATTAAAGCAAAACTGCTCATAAACAAAATATTTAAAAACACGCGAAGTTCTGTTCAACCAAAATCGTTGCAAGATCAACATTCAATTGTGTTTAGGTGTTCAGTGGGTCCCGTCCAGGGATGACACTCTAATTTTTAAGAAAGGTCAGATTCGGTCTAAAAAAATGACTAGAAAAGGCTAGATCGAGAAATTTCAGAAAAAATACATTGAATTTTTGGACTTGAAATTTCTGACGACCTTTTTAGTCTTCCAGGTCCAAAAATTTCAATATTTTCTTCACTACTAATGACGACAACTTCTATGGCGCCGTAACACAGCATATGCCGTTACAAATTAAGACGCCTCGATCTAGGCCTACAAACACAAACGCAATCAGTCAAAGGTAGGCCTACGCGGCTACGCCTTAGAAAACATATAGCATATAATGTGTTCAGTCGAGATTTGAAAGCCTCAACTCAGTCAACTGGGTTGGCAGACTGTTCCAGCAGCGGGAGCCAGAAGTTGAAAAAGTGCGCTCCCCGAAGCGTGTCCTCGTCCTCCGCACATAGGCTACAGATCTCCTTTCACACTGCATGGATCTCAGCGCTAGTCCCTGCAGCACCAGGCCCTGACGAAGCCGTCTGCACGCAGTAGCCTAGGATTTGAAGTAGTCCGGTGCTAGGCCATGTAGGGACTTGTAGACCAGCAATGAGAGTTTGTATTCAATGCGATACGGTACCGGAAACCAATGCAGCACGTCAAGTTATATAATATCTTCTTTCGAACTTTCAAATCTCCTGATGACTTTTTTGTTATTCGCTCAAAAATCAGAAATTTCTCTTGAATTTTCTTCCTTTTACTCATGTTTCGTACGTTTTCCCAGAAAAACAAGATTTTCGAAAAAAGACAGAAAATCCGCCGTCGCAACATACCCCTAAATTCAGTGTTGTACAGTAACGAAGTAAAAGTAACGCGTTACTGTACTTAAGTAAAAGTTTGAGTAGGCCTACTTTCACATGATTGTAACGAAGTATCGAAAAAATAAAATACTTTTACTTTCAACGAAGTAAAATTTTACCCATATTTCAGTACTTTTACTTCGTTACAATTTATGCGACACTCGTTACAATGTTCGTTACTTCAAAGCGTTAATTAACATTTCGTTTCGCTAAGCTAAGACAGCTTATTCAAATTTGCATGCCTAAAAATAGATTTTCGATGGTGGTGCACGCTGCATACACCGCCATTTCTGCAGCAGAAATTATCTTCGGTTGTGCATTGTGCTAAAATTAATCAGAAGCGTGCGTACTAGACTCAATGATAACCATTTCGAGAATTTAGTATTTTTGAAGGTTAATAATCAATTGAGTTATAGAAAGGCTCGGTACTTTTACTTTTTACTTTAAAAGTATTATTGGAATGGGATACTTTTTACTTTTACTTAAGTAAAATTTGTGATGAGTACTTTTACTTTTACTTAAGTAATTAAAATCCACTTTACTTTTACTTTTACTTAAGTACATTTGTCCGATACTTTCAACAACACTGCCTAAATCTCGACAAAAACCCTAGAAACCTAGATAAGGTCGAAAAACCTAGATCTAGGTGAAAAAAGACTAACGAGTGGCATCCCTGGTACCGTCGGCCATCCTATCAACAATAACGCCATTGAAGCCATCTAGCGAAAGTAAATATTATTAATCTTTACCTATTGATCGATATGAATTATAGACCTATTATAAGAGGTCTAGACTAGGCTACACTTGAGACCAGTTTGTATTGATTCGATAGGCCAAATTTCCTGAGTGAAATTGGACCAGCGCAACACATCATCACAACATGTTATCACATCACGACATGTTATCACATCACAACATGTTATCGCATGCAAAACGTCTGTAGGCCTACTGATCCAGATGCGAACAATGCAAATGTCCTGCTCTCAATCATCTATGGAAAACAACTGGCAGCCCTTACCCTAGGCTAACTTTATGGCCCTATATAGGCTAGACCTAGACCTATATAATTTCTTTATTGAAACAACCTGATCGACACTCGACAGACCGCAGGCCACAGTAGGTTACAGAGTAGCCTATAGGCCTACAGACTGTAGCCTAGCCTACAGTTATGCAATTGAAACAATCCAGATACAAATCACAATTCTTAACTATAGGCTATAACCTACTGTTAGGCTACGCTATGCCCATTGAAATTTTCTAGGTTCTGGTATAGGCCTACATAGCCAACAACTGGGACTGCCTTGTTATTACAGTAGTCAAGTTGTTTTTATGATCTTAACTCAGACACTCGGTTGAGGATAGATCTATAGCACTGAAACGGTCTAGGCCAGGGCCCAGGGGTGTCAAACCTTTTTTTAGTGGCGGGCCAGTGTGAACATCTTCCAACAAGTGGCTGGCCAGGGTGTGAAGGACTTACCCTCTTCTGCTCCTGAAAAAAATTGGGTAGCGATCTGAGACGGAGCTCCGAGCTTGGTCAGCCAATTTCCAGAGCATTTTAGATAATGTAGGGCCTAAATGTTTCGCAAAGTTTTTCATAATTTTGTTAACTGTACAGACAACCAACCGGAACCATAGATACTGCAGTCTACACAGAGCTGTATACGTCTGAACAAAGGTGACGTCAGTAAACAAACCTCGCATGTATTTGGCGCTGAATGTAAAATATAAAAATTTGAACTTTTATCCTCTAATTTTGTAATCTTTGGGGAAGGCTCCGCGGGCCAACAAAATCGTCGGCGGGCCAGCTCTTTGACACCCTGCTCTAGGCCTAGTACCGAAATAAATGCGAAGTGAATTGCTGTAAGTCTACTCACTTTTTAGTAGACGCCATTTTACACTTGTTTGTATTCGTCTCGCAATGTAAGAAGATAATAATATGTAAGATGACGCAGTAGTTACGTCATTATAGTTGCCTAATTATTATTTCTGGCTGAAATTGAAGGACAAAGAGCTCGGTCATGACAATTGCATAGGCCTATACACAATAACCACAGTGATTATAATTATACATGTACATGTATACAGGGTGGCTCAAAAAAAAATGTACCACCGGATAAAATGCGATATCTTCGCAACCGATTGAACTTTTTCTGCGAAAAATTCCCAATTTGCAGGGGAATGAATTTCCAACAATCCCTGAAAGTTTCAGTTGAAACTTTTCATGTTTGCAAAAGTTACAGCTGGTCAAACTTAAAATTTGGTTTTTTCAAATTTTCGCGGAAAATGAACGTCACTTGTAGATTTTCATGTCAAATGATATCAATTTTCACTACGACCTCAGAATTTCGTTTTGCAATTTATTGTAAGGTATAATGAGAGTGTCCACTCCCTGCCTTAGCACAAGCTCAACTTCTATTTGTGAAGCTCAGTATGGCCTTGTTGGTCGGGTCCTGTGGCAACTGACCCCACATTAGCAGCAAGACCTGCTTCAGCTGGCCAATGTTCTCCAACTTGGGATGAAATGTCTTGCAGCGTTCCAGAATAGCTCACCAGACATGATAAGCAAGAGGGCTAAGGTCTGGCGAGTTTGTTAGTCATCTTTGCCAATGCATTTATTTCAGTTGATGGCAATAACGTAGCGCCATCATAATCAAACTTGCTGTGCGAGCAAGCAGGCGCACCGAAAATAAAACCAGATGTTAAAGCATACCTGGTCTTCAATGAGTCTGGGTAAGAGAGTTCAAAGATGAGTTTGACATCTAACCTACTGAATGGGATTAAATGCAGTCTTTTCTTGCAGCCGTAACACACGCCATCATATCTGATGTCGAAACCACGATGTGCTTTGCAAACTTGACCCTTTCGATTACCAAGCGAATTTTTTGAAAATCGTACTTTTTCCATCAGACCAAGCGACCACTTCCTGCCTCGCTTCCAACATCTGATCTTCGTTACATAAACATGTTTACAGATAGCCTTCAATATGCTCAGGCTCCACTTTTCACTTGGTATTTTGCTATGATTACGTGATGTCCCAGTCTCTGTTCACGCAGCGTCCGAATTTCCATTTTATTTTCCGCAGAAGCTTTGCCCATGACGTTCAGTAATGGATTCACGAATTGAGTCCATAATCTATAAAATATCACTAAATACCAACAGTTTGCTGCATAAACAGCTTCTTTACAGCTCTTAGTGAGGTCGTAGGACATCATCATCATTTCTTATGATGTAATTTGCAAAAAATCTTAATGAAATCACATTGTATTGGAACTTTATTCTCCGGATTTTTGAAAAAACGAAATTTTAAGTTTGAACAGCTGTAACTTTTGCAAACAAGAAAATTTTCAAGTGAAACTTTCAGGGATTGTTGGAAATTCATTCCCCTGCAAATTGGGAAATTTTCGGAGAAAAATGTCAATCGGTTGCGAAGTTATCGCATTTTATCCGGTGGTACATTTTTTTTTGAGCCACCCTGTATAATCGTTGTTTTTTTAAAATGAGACGACCCCTAAATAGAAACAAACAAAACTAATAATGGGAATATAATTAAATTATGCCGATCATTGATGGCGGGCAAAGATATCATTGGCTATCACTGCATGGCTGCCTATGCAAAACCGTAACGAGTTTAAGATTCCAAGGCAAATGTGTTATTGCCTGGAAGATCAAGCCTCCATTTATCTTAAGGATCTTTGTGTGTCTGCATGTGCTGTCCGTTCTCGATCGAAGATTTCTCGCTGTGCCACTTAAGGTGACCTGGTTGTCCATGGCTTGAACTCAAACAGTGTTGCATAAAAGCATCGCTACCCAGACTTGTTGTCCTCGAGACTAAAGTCTTGGTCTCGAGTGCGCTCGAGTTCGGTTTTAAAAGGCTTGGTCTTGGTCTTGGTCTTGAGAATAAAAGTCTTGGTCTTGGTCTTGGTCTTGAGGGCCAAAGTCTTGGTCTTGGTCTTGGTCTTGAGGTTCAAAGTCTTGGTCTTGGTTTTCAAGACCAAGACCAAGACCTGCCTTCACGATAGTATCATAATTATATTATAATAATAACTAATAAAATTATAATTATATAGTAGAAAATGAAATCATGGTTTAATATGGCAGTTCATGTAGGCCTAATACAATAATAAACAGCAACTAAAAACTATAATTTTGTCAAATTTTCGGAGGAAAATTAGTACTATTTTATTTCTGGGTGCTTTCTCCGCTGGAAATGTCCAGATACGCCATGGCAGGATTTAAAAAAAGACTAACGATTTCTAAATTTATATCCAGTGCTTGAAAAGATGCTGTGCGTGCCAGCAACTTCAGCACCTGTAGCACGTATTTTTTTTCGCATGGTGGAATTTTCATGAGGCCACACCGGGCACGCCTTGGTCAGAAAATGAATTGGTTCTGTTAAAATGCAACAGCCATTTGCAATAACATTGCACATAATCACATTAAGGAGTTTTGTAGGCACGAACTGAATTCGGAATTCTCTGCAGTTTGGTTATAGAGTTGCTTTGTTTTAATAAAATACGTTTTCATTAAGATAGCACATCTGCCTTTTCGCAAGGTCTTGTCTTGGTCTTGAGACCAAAAGTCTTGGTCTTGTCTTGGTCTTGAGCCCAAAAGTCTTGGTCTTGGTCTTGGTCTTGAGGCTCAAAGTCTTGGTCTTGGTCTTGGTCTTGAGGTTCAAAGTCTTGGTCTTGGTCTTGGTCTTGAGGTTTGAGGTCTTGACAACAACACTGTCGCTACCTGCCCGATCCATCATAATAATCCTATTATTCCGGAATAAGCTACTATTATCAGTCGCTGTAATGAACTTCTTGGTATTTCTTTGTTCGTTTTCCGCAATCGTTAGAAAACTATTTTCCTTGTGATCGTGGTCTGGTGCTGTCAGTTTGGGAGCGCCTCTGAGGAGTTGCTCTTTAAATGGCGCTTTTTAAATTCATGATTACGATTTACGAATCGCGACATATAGGCCTAATGATCCTAGCTGCGGATTATGAATGAAGGAGTCACATTTCTAGTTTTGACAATGAAGCCATCGAGACCAAACAGCTGTGCATTGCATATAGTGGCCTAAATGGTTATTATTGCAACAACTACATGCGGGCCTATACAGGCTAGGTCTATGTATTGTTGCCGTATATGCCTATAGGGCAATAGAATAAAAACATCGTCCACATAAGACTGCTTGGAATCACGCTGCTCATTGTTAACCACATCAAATGGCTAGATCTGTACTATAGATTATTATGGAGTAAAGGCAAGAGTAAAGTAAAGTAAAGACATCACAGGGCCGAAGGCTCGTTGGTGAGGCGCTCATCTCCTTTTCTAGGCCCTTGAGCCGGCAATGGACGAATCCTTAAGGTCCTGGACACGGGGCCAGTGTATCACAGGACTTGCCGTTTACTTCACAGCTTACGCTGGTACCAAATTATACTGCTTGGTGACAGAGGCACGTGTGCGTAAACAACTTGCCCAAGGTCGTTACCCGGATTCGAACCCGCAATCGCCTGCTCCGTGAGCGAACGCGTTACCGCTCAGCCACCAGGTCGCACACAAAGGCATGAGTAGCTCTGACTAAAATTGTCAGCTTTTGAGTTCACGAAACCTAGGCTACAAGTGAAAACGTCCAAAGTTCAGTTCATTGCAGCAGATGCTTTGTTGTAGGCCGATCAGCTGGCTGCTTACAATATTTCCAACACATCAGCTTCATCTGTTATATTGAGCACTAAAAGGCATAAACATAGCCTACCACTTGCTGCAGTGAAACGTGGGTCAGACGATGATTGTTTATTCAGTGGTAGCCTATAGCTCGTTTCGCCTATAAATATTCAGTAGGCCTTGTTGTAAATAGACCACACTATTCGAAGGATATAATTATAACTACGACAATCTTCGCCTGCCATAACCGTGGTAAGCGGGCTACATAGGCCTACAGGTCAGTCGTTTAATCCAATTGGCCTAATTATTGTCTGTGCAAGGCTGTAGCTAGGATTTCATTGGGAGGGGGGGAGGAGTTGTGTTTACTCGACCGTAATGCTTAATGTAGCGACTGTAGCCTAGCCTATAGGCATATCTCGACTAACTATCGATTATGTTTTGATTGAGCGCCTGTAAATAAGCTAGTTACCGCGATGTTTGTTTGTATTGTGCACTTGTTATAGCGCCCCTTCAAGCTCTCTCTACTCAGAGGCGCTCCCGATGCAGAGCGGACACTGCATCGGAGTTTCACGCCGAAGCGCTGAGCAATTGTAAGTGAAGGACTTGCCCAAGGTCCTTACGCGGGGAGGTGGATTCGAACCTCGGACCTTCCGGCTCCAAGGCAACGACGCCACCACTAGACCACCGCGCCCCACAATGTGGCCATTTTGGATGCTGAAGCAGTTTTGAGTTTACGATTGCGATTACGATCATCCGGCGGCTAATCCTAGCTAGCCTATACCCTTGATCGTAATCGTAGACTCACAACTTCTACACTGTCTACAGTGCTCACAAATGCGAATTTGTGGGAACCAGCTTATTCACAGGCGCTCATTAAAAACAGTCAATAATATTATAAGCGGGTCAAAATCCGGAAAGTCAGACAGGCATTAATTTGAAACCATATCCTGCACGCATAGAATTTTATATGAACGACGTCGTAGGCCTATAGTATAAGCAAACATTTTTAACGTAAAGGCCAATGTCCATCGGTGTGGCAAGGTAGGCCTACGTGTTTGGGTAAGCTTCTTCGTCCTTGTAGCCCTGATCAAAGCCAAGTAGCCTCTCATCAAAACGATTGCGTTGTTCTTGTTCGTGTTGGCCGAGACCTACTTTGCAAAGTTCGATTGTATACCTACTCTAAGGCACCCTCCCGCCATCCAGTGTAGCGATGCAGTTCATTGTAGGACCTACTGCTCTTTGATCGAGAAGGCTTGCATGGTATGTCAACCTACTACAGAAACCTGTTTCAAAACATCTGGTGCTTTAGGCCACAGAAGAGTAGGCCCTATTTAGCAGTGATTTAGCTTGGGTGGCTGACTCGGACGAAAAATTTCTGGCGGTTTTTTAGTCTTCAACTTTTTCCCGACGACTTTTTCCCCCGTAAGTCGCGCTCAAAAATTCTGACGACCTTATTTAGTCATGGTTTTTAGAATTTTATAGTATCCCTTCAAGATTCTACCCAGAGGCGCTCCCGACTACAACGCTGTCACTGAATTGGAGCTTCACACCGAAGCGCATGAGCAATTGCAAGTAAAGGGCTTGCTCAGGGTCCCTAAGCGGCTTTACAGCCAGCGTAGTAAAAGTAGTAGTTTAACGACTTGCACTTTGTGATAACAAAGATCATTAGATTCGCCCTCCTCCCTTATCCAGGCATGGGACTGGCACTGGCACTGGCAGAGTGCGACCAGTGGCAGAGTTGAGCAGTGGTTGGCTTGTTACATGTTTAAACGTCACTGCCATATCAGAGATGATTAGTGTCGCCCTACTCCTTTATCCAGGCATGGGACTGGCACTGGCAGAGAACAACCAGTGGCGGAGTTTGCCCTTGTATCCATTACATAGGCGCCCTCGGCCTATGGCTCAACGTTCGACAGTTAGGCCTGAGTTTGCTTATCAAAAGATTCAAAGATCAACAGAATGTATTGACTGGATTCAACGATGAGCCATGTTACATGTTATGTCTTTCCGTATGTTATAAGCGACGATGAGGGTTGGTGATTATTATGGCTTGCAGAATTTGGTAGTAGACCTATCGTCCATTAATTACTTAATAAGGCATACCTACCTAATTAATTAATTAGTTAATTAATTAATTAATTCATTCATTCATTCATTCATTCAATCATCATTTACTTTATTGTAAATGTTTTTATGCAGTAAGGCCCTACGTGAACATTAGGCACCCTGTGTATCATTGTAGGCTACTGAAAAGGTAAAGTTAACGAGTCATAGTTATAAGAATATTAAAATTGCACTATATATATTAGGCCTACATATTTAAGAAAAACTAAAGTCTATGAAGCATAGATAGACTATTATATAAATACTATATTAAATAACACAAACTTGAAAGTTTCTCTTTTAAAAAAAGTTTATAATATAAATATTGGGCGAGTTATAAAATATTTGGGTTCTATTGTAGTTATTATGTATACATTATAATGTTTGACAGGTTTTCGGAATGCCTGACTTCTAGCGTAGGCCTATATAGTGAGCAATGTCATTCATTATCCAATCTGGACGAAAGGTGACACAACTCTGCAGATGGGAAAGGAGTCTTCCATGGGAAGCATGTTTCCCTCAGTGGTGTCAACCATTTTTTGGCCGAATCTCGTTGACTAAACCACATCTTCAGCGTGTAATTCGTTCCCTCCAGACATGTATTCCACGAAGGACTGATATCAGATCGGGATATAACAGGGAAGCGAAGTTTGATCAAGGTGTATCACTCGCTGGAGTCAACAACTACGATGAAGCCTTCAAGAACTTCTCTCTACCTGTTCCAGAATTTTACAATTTTGCCGCTGATGTCATCGACCACTGGGCCAGACAAGAACAGGTATATACATACATTTCAGTAAGGCTTTCTCTGACATTAGAAGTTTATCATAAGAACAATTGTGTCTGTGGCCAAAGGCTAATGTCTCAGAAGTTTCTTGCAACCGGACTTGGAGGATCTTCTTCTGACTACTATCTGGACGACACCTCTGATTCGAGGCAGCACTCGTGAATAAGCTGATGCCCTACATTTACACGTAGCTTTAAAGTGACGGCGTAGATGTCTGGAGTTTATATTAATAACAATGGTGGTTTAATCTACATGACATTTTGCATCAGATTTCTGTAGCGTAGGTCTACTTGTAAAGTGATCACGATGTTGATTACGATGTTGAGCAGGGGCTGTGGAGGGATGATTCTAAAAAGACAAAATAAATGTGAAATGGAGCTTATTGTCTCCGCCTAATGTTGGATAAAGGTGTTCAGATGCAAATTCCAGTAGTGTCAAAGCTTACTCCAATGTGCAAACACCCATGATATCCATTTTTACGATCAGTAGTTTCTTTTAGTCTTATGTGCAATCTTCTCATGTTCCTATAGCTATAATCACGATCTGTTGTGTTTGGTAAGGCCTTTTTAATCTGACGTGGTATTTTGATGATCTTAGAAGGTGCCTGATGCTCGCAAAGGTCTTCCCGCTTTCTGGTGGGTCAATGACGAGGGACAGGAAATCAAATGGACCTTCAAGGAGCTGTCAGAACATTCAAAACGGTATATATTGTGCCAAAAAATGTAATTCTGACATTTAGGCATAGGCCTATAATTAATTATGTTGCAGCACTTCTAGAATAAACTCCTCAGCGAGTCTATAGCGTTCATTTTACATGAAAGCAAGACTCTTGTGAGAACAGAATTTTGCTATCTAGGGCCTAGGCATATGGAGTTATAGCAAGATCCTTCGAGTCTATGGTTTGCAAAGAAATTAGATTACATACCGGTACAGTAAAAGCCAGGGCTGGATTAAGAAATGTGGGACCATGTTCGAAATTTCTTTTGGATCTTCGCCCAAAAAGTCTGATGACTTTTTTTAGTTTCGTTTGGTCGAAATTTCTTTAGAATATACCGATTTTTTCTGCCAAAATACCTGACGAAATTTTCTTGTCCTTTGGTCGAAATTTGTTTAAAACATACCAAATTTATCCTCAATAAAAATTCGTTTTCGCATGTGTGGAGGCCCCTAAAGTTTGGGGCCCCTAAAGTTTGGGGACCCCTGTTCGGCCGAACATGTTGAACATGCCTTAATCCGGCCCTGATAAAAGCTACGATTGTTTCTGTTTTTTGCGATAGTGTGGCGAACATGTTGAGTGGACCTTGTGGTCTGAAACCAGGGGATCGGCTGATGGTCATTTTGCCAAAAGTTCCTCAATGGTGGCTACTCAACATTGCAGCAATACGTGCTGGTCAGTTAGTTACCTTTCACTCAAGTCTGTTAGTTTTCGTTCACATATATAAACGCCTTTAATAAACCGATAGCCTGTTTAGTGCCAATGTTCAAGACATAAGTAGAAGGTTGGTGACAAGAAAAATCGGTGCACACGTTAACTTCTAGTTGGTTATTATTTTCTTGCTGGTAAACGCCTAAACGGGTGAGTCTCAAGAGGTTGGCGTCAAAAAGCTGCGCCTGCCACTGTCAAATTCTTCTCTTACCACAGATTATAATACTTTGTAACCTCTGTAGTCTGTAATCTGTAATGGCAGTGTCTATTTTACAAGACGTCATCATCATCATCATAAACCGTGGGCTCATCGCCCGTAGGTGTCCGACGCCATTTTCACCATATTCTTCCACAGTTCTCTTTCCAGTGCGATGTGGCTCAGCTCTTGCAATGATGTTCCGCACCAGTCTATTAAATCATCCGCCCATTCTCTATGTGGTCGCCCTCTTTTGTTTCGCCCGTCCATCAATCCAAACACCAATGTCTTTATTTTTCTGTCGTTAGTGTTACAAGACGTCACAAGGCGTCAAAATGAAGCTGTGATTAGACCAATCTAATTGACAGGTTAAGACATCAAACTTGAGAGTCAGATTAAGACAATCCAATTGAGACTAGTTAGATTAGGAAAGCCACACAAAGAAAGTCAGATTAAGACAAAGAGATTAAGCCAGTCAGATTAAGACAGTCGTTGGAGAGTAGGGAAGTCAGTAGGCATTAAACATACAATCCACCTGGTAAATTTCCTGACATAATTTAAAGAAAACACTAGGCTATGTTAAACTGGTCATATTTTGCACACGTTTGAAATTTCTGATGTATGACTGCAACATATTTTGCGGAAATGACACTCTCTCTACAAATTCTGTTATTGTTTTTTCTCTCTCAGGAGTTATTCTTATCACAGGAACCACTCAGCTGACTGCTATGGATATCAAGTATCGATTTGGTCGATCAGATGCAAAGTGTATCATCACTGACGCAGAAAGTGCAGAAAAAGTGGACGAGGTTGTTCTATGGTTGACTGCATTCAGTAAGAGGTCCTAGTGTGAGAATTGTGGAAAATAATAGGGGTGTGGGGTTGGACTTATGATCAACTTGAAATTGGGATGTGAAAACCAGACTTTACTAAGGGGTTCTAAAAAATACTGGGGGGTTGAAACCCCAACCCAATCCCAATCCTCACCATAAGGGGCCCGATCCATTAAGCTCGCCCTAAGCCTAAGGTAGCCATGAGTATATGAAGTGTCAACAGCTTCATTTGCTTAGCCTCGTCAATGAGGGCCAGTCCTCTCCATAGCCGTCTTGTCTTCCCATTGACATTGCATGGTCAGTCTACGCATATAGCTGATAAGGATATAGAGATTAAGATGAATTCTGTAACAATTTCTGTCATGGGGTGATTTGAACAGCCGCCTCTCAATTTACAGTCCTCACCAACACAATGAATGCATCATCAACGACCACGCATTCAGTTTAATGACTTTATAAAGTGTGACAGTTAGACAGAGTATACTATACTATAATAGGTAATTAAGGTCTTCTCAGGTACCAGCCGTTGGCATGCAGCATTGGCAACTTAATTTTCTTAGGCTTGGCCCGTTCGACTGCAGTGTGTAACCATTCATTTCTCACTCACTCACAATTTACAGTCCTCACCAATACAATGAATACATCATCAAGGTCTTCTCAGGTAGCAGCCGGTGGAATGAAGCATTGGCAACTTCATTTTCTTGGGCTTGGTTTATTGGACTGTGTAATCACTCACTTACTAACTCATTCACTCTCTCATCTTTCCACAAACGATGTAGCCTAATAGACTAGATACTCTTTTTCTATTTCATGTTCAAATGTGCAAATGATTGCTACTTATACTTACAGTAATTCACTGTTTCTTCCACAACCTTCGTCCATTCTGTCTTTAACATTCGTTTCTTGTTGATCTTCCAGGTTATCGCCGACTGTCCTTCAGTGAAGACTAAAGTCGTAGTCGGAGATAAAAGGTTAGACTTTGAAAATCAGAAATTCCAATTCTATTTTCTGTTTAAGATCATTCTAATCAAAGTCAAACCAGATCAGTCATTTCCAGTGGAGTTTGGTGCCTTGGATCCGGAGGGTTCCAGGTTCGAATCCACCTCAAACCACCGCATATAGGGAACTTGGGCAAGTCCACTACTCGCAAATCGCAATTGCTCGTGCGCTTTGGCGTGAAACTGCGATGCAGTGTCTGCGCTATAGTCGGGAGCGCCTCTGAGTAGAGAGACTGAGGGGGCGCTATAGCAAATGGAAGAAATAAACGAAGCATACAGACAGCTACAGATACATAGATTTACACACATAAAGACAGACAGAGGCAAACACACGGACACACCACGCGCACCTGCACATATCTACATGCAGGCCTACCTAAATGCTATTCTTTAATCAATCAATCAATCAATCAATCTTTTATTGAAACCTTTGCCAAAACAACAACAGGATAGCACAGCAAAAGCATTATCGCAAAAAACAAATTGGCACATAGGAGACAAGGAACCCCAAAAGGGATAATAATCCCGCTAAGGAGGGACCCCATTTACCAAGAAGCAAATACGGATAGATCAGCAGTTAAACCAAGTTCATTGACTGTGCAACTCACGTAAATGAATGCAATAAAGGCATGCAGATTGATTCTTAAGTCTTAACTAAAACTTAACTAACAGCTAGACTTAGCTACTGACAAATATTGAACAGCATAAACTTACAAACTTTATTTTTCAACGGCCAAATGTGATCGCAGCAGTTTTTTAAACATTAACAAATTAGGTGCCTCTTTTATGTTCTGCTGTAGAACTGGCTGGATGTCTTTTCAGGACTTATTCTCTACAAGCAGCAGTGACTATGAGGCAAGTGATCATTTCTTTTTTCTTAAAAATCCTGTCCTTTGGAACATGCAGGTGCAAACTGCAACGGGTATCTTGTTCTAGAACCAATAACAAAACACTGGCAACAGTACTGTATTGCTATTTGTTTGAAGAAACTTGAATGATATGAGTATTGTGAAAATTGATAAGGAGATGTTGTTTTTAAACCACAGACGATACAGACGCGAAGTTCTGATCCAATGATGATCTTCTTTACAAGCGGAACAACTGGATATCCGAAGATGGCGGAACACAGCCATGCCAGCTATGGATTAGGACACAAGATCACTGCCACGTAAGTATAGCAGACATACAATACATGCATGGGTATAGAATAATACGTATTGTATTGTATTTCAGCATTTATTAACGCCTCTAGCAGCGTGAATCGTTCAGAAGCCGTTCCCAGAGCATAAGATTCCGCGAGAAGAAGCAGGTTTTGAGGAGAGATAAGGAAGAAGACAGAAGTGTAGAGCGAACAGAAGGAGAAAGCACATTCTAAAGAGAAGGACCAATTGAGACAAATGATCGAGACTGAGCCATAGCAGTTCTCGTAAAGGAAACCAAGAATTCAAATTTATTGGATGGAATTAGGAAGCCGAACGAGGCAGAAGTATTACATCAACCAGATATTTCAGAGCTAGAACCTTGATGATCAGAATAAGGATACGACGAGCATGGAGAGGAAGCCAATGGAATAATTTGCCTGCTTTCTACCAGTTGCTTAAGACCTATCTTTTTAGCCGTGGCTGGGCTGGAAGAGCCTCTGAGTAGGTTTCTTGAAGGGGCGCTATATAAGTTTTCGGAATGAATGAATTATGTTAATCAAACATGAAGGTAAAGATGTGAGAGTGCCGGGGATAGCTAGTAGTTATGTTATAGATACAAGAATGCCCTTCGAACAATAATAATTACTGCAATAATATTAATTATAATACTTTCTTAAATTCACGTAACAGAATTATGTAAGCTTATACATGTCATTTTGCTGTAGCTATGGTTTTGACTTGGTGCCAACAGACATCCTTTGGAATCTATCGGATACAGGTTGGGCTAAATCCGCGTGGGGAAACGTCTTCTCTCCATGGATCAACGGATCGTGTGTCTTCATACACAGTCTTCCAAAGTTTGATCCGAAATATGTTCTCCAGGTCACAACTCAATTCTTCAATAGCAACCATGAGACATTAATGTTTTGTTTGCGAAGTTCCTATTGATTATATTCTGGCTTTCCCAGCTTCATTTGGAACATATCTCCAAATAATGTGTAACTCCTGTCAATTGTGTTGTGCCACGCAGTCAGGGTTCAAATCCTAGCTGTACAGTTGGGCAGATGACGTTAGCTAAATAAGCAGTTTTTATATTATGGACGCCTTGCATGTCTGCCAGACAGTTAAAATTTCTTCGACTCCTGTAATAACTTCTTATCATCTGTTCTGTACTGTATTCATAGCTAGGCTACTACAGTGTCAGTTTTGAAATCAAACGAAGATTATTAGATTGCTAATATAGTACAGCACTACCATATAGGACCCTATCTTATATCGCCTCCTTCCAAAGTTCATGAATGCTTATTTGACCAGGTGACCAAAATAGCAAGGAGGTTGAACAAATGAAAGGTAATAACTTAGTCAAGTGATTGCAGTAAGGACTTAAGCCCACACTGTTAGTGGGAAGACCAAGCAGCGAGGGAGAGGACTGGCCACCCGTCCTCATTTGCCAGACTCTTGCGATTAACTAATTGCTAACATTTCTATAAAAAAATGTATATAATCTTGTGTGCGTCATCTGTGCACAGTGTGCAGCCAACAGAGTTCAGTTTCTGGGATGGCCATCTTCATCTTTTCAAATATATTGTTGGACAGATTGGAACAGAGTTCTTGAACGGATACATATCCTGGTGTTGATTTCAGCTGTGTGAGAAGTATCCCATTTCGACTCTCTGTGTTCCAGCGACTGGTTACCGTTTCATGGTGAAGGAACAGATAAGCAAGTATCACTTGAAGACACTACGTCACTGCGTTTCAGGGGGCGAACCTGTGGTAGGTCTTCTACTCGTTCAGCAACACGCTTTGAATGGGGTTAGGCTAATATGTCGTAACATAGGATTTCAATACGAAATAATCAGGGCTTAAAGTGTGGCTGGACGATTATGGGACTCGGCGTGAAACTCTGATACAGAGTTGTCAGAGTTCGTGATGCAGCCGGAAGCACCTCTCAGTAGAAATGTTGAAAATGCTCCTATATAGGCTACATGGATGCATGCTTGCACGTGCCAAGGAGAAACCGAGTGGGTTATGTGATAGGCTGATAGCATGGTGATACTGGAGGAAATTCACTCGAGTGTGACTAGCGTCTGTCATGAATATTCTGACATATGAAACTATTCTGGCATCCTACATGTGCATGTGCACCACTCTGTTTATTGCTTCTTTTATAGACTTATATATATGGTTTGTTGGTCTGCGGTAGAATCCGAAAGTGATAGAAAAGTGGTATGATGAAACAAGACTCGTTATCCACGAACTGTACGGACAAACAGAAACGGTTAGACTTGCGTTATCTGGGGAAGGGGGTTAATGGTATATAGTGGCTAGCACCCTGGCACGAAGAGCACACGGACGTGGGATTGATTTCCGCTACTAATAAAGTAATAGGACATTTACTTTTGTAACTCTTTCGTGGGCCTACTCCAAGCAGTTTCCTTGAAAAATTGCTATAGACATAATATGCAATCACAGCAGCTGTAACTGTTGAAAACTGCGGCACTATAAATCGGCAAGTATAGACTAAGTCTTGTTATTTTGAGGTTTGTTATTTATGCAAATCTAACAAAGGTGTTTTAATGTATCCGCCTCACTTATTTCCTTGTAAGAATAACCTGACTGAATTACGAAGATGTTTTTCAAGTAGATCTACTTAGGGTCCATGTTTAATTTGACCAGGAACGAGTAAAAAGCTTTTACATTGATAACGAGTAGGCATATAGCTACTTTTGCTTAGAGTTCTAATACTTCAAAATTGTATCCAAGTTGTACTCGAGTAGCCTACTAGTACCAAATGCAACATCTCTACTGAATGCATATTTTGGTGAGAAGAACCAATTAACGATAAAGTTGTTGATCCAGTGTTTTTGTGTTACTTCTGTTTGATAGGTCCTGACTTGTAGTACACCAAAATGTCTTCCAGTGCGAATTGGTTCGATGGGAAAAGCGATGCCTGGCATGGACGTGGCAGTTAGTTAATTTAAACTGCCGGATCTTTTTTAACTTTGAAAAGATGATTATAAGCAGCATGGAGAGCGTTGAATGTGAAGAGTTTAGTGAACCTTGAGAATCAACAATTATAATCAATCGTCAATTGGGCCGTTGTTGTATAATTTTAGTCCTTATGTAGCTCCCAACAAAGACCGGATTGGAGTGATATTTGGAGTGATAAGGGAGTTCACCTTCATCTATTCGCTGCATGAAGACATTTCTCTTTTCATGGGCCTGTCATGCTGAGACGCTTCTCAATAGCTTTACTGTAAGAAGCACTTTACGCACGTTCATACAAGATTAGATTAGATTATAATATTAGATTAGATAACTCGTTTCTTTGATGTGGACATTAAATGAAACGTAGGTCTATAATAATGTCACTGAACACATAGTATCATAGATCATCACCACCATAGAATCAGAAGCCGATCGTTTATAAATCTAAGTTTGATTTGGATGATTATGGTTCCTTTGCCCGAAGGCAGGTTCATTGGCTTTGCGCCCCTGGGGATGAGATGAGTGAGGTGGTTTCCCGTTGCCTTCCCCACAGACAATGATGGTTAAGCAACTTGCCCAAGGTCGCTCCGCAGCAGCTTGCGCCCCTGCGTCCCACACGTGCTAGCCCGAGATATCTAAATCTCTAAATGTCAACTCCCAGCCCGGGGCTTGAACCGCAATCCGTTGCAACCAACAGACGTATGCCGCTCTCGCTTACCAGTGTAGATAACTAAGCCACTAGTGCCAAAACTAAGTGCGGTTCTTAAAATGGTAAAAAAGGTTACTTTACGCAATGAAATTGTAATGGAGCCTTTTAAAGCTATGCCAATTTTTAAATTAAATGTTATGTAGGTTATAATTACTCTACAGTAAACTTACCGGTACTTGAAGATTTTGGAAGGTCTTGGAATTTTGCGTAACAGGTGACCTTCGCTTCATGCTCTTGAAAATAGCTATACAGGAATTTTGTTTTCAGATTGTTGATGAGAATGGGAAGGAGGTAGGACCAAATGTTGCTGGGGAGTTTGCCATACGAGTGAAACCACACCGTCCAGTTGGTCTTTTTCTTCGATATGTGGTAACAATTTACTCCACTTTCTTTTAAGTTAAATTAGAACAGCAAAATGTAGTTATTGACGCAACCATTAAAACTGTGAGTTGAGGTTTCGGCTTATAATATTGTCAATGTAAACCTTATATAATTATAGCCTAATTGCGACCGTATGGCCTAGACCCCGATTCTTTTCCAATGAATTGTGTATGGCATGTATAAGTGTATATGTTTGTTTGTATGCGTACTTGTTATAGCGCCCCTTCAAGCTCTCTACTCAGAGGCGCTCCCGATGCAGAGCGGACACTGCATCGGAGTTTCACGCCGAAGCGCTGAGCAATTGTGAGTGAAGGACTTGCCGAAGGTCCTTACGCGGGGAGGTGGATTCGAACCTCGGACCTTCCGGCTCCAAGTCAACGACTCCACCACTAGACCACCGCGCCCCACAATAATGTATGTACGAGCACTCGTTATAGCGCCCCTTTCAAAATACTACGCAGAGGCACTCCCGACTACAGCGTAGACACTGAATCGGAATTTCGCGCCGAAGCACATTATGAGCACTTTTTTTAAATTTGACTTTTGAAGTGCTGAGTTTGTTTAATTTCAATTTTCAAATAGGATGAACCAGAGAAGACAGCTGCTGTCTTCAAGGGCGACTTCTATCTGATGGGAGATCATGGAAGTGTTGATGAAGATGGATATTTCTGGTTTTCAAGCAGAGCAGATGATGTCATCATCTCCGCTGGGCAAGTCTTCTCGAAATTTCTATGGTTTTGTCCACCTGTTAACTGGCCTCTAAATCCTACCTGCTAATGAATTCTGATCCAGTCAAACTCCATGCAGTTGGCCTATAATACTATATATATATATATATATATATAATTGTTCTTTGATTGATGGAGTATTATTCTATTAAAATGTATTGTGTTGAATCTGTTGACTTCTGTAAAAGTTATGATCCACTAGCAGTTGGTGACTTGCAGCTATGCTGCTCTCAAGAGTTCATGTTTTGAAGTCTTTTTTTGATGTTAAATCTTTGGAGGACGTGCCATCTCTTTACATTAAGCAGAATGTGGCATATCTGGAATGCACAAACGGGTTAAGGCTGTGGCAAAATACGGTAGCATTAGACATTTGGTTGTGAGAGTCTTGTTCGTATGACCTGACAGGGCTTTTTTAACGTGCAGTGGTACACAAAATGTGCAGTTCTAAATGAATTTGTTCAGTTGTAGAAGCACTTCTGTACAGTTGAAACTGGCAAAAAGGTCAATGTCCTCCGATTGGAGGTAATTTACCATGGAGGATGGGAATGAAAAAAGCGGTTGTGCAGTTCTAAAAATTCCTTAAAAACAGCCATGTGACCTGGTTGTAATAGTAGAATGCATCAGTGAGAATTTCACTCAATTTCAGACAGTGTACAATGTAGTTTTCGCGAGAGTTTCTAACGTCCGAGTAATGTGTTCAGGTATCGAATTGGTCCGCAGGAGGTGGAGAATGCTCTTCTCTCTCATCCGGCGGTTGTGGAATCTGCAGTTGTAAGCAGTCCCGATGACATGCGCGGTGAAGTAAGCATAATCTAATCTAATCTAATCTATACGCTTCATGCTTATCATGAAGACAATGTAAACCTATTGATCTTCTGCTGCTTTCATGTCAAATCATTGTTCGCAACAATAATTATCCATTTCATCGACCGCTCTTTGCATGATCCATTAGGCTATAATAATTATTATCCTTCTGGTCTTCAAGGTAAGTAATTTCATGCAATTAACTCTTTAACGACGAGATGCAATGGTTTCTCACTAGCTTTTAGCAAACTCTCGAGGTTAAAGTGTTAAGGTAGTGTTGAAGTGTTGGCCTATTAGCCCTATTATGCATGATTTGTACAGAGACAGTGTGTAAATATGACGTGGTTTCAACAATGCGAGAATTGTAGAGAAATAGGCTACCGGGGAACCAAACCTTGTTACTTAGACTTTGGGCATGCAATGAAGATTTAACTATGAGATCCTAAAAAGACTAAGGTTAAAACCCGGCAACACCCCCCTGGCAATTCAAACCCCGGGTTTCAGTGCAATTTTTGTGCATATAATGTATGGCATATAATTTAGATTAATTTTGTGATTGATGTAATTGCATCAGTTGGTTGTGCTTTGCGATTGTTTTTCTTTAGATTGTGAAGGCTTTCGTCGTTCTACAGTCAGACCATAAAGTCAACGACTTTGACGAGCTAAGAACCACTCTTCAGAATCACGTGAAAGAAACGACAGCACCATATAAATACCCTCGCAAAGTAAGGCATATTACATAATGGAAAACGTTCACCTCGCCTTAAAACGATCTAATTTTATGATTTTTTCTTCTTCTAAAATCGCAATCTTCTGCTGTTTTACTCATAATTTTGATTTATAGGACCAACTGTTTTTCGTTTTCTCTTTGCTCTTTTATTTTTCTTCGCTGCATATCCGCGTATACCCTCCTTTTTGGAACTACGTACACGATGCCAAATTTTTCTCAAGGTGAGTACACGCTGTAGGCTATACATGCGCATACCCTCGTTTACAGCCCTGTATGCATGCATACATACATACATGCATGTATCACTTTGACATCTGGCCCGTACCTGAAAATTTCTCAAAACAGGAATTTATCGATTCGTCTGAATCTCGCTATTATCTCCATAGGCCTATTAAACTAGTAAAGTACCGCTTCAAAGAATTGCAACGTCATATATTTGCTATACGGTAGTTTGGAATGCTAGAAGTCCAGTATCATTGTAGCCTATAGGCCTACTGGCTACTGCATTATTGTAAATCCTTTAACTTTGTTGGAATTTGATGAAACTTTGACATCTGGCTTTTACCTTAAAATTTACCCTAGATAGAATTGATCGAATCGTTTAAATCCCGCTGTTATCTTTATTTTCTTCCAGATTGAATTTGTCGAATCGCTGCCAAAGACCATAAGTGGAAAGATACGCAGAATGGAACTTCGCAAAAGCGAATGGAAGAAATGAGCGTCTAGGGAACTTGACGATATGCATAATTATGCGAACGTTGACGATTGAAGGACGATCTGGTTTGGCTTCCATTCGTATATAATGCATTCCAATCGTCAAGTTAAAGTGTTCAACGACTTCTAGGAAAGTGCACGTTGTTTCCATATACGTCGTGTTTCTGCCGCGCAGAGTTGACATTTTATACGAAGTGAAATGTGATCTGTGAACAGTTTGCAAACCGGAAACTGAAATCTATCGATGACAGGAGAAGGTTCTTATAACGTTGATTAGGCCCACTATTATTTTTTTAGATGATCATTGCATCTGTTGTTTTCAACCGTTACGAACTTATCATGTGTAGGCCCTGCGATCATTGGCAATAAATGAATGTTATGCTAAACGATTGCTATGGTACACGTATGTCGTACCCTATCTACGGTAACTATAAGCTATTACCCAATAGGCCTACATGTAGACAAAACCGTTTCAGTTGACTACATATAGGGTATTATCTGATATCATTAATTTTAAGCATTTATACATTATTGTATATGGCCAACTGTATTATAACTATATTCTATGCATCCTATTATGGTGTGGTCTTTAGCAATCATGGAAATTACTTAGAACTTACTTAGAACTTAGTCCATCCCGTGCAGATCTGCACATCGGGCAACGCATCGTCTCCATTCTTCTCTGTCCGCCGCCAATTCCTTGGCCTCGTCCCACGACATCTCCAGGCATTTCAGATCCTCCCTGATGGTTTCCGGCCAGTTCTTTCTCGGCCTTCCTCTCTTCCTTTTTCCTCCAGGATTCCACGACATCACTTGGTTGGCTCTTCTTTCGTCCTCCATTCGGAACACGTGTCCCGCCCATCTCAGTCGCCTTCTTCTGATGATGTATTCCATTTCTTCCTGCCCCGTTCTCTCTCTAATGGTTTTGTTCGGTATCTTGTCTCGCCACGATACATGCAGGATTCTTCTTAGCCATTTGCGATGTGCTGCTTCCAATCTTCTCTTGTTTGCCACCGTCATCGGCCATGTCTCCGATCCATACAAAAGTGTACTCAAGACTACAGCATGATAGAGGCGCATCTTAGTTGTAATGCTGCATCCGTTCTTTTTCCAGATGTTAGCAAGCCCTCCAAATGCAGCATTTGCCTTTCCTATACGTGTTTTTATTTCCCTGTCACAGCTGCTGTCTGCTGATATTTGACTTCCAAGGTAGCAAAAGCTATCTACCGATTCTACATCCTGACCGTCCACCATAATGCTGCCTTCTTCCTCCCATTTTCCAACCTTCATGAGTTTTGTTTTATTTGGATTGATGGTAAGTCCCACCTTTGCTGCTTCCATCTGTGTTCTGAGTGTTAAATCTTTCATCCCTTTCCAGGTGTTGTCCAACAGGGCGATATCGTCTGCGAAATCCAAGTCCCTCAGCCTATCAGCATTTACCCATCTCAAACCAGTATTGGCGTCCTCTGATACTCTCATCATCACCCAATCCACGATTAAGGCAAAAAGCATTGGTGACAACACACATCCCTGTCTTACTCCTGTCACAATCTGGAACCATTCGCCCACCTCCCCTCCGCATCTCACCGCACAGCGACTACCATCATAGAAACTCCGGGTGATGTCAATTATCTTTGATGGAATCCCATAATTTTTCATTATCCTCCACAGCGATTCTCTGTGTATACTGTCAAAGGCCTTTTTAAAGTCAATGAAGTTGAATAGTACAGGTGTCTCGTACATCAAAGACTTCTCTATTATTTGCCTAAGTGTGAACATCTGTTCGCAACATGACCTACCAGGTCTGAAACCCGCCTGTTCTTGTCGTAATCTTTCATTTCATTCATTTTCATCATGGAAATTGCGATGTAATAATGGTAACAATGAAGCTATTCTCTATTGCCAGCGAGACTGTACATTTAATTTTGGATATGGACCAACAACTCTGTTTGGGAATTCTAAGATGGATGAATAAAGTGTATATGGCAGTTCTGGTATATTTAGACATTATGTCAAACTGTGATTTACAAAATGAAGATGCTGATGCTAGATGCAGTCGTTTTTGATAGAGTTTTGCTTTTTTCTTTGCCATTTAGTATACTTGACATCGGTTTTGAGCAGCTGTCTAAGAAAAAATAAGAATCGAAATTTCACAAGTCGTCGTCTGAGCTTAGCTGCCTGCCTAGGACATCATGAAATCATTGCATACGCCGGGACGCCCTCTAAGTTGTGACAATGGACACATTGGACGTGGAATAGGCCTATTTTAAACGATTGTGAAGCACACAGTCCGACGTCCGAACCGACGACAGATCGACGTGAATGAAAGACGTTGCACTGACTTCGGAACCGACGTCTGAAAAACACGTCGGATTTCTGAGGAGTTACTGAGTGTCAAGACGTCTGACTGAAGGAAGTTCTACTGATGGGTTTGCTGACGTGTCAATGACGTCGGTTCGACGTGGGTGGTTTATCAGGGATCATAAATGTGGCAATGTTAATGGCTGGAACTGTTGTGTAAGACACAGTGGGCGCAGTCATCAAATGCCATGGTACAGTGTAGCCTTTTCTACATCGTTGCTATTGTTACCTATGGCTGTAACGGAGCGATTAGAGAAAGTAGAGGATGTATGTTATTGTATAAAAAGCAAGGCCAGCTTGTTCGGTACAAAGGGGCCATCACGATCAAGCGGTTGCACATGATCTCGAAGTCTTATAAAGGGGTTTATGGTGGCATAATATAATTGCAAACAACTATACACTCTGTCCACGATAAAGTAGACCACACAATAAAGTGTCATAACTCGGTCAAAACGTTTAGGATTTGTCTGAAATTGTACACAAAACAACAGTGGCCATATTTACACGAGATCCTAAAGCCGATTAGAAATATTCATGAGTTTGCCAAATTTATGAGCGTTTGAGATGCAGCACCGAAAAATGAAACTTTCCAACATGCAAAAGCTGAAAGGAAGTGAAATTCAGCTATAAATTTTGTTCAAATTGTCCTTTTTGTTCACGAACACGCAGCCGTAGACATAGACGCTACTGTTTGATGGTCAGGTCGATGATCACTTGGTCAAACAGCTGTCACTCTTGAATCAGACGCGCCCTACGGTTATCGATGTCATGAATACAGAAACGAAAAACGCGCTACTCCGGTACACGCACCCGGTTCGAGATCTGGATTGCTAGGCGGCCACAGCTGTGGATATGAAGCCGAGTGTCTTCCGGGATACTACACTAATATACGTCTACGGTCGGGTGTTCGTGCACAAAAATGACATTATGACTACCATTTATAGCTGAATTTCACTTCCTTTCAGCTTTTGCATGTTGGAAAGTTGCATTTTTCGGTGCTGCGTCTCAAACGCTCATAAATTTGGGAAACTCGCAAATATTTCTAATCGGCTTTAGGATCTCGTGTAAATATGGTAATTGTTGCTGTGTTTAAAATTTCAGACAAATCCTAACCATTTTGACCGAGTTATGACACTTTATTGTGTGGTCTACTTTATCGTGGACACAGTGTAGATTGACGCATGACTTTAGAAGCAAGAGTCAGAATCGCCTGAATAGGACTGTTTAGAACAAGACTGCTCATTGTTAACCGGTCAGCAGCAGTATACTGTGCTCGATTCATACCTTGAACTGAGTCGCTATATCTGCAATGATACATGAAGGTCGCCAGGTGTGAGTTCTTTCAGTACAACAAACTTAATGACTGAACTGAACTTGCAACTGACGTATTGCGTCAAAATATGTTATTATTGCGCTTTTTGTAGGCATACTGAACCTATAGGCCTATTTACAATTTCAAACGAACGCTATATATATTGAGCTGATTCGTCCAATAGGTCCAAACATAAGCGTAGTCAGCGAGCCCTGGGTCGGATCGGGGATGATTCAACTCTCCTGGTTTTAACTTTAAGTAGGGAGCCTATACGGTCTGACCATTCGAGGTACCGGTGTTTGACGACAAGATAATCTTCCTCCATCGTCGTGGTAAGCAGCGCTACAGTTTAGCTCTCTAATCTACTAACCTGTAATGTAATTATTCATTTCTATAGCACCGCTACCATTCATGACCATTCAGTGGGCTACCCAGTGCGAGAAACCCGAGGGAAAAGGTCTTAAGAAGAGAGATGTGTATAGCGATTCAGATAGAAGAACCCCCAGAGGAGGGACCCCATAAGGAGGGCTCAATGGGCCACTGATGGCAAACAATTGAGTTTGAGTAAAACTAAAAGTGGTCCTAGTTCATGGGACAAAACAAGTCGGACCTGTCCAGAGAACAGAGAGGCTGATGAGAAGATGCAGAAAGAATGAATTAGATCTCTGAGATATATCTGTGAAAGATTCCGAAGTCTAGAATCTGCAATTTCGATTGCGACTTGATTTGAAATAGAGACGGTGCCCATAGGCTATGACGTGGCGATTGTGCTGAACTGAGATATTCTCGAGGTTTACTCTAAATTAGAAACAATTTGCAAGGGATTGTCACAATTATCTGCTAATCATCTCCGCCGTATTTCGGAGATTTAAGTCACATTACTCCGCGTTCCTTGTTTCGTGGCTTACGAGTGGCGCTTTAGAAGTTTAGAGCTTGTACAACTAATGGCACTTATACGATTATACATCACAGGGTTCTAGGGCAATTACCCCCTGGACAATTACCCCCCGGACAATTACCCCCCGACAATTACCCCCTGGACAATTACCCCCCAGGACAATTACCCCCCGGACAACTACCCCCCGTGCCAATTACCCCCCGGACAACTACCCCCGTACCAATTACCCCCCGGACAATTACCCCCCGTGCCACAGTGTGAGCTTGTTCTCTCACGCGTTAATCTCTTTACCAGCCTCTTCGTATTTGTCGGACGTTCAGCGCTGCCTAAACCTATCCTAAATTAACTTTAGGGCCTGCTGTGGTAGGCCTATATAGCCATCTTTCTTCACTATCTCACTCTACAATACTTATTCAATGCAATACGGATTTATCTTACACAGTATGGAATTTTCTAAATCTGAGAGAGGGAAAGATAAACGTTGTTTCGAAGGTTTTCATTGCGTGAAACAGAAGAAACACAAGAATTTAGCAAAATGGTGTCGTTTCGTTTGAGTAGCCTACGAATATAGGCAGAACTCTATCGATAATTACATTTAAATATTTTATTAAGCAGGCGTTTAAGACGTTGAAGTTTTCTTGAACTTTTAACCTTTTTCACACATTAGCTTGGAACCGTTTTTAGATTTGATTTTTTTATAGTATTTTCTTGAACGTTTAACAATAACTTGCCTATCATCGTGGAGTTGCTCTTAACCTTGCTTAGTTATTATGCTAACTAAAGTCATAACTCATCAATAACATTTAAATATTTAATCAGGTAGGCGTTTAACATGATATAGATTTAATTTTTGGCACGGGGGGGTAATTGTCCGGGGGGTAATTGGTACGGGGGTAGTTGTCCGGGGGGTAATTGGCACGGGGGGTAGTTGTCCGGGGGGTAATTGTCCGGGGGGTAATTTACCCCGGGGGTAATTGTCCGGGGGTAATTGTCCGGGGGGTAATTGTCCAGGGGGTAATTGTCCTGTCACCACATCACAGTTATAACCATGTTGACCCTCGTTTCAGTGAATGAGATGGAAATGGAATTATAGAGTTTGATATGCATAGGCTACTATATTAAATAGGTGTCACTATCATATAATTATATGTGTTAAAACAATGTTAAATTCACAAGTTAACCTAACGCTAGACTCGAACCTTTTTGAGCGCCATGAATCTGTAAACATTAAGTTACTTTATTATTATTATTAAGTTGCTACATAATAATATTATAGGCCTATGTTTATCAGGTTTTTGAGAATTCCTGGCTTGATGTACATCGTGAGCAATGTCATTCATTTTCCAATCTGGACGAAGGGTCACACAACTCTGCAGCTGGAAAAGGGGTCTTCCATGGAAATCTTGCTTGCAAAGCTTGACTCAGAAGAGTCAAACAATATGGTTGACTGAACCACATCTTCAGCGTATTCGTTCCCTACAGACAGGCATTCCGCGATTGCTTGATATCAGATCGGGGTATTATAGGGAAGCGAAGTTTGATCAAGGTGTATCACTCGCTGGAGTCAACAACTACGACGAAGCCATCAAGAACTTCTCTCTACCTGTTCCAGAATTTTACAATTTTGCCGCTGATGTCATCGACCACTGGGCCAGACAAGAACAGGTAGGCCCAAAGGCCCATAAAATTATAGACTATCCATAGTTCAGCAAAGCTGTTCGCTGACGTTCTTAGAAGTTTATCATAAGAACAAGTGTGGCTGTGGACAAAGACTAATTTTACTGGGATATCTTTTAAATTCTCATAAGTTCTTATTATCACAATGCTGAGTTATTTGGCTTGTAGTAGCATGCTATGTCATTATGTAAGTTGCTGTGATGTGCTTCTCGTAAATGTTTTCATAATGTACCCTGAGTTGCATGTAGTTTGCCGCCTTGTGTTACAGGTCTACCAGGGTGAGTCTGATGAGTCCTTACATGCTTTTCTGTTACGTGTTCTGCTGTGTCTCTTGAAAATAATAGCTCAATCTGTTAGACGTGGTATTTTTGTCGATTGGAAGGTGTCTGATGTACGCAAGGGTCTTCCAGCTTTCTGGTGGGTCAGTGACGAGGGTCAGGAAATCAAATGGACTTTCAAGGATCTGTCAGAACATTCAAAACGGTATTGTGCAAGAAACATAATACTGACGTTTATATAGCCTATCATGACTTCAAGAATAAACTCCGGGTATATTATTTTTACGTGAAAGCAAACTTGTGTGAGAACAAAATTTCCTAATTAAAAATGATAACAAGCATTGTTGCCAAAAACACTCTGTTATTTTATATTCCCAGAAAAATCTCGTTTTTTATTTTCATAGGTTTAGGGCCTATATTTCTTCGTTTTTAAAATTTCTTTTATGTAACCATATTTATTTATTAATTTTACTGTAAACTTATTATTTTCCTTAAGCTTAGATTCCGTCTGATATCTTTTAAGTTGTTTCTGTACTATCCGCTAATTATGCTAATTCTGGTCACTATTTGACTTTTTTACTTAAGCTTAGTGTTAACTTATAAAGTTGTGTTATTTACTTGTTGCACAACTTTATAAGTTAACACTAAGCTTAAGTAAAAAAAATTAAGTTGTGTTATTTACTTGTTGGGGGTTGCTCGGTAGTGCAGTGGTTAGCGCGCTGGACTGTCGACCAAGAGGTCGGGGGTTCAATTCCCCGCCGGGGCAGAAATTTGTAACGAGATTTCTGTTCCACAAGCACCCCCTAGCCGACTCAGCTATGATGAGTACACTGACCTCACGGTCAGTGGATGATGAGACGGCGAGGGAGAGGATTGGCCACCGCCCTCATATGCCGAGGCCTTGAAAATGAAGTCGCTAACACTTCATCCCCATTGGCTAGCCCTCCGGGCTAGCTAGACGGGATATCATCATCATCATCATCATCATCATTTACTTGTTGACTAAGATTAAATTGCGATTTTTGACTGTGGTACAAGATGTAACAAAGTCCAATCAATTTTGTTTTTTTTCTCGCTTTTAAAATTGTTTTTTTGGGGGGAAAGAACGTTTTATTTTATTTATTATTTGGTTTTTGTCGTTTAGACATAGCCCACATGAAAGCAGGATCTTCTGAGTTCTTGCTTTGAAAAGAATCGGATTGATGTGTGAATACAAAGAGTATATTGCACTTAGGCTACATTGCATTTGATATACAAATACAATTGTATTTGATATTGCCCCTTCTCAAGTTCAGAAGTGACACTACCATACAAAAGGAACGACGTCGATGATACCAGAAGGGCACAATAATTGCTCAAGGCCCCAAAACAGTAGGCCTAACTGCCTCGGGCGAGACTCGAACCCGTAGGACGTAGGTCTTTGGTCCGTCTTGTAGACCGACCGCTCTAAAGAATCGACCACCGTGCCACACTGTGGTGTACAGAATTCATAAACATATTTGCAATTAAAAAAATTGAAATAAAATGAAAAGGTTTGTATGCGATGAACAGAATGTGAAGCACTGTGTGAAGTAACTGTTGTAAAGGAGAAATTCCTTTTGTTAGTCTGACGCGGCAGTCATAAGTGAGGATTGCATTCTTAGAATTGGCATTCGAGGGCAACTAAAATAGTTCTCCATCCCCTTCATTATCACCCTAACAGTGAATCTTCTGTGTACTCATTTTGTAACCGAATTCAATGGGGACCATTCATTAATGGAATTTGAACTCTACAGGGTGGCGCAGAAAAAACCGGACTATTAGTTTTTGCAATTGCATCGCTTGAATAATGACAGTAATTATCGCCTTAAAACTATCATTAGACAGAAATGACACAGAAAAATGGCATTGGTTGGCATTTCACATAACATTAAATGAACTGTAAAATTTCAGAATTTTCTGATTGCGTAAGAAATTTCAGTCAAAGTGATGTCCAATATGTCCTCCGTTTGCTGCGATAACTAATGATAATCACTGTCCAATAGCCCGGTTGATAGTGTCCTCACTGATTTCGTCCCAGCATGCGGTCGGAACTTCTTTCAAATGTTCAATATCTCGAATTCTCTGCCTGTAGACAAGCTGCTGAAGAATTCCCCAGATCGAATAGTCTACGGGATTCAAGTCCGGACTGTTCGGTGGCCAATTTTCTGGTTCAATAAAGTCTGGAACGTGAGCAGTGAGAAAAGCAACTGTTTTTCGTGAACGATGAGCAGGTGCTCCATCCTGTTGGAAAGTGAAATTGTCACCAGAGTGAGCTATTATGTCTGGCAGTAATCCTTGATGTAGGACGACGTCACAGTAATATAATTACTTTGATTATTCAAGCGATGCAATTGCAAAAACTAATAGTCCGGTTTTTTCTGCGCCACCCTGTAGTATGTATGTTTGTCCTTCTGGCTTTTTAAACCACTAGGCTACCCGCTGCAGCTGCACAGTTTCTACAGATCGCGTCAGGGTTATAGTCCCGAGTTATTCAGCAGGTCGAAGAAATGTATTGCAAAAAGATGTCAAAAATTCTAAAGAATTTTTGCAGATCATAAGGCAGATCAGGAATAAAATAAGCAGTACGTCAAATAACTAGTGACGAAGCCACCCCCACATACCTCCTTAGGTCTATGCCATGAACTGCTATTATCACATTGTAGCAATTTTTACGATTTACCGGGTATGCAAATACAAAACTGTTGATTATGACGGTTCAGTTACAGTCATAGGCGTACGGGAGGTTTCAGAAGTGGGGGGGGGGCAAAGATTGAACTTCTGCCCGAAAAATTTATCCGGCCAAAAAGTTGGTCGTCCGCGACTAATTTTGCCCGAAAAACCAGATTTGCCCGAAACTTGACGAACTTTTTTTTTTATAGTCGTCCGCGATTTTTTTGCCCGAAAAACCAGACTTGCCCGAAACTTGACTTTTTTTTTAAGTCGTCCGCGATTTTTCTGCTCGAAAAACCAGATTTGCCCGAAACTTGACGACCTTTTTTTTTTTTTTTTTTTAGTCGTCCGCGATTTTTCTGTTTGAAAAACCAGACTTGCCCGAAACTTGACGACCTTTTTTTTTTAGTCGTCCGCGACTTTTTGCCCGAAAAAACCACCAAACTTGCCCGAATTTGGGGGGGGGGGCAATTGCCCCCCTGCACCCCCGCCTCGTACGCCTATGGTTACAGTACAGTGATCAGTAGTCCTACAGTACAGAAAGTAAAAGCTACGTCTTTTTTTACTTGCTGTAACAGTGTGGCCAACATGTTGAGTGGCCCTTGTGGTCTGAAACCAGGGGATCGGCTGATGGTAATTTTGCCAAAAGTTCCTAAATGGTGGCTACTCAACATCGCTGCAATACGTGCTGGTCAGTTACCTTTCACTCAACTCTGTTAGTTTCTGTTCACGTTCATAAACGTTTTAACAAACCGATAGCCTGTAAAACGCCAATGCTAAAACACGAGTCGACGTTGTTACTAAGGAAATCTATGCACGGGCTAGATCTCTATACCTGCTAAAGGAGATAGTTGCAAGAGCCCGTCAAAAAGTCAATACTGCCAATGCACAGATCTGTCTTTGTCCACAGATTATAATTAGTCTAATTATCATTTATAGCAATCATAGTAACTTCTATTTTGTCAGCGTCCAATGCACAGAGCACAACCCGATGGCATGCCAAGTGAAGCTGTCATTAGGCCAATCTTATTACCAGATTAGGAATGAGATAGTCAAAATAAGAGGTTAGATTAAGATAGCAATTTTAAGGAAGATATATTAAGACAGTCAGACTAAGACAAGGAGATTAAGGTCTTGGAGAGCAGACAAGTCGGTAAACACAAGCTTCCAAGAGGCAATTTGCATGACATAGTTTAAAGATTATGTTAAACTGGTGGCCCGTTGAGCAAAATTTTATATTTCTGATAGATTACTATATTATATTTTGCGGAAATTGCACTATCTTACTACCTTGACTATATCTCGTCTCTTTTTGTCGTAACACTGCCATGCTGCGAAGAGCATTTCGGTGGTGGGCCACGCTATCTGGAATGGCTTCTTTGCGGCTCTGTGGTCGCTTCCCCCGTGACTCTGCTGCATGGCTATCTCTTTCGTCTTCTCGAGGCTTTTCTCTTCGACCAGACCAGGGTTTGGAGCGCCTCTGAGTAGAAATCTTGAAGTGCGCTATATAAATTTATGCGGTCGATTGATTGATCCTAATTCTGTTACTTTTTGCTGTTTTCTCAGGAGTTGTGCTTATCCCAGTCACCACTCAACTGACTGCTATGGATATCAAGTATCGAGTTGGTCGTTCAGATGCAAAGTGTATCATCACCGATACGGAAAATGCAGAAAAAGTGGATGAGGTTATTCAACTTATTCTAGTAATCTAGTTGATTGCATTTGATAGAAGAACAGGAGGAGGAGGATGGGAAAAGAAGAGGAAGAAGAAGAAATATGTGATGAAGTAGGATGAGTATGAGGAAGAGGACGGAAAGGAAAAGAAACATCAGTAACTTCGTTTCCCGGTCCTGGTAATAGTTGCTCCGCTTGGTAATCAGTTTTCTCCCTCCCGGTCAAATCTTTCCACCCACAACTTAATAGAATGGATACTCACTTTCTATTTTATTTTCTAAGATGCCAGTGCATGCCACTTACTTAATTCGCTCTTTCTTCCGTTATCTCCGTCCATTCTGTCATTAATATATAGGCTAATCATTTCTTCTTGTTGATTTTCCAGGTTATCACAGACTGTCCTTCAGTGAAGACTAAAGTCGTAGTTGGAGATAAGAGGTTAGACTTTACAATTCAAGAATTCCAAGTCTGTCATCTAGTCCTGTAAGTTCTAATCAATTATTAGAACTAACAGGACTAGATGATAGACTTGTTCATCTGATAGCAAGTATTTGTGATGTGACCTAATAATTATAATCGCGTTTTTGCTACGTTTTGTTTCGTAATTGTAAAAATACAGTGAGTGGATTCACTAAAAGTGAAATAACTTTTGTCCTGTTTGAAATATTTTGGTGAAATTTGACCATTGTACGCAAATAATATTATAGACAAAAGTACGGACAGCACGCACACAACGCACACACACACAACGCACACACACACACACACACACACACACACACACACACACACACACACACACACACACACACACACACACACACACACACACTTGCATTCATGCTGTTCTTGTTGTTCTGTTATAGAGCTGGATGGATGTCTTTTGAGGACTTATTCACAACAAGCAGCAGTGATTATGAGGCAAGGGGTCGTTTATTAAGGTCATATGTGGAGAGAGGGGAGGCAGGGGTCCCCAAATGCAGGCAAGCAAGGGGGAAAACCGGCAAAGGAGAGGGCTATGCGAATATGGGTATATACATTATACATCTTGTACAGTGTGCATAAAGTTGATATCTGTACTGCCTAATCTCATCCGATCTCAGATTGAATTCTTTGCCACCTGATTTATTCTAGGAACTTATCGAGTTCCACCAATATAATACTCGATCATTTTTTTGCTACATGTATGTAATTCTAAGTTAATATAGTCGTTCAAGCCAAACAGGATCTACGGAGAGCCTTTCTAGGCTTTGTCAGCGTACGACTTAGGTGGGGAGGAAATTCACCGTAATGTGGACAAGAGAATGACCCACGTGTTCTTTAAAGCTTCGTGCAAACTTCAATGTGTATCAACAACAAGACACTGACGAATATATTAAAATTTGTTTTAATAGACTGGAATAGCGTGAGAATTGTTTGTTGTGAAAATTAAGCAAACTCTGTTTCTGTTTGAAACCATAATTAGACGGTTCAGACAAGAAGTTCAGATCCAATGATGATCTTCTTTACAAGTGGAACAACTGGATACCCAAAGATGGCGGAACACAGCCACGCCAGCTATGGATTAGGACACAAGATCACTGCCACGTGAGTTGAGGACATACAATACAAAATACACTGCAGTACAAAACAACTGTGATATGATAATGCCTTCCTTACAAGATTTAGGATTGCTCATCGAAGTCGAATAATCATTGAGAGTCACAAGGAGATTGGAAGAGGCAGTCGAAGACAGTCTCGATAAGAGGGTTGCGAACATTACTGGATAGAGAGTTTCAGACGTGCACTATATTATGCATACATGCAAACATACATACGCCATACATGCATACATACATGCATACATAGGCTACGTACATTAATTAATACAGACACATGTCATTTTGCTGTAGCTATGGTATGGACTTGGTTCCTACTGACATCCATTGGACTCTATCGGACACTGGTTGGGTTAAATCCGCGTGGGGAAACGTCTTCTCTCCATGGATCAATGGATCCTGTGTCTTCATACACAGCCTTCCAAAGTTTGATCCGAAATATGTTCTCCAGGTCAGCGTTTTACAGACTTTAATTGGTGACCCAAAAGTGGGCTGCGAAACTCTCTCAAGTCGGTAACCATATAGGCCTAGTTATCAGGAAATATTTATTTTTTATTTCTTCATCTATTCGTAATTTCTAAAAGTTTATGGACCTGACAAACGGCGGAGTAGCAGCAATTTTGACTACGATTGGATTATAATTTAACGATTGGCCGTCATTGTTGTGGAAATTTTTAATGGTGTCCGAAAATCAGCATAATTATTATTTCCATACCGATTTACGAACAACATTTTAGTACACATGCAATGTTCGATTTTATTCAGTGGTTCTCGAGACGGCCGCGATATTTCCATCCATCCTTCCATCCATCCATCCATCCATCCATCCATCCATCCATCCATCCATCCATCCATCCATCCATCCATCCATCCATCCATCCATCCATCTATCTATCTATCTATCTAGGCCTATATTTAATATCTTACCGATGGCCGACTCAAGGGGGTCTATAGCCTACTAATTGCTAAATCAGTAAGGAGCCTGTGGTTCGTACGTGATCTGTGCAGCCAAAAGAGTTTAGTTTCTGTTATAATACCCAATTGCCCAACTTCATCTTCTCTAATAGGCCTATATATTGCTGGTCTACATGTTAGAGAAGACTAAGATGAGACTTGGGCCTTGAACGGATATATCCTGTTGTTGATTTCAGCTGTGTGAGAAGTATCCGATTTCAACGTTCTGTGCTCCACCGTCCGCCTTTCGTTTCATGGTGAAGGAACAGCTGAGCAAATATCGATTCAAGACTTTACGTCACTGCGGTTCAGGAGGAGAACCTGTGGTATACATCCTACTTTATGTATTATAATGATGGTTCACTTATTGGTAACAAAAACCCTGATATACACACCACTGTCAGGTACAAAATGCAGTGGATAGGCCTAATGTAATATTAATGGGACTTGAAGAAATTTCAGTTTGGAACAGGAAGCCAGCTCGACTAGCCTCTTCCATGTACTACATGCATTATACATAAATACGATAACATTTAGATTTCCTGTGCTCCATTGTCTTCATTGTTTAGTTGTAAACGTTTTTCTGTGTTAGAATCCGACACTGATAGAAAAGTGGTATGATGGAACAAGACGCGTGATACACGAGATGTATGGCCAAACAGAAACGGTTAGAATGACGTCATCTTACATTATGTTACCTTACATGCGACTCTCATTTCTGATCATCTTCTAGATGCTGACCTGATTAGATCTACTGCTTGGTCATTGCGTTATCTTGCATTTCATTTCTCTATATATCTTGCATTAAGCAGTCTCCCTGAATAACTACTATTGGCAAGGCCGTAGCCAGGATTTTTATTTCGGGGGGTGTTTTCGGTGGCGGCCTGGATTTAAGTTTTGGGGAAGCTGAATTCCCTGAAAAATTTCCATTTTTTTATCTTTTTTTAGTCAGCCGGTTGAAATCTTTTAAATATTTTCGCCGTCAAAATTTCTGATGACTTTTTTAGTCGTCAACTTTCATTTTAGTATCGAAATTTAATCTATTATTTCATTTTGCGGGGTGTTTTCATAGCTTTTTCATGGTTTTTTGCATCACGAACTAGAAAATGCAATAGATTTTTTTCTGCATTTTCCATTTCGGGGGGTGTTCAAACACCCAAAACACCCCCTGTCTACGGCCTTGACTATTGGTAATTATCTGCAGTCATAATCATAACCATTGCAATATTATAATACAACTACGGCGCCCTAGCATCTGCTGGTAGGTCATGGTATTTTTGAGTTTATTCCATATATATTTCAAGTACTCAGGTCTCAAGCATGAATGTAAATACTTCTACCTCGAGCACTAGTACGAATAGGTACTTTTGCCTAAATTTCTAGTACTTATAAAGTACCGACTTGAGTTGTACTCAGGTAGGCTACATGTATACCAGGTACAGCAACTCCGCGGAATGCATGTGGTGGTGGGTACGAGTCCAGCGATCAACTTGTTGACCTTATAGTGGCTATGTGTTATTTGTGTTTTATTAATATAGATCCTGACTTGTGGTACACCAAAATGTCTTCCGTTGCGACTCGGTTCGATGGGCAAAACGGCTCCTGGCATGGATATGGCAGTTAGTTCATTTAAAACGTCTGGCACTTTTAGACTATCAAAAGATAATTATTAGCAGAACTGAGAATTTTGCAAGCCAACTGGATATCACGAATCTACAGATGTGAAGAGTTTATAGTTAACCTGTAAAATCAGCAGTTATCCATCGTTAATTGGGACGTTAGTAAATAATTTCAGCCTTTATTTCAAATTTATGTAGCTCACCAACAGAGAACTGATTGGAGAGATACAGCCAGCATTATATGATAGGACTAATATGGTTTTAGCGCATAGGCATTATGTCCATGATGTCTATCTCCACAATAGAATGGGAAAACTGGTCGTTTAAGACTATAGCCTACGTGTAGATCGTGGATTAACAATTGTAAGAAATGGTTACCTTGCGCACTGAAGTTGTAATGGAGCCCTACAGGAATAGATCAATTAGCAAGTATTTTTTGTAAATGTATTAATAATTAAACTACCATAAACTGCAGATTTTGTGATTTCTAAGAATTTGAAATTGCACGACGTGGTCGTTGTTTATGCTCTTGAGAAGTGCATAGGAAATTTTATTTTCAGATTGTTGATGAGAATGGGAAGGAGGTCGGTCCAAATGTTGTCGGGGAGTTTGCCATACGAGTGAAGCCAAATCGACCAATGGGTCTTTTCCTTCGATATGTGGTAACATTAATGTTCACTCCACTTTCTTTTCATAGGTTAAATTATAACTTTTTATCTCTTGGCGGGAATGCCAAAGTGACATTTGCAATCTAGCAACAGACCACTTTTGCTATTTCTACCACTTTCGTGATGATCGTTGTGTAGTTAGGCCTATTCAGATTTTGTTTCAGCTTTCACTACACAATAATTGCATCAGCTAGTCTATAATTAAAAACCACTGCTTGTCATTGTGTTAAAATTTCCTACATGTAAGTGCTGAGTTTGTTTAGTTTCAATTTTCAAATAGGATGAACCGGAGAAGACAGCTGCTTCCTTCAAGGGCGATTTCTATCTGATGGGAGATCATGGAAGCGTTGATGAAGATGGATACTTCTGGTTTTCAAGCAGAGCAGATGACGTCATCATCTCCGCTGGGCAAGCCTTCTCGAAATTTCTTTTTCCTTTCATGTTGTTGTCGGGCCACTAGATCCAAATCGCTATTGAAACTTTATACAGTCAGCACCCATGGCAGTATTCATTGTGTTTTTGCTTACTGTAAGGTCAATTCCATTTTCTGCAATGTAAGAGTATTTTCAGCTTAACGACAACATTGTGCGATAGCAAAGATTGTTAGCGTCGCCCTCCTCCTTTATTCAGACTTGGGACTGGCACTCTCAGCCCTACTTGTGCTGTAAGCTTATCTGTTGACTTTTATGGTTATGACCCATGGGTTGGTGAGTATAGTCTATATACCGATATAATATGTTATTCAACCATATATGTATTCTACCGTAGCACAAAGGTCAAACTTATATTATTATTGGCGTTATAGTGGAATAAGCTGACATAAGCTGAGAATGTCATTCTGTTTGAGACATTGCAGTTTTTCTAGAATGTCTCTACTCTAACGTCTGAACAATAATAGGCCTAACTATTATGTTTAGGCATCGAATTGGACCACACGATGTTGAAAATGCTCTTCTCTCGCATCCAGCGGTTGTGGAATCTGCTGTTGTAAGCAGTCCAGATGAGATACGTGGCGAGGTGCGAAGATAATCTAATCTAATCTAATCTAATCTGCTGTAATCTATAGTGACATCTGCAGCAGCGTCATCATCATAAAGGCAACCATTAATCAATTGTAGCTTTCAAGCGAAATCATATTTTGCACCAATTTATCCATTTCGCAGAACACACGTGGAATATGCATAATCCATTACACCGTGTCTTCAGCGTTAGCAATTTTTGCGTTTCATATAAAATTATTAATTAGGGTCTATACTTGAACGACGAGCTGCACTGGTTATGCCTACCCATGCAGTTGCGTTTAGTAGGCTACTCTCTCTTGCCGTTAGGGTGTCTGTGCAGAATTAGTGCATTTCAAGCTACATGTATTTGGGTGCATTTTAAAACTCTGAACACATTTTGAGTGGGTTCAGTGCAATTTTGTGCATTTAAAGTATATGATTTAAATAGTTGTGATCGATGTCTTTTGCATCAGTTTGGCTGTGATTAGTGATTGTTTATCTGTAGGTTGTGAAGGCTTTCGTCGTTTTGCAATCAGACCACAACGTCAAAGACTTTGATGAGCTAAGAACCACTCTTCAGAATCACGTGAAAGAAACGACGGCTCCATATAAATACCCTCGCAAGGTAGGCCCTATAAGCACATTTCCACACTTACTGAAACGTTAATTAAGTAAGGAATTTATGCCTTTTAACGTGCAGCTGGTTTCCTCGCTGCATAAAAGTGTCTCCGCTGACGAATTAACTACGCTTTTCGTATGTCATAAAGTATTAAACTGAATGAAAAATATCAATCCATAAAAACTTGCCAAATAATTACTGGTTTGCATAAACCATTGCAGGAGCAACGTTAAAATTCCTGCATCTTTGGACTATGGTCTTCATTATTGTAAATCTATCAACTCCACTGGAACAAGAATTTGATTAAAACTAGGACCACTGGTCACTAGACCTACATGAAAATTTCTTCTAGAAGCAATTTGTCGAATCGTCTAAATCTTGCTGTTAGCCTATCTTCATTTTCTTCTAGATTGAATTTGTCGAGTCGCTTCCAAAGACCATAAGTGGAAAGATCCGACGAGTGGAACTTCGCAAAAGCGAATGGAAAAAGTGAGCGTTGACGGCTTAATGTATGCCAATCGTCAATTAGCAACTGGACGATGCTGCTATAGAACTATATTAGCTTTTCCCAGGCGCTTCTAGTTTAGTCTCGTCGTGAAAGAGTTTAGCGACTTTGAGAAGTGCAGGTGGCTTCTACGTAATGCTTCTGACACACATTGCTTAGATTTTATACAAAGTAAAATGTACACTAACCTATGAACAAATTATTGCTAACCGGCTACTATATTGGTGACAGGAGAAGCTTCAACGCAGAGGTTTGAGGTGGTCTCAGGTGGATTCCAAACCGCAACTTTTCGGCTCCAAGGCACCGAGCATACTCGTACACCACCGCGGTCCACGCGTAATGTTGCTATTATGTTTCGTTGTACAAGTTGTCAGAGCAATTTTCTCGATTATTTCTATTAAAAATAACTCTTTATTGAAGCTCAAAGGAATTTGGTTACTAATACTTGTGAGTTAGGCTACTATTGTTACTATTGAGTAAAAGAATAACGGTGTTGGTATTGGCGTTATTGGCCTACTGTGTGTGAGCCATGAGTTTTATTAAGATTAATTTAGCCTATGTGACTCAGCTGAAACATTTATGGCAACAGCCGCAACATTTTATATGTCAATTAGCCTACATTCTGATAATATCTAGAAAGGAACTGCAACCCCTAAGACTTTTAACAATTTGTCAGACACTCTCAGTCCAAAAGACCCAGAGAAAAGAAAGTAGCTTTGAAACATCGGGAAGATGTGCTTGTGGTGCAAGTTAATGATGAAGAAAGTGTATAAGTGTATACCCAAGCATACATTAGCGCCTTTGAGCACAATTGATAACAAAATAGACACCAAACTATAAATAAATGTATTTTCATAAACCGACTAACAAGGAATAAATTAACAATGTGCAAATAAATTACTATTCAATTAATCAGTGGTGCGCGTAAAAAATTGCAAAGCTTCAGGCTGTCAGTTCCAACTCTTAAAACATCTTAAGCACTTGTTTCCAAACGATTTCCGTTTATCCTGATTCCAGCACCATTGGTTCCACTGCCAGTGTTCCTCACAGCCGCAAAGGTTCCACCCAGACCATGACGCTGGCATGACGTGTGTTGTTCCACTGGCAGTGTACAGTTCGACGTTCACCATCTACGACCGTAAGAAACTTGGCCGATCTCATCATCAGGTAGTTGCCAAATGCGCCGCTGGTGACGATGTCGCGGTAGTTGTGCGAATCACGGATGCTGGTCATGTATCCAGTTCCTAAATATCAATAAAACATGGGGAGACACAGCGAACGAAACTGATCACTTTAAGAATGTCTTACACATTATTATTCTTTCCCAGTGTTGGTTCCAATGCCTCCGGAAGCAAACAATTCGCCGGAGACTGTTAGTGACACATGGAACGGTATAGGCCTACGCTTCATCCAATATACGTGGAGCAAGCTCTGACTCAGTCACTGAGGCCAGTCTTCGAGAACTAATTGTCTCTTAGAACAATTGTTATATTTTATAACTAGTAGGCATAATCTTATATAACTAGTTAATTTTTTGTTGCTCCTACGCTAACCCAATTTTTCTTTAATCCTATCTGAAGTCAATTGGCTAATTCTGCATGGCTAGTCGTAGCCTAAGTATTGCGGTTAGCAACGGCGTTGAATCACTGAATAATAATTGAAAGCCGTTGGAATAGATGACATCATAGGCGCAACCACCCTATGGGACCCACGGGACGCGTCCCCCCAACTTTTGAGTGGTCCCCTATCTTTATTATTATGGTCCCCCAACTTTTAGGACGTGATTCATTATGGTCCCCCCAACTTTTAGGACGTGATTGCACTTATGGATGGCATGTAGTTTTTCTCGAATCTTCGGCCAAGATCAGAAATGAATGCAAGCCCAAATGAATGTAGCTATTGCTGGGACCGAAGGTTTCGAGGGCCAGAGGAACGAAATCATGTGTTGCAAGGAGCGGTTGGTGGTGCTGGAAAGATATGAGCAATCATTTTTTCTGTTACCTTGAATCCGTTCTGTCTTTCCATTCGTGGTGTTGACGTAGAGAAGAGCATCGCTGTTGTGCAGTCGTCCAAAGACATCATATCTTCTTCCATCAGTTCCCCTCGTTGGGAAGAAACCGACGTTTGCGATGTTCTGAGATGTTTCAACGTCGAAACCATGCTCCAGCTTACCTGATCATAATTATTTCCAATATCAGCTCAGAATGTCTATATACATTGAAGTTTTCGCCCACGTACCGGTACGTGCGTACAGGTACGCGGTACGTACGTACGAATATCATATCAGTATGCGATAACGGTGTGTACATGTACGCATGCATGGCGATAGCATTAACAGTTAACTATACATGTATAGTTACATGTTCAAGGCATCAGCGCTATTGCTGAACCGAGCTAAACCATGACTCTGAAGTTGATTGCTAACACAGTGACCAACTTGTCATTAAATTAATATGAGAATTAATTGCTTGGTTTCCACGTTCACTGTTTCATCTTGTGCATGTCGTTCTGGAGACAATAACTAAAAATGAGAAACTGAGTGACATTGTTTTTAAATACCGTTATCGGAGATCTGGTAGATGGAGAGGGTGGGTCGGTTACGGTGCGTTGTCACCAAGAGTCTACCGTCTGGTGACACAAACGAGTTGCTCGTGACGTTGTTGAGCGATGACGTAGAGGCCAAGATGGCGTCCGTGACGTAATCGAGGAGGAGAGATGGCGATGAGCGATAGTAGAGGCCACCGCAATCAATGACGAGACGACCACCTGAAACACGGATCGTTTCTCAGTTTAATATATAAGCTTAGTCTATACTTTTTACATTCGTTAGCGTGTACGTCCCGCAGGATGGGCCTCGATTGATTACTCGGAAATGTCAATCGGACAACCCGGATGGATGGATTGATTGATGGGTGGATGGATGGATGTATGGATGGATGCATGGATGGATGGATGGATGGATGGAATGGGTGGATTGATGGATGGATAGATGGATGGATGAATTGATGCAATTTGATGGATGGTTGGATGAATTGATGGATGGCTGGTTGAATTGATGAAATAGATGGATTAATGGATGTATTGATGGGTTGATGAATTGATGGATGGATGGATGTATGGATGGATGGATGTATGACATTGTATGTATGGATGTATGGATGGATGGATGTATAGATGGATGGATGTATGTATGGACGTATGCACGGATGGATGGATTAATGGAAAGATTGTTGGATGGATTAATTAGATCGATAAGTTGAATTGATGGAAGGATGTATTATTTGGAGCAGACGGTAGATTGGATGAAACGACGAACGGAAGAAGAAGAGGACAGCGATCGATAGTAACTGGATAGATAGATCAATAGTAACTGGACAGATAGATCGATGAAACGCCAACCGAGGACTTTCTTCATTGGTCGATTGGACAAATAGAACGAGAATAGACCGATGTAACTAAATGCTGCGCAGATATTTGTCTTCACAGTTAGGGTAGTCGCCGGTGAAAACCGAATTCGACACTTTTATGGGGAAGGGTCTCGACCGACAAGGGGTCACTGGGCAGCTGAATCATCACACTTAAAACTGATACATAAAATGGTGGGATATTGCAGATACTATACAGCCACGGCTGGGCGTAAAACTCCGGGAGGGTGTCTAGGACCCTGTTGACACCCGTAGCTGCACGTATAAAATTATATAGGACACACAGACTATGTTTTGTACCTATATAAGCTTCCGCTATTGTACTCTTACAATGCTAGCCGGCTGGAATCTGACCTGCTACCTCATCCAAGGGTATAAAACGGGTATCACAGACACACAATGGTGTCATAAGGGAGCGCATAAGCCAATAGGTCCTCTACAGGCTCCTATAGCAGGCAGGCAGGCTAGGAGGTTGAGGGTTTTTCTATAGGTAGGTCTACGCCGGTTTCTGTCTTTTATGACAAAGAGTTGAGGACTTGCCAAGAGGTATAAAGGCGACTGCGCTGGGGACACAGTGCTGCGATCGCAGGTCGATTTCACTGACGTATCGAAGAGTCTCGAGATCGAGTTTGTAGAGTCGTTGTTTGTCGATGTGACGAGAGACGTAGCCATATCTGAGGATGTCGTGATGAAGAGCAGTCTTCCGCGGCAAAAAGATGTCGCTTATCTGAAACATGCAATTGAAGCCATCCGATAAGAATACAATGTCTCTGATTTACAATGGGAGAGTGACAAGGAAGTGGCTATATCAGGCGGAGTTTGAACACCGGCACTGTTCGCACTCTGATAGTGCCAGTCCTAAGCCGGGATAAAGGAGGAGGGCGACGCTAATGATCGCCGTTATCACACAGTGTCGCTAAACTGAAACTCACACACATGCAAGACTTTCAACCTAGATAATAAGAGTTTATATCCCCGCCAAAGCAGAAAGATGTTGTAAGAATTGTTCAACTAATTATATGTAAGATAAATAGGCCTAGTTTAATTTAATGAATGAATGAATGAGTGAATGAACAATTTAATGAATGAATGAATGAATGAATGAATGAATGAATGAATGAATGAATACACAAAACATGCAGTGAACACCGAACACTTACGGCATCGAATCGATTATTGACCGGTTGTGTGTGAATCGTGTGGTGGTATCCATCTTCCGATGCATCTCTGATGATCATATTCGTCTTGATCCGATTCGCTTCTGAATCCGGATCATCCTGACTCCAGCAGACGATCCAGATCTGATCCAGATGATCGATATAATTGATCTGCATTGGCCTTCGATCAGTCGCTATTGTCTGTCATTTGATGGATCGATAACAGAACATAGAAAAGTATAATGTAACATAATAAAACAATGATATGATCATGTAACATAGTAAAACAAATATGATCATTGATCATGTTACATGATCATGTTAATGATAAGATCATGTTAAGTCTTCCCAAGCTACTTTCCCGACCAACTTTGATTGATAACATAATCAATCAATGAATCAGGTATCATAGCCAAGAAACCGATTATATTTTATTAGATAAAAATTAATAGAGATTACATAATTGCCTATAAAAACAAAATACCTATAGATAATTGTAGTGATAAGCAGGATGAACTGGGTATGTTTCTGAACCCTGTTTGCACAAGGCCCTAGTGTGTAATTTCGGAGGAGGACATTTATACAGTGTGCAGAAGTAATGCGTGAGTTTGTGTAAGAGAAATTGCACAAGTTTGTGCAAAGTAACTGGCGATGGATAGAGACGAGCGGAGGAGATGCGTCGCCCGGTGTGCAGACATGCACAGGAAGGACTAAGTCTAAGTAAGTAAGTGCAAAGTATAAAACGATGTTGTGCAAAGATGTTGATCCTACATGTAAGACAAACCTCGATTGGTTTGAATGCTTTGTTGATTTCAATGACGATGATACGGTTGAGGTTCGGCTGTGAAACGTACAGGAACCGGTTTCGGACGTTGACCGCATCGCCCCAGGAACATCGGTCACCTGGTCTGCACAGGCTCGGAACCTGATCCGAGGACGACGATGAGGAGGAGGACAACGACGAGGAAGAAGAGGAGGATGACGAGAAGGAGGCGGAGGAGGAAGAGGAAGAGGAGGAGTGTGCATTGGAGGATCGAGTCACGATTCTATGACCCTCCACTTCCAGCTGCACGATACAGGCACGAGGATTGTAGACAGCGTAACCGAGGTCGTGGAATACGACGAACACTTCGTATGGATCTAATGCGAGAGATAATAGAAATATGAGTAAAATACGAAACAATTGCGATGCATATAATAATTATGGGTCACGGTAACTGATTGATCGGAGCACCAGTTTTCAATCAATCAGGTTTCAATAACCAACCAACCAATCAATCAACCAATCAATATAAACTTGATCATGAGGGATATCTGCATAATGGATATCTGGATCATATCTTCAGGAATCAGGATATCTGCTCCGAGACGCTCCCGGTCCAAAGCAACCGTTTTTTCTGGCTTGCAATGCGGTTTCGAACCTCACCTTTCAACTTTGCTCAATTCCATTTCATTGATGCTCCGTCATAATGAAGAACTTTAGAAGAGAAAGCTTAATAAGCCTATTACCAAATAATATGATGTCGTAGTTCTATTTCTGTGCATGTACGTTTAAAGCGAATAGACCTATGTGAGGCTATTGTAGGGCGCTATATAAATGTTCATATACATACATACATGTATATACATACGTATATGCGGGCAACTAACAGAACGAACAGCGCCATATTGGTAGGCCCATCTAACAAAACAGTCGCGACCACCGTTAGGCCTATATCGATTTAAGTGCGAGTGTATGTGTGAGCGCGTGTAGACTCATGCATTATACATGTATCGTAAAATGCCATTTGCTTCAAGAGCATGTGTAATGTACAATCTGGCAATTTACCTAAGCTTTACCTAAGCTATGGTATTTCTTATCTTTCTGCACGCATAAATATATTTTTCTACAAGCTACTTCAACATATATATCCTCATTATATGTATGACCATCAATACATATACGGTACTATACACGTATAAATAATATACACTGTGCCCCCCCCAAAAAACACACCAAAAAACTTTTCAAAAATCTTCTATAAAACTAAGCCAATTGAAATAAAAGTTTGTACGTTGTTTCTCAAATAATTTTGCCACAAAATATTTTACATTTTACTTACTCACAGAAGTGGTTGCTGTTGGAGGTAGTGACGCAGACTAGGCGTGTTTGGAAACATTTAAACAGAGATTAGTAATTTATAGGACAGCGCCCCAGCACATCGCGCACAGGACACCATTGCATTGCTGCGATGTGAAACACCAAGCTTCATTGGACCGGAACTCTGGCCAGCAAACTCACCAGACCTCAATCCCGTTGACTACAGAATTTGGGGTCTAATACAGGAACGCGACTACCAGACAGCAATACGGGACATCAACGAGTTGAAGGAGCGCCTCATCATTGTGTGGACACAGTTGAAGCAGAGTGTCATTGACAAAGCTATTGAACAGTGGCGGCCAAGGCTGAGAGCCTGCGTTCAAGCGCCGGGACATCACTTCGAACATCTTCTTAAATGAAACATTAGTTTTTCTTATTTAACATTAGACTTACATGCATTTCATGACAAAGTTTTTTGGTGTTTTTTTTATGGGGCACAGTGTATATTATTATATCAAGCTAAATAGACGTCTGGGTTGAGATATATATCTTTCTGCGTCAGCAAAGCATAAACAACATAAGCTTTATGTTTTCGTCGACGTACCGGTAATGGACAATTTGCGTTTAAGTGAAGCTATAAGTGAAAGGAGAGTAACGTTGGATTGCATGGGTTGTCACTTGCAAGATTTTGCAAGAACCTAACACAGCCATCCCACGACCACCGTTCTATGTAGGGCTGTATACCTACTTACGTACATGTACAGGTAATTGTGTGTATTTACGGAATTACGGCCGCCCGCCCGACCGTCCGTCCGTATACACGTACATACGCACTTACGTACGTTCGAACGTACACGCACGTACGTACGTATGTATGTATATGTATAGGTAGATAGGTAGCATTTCGGCAGATTCTAAGTTCTAATTGTATGGGGAAAAGTCTGTAGGTCTTCAAGCACACTTCTCGAATGTATTACAGCATCACCTGCCAGCCCAAAGTAATAACAGTTGAATATAGTCGGTTGTTAATATTAACAGCTTCTCTTGCTATTATAGTAGTATAGGCCTACCATTGATGTATTTCGGAACGTCATAGACCTACCATTGATGTATTTCGGAACGTCAACCTTTTCGACAAAGACTGTTGCGATGTCCTGAGCAACTCCGGCGGAATTCTTTGCTTTGCACTTGTATGCTCCGGTGTCGACTATGTTTTCTGAACTGATTATGGTCAGCGTATGGTTCTCATCTATGTAAATATAACAATAGAGGTAAATGAAGACATTGGACAACTGAATATATCAGCATCAGCATCTTCGTTTTTGTTTCCAAGACTTTTTGGCTTTTTTCTTGATCTTTGGGTATTCTCACTAGTGCATAGCCTATAGTTTGTCTAACGTCTTTCTACCAGCTCCTTGGTCATCCAGAAGGAAGGCTTAAGGCTCGGGCACCTTAGCGTGCGATCTTACCTGCTGTTGTACCATACAATGAAGGGCCCAGCATCCAGTCTTCCATTTTATATTCAGTCTTATCTGAGAAAGAAAAGGTCTGTCCAATGCGACAGAACATTTTCTACATAATTACGCGACTGTGGAGAAGTTTTCCAGGAGCACTTCATGCTGACAACCCACAGAGGCATAGCCCAAAATTTTTGAAAGGGTTTCCATTTCGGGGTTTCCTAATGGGCATTTAGATCGAATGTTTTATTGCACATAAATTATTTGGAATGATCTATTGGGGGGGGGGGTGAACCCGTCAAATCTAAACATCCCCCATACAACCCATGTTAAGTTTAACATAGATCTAATCATAGGCATATACTTTGGAGATTAAAATAGAGTTGTTGATATGTAAGAAGTAACTAAACGTTAGGCCATGGTTATGCAAACCAGTTAACTCACTTTGAAGTTGCCAATGACGTGGTTCGTTTGGAAGAGGTGATTCGTTGACTTCCCAGTGAACCTTTGGTTTTGGAATTCCATCGGCGGAACACTGGAGTCGAACTATTTCTCCTGGAGTGTGGAACTGAGTCATTGGGTAGACGGAAACGATTGGCGGCGCTGAACAGTGGAAAACATTTCTTGAATTAAATTAAATCCGTCAAAATGATCTAAGTGATAAATCTTATACCAAGCAATCGTGATGATTAACCTAATCATTCATTTTAATTTTTTAGTGCCAAAATCACGATGAATCATTCTTCAAACAAGGACTCTAACTTATGTGATTATCCCTACGCTGCTAGAGGTCCGCCCCAGAATGCATTGCGAAGTTCTAGATTCCTCTTCATAGAATAGCCACTCTGGTCGACGGTCATTGCAACGCTAGTGAATAAGCTGATGCCCTACGTTTGGCTTTCGATTGGCGCTTTAGCAGTTTGGAGATTACGATTACGATTCTGGTGAGGAGTTTAATGGACCTATTAAATACTAGCGCAAAATGGAGCTACACTTCACTCTTTTCTGAACTGCAAAGGTCGGAGGGAGGAACCTGGCAGCAATTAAGTGATATTCCTTGCATGGCAGCGTTAACGGAACTAAATTTTAATGTGAAGACCTTACTGTGAACGGTGAGAATGTGATCTTGCGATGATTCTGAATCTCGACATGAGTAGATTCCTGCATGGAGTACGGTCACTTCTCGAAAGTACAAAGCTCCATTCGACAGAATCTATTTTACAAAATAGATTGGAATAATAATAATTACTGAAGATTGCACCATCTATATATATATCTTGTCTAGCCTATAAGTTTATCTTTTCCAGTGACTAAACGAATGATGGTCTCTTCGTTTATTGAAAGCCTAGATTTCAAACCGATTACATTACAGGTAGAGATTAGGTATAGCCTTCATTACAAATAATTTGTTACTAACATTGCTCTTTTGAGAAAAGGGATCCTTTGCTATTTTCTGTAAAAAAAACTCTTGATATAAAGTTTCTGTGAACTTATGGTTTCTTCACAGTAGGCCTACTTACTAAATACTCAAAGTAATATTCTTGCCTATATTATAGCCTAAGAGATTGATTCAATGCACCATTCAGACGGCAAAATGTTTTGGCATTTCAGAAACAAAAGTACGGTATATTATCATTCTAAGGCACGGCTATAGCTAGATCAAACGCCAGTCCACTAGCTATTGCTTCTATCTTCATAAACGCCAGGCATAAAAATTCACTTCTTTCTTTATCTTCATTATTGCCGGACAGAAGAATGGCAGTTCTCTCTTAGCCCTCAATGCACCACTTCGCTTTATCTTCATAAATGCCAGGCGCTCTACATATCAGTCATTTTTCACTTTATCGACTATTCTCGCGTTCACAGTTCCGACGTGCTTGCTTTCGCGATATTGATTCCCAGCAACCTTACCGCTGAGAAATAAGCTGGTGCCCTGTACTCATCGCTTGAGTGACTCTTCAGAAAATGTGGAGTTTGCGATTACGATGAATCAACAGCGAACTGGAAAGCGGCAGCAAATGAAGTTCGTTCCTTGTAATGTGTTCCTTGCCACTGCACTAACTTTTCAGGCTCAGCTGTTGGGGTCATTAACCCTTTAGCCATTTCCACGAGAATATCCGCTGACAATACGGGTTTAACGGGAAAATGAACGGGTAAAGAGTTAATAAAGGACGTCCGACATAAAGGACGTCTACCAGAAATGACCTCAGTTTGACCCCATTCCCCGTTGTCTGCTTTCGTCCACATTTGGCTTTATATAATTATGTAGATACCCTCGAGCTCTGAAAACACTGCAGATATCTGCATTCCAGTGTGATGCATTAAGAACCCTATAGGCCTTAACGCGTCTGCATGCCGTCTAAAGCGTTGGTGTTTTAAGACACCGAATGTCTCTCAAAACAATTGTAAACCAGTTTTATATGTGGACGTCCCCATTTTACACAGCCCCTCCTCTATAGGCTCTTATCCGCATTTGGACTAGCGCTCTTTCCGACTTCCTCAGAGGACAATTGATGCACTAAGTGACCGCGGGCTTCAAAGGAAGCAACATTTCGTTGATGGCTCATCAAAAGCATCAGTCACAAGCGGCGTCTGCGGCATTGCATGGAGACGACCATCAAACGATTTCAATGCCATTTGATGATTTTTTCCCGCCGCGGGCAACAGGAAGCCCACACAGAGATCGTTAAAGCCGTCATTTATTTGTTATAGACGTCTACGCTGTTAAAAGCAATGTCTAGTAGCACAAGACATTATTAAGGACAGGGCAAGGATATTCATTATGCCTTGGTTTAGCAGTATGGGACCATTACACTAGATCAACTGGTGGACAGCCAAAGACTCGACATACGTGGCTTTTAGTGTTTAATTCAACTGTTTCCGACCACAAAACACACGTCAAAATGACAGTAGGACATTTTTAGTACAATAATTATATAAGAGAACAATAAATAAATACATTAGTCTATTGAAACCAAATGGTAACCGCAATTTGGCGACATTCTGAAATGACAAGTGAAGAGCAACTCATTCTATTAATGAATGTATAAAGTACGACCGTAAAACTCTGTTGTAGCGGCTGGATGGATAAAGAGTTCATTGCGTTGAACATGACCACGATGAGAGCAAAATAATATTTAAAAAACGGGCATCACGTTACAGCATAGTTGTTCAAACTTGGGCTAGAGTCGGGAATATTGCCCGAAGTTGGGCCCGTCGGTCCTGGCAATCAAAGTTGCCTCTTCTAACGAATGCATAAATAGTTTTCTTGAAATGTTCAGTTAACAAGTTCAGTAAATAAATTCATTTTCAACAGTTCTTAGTTCTAGTGAATTAATGGTTTGAGAAAATTTAATAGGCCTAAAACTATCCGAAATTAAAATGTTTCGATCTCATTGTTTAGACTTCTTGAGATCATTAATTTTTTGAACTTGTACTCGCTTCAAGTTCGCTATAAGAACAGATTAAGAGATGGATGATCTGAAAGATTACTTACTTCAAGTTCGTTGTTAACGACTCCAGAAATGAAGTGACCATGTCTTGTCCACTTGATTTCACCAGAGTTCCTTCGGATGTCGCATCGTAGCTCCAGGCTGCTCCCTTCGCTAATGTCCACTCTGGAGACAGACCTCGGAAGCGGTACATCACTGGGTACAGTCGGTACATCACTGGGTACAGTCGGTACATCACTGGGTGCAGTCGGTACAGCAGTTCCACTCGTCGTTACCTCATCTGAAACAACACATATATAACAATGCGACGAACACAATGCCCATTATGGAACTATTGTAGTAATTACTATCTGACTTTTATATAGCGCCACCTCATCAATGACCTCATCAACGACGCTGCTAAATATAAACCCGAACCCGCATTTAAATTATACGGAGAATAAAGCAGATTCCAGAGGCTTCCATCATTCCTTGATTTATGACCAACCCAACTAACCTTTGCACCTCAATATAATAGCTCCGATTCAAGCACCCAATGCAGTCAATAAATGCAGTTGAGAAGTCAGCTGGTGCACAGAAATGTATACTATGCATGGAGTCAAGTAATTTTGCACAGACGAATCTATACAGAAAGACCGTAAGAAATATTATTATATAATTTTATATTATATTTATAACTATAAGCATCTAAATTATATATATAAAATTATATATACTGGGTCAATTACTCAGTCTTAATTGTAACGAAGCGCATGTCTTTAGACGGATCAATAGGCAATAATTTGATCTTGCTACATGCCATTCATTCTTTGCCTCATTTGTTCTATAGTTGCCACTAAGCCAAAGGCTACTCGGGAATAATGGTTCTCAATCACGACTCCAATTTGCAAGATGTGATGCATTCATACACTCATCATAGGCACTTCATCAAATATAAGCATTATGTGTAGATGTTGTTGTATGCATACATGTAATAGCATACATAATGTAGATCAATACAATGTCATGTATAAATAGGGTATAAGTGTATACACAGGGGCTGTACCGAAAATTCGTTTCCTATTAGCTTCGGGGCTGATACATATCTATAGCTGGTCAATAGATAAATACTAGCTATTCGGAATTCGACCGAATAAAAGCGGTCGGACCGAATACGAACAGTTGTTACATGACATCTGTTTCTGCATAGGTCTAAATGAGGCTGCTGTATAGCAAGTGTACACAGACTATATAGCAGACAGGGTGTAAAATCACATATAGTTAACTGTTTACTTTTGGTTTATGTATTACATTTGCTGAAATGAGACTTTTGCTTACATTTTCAATTTTTCAATGCTGTCGGTACACCTATTTTGTACACTATTCGTATTCGTATTTGGCCGATTAGTTTTCCAATTATTTATATTCGGCCGAATATGGATAATCACCTAAGCTTATTCGATACAGTCCTATTGCATAGGCTCTACAGTCTACACTATACACACACACACCTATACTTGACAATGCATGCAATAGGCCTATACAGGGATGCATTGCATATATTCACGTATGCATATTATAAATTTTCATTTAGTATATACCTTCAGGTGTAAATTTTTAATGCACAAGGCAAGTACAAAACTTGCCTTTTTTCTCGGAGTTGAACGCACTGAGAGCGCTTCTGAAAGGTTCTTGCTGCAAGAAGCGCTTTACAAATGGTTATATAAGATAAGATCCATGCTTATTGCTTATATATGCTTATACAAAAAATGTACATGTATCATATTATGTATGCACAAAGCTATAAATATTATGTATAATAGTAACAATCGTCCTCTTTAAAACTAATTAACCGTTAAGCCTAACTCACAGTTATATCCTGGAAACATGTCTCTTTTAATAGTAGCAAGAAGCCATCTTAGAAATAACACTGTACGGTATTGCTATGTATACCATTACAGCTTGCGGCGTGGCAAATGAGATTGCCCATTACCATGGTGATGTCACAACTCCCCGCAATTTTCTGCCTCAACGGCTCGCCCACGTTTCAGTCGCAGCTATTAAATCAGCCATTTCAACCTGTCTAATGCGCCGCTGATTGGAGCGAAGTGGGCGCTGATGATGAACGGCTTCTGCTGCCTGCTTCCTGCGCTCGGTTCATTTGAGAGTGACAGTGCTTAAGGGAGGACGAAGACGACGAAGAAAGATTAAGAGCTTCGGTGACAGATATTCTGCAGCGCCATGTATCATGTCACTGGAAATCAAGCGTCGCTTGGCTGCGGGCGGTGGACCGTTTACTTGTCCATTGCGAGAAGCTAATCCTTCATGCGGATAATCAATCAAGCGAGTCTCGGCGTAAATGTCGCAGCGTCTATGGAGTTGATGGAAAAGAAATAAAAGTCAATGCTCAAAGGTCACTCACTCACTTACTCACTCACTCACTTACTCACTCACTCACTCACTCACTCACTTACTCACTCACTTACTCACTCACTCATTCTTTGTGCCCTCCATCTAACTGTGATTTGCAAACGATATAGCACTTAGTATAATTGTAGCAGTATCAGTAGTAGTAGTTGTACTAGTAGCAGCAGTAGTTGATGATGTAGTAGTAGTAGTATAACTTTACATAGTGATAGTGGTAGTAGAAGAACTGTAGCAGTAGTAGAGGTGGTGGTGGTAGTGGTGGTGGTGGTAATAACAATAATAATAACAATAATAATAATATTGATGCTGATAATAATAATAATTCTATTATAAAAATGAAACTTTTGCTGTCTTCCACGGCACTTTTGTTGCTCCAGATTTGGACATGAACAGCAACTCCAGGGTCAACATTTCTTGTTAATATTTGACACATGAGAGATCATAGATAACGCGAGTCGAAAATAATAATTACAGCAGCAGAAGCAACAACAACAACAACAACAACAATTAACAACCACAACAATAAACTTCTAATAAAACTCCTAATAAAACTCTTAATAAACTCCTAATAAAATTTCTAATAATTTTTTATATAAATTTCCTAATTAAAACGGCTAATTAAAAACTCTTTAGAAAACTCTTAGTGAAACTCCTAATAGAAACTCCTAATAAAACTCATAATAAAAACTCATGATAAAAACTCAAAAAAAACCTCATAATAAAACTCATAATAAAACTCCTAATAAAATTCATAATTGAAAACTCCTAATAAAACTCCTACTAAAACTCCTAATAATACCTTTAGCCTCAGTGGCCTCATCATCATCATCTTCTTCAGCGATACACATCGAGTCAGGATGTTGAATTCGAATGCGGACATTCCGCGCGCAAGCGACTCGATGCAGTTCACAGTGACTGGCGTAGAGGTGTCCGTCACTACCACAAACCGGTTTTCGTGTGTGGTGCAAACAGTCGCTCTGTTGACCGCAGACACACCTTGGCTTCCGGTGCACGACAGCACACACGTGACCAATGTGACAGCGAATCCTCCGACAGGGATCTAGGAGGAAAGCGACAACCGGTTTCAGTTTCGCAATTGAGTGCTTAAACGTACTGTAACCAGTGTGAGAATTGCAGAAATATAACTGGGGGTCAGACGTTGATTTATGGGGAGTTGGGGGTGTGCAATAAAGAGTGTGTGGGGTCCTACAAAAAGACGAGGGGCTGAACCCCTTCAACCCCTGCTCTCATATATATTATGCATGCAGGCACTTATGTGTAATATGTGTGTATCACAGAACGACATATAATATAATGGTGGCCTGGTCATCTGCGGCTATAGTCTGGTAAAAGCATTCGTATATCACGGCAAGCGAGCGGTCAGCGCAAAAGAGAAGAACACAGGTCCGCATACAGATCGTGGCTATATTTTAGGGATTTGCTTCTATCTCTTGTGTCTCCGCGGCTACCATGCATGGTCCATGCTCTATGAATGGGACCTGAATTCTGTTCGGTTGGGACTGGAGATACCCAATACACGTTGATGCACAATAATATGGATCTCTGGCGTTTTATGTGAATGCGTAGGCATGTCTGCTATAATAATGCATAAAGCATTCCTTATACATAAGAACATTGATTTGATATTAAGCCTGATTCTTCGACAGATGATCGAAATGGCATGGATGTTATTTCCTGCACTTCTGACATATCTGGCATCATTTAAGGCAGTCAATATTTAATAAGCTTTCTAAATGCAACCATTTTTTATTTGTTTGTATGTGCACTTGTTATAGCGCCCCTTCAAGCTCTCTCTACTCAGAGGCGCTCCCGATGCAGAGCGGACACTGCATCGGAGTTTCACGCCGAAGCGCTGAGCAATTGTAAGTGAAGGACTTGCCCAAGGTCCTTACGCGGCTTGAGGGTGGATTCGAACCTCGGACCTTCCGGCTCCAAGGCAACGACGCCACCATTAGACCACCGCGCCCCACAATATGGTTGTGATATGATTTTAATACAGAGTATAATGCAATGAATGTCCATAATAATTTTTGGCCACACTTTTACACTTTGTATCTTCCTTAAAAAAAACTTGTGGGTGCCTATAATAGACATTGGTTAGTTTTACATCAGTTTCCACCCTCATGAAAATTTACCAGACCCGAAGCAAGTATGCGGTCAGTGAAAACACGCAGTGGTCGTCACCATCATTCTGAGGGTGGGATTGGGGGGGGGGGAGAATGACCGTTTTAACCTCTGACCCTACATCCAATCCACGAGACGAGTATTGTCCAATCAAAAGATCCGACACAACGATCCATCACATGTGCCACGACATCTGATTGGTCGAAGCCTCAAGCGGACGATCGTTGACTGCAACAGGAAACCGTCGTATACAGAGGATTTGCTATTTCCAGGATTGTAGATCGCAGATAGGAAACGCATTAATACTCTCTCGACTGTCGGCAGATGGCCGCGAGGCTTAGTTCGTTTAACCTGAAAGCGTTTCTTCCCATTCCATAATTTCGTGTCGCTGTAGGTGTATAATTATTTATAGGATGATGAATCGAGAGATGTTCACATCAATCATCGCATCATGTATACAGAGAAGTAGCGTTGGACACAACCCCCCATACCTTCCCAGCGTAGTATAGGCTTACACATATGCATGGGCGCTCGCAGATATTTTTGAAAGATGGGGCAAACGCAATGGTGACGGTCAAATTTTCTAATCAGGAGCTTAAAAGCTGCAAAGCAGGAAATTAAAAACATGGCTAAATTCCTTAGAGTTTCTTCTCAATGCAAATCTCTCAGTTTTTCCAGAGTAAGTGTATAACGGCCCATTTATGTCCTGGTAGTTTTAATGGCTGCCGAACTTCAATGTGCACTTCTGAGCTTTGAATAAGGAGGGCATTATCAAATTTCAGTTGTGTTGTATTGTGTGTTGTATAGGGTGGCGTGTGTTGAATGTAAGGAGTCACTCCTGCAAGGAATCTGTCTCTCACTCTTTAAATGTATTTTCTCCGGATTTTTTTCTTCGCCCCTCTATTCCAGTTCGCTGCATTAATTCTCTTAGGTCCTCTGATCGGCTTGATCTTTTTGTTCGTTCGCGTCAGGACTGTCATGGCTCAATCCAGATGAATTGCCTGTATCCGGTACAGGTCCATCTCTATGGAATGGACTTCCACCATAAGTCCTCTCAGTCTTTCCTCATCTTTCTCTCGCCTAAAACCCGCCTTTCCTCCCGAGGTCGCACGCACGCACTGGGAGCGCTTCTGAAAGCGTTTGATGCGAAAAGCGCTTTATAATTAATGGTCAGATACAATACAATTTAATTGTTTTATTTCCCACCTAATTGCACTACTCTCTGGAAGACCATAGGCCTACTATTTTGAATGACAACAGAGGAGAAAAGAGCTTATGGAGAGTAATGGAATAGATCAATGAGAAGTGGTCCAACGAAATGGCCGATATATAGACTGCTGCGTGGCTACGTGTAAGCCGTTGTCTGAAAACGCTAAGCTCCAGAAGCCGGATAAAACACGATTGGACGGAGGGAAGGATCAGGAGGAGGAGGAGGAGGAGGAGGAGGAGGAGGAGGAGGAGGAGGAGGAGGAGGAGGAGGAGGAGGAGCAGGAAGAGCAGGAGGTGGAGGAAGAGGAGGAGTAGGAGGAGGATGAGAACGAGGAAGAGTAGGAGCAGGAGGAGCAGAATGAAGACTATAGGAGGAGGAGCAGAAGGAGAAGAGGGAGCAGGGGAGGAAGGGGAGGATGAGGAGGATGAGGAAGAGGAGAAGGAGAAGGAGGAGGAGCAGGATAAGCAGGAGCAAGATGAGGAATGGGAGGAGGAGGCGGCGGAGGAGGACTAAAAGGCAGCATAGGAAGACGAGGAGAATGAGGAGGAGGAAGCAGAGTCCGTTGTTGTCCATGAATCATTCTACGGACTGCTCCCGGTTCCATCTCGCGGGATTACTCTTTATTTCAGTCCCATATGTGAACTGGAACCTCGGCGGGTCATCGATGGACTACGGAATTGCTTCGGATGATAATATGGGGCAACATCCTCCGAATTGCGTTTCGTTAGCGCGGATCATTGAATATTGATGCACTACAAAACACGACTAAACTCCTGATAGATACAGACACACACATTGAGAGAGCACTTACACCATTATAATACAACCTTATTCCTATACAACAACAACAACAGCAACGTGGGATCTGCTGGGTTTTATTGGCGCCTATACGCTCTCCGATTTCCACTGGATTGTCCATTAGGGAGTCTGGAACGATTGGGAGGGAGGGTAACCCCCATACCCGTTTCAGACAACGGGTGGGGTGATTTATGCCCAGTGCGGACGCCCGTGTCTAAATTTGGTACATGCGGTGCTTTCAGTACAGCGTGCGCTTTAACCACTAATAGCTGGTACGGCGGCATTTATTGCATTGGATCTAATCAGTTCCAGTGCTTGATGCCGCAGTGTAAAAGCGTATCCCACCTCACAGAGTACAATTAGCCCAGAAGAATTAGCACGGTGGCCTCATCCGGGTCTAAGTACTCTGCTACGTTGCCGTTAGCCGTAAAGGGGTCGGAGAGGGTAATGCCAAATGTGGGCTGATGCGGACAACGGGGAGGGGTCATTTTGTGGACGTGGTTTATGGACGACCTCCAGGCGTTTTATATCAGAAGCAATCAGTTCGTCTGTCTGAACATCCATCTGTTTAAATGTCTGCTCGTCTGTCTGTCTGTCTGTCTGTCTGTCTGTCTGTCTGTCTGTCTGTCTGTCTGTCTGTCTGTCTGTCTGTCTGTCTGTCTGTCTGTCTGTCCATGTAATCTCTGTTTATCACAGTGTGTGTCTGTATGTCTGTCTGCTTGCCTGGCTGTGTGAGTGATTGAGTATATGTACGGCAGTCGCTCACTGATGTGTCTACATGTCTATCGCTCTGTTATGTATGCGTGTATGCATATGAACATTTATATAGCGCCTTGCATTAGCCTCACAAAAGAGGCACGCAATGTGTAAATGGTTGTCCATCTGACTGTGTCTGTCTGTCAGTCTGCCTGTGTGTCTGTCTGCCCGTCTGACATTCTTTTTGCTTGGTTATCAGTCTCTCTACTGTTCGACCCGCTCATAAATCCACCGAGTAGTAGCATAGACCATAAACACACACGCACATAGACTATAAAAGATTAGAGCATCGATTGCAATAATATTCTTGAGATGAGAAGAAAAGCCGCAACAAAAACGAGACCAGTCGAATGGTTGACGAAGATAAGAGATTGGTCGGAACATCGATTCCTCATCTTAAGTAGAATCACGCATCACGAAGAGAAGAACAGGGAACCAGTATAATAGCGTGAACCAGTATAATAGCGTGTCTGTGCTTGCCAAGCTGTATAGTATGATTGCAATCGTCATGATCATCACACGACGCCGCTCATCGTCGCAATGCAGAAAACGTTTAGACGACGATAGGAAAATAAAGATTTTCTCGTGAATAGCCTGGTGCCCCTTCATTATAATGAGCTTACACGATAAATGCCTAGACGATCCCTTGGCGCTAATTGGTCCAATTGTTTATTATTATTGTAAATTTGTAATTGTTTTCAACTAAATAATTGACTAATAGTCTAATTACATGAATTTGCAACGTGCGTACTTCATACGGTCACATTGAAAAGTGAACAAGACTTGCGGATATTATATTCAGACATCAGGACAAGATACAATTAGTCTAGATATGGAAGTGTTGAGAGCAAAGGTGAAATAGCCGCTTTAATTGGAGCCACATTTTGAAGCACAAAAGTGAATTTGAACTACGAAGAGAACGATAGTATTAATTCATGAACATCAGGTGCGTACAATACTCCCTCATTTTCTCAGCCTTGGCGTATGATTAGTCCTCTTCCTTCCCGGCAGATCTCTTCATCAACAGTGTAGTCGAAGTACTCATTTTACAGCCGTATTTATAAGGTTGTGCAATTAAATCAGAACACCGTTCTATACAATGGTGAGAATTTAAACTCGAGACATTTTCGTTGATATACAATTATACATGTAGTCAAGTGCAAAGCACACTACTAAGGAAAAACTCCATTAGAAATTAATGACCCGTCTGCAGTTCCATCAGTTACAAAAATTCCGACAACGTGAGAATCCGTAGAGAATTTTATGTTCAGCTGCCAACATTTGAATGATCGATCGATTTGTTCGGGAATTTATACAGCGCTGCTTCAAGACAACTTCTCAGAAAGGCGCGCTAACGAACCCATCTCGACCAAAAAGAAGGGTTTTGATATGTATGAGCAAAAAATTGAGCATTCATTTGGCAACCTTTTGGTCAATCCAGAACATTGAGGGACCCTGAATAACTGTCAAATGTCAACTGCGGATGGATATTAATTGGTTGACCTTCGTTTGTCTGCGTCTGAATGGGACAACCAGCGAAAGCATCATCCATCAGTCATATCTCGTCATATCTCGCGGAATCAGTCGTTCTTAAAGAACGCTTCTATTTAGTAGCGTCATCGGCTTATACTTTGTGAATTATGCAATAGCACAATAGATACTACTAATTAATTATTATTAAACCACTTTTGAGTAACTAATTGCAAACTACAACTGGAACTTCAACATTAGCGAAAACATCATACATACATACATACATACATACATACATACATACATACATACATACATACATACATACATACATACATACATACATACATACATACATACATACATACATACATACATACATACATACATACATACATACATACATACATACATACATACATACATACATACATACATACATACATACATACATACATACATACATACATACATACATACATACATATATACATACATACATAAATACATACATACATACATAAATACATACATAAATACATACATAAGTACATACATAAATACATGCATAAATACATACATAAATACATACATAAATACATACATAGGCCTACATTATACATAAATACATCCAGCTGCAATTAACATTGTCCTGGAAATCCTATACTAAAGAGAAAATGTTATCAATACCCAAAATTCATTGCAAAGCAATGTGCTATTATCAATGCAGGAAGTAATAAAACAAATCTGCCGCCAGTTCTGCCATGCAGCGACAGCAGATTAGACGAATCGGTTTTGTTCGACAATTCGTCCTTTCCTGTCCTGTCATCTTTCTTTTTTCGATGGGCAATCTGTCTTTGTCAATCACTTCGTCGTCCAAATCTCTCAGGCGATCTTATTTTCTATGGCAATCCGTCATTCTCTGTAATTTATTTATTCTGATGTTTTTTCTGAGTTGTTGTCACCGTAGAAATCGTTCTGTCAGTTTGCAAGGATGTTGCTTGTAAACTGTTAATCCAAAACTACTTTTAATATATAATTGTTTAAGAAATGCGCACGTGTGCATGTACAATGTTATGCTAATGTACATACATAGCATACATGTACATTACATGTTGTAGATCTATAATACATGCATAAGCACATGCATACATACTTTCACATGCGCACACACATTCATGCATATAGCCTACTTCGTTACTACATGAGTGAGAGAGAGAGAGTGCGTGTGTGTGTGTGTGTGTGTGAGAGAGAGAGAGAGAGAGAGAGAGAGAGAGAGAGAGAGAGAGAGAGAGAGAAGAGTGAGATACTGTGTGTGTCCGTGTGTGTAAGGGTGTGTGGGCGTGTGTGCGTGTGTGTGAAAGTTAGAGACAAAGACAGACAGACAGACAAACAGGGAGGGAGAGAGGGAGGGAGGGAGCAAGGGAGGGAGGGAGGTAATTGAAGGGATGATTTGGAGGGATCATTTGGGATGAAGGAGCAATTGGAGATATTGGAAGGATCATTTTAGAGAAGAAAGGGTTGAATGAAGTGGAGTGAATGTAAAATATAGGAAGAATAAGGATGGCATAAGAGCATTTATAAATGCAACAAAGGTGAAGAATAATGGGATGGGATACTGGAAATGGAGATTTGAGATGGAAGGAATAGTAGCAGATGAGAGGTCCACTGGAAATAATTGAGGATTTTCCGCCGAAGATACATTTTTTGCTCAACTACCATGTCAGACATTCTGTGGCTGATTGGTTAGTTAGTAAGGACTGGGTACCTGCACTTGCACCAGAGTTCGACTAGAGCAGTTTTTTAAAGTACTTTACAACTTCATAATATACTGTACGTGATATACCAAAGTACATTTGATCATAAGTTCATAACTGGACTTGACACCGTGCTCCTGTACAGTTTGTACTCATTTTTCGACTTGATAATTATCAAAGTTCGTGTATTCGCACCGGAACCGAATATCAAAGTACTATTATTCGTACTTGAACTTTATATAGAAGTAGAATACTTAACTCCAAAAGTATCTGTACTCATACAAATACTTACAATACCACAGTTCTGTAGTATATTAATTTGCACACGTACTTTCAACGTAAGTATACTTGAAACATCTCTGCAGTAATAAATACACAGTTACCTACATTTATAAATTGCAGTTCTATCTTCGACCGGTCGACTTCTGGAGATAATGAGACACTCGCGGGAACATCCAATCCGTTCACAACCAAAATAAATCACAGCAGCTAATCTAATCACCTTCTGTAATCTAATCAACCTTCTGTAATCTAATCAACTCTCTGCAGATGAGGGCCTGATGATTGATGAATGCGGTTCACCGTATAAACAAAAGCAGAAATTCGCTTGGAAACAACGTTCGCCAACAACACTGCTCAAAATTCAATAAGGTCGTTCCAATGAGAGAGAGAGAGACAGAGAGAGACAGAGAGAGAGAGAGAGAGAGAGAGAGAGAGAGAGAGACAGAGAGAGAGAGAGAGAGAGAGAGAGAGAGAGAGAGAGAGAAAGAGAGAAAGAGAGAAAGAGAGAAAGAGAGAAATACAGACAGAGACAGACAGAGACAGAGACAGAGAGACAGAGAGACAGAGAAACAGAGAGAGACAGTCGAACGAGGAGCAGCACTGCCACCGTGGTTCGCCGCCCAAGCCCCCCACCCATCTCCACCCATGGAAACCTGTCCCTAAGACAAACCCTATCCTCCGTAAGATCCTAAATAATCCACCACGATTACACGTCAGTCACTATACTGCAGCGCACCACCGCCTGAAATTTAAATGAATTCGATTTCCAATGGTATTCATACATAATATACAAATATACAAATTTATATGTAGATGTGTATATGTATCTGCAACTGTACACGTGTATATATGTATGTGTGACAGTGTATATATATATATTATATAATATACACTGTACATGTATGACTTTGTATGTGTTATAGATTTTATACATAGGCTACATAAATTTATATAGGACCTAACACTGTTCCTTTTATTTTGTACGGACGGTGAACACAGTGTGGAAGCCTCTATCAGCTCTGCCGCCATTTCGATTTTAAGTACACAAGAAATCATGAATAGCATATTATTATTATAAGCCAGACATCCAAATGAGCCTACTTCCAAGTTTTAAAATATATTTCATCACAGGACCAAAAAGTGGAGTTGACTATCACCGCCACTTTTAAAAGTGGTGGTGACTGCACACCGCCGTCACAATACAGAAAGTTACGCCTATACATTAGGAAATACAAAACTTGGATAAAACCAAAGAAGTGACGTCCTTCTTTCAAATCAGACACGATGGATCGAACCACTCCATTACATCCATTGATGCTTTCAAATCACAAGCGCCATTACTCGATGAACGGCGCCATTGCCGTTGGAATCGTTGCCCCTCCATCGGTTACAACATGATGATGCATCGTCCCGTCGAGACGGTTTCATCGGGGTGCCAATCAGCAGGAACACATCAAGCTTACGGCAGAATTACCCGATCGGGCGAAAAACGGCGAATTTGATTTTCCCTAATGGCTGGCCGCCACCGCCCGCCACCGCCCGCCGTGGGCCACAACCGCCCGCCGCCGCCACCCGCCGCCACCACCGCCGCCACCGACCGCCGCCACCGCCACCCGCCGCCACCGACTCACAAATCAGTCGTCGAGCGCTGCTGCAGTGGAATCACATGTTCTAAATGCGACCGGGTTTTATTGTCCCCGAATTGACATCTATCGATCGAAACGTCACCCCTCTCCCTTACGGGAAGTCATTTATCTGTGTGTGTCTCGGAAGAAGGCTTCCGTGACGTCACTGTTTGAGGATTCACCAGGGGAGCCAGGTCGTCGCGAAAAGCGAGAGTTGGGCTACTTTAAAGATGCACTCGCAACTGAAAAATTTCGTCCACGCGATCTCGCGCTATTTGGGCTACTTTTGAATTGCCAATCGTCGTTACAGCGACATTTTAAATTTCTCATAAATTTACAGAAGTAGGCTAATAGTTTACCTTTACGGCCACTATTCATAATGTGATGTTGCTAACTTAATAAGTCGATGCTCTAAGGCTTTCTAAACCTTGAAGGCGACGAAGGCGTATAGAGCCTACAGACTAGTCAACGGTTAGAGCTCAGCAGCCTGCCATATAAATTTTTACATATATGTATATGGTTTCAACACGTGACTTGTAACGTGACTAACGAAAGCAATAAAATATGTAATGTATCCGACTATCAAATGTACTTATGAAAAACATTTCCAAGATCCTCATTTAGCTGCTCGTCTCGCGACTTTTGGGCTACCCTGCAAGGATTTGGCGCAGACGACCGCCGAATGTGGCGGGAAGACCGGTCGCCGCCTCTGGCGCTAATACGATTTGTTGTTGGGGACATGAAAAATGAATCAGGTGAAGTGCGCAGACGTTTTGGCGAATTATTCCGAACAGCGTCGTCGACGGTCGGTCAATGTAAATGAAGTCAGAACGAATAGCGAATAGCGAATAGACAGACAGAGATTCCATCTATGAACATTAAACCGTGAAAGAGAAGCAGGACGTGTATACATGTATACATGTATGCAGCGCTGGCCAAATGGACCACAAAAGGAAGATCTATTATGCCTATCTACAGCTTAACTGATGGGTTTGCTGCATGAATAAACAATTGCGGATTTACATGCGTCGAACCGGGAATTTTAAGTAGGGCCCAACCTTATTGCATGAAAAGATGTGGACAGTTATTGCTAGACACACACACCGCGGGATATTGTAACGGCCTGCCCCCTCCTCGAAAGAAAACCACGTGACCGGGGGTCCCACCCCTGGTGTTGCTCTTCAGCTTCCCAAGTGGTAGGAGCCCGCCCTAGGATTTCAAACGAGGCGCCGCACTGTTGAAGGGGTTCTCTGTCGTCAGGTAACTCTACAGGTCCATCTAAGTAGGTAAGATCCATGGCAGTCAACGCTTTACTTGTGGTAAAGTTATAGATTAGGGTTGGGTCTTCCACCTCAGGACGGGGATGTCTCTCATTGGTACCAGGGATGGCTTCGGTCGAGTGGTGACATATGTCTGCGGTCCTCGGTCTGAGGACGACGGCTTCCCCTAACGGAAGCCCATCAGGGTTCAACTCCCCTTCAACAGATTGTTTAAATCCCCCATCCTTAAGTGCGATCAACCCTTCCCTTCTCTTTTCCTGCATTACCTCACCTTCCTCCGGTCTGTCAGGGGTTCCTCCCTTCTTCTCCTTGGTTAAGTATTCCTCTAAATCCTCATCAGAGTCATCCTCCGACCTTATAGAAGTTTCCATGATTCAATGATTTATTAACGTTTGATTTGATATATTTAATTAAACAATTCAACTGATTATAACTGACAAACAGGGTTAACAATTAACATACGTGACTGGGCCTAAATAATGATCTTTATTAAGTGTTCAGTGTCTTTTAACTCTAGCGGAATTAAAGCAGATAATCAACAGGCGTGCGCAACCTTGTTTCTAGTAACCACGCTCGATTATTAACACTATGATAATCAATTACATTCCGGTTCGATTCGTGTCGACCGTTATTCCACATCAACATAAATTCCAATTCTTATCATCAGTTATCGAATATTATCTTTAGTTTCAATTAATTAACTCTAATTGGTTTCGGATTCTGTTATGGAGCAATTAAACTATTTGATACTTTCCTGCCCTTCCGTGCAATTTTGAGTCAGAGTCGGAATTCGAATATGTAAAGAAGAACAGGTCACTTCTTGCCGAAATTGCATATATGACATCAAAGATTCACAAAGAACCAGTCGCAAACGGTGCCAAAACCCGTTGCTCCGTCATCGATATCTTCTTATTCAAGAAATCAGGCAATCAGCCACACAAACTAGCAATTTCAGGCCCAAAAACTGCACAAATTCTTGTCTTCACGAGCCGACTTCCTACCCTGATCAAAACCTGGAGACGACTGCGCTTTTCGGCGGTTGCAGCGGTCACGTGGGCCGCGTCGACCAATCAGCGACTTACACGTCGGCAGAATCTAAAAATAGAGTGTCGCAATGCGACACTCTCTGTTGCAGCGAAGTACTGCACCGGAGTCCAGTTCTAAAGCGGCTAAATCCGGAGGCCGGTCGCAAATTTAGCAAGGCCGCAAATTAATTAGTAAGTAAGTACGCCGAGCGGCCTTACAAGGACGTTATATTGTAGCGGCCTCATAGGACGTTACACACCCCCCCACTTAATCTAATTTTCCACTTTAATGGAAAATTTCCAGAATAGGATCCGAAACCAAACAATATAAACAAGCAATCCTTAACTAACACCTGATATAACATAAGTTGTACCGACAACCCCGGTATGTTTAGGTAAAAGGGTTCATGCCCAAAACAAATCAAGTTTAGTACCGACAACCCCGGTATGCTTAGGTAGAAGGGTTCATGCCCCCAAGAAAAATTATCAAGTCTAAACTTATGCACATCACGAAACTGACATCAGCAATTTTAAGAGTATCACAAAGAATCTCTGTGCTGGAAATTACTCTCAGTCTAAATGAATCAAGTTTACCGTTAGCACAATTTAAAATTATCATTCCTAATCCTTCAATTGCTCGGAGCCACTTACTAGGATACTTAAATGTCTTCCAAACACAATATTCCCTGCTCCGGCACCAATCCTTACTAAACGATTATGCTAACAAATCAGCACATTACAATTCCATTTAACAGGTTACCAATACTATGAATCAAATGCACATTACCAATAAAAGAAGACTGCAATTCCTTTAAATTCTATCCTCACCCGTAACCAAAGAGATTTCTGGGAAAACTCTGTTCCTTAATTCAGCATACAATCGCTATCAGCGATGGGCAGTCAACACTTCATTACCCACCTTACACGTCACACTAGGGCTGAACTATTAAGCAAAGGCTTTGCTGCTTAGTGAAGCATACCCAAGCCACACTAGGACGGATTTCTCCTTGACCTATGTAATAGTCTGTCGACGTCTACCTTACAAGACGGAGCATAACAGAGCAGACCTTCCGGAACTAGCAAACAAAGGATTTACTATTCAGGGAAACATACCCAAGAAGCTAGTACGGATTTCTCCCTGACTTATGCAATAGACTTTCTACGTCCACCTTACAGGACGGAATATAATAGAATAGCCCCGTAACGCTGTCTGGACAATTACAACCCACTATTCTACATCCGAACCCTGCCTTCACTAACTGTATAGAATTCAAAATAGCAAATAATCTCATCGTAGATTATACAATTAATCATGATTATGCAATCACACATTCTATACTACAAACAAGCACAGCATTCTTGCCCTTCTTCGTGGCAACAAAGAAAATAATGCAAGTAAAACTACAAGTAAACAATTCTTACCTACCCCCATGATCTAACCTAGATCAAGTTCAGAAACAAAAATTCATATGTATTTGTTTTCATCCAAAGGAACTAAAATCAGGCTTCTCGCCAAAGCCTAAACCTATCGCCATTACGCGATATTATCTTACTATATTATCATTATTCATTCCAGCAGATCAAAACATATCAAGAACTACAGCACAAGACACCTTAAATGTCAAAGCAAACATTTATCCCATCGCTCTAACAATTCGCTTACACACAGCATCTGCAAATCCTGTTCCTAACCAGTCAGACCACACTACTGCTCCAGTATTACTCAGGGTTAGAAATCGACAACAAGTTTTAGCTATGCTGTATTTCATTTACACACCCTTTCAGATACCACATACAACCACCAACGATTGCAACAAACTCCTTTCTGAGCATTCATAAACATGGACAGTCAGCACATCATCACAGACAGAACACATTACACTTAGGCTGAGACTACTAAGCAAAGGCTTTAATGCTTATCTCCACGTCCACCTTACAGGACGGAGTACAACAGAGCAGACCACCCGAGATAAGTTAAACAAAGGGATTTACTGTTTAGTAAAACATACCCAAGAAACTAACGGGTTTCTCTCTGACCTATGAAATGACCTCTCCACGTCTACCTTACAAGACGGAGCACAACAGAGCAGACCTCACTACTCTACACAACAGGTCACCTGTCTCACCTCTCATATAATCTAAACTGACTGCAGAGACATTAGACTACTCACAAGTCTACAATCTATCTTACTCACAGACTACTCGGAGCTTACACATCACACAGACATACTAATTCCTTTCACACATCCAACCAATACAACTCACTAGTCAACATCCAGAGACTGCTTTCACCAACTGCTACGGAACTCAAGCTACTCATGTTTCAACATGCTGCATTATACTCTACTAACTGTTATGATTATGCACATTCAACTTTAAAGTACATAGAAAACAGTTGCCTTTCTTTCTGTGGCAACAGCAACAAAACACTATGCCCTAAAACTACGAGTGTCAATAACAATAAACATAACCATACTGAACCACAGTGTATCATCAATAACCACTAATGTGAGCGCTACATAAAAATTCAAATGCACAAAACAAACACAAACAACTTAACTAACAGCCCATCACATTACATCACATTACCTCCTATACCCGGGCCCATTCCCGTGGTTCCTAGTGGGACTCGAGCGCTGTATAAACCTTCTTGCAAATTCACAATTAGTTTGCACATGTTTAATCGGTACAGCCACAAAATCACCTTCATTCAACAAAACATCAGCAATCTGCATATCTTCTAAATCTAGACTAATTGACTGATGATTCTGTGTGACTCCGGTGCTTTCGCTCTCGCCGGCTCGATGAGCGGAGAGGACGAATGGAGGATGCACATCCCATTCCTGTTGATGCTGGGCTACCATCTTGGCAGCAGAGACTTGGAGCGAAGATTCCGTCGGAGGAGAAGTTTCTGGCGTCGCAGGCTTCGGTTGTTTCTCCACCTCTTCCTGAAGATGAATTCCTTCCAGGTTCCTTTTCTCCTTTCCGCCACCCGATGCAGCCAGAGTGTCACAAGGTACCACGATTCTTCCGCACAGTCCAGAGCGAGGTTCACGATAGGCTAAGAACCCGCTCGGTTTTTGTCCTTGTTCTTCTTCTTGTTCTCCCTGCGATGCGTTGGCTGAACGACCAGAGCCAACCCGAGAAATGTACCCAAGCTGATCGCACCCATAGCAACGGCGATCATTTCGGATGACCCTCTGGAAGCGGTTGTTCGAACGACGATTCCACTGTTGATTACTGGAACCATTGTCTCCCATTTTCTGAAATGTTCGTGGCGGTTGCCACTGTCGAGATTGTTCATGAAGTAGGTCCAATTTCACTTGCGATGTCATCCTTCTATCTGGAAAATTTGAAGATTCAGGTTGTAGTTTCCCAGCAGGTTCTTTCTTTTCACTAGCAATTTCTTGGACTGTGTTGTCGGTAGTTGTAGATGGATTCTCTGGAGTTTCTCTGAGTGTCTGCAGCAGGAGCTGGAGCAATTCTTCTTGATTGAAATTCTTCTGATGCTCATCGGATCTGATTTCGCTTCCGACAGCAGTTGCACTGTTCGATTTCATCACAGAGTTTATCGGAACTGTTTGTGTCGCCGACGATTGCACAGATTTATTCAGCGTTGAAATCTGTTCATCATGAGCGGCTGGATCAGCGACCAGATGCTGATATGGCGTGTAAGGCATGTACGAAGATTGACTTGCCTTCCACCGTAGATATTCGCAGCTTTGTGTCACGTGGGTTTCCGACGACAGGTTCGGTGTCGACATGAGCGGCTGACCGGAAGAAAGGGTGAGCGTAGACATTCGTGGGGCGACGCCAGAGGGCAGGAAAGGTTTTTCGGAAGCCATGACGTTGAGCGACGACGGGGAAAAGGTGGCAGCCCACGAGATGGTTGTCGTTGTCTGACTGGGATGTGCACCTCGAAGCACCAGATGATTTGCCCTCAGCGATGATGGATCCCCATTATCTGAAACTAACAGTCGTGAGTTAGTACATGCTTTCAAACAGTCTTGCCCTATAGCTATCGCATTTGAATCGAGCACAAATCGATGTAAGGGCCACATATCAGTTACTTCTGAGTCTTCACAATTATATTTCAATCGTTCGGTTATATCTCTATTTAACCTGTTTTGTTTCATGCGCAAATACGACTCATAGTCAAAACTTTCATAAAACGTATTTAAATCTCTATGATAGACAGTTTCATTCCTAACCATTTCGGGTTCTTTTCTGGCCCTTGTATCTTGACTAAGTTGGCCCCGAGCGTTAGCTGTATTTGAACCTAGTTCCAAAACCTCACTTAGTCTAGGACCAAATGTACCTGAGCTTACTTTTACCCCACTTAATCTGGTGCCAATTGTATCTGCACCAGATTGAACCTGAACCACTGTATCTGACCTTAATTTCAAATCCCCACTAGCTCTGGTACCAATTGTAACGGCCTGCCCCCTCCTCGAAAGAAAACCACGTGACCGGGGTCCAACCCCTGGTGTTGCTCTTCAGCTTCCCAAGTGGTAGGAGCCCGCCCTAGGATTTCAAACGAGGCGCCGCACTGTTGAAGGGGTTCTCTGTCGTCAGGTAACTCTACAGGTCCATCTAAGTAGGTAAGATCCATGGCAGTCAACGCTTTACTTGTGGTAAAGTTATAGATTAGGGTTGGGTCTTCCACCTCAGGACGGGGATGTCTCTCATTGGTACCAGGGATGGCTTCGGTCGAGTGGTGACATATGTCTGCGGTCCTCGGTCTGAGGACGACGGCTTCCCCTAACGGAAGCCCATCAGGGTTCAACTCCCCTTCAACAGATTGTTTAAATCCCCCATCCTTAAGTGCGATCAACCCTTCCCTTCTCTTTTCCTGCATTACCTCACCTTCCTCCGGTCTGTCAGGGGTTCCTCCCTTCTTCTCCTTGGTTAAGTATTCCTCTAAATCCTCATCAGAGTCATCCTCCGACCTTATAGAAGTTTCCATGATTCAATGATTTATTAACGTTTGATTTGATATATTTAATTAAACAATTCAACTGATTATAACTGACAAACAGGGTTAACAATTAACATACGTGACTGGGCCTAAATAATGATCTTTATTAAGTGTTCAGTGTCTTTTAACTCTAGCGGAATTAAAGCAGATAATCAACAGGCGTGCGCAACCTTGTTTCTAGTAACCACGCTCGATTATTAACACTATGATAATCAATTACATTCCGGTTCGATTCGTGTCGACCGTTATTCCACATCAACATAAATTCCAATTCTTATCATCAGTTATCGAATATTATCTTTAGTTTCAATTAATTAACTCTAATTGGTTTCGGATTCTGTTATGGAGCAATTAAACTATTTGATACTTTCCTGCCCTTCCGTGCAATTTTGAGTCAGAGTCGGAATTCGAATATGTAAAGAAGAACAGGTCACTTCTTGCTGAAATTGCATATATGACATCAAAGATTCACAAAGAACCAGTCGCAAACGGTGCCAAAACCCGTTGCTCCGTCATCGATATCTTCTTATTCAAGAAATCAGGCAATCAGCCACACAAACTAGCAATTTCAGGCCCAAAAACTGCACAAATTCTTGTCTTCACGAGCCGACTTCCTACCCTGATCAAAACCTGGAGACGACTGCGCTTTTCGGCGGTTGCAGCGGTCACGTGGGCCGCGTCGACCAATCAGCGACTTACACGTCGGCAGAATCTAAAAATAGAGTGTCGCAATGCGACACTCTCTGTTGCAGCGAAGTACTGCACCGGAGTCAAGTTCTAAAGCGGCTAAATCCGGAGGCCGGTCGCAAATTTAGCAAGGCCGCAAATTAATTAGTAAGTAAGTACGCCGAGCGGCCTTACAAGGACGTTATATTGTAGCGGCCTCATAGGACGTTACAATATTATTGTTTTCAGCAGAATCCTTTGCTGAACTTTAAATAACGGACTGTGTTAGGAGAAAATTTTGAGAGATTTCGTCGTGTTTAGATTTTTTTTTTAAACATATAATAATCAATGTAGCAATTCTGGCATTCCATTAGATTAACTCAATTAGACTATCCTATAAACTCTAGTCTAGAGATTAAGCAATTCAACGAAAAAATTACACATCTTTATTTCCTTTACCTGGCACAATTAATTATTTGCCAAACTTAGGCTAGTTGCACAGGAACTCATGATTAGCTGGCCTAATAATTATACTTTTTAATAGGGCTGTTGTTCGATTAAAAATTTTAATCGAAATTAATCGTGCGATTAATTTTTTTAATCGCAATTAACTGCAAATTAATCGCAATACATTTTCTTCAAATATATTAATCTAACTATTTTCTAAAGACCCCCGAGGCATAATATTTTAAAGACTGGATGCATCCTTTCTATTGCACGCATATTTAATAACGGAACCTTTGGTTTATGTCTATTGAATTTCTGCATTTAGTTTATTGAACAGTTTTGTATGACCGACAGAATTGAAACACTGTTCAAATCAGTCAACTGCTCAAAATTCGTTAATTATTTTTCATTTGAGCCACCTTTAACTAAAATGCCTAATCTTATAGACCTAAATGTGAAACTAGACAACCGTTTTCTGACTATAAAAATTAATTATTTATTCAGCTAATTGTATAAATCCATTGGTCTTGCGGCTCTTGCCATCTCATGGAGTTCAACCAGCGTAGTCTAACGTCTGACGGGGTGAGGAAAGAGGAAACAACCTTAGTGGACGATGCCGATATCGACGGCTCATCGTTAACGTTTAACGCATGACATTGTGTTGGTTCGCATGCAGGCGAAAATTGAGCAAAGAATTGCTACGATAATACTCAAATTATGTTTTGGAATATTTGCCAAAGAATTAATACTAGCTTTAAGTATTAGCCGTCCATTTGAAACGAGTTTTTCTGCTTCTGATTCCATTATAATCAGATCCAATTAACGCGTACGATTAACGCGTTAAAAATTTTAATCGCAATTTTTTTAACGCGTTAATCGCACGCGTTAACGCGATTAAATCAACAGCCCTACTTTTTAATCCCGCCCAATAATAGTAAGGAAGTGAGTAAAACTTACGTAGGGTTTGCAGGCCCCATAGGCTATTATACACTGACTAAGTTACTTTTCATCGCCACTACACTCTTACAGTAGCTCTCGTGTCTTGACATGTGTTGGCAAAGCAAAACGATGTTGACATCTATAGCAGAAAGTAAAATTATAGCTCCGACTTCCGTGTCCTTAAGTGACCTGCAGTCAAATAATGCGATCAAATTGGTTTGAACTCACAATTCTGGCGTCCATTGCAGCATGCAGCTCCTACCGAGCGATCGACGCATTGCAAAATAAGGCCGTTGGGTATGCAGCACGGAAAAAAAGCCAACCATTATGATTAAGGCTTAAGCTATCTCTAAGGCAGCCATGGGCATGATGTGTTAGCAACTCCATTATTTTAATCTCGGCTTACGAACACGGACGGATGACCAGTCGGACAGTCCTATCCCTCACCGTCTCATCTTCCTACCAACAGTGTATTTCAGGTTACTAATTGCAGCTGAAGTGGTGGCCAGGGTATCAATTCACCGTCTCACCTTCCTGATAACAGTGCATGCATGTACACTGTGCCCCATAAAAAACACACCAAAATTTTTGTCATGAAACGCATGTAAGTCTAATGTTAAATAAGAAAAAGTAATGTTTTATTTAAGAAGATGTTCGAAGTGATGTCCCTTCGCTTGAACGCAGGCTATCAGCCTTGGCCGCCACTGTTCAATAGCTTTGTCAATGACACTCTGCTTCAACTGTGCCCACACAACGATGAGGCGCTCCTTCAACTCGTTGATGTCCCGTATTGCTGTCTGGTAGACGCGTTCCTATATTAGACCCCAAATTCTGTAGTCAACGGGATTGAGGTCTGGTGAGTTTGCTGGCCAGAGTTCCGGTCCAATGAAGCTTGGTGTTTCACGTCGCAGCAACGCAATGGTGTCCTTTGCGCGATGTGCTGGGGCACTGTCCTATAAGTTACTAATCTCTGTTTAAATGTTTCCAAACACGCCTAGTCTGCGTCACTGCCTCCAACAGCAACCACGTCTGTGAGTAAGTAAAATATTTTGTGGCAACATTATTTGAGAAACAACATACAAACTTTTATTACAATTGGCTTAGTATTATAGAAGATTTTTGAAAAGTTTTTTGGTGTGTTTTTTTATGGGGCACAGTGTATATTATATATAGTTCAGTCTACTGATTGCAGCTGTTGTGGTTGCCAGGGTATCAGATGCAACGCAAATATCAAAATATACGTCAGGCTATGTTTCATATGTTTTATACATACATACATGTATACATGTATATAACTGTGTTCTAAATGCCTTTTGCATTGCAAACTGAGGAAATGATGAAGTTTTGACTTGTTTCATTGTTATAGGAATGAACTCAACAATAAAGTTTCGAACAATCGGAATAGCGATAAGCGTAAAAATACAATACGAAAACTGAGACGATGAAGAACGAACGAATTTTATCCGGAATTTTAGCAAACATACACTGCATATAATATTATTCGGACTATGATCATTTTCAATGTTTAATTATTATTATTTAAAGTTTTCAACTGACACACCGCAAGTTAACTACAAGTCATAGTATCCACGAATGATCGTATGCTATTCCAGTAGTTGAATTGAACTGTTTGGCAGCCATGCAAGACGCGCATCAGTTTCTTCTGCTCATTTTCTCAACGCCACCCAGCGAATGAAAGGCTGAGTTGACCTTAGGGACTGTTTCCATTGACCTACACCCATCCCAAGGGCAGAGAGGTCTTCTATACCAAAGTATAGTGCACAAAGCCATTTAAACTGTCGCTACTTTATGGCTGATGCAATCTCGCAGTGCAGCCTAACTGGTCCGTATTTTTCGAATGGCCGTTCCACCCGTTTCCTGTGGGAAGTTGGGAACATGAAAATCCAGCGGATTAGCCGGAATATATCATTGCAGATTATATAATATCATTCCAGATGATATCATATTGTTCCATGTCGTATTCCATGGAAACCATAAACCAAAAGCAATTTTAAAAGCTGGACATCTGAGTCTCACCCATGAAATTGATTCTGGACACATTGGAAACATTGGAAACATTGGATTGCTGCTGCTGCTGCTGCTGCTGCTGCTGCTGCTGTAGAACTCACATGTTCAACTTCATGACTACATACATGTAGCTTATGAGTATACATTACTTATGACTACATCATTTGAGACTTTATTACTTACATGTACATGTACGAATGCATTACTTATGACTATAGCCTATTGCTTATGACTACATTTTTATTACTTATGACTACAGTACTTATGAATATACTATTATTACTCATGACTACATTATTTATTAGGCTACTTAAGAATACATTACTCGCGATTAATTTTTTTACTACTTATGACTACAGTACTTATGACTACATATAATTAAGGCTGCATCACTTGCGACTAAACTATTTGTAAATACTGCAGCATTATTGCCTTTCAACCCAAAGGCAGATCATATTACATGCGAATAGATCAGTATGGAGATTCAATGAACCAAAACTGTATTTGTGGGGTTTTTTTTGGCGTTTGAACTTTCCCCCACCCCAAATGAAATAATGTAAAAATGAAATAGGCCCTCATGCATTTACTAACACACGCTGCACAAACCAAGGGACTTATTTTTATGTGAAATTTCACAATAGATTAGATCAGTACGATGATCTATACATGATGATGAACATTGAACAATATAGAGCTGCTGATTGCTGAAGTTTTGAAAAATTATTTCTACTGAATAAACATAGGCTACCCAAACAAAATCTTGGCTATGGCTTTGCAATGAACTATTCATTCACTCCAGAGTAATACAACTACAGCTTGGACTCGTTAGACTTAGTGGACTTCTGGACAGTGGGATATTCTGCTTAGCGCAAAGTGTTGCTGTAGGTCCCTGTCTCCCAAAGCTATTAGTTTTACCGACTGTATCGGTTAATGTGTTCTACTAAGTAAGTGGGTAGGCATATGCGTTGAGTCATCCCTCTTCATATTAACTGACGGACATACTGATTTAGTCAGACAATATGTTATTTTCTGAATTAATCCTTTTTAAAAAGGTCCGGTTTAAACGTTGCCTTGGTCCTGGTGGATGGCTTGGCACCTAACAGCTTCGATTTTATGTGTCCACACTGAATATGCAAGAAGACTTTGGGATCTGTAAATTAAAATGCCCCTGGACATTGCTGGACATTTCTCCGACATCTCTCCTTTATGGCCTTTTCCCCGAGTTAACCCTTTACCCGTTCATCTTCCACGTTAAGCCTGTATTTTCAGCGGATATTCTTGGGGCAAACGGGTAAAGGGTTAATTCACCAGGATATTTTCGCCCGTTATCTCAAACTGAGTAAACATTGATTAACGGTAAGAGTCAAAACATTAAAAACTCTATCGCTCAAAAATAAATTAAATTTGGACAATTAAGCGAAACAAATGTCTAATAAAATTGCGTTACTTACACAATCTGTTGCTAAGTTAACATCAGTGCATTAAAATTCTTTCTAGAAAACTATTAACTCCATTGGTTGCTATCATATGGCCGGGGGCATGGGTAAAGTCCAGGGGTTCATTCTATTGAAACGGCCAGGGAGAAATCAAGAAGGGAGACATACATAAATTATGATTGCTAATGCCGTAAAAGAGCAAGGACAACACATTATCTAAGCGAGCTCTTTTTATGCTATGGTATGTTATGTTACGTTATGTTATGCTATGCTATGTTGTGCTATGTTATGGTACGTTGCGTTATGTTATGTTTTGTTATGTTATGTTATGTTTTGTCATGTTATGTTACGTTATGTTTATGTTACGTCATGCTATGTTATGTGGTGTTATGTTGCGTTATGTCATGTGATGTTATGTTATGCTGTGTTATATTATGTTATGCTATGTTATGTTATGCTATGTTATGTTATGTTACGTTATGTTATGTTATGCTATGTTATGTTACGTTACCTCCATATCGTAGAACGTGGCTCTTGTTGCCAGAGGTTGAGTAAGCTGCTGCTGCTGTTGTCGCTGCATGTGGAGGAGACTTCAGGACGCTCTCAAGCATCGATGCAGGTGACATTCGAAACTGTGTGACATGATGCTGACCATCCTGATGACCAGATGCTAAAGCTGACACCGAATCAGGAATCACGTGGTCACCCTCTTCGAAATAGATGCTTCTCTAAACAGACAGATTAGATTTTGATTAGATTCTCTAAACATAAACATTTAAAATAGATTTGAACATCAAACGGTAATAACTTAGTTGTATTATCATATGATAACGAGTGGCCTGCAGTCACCTCCCTCACCGTTCCATCTTCCCATCGACAGCGTATGCGCTCGTACTGTCAGAAGTGGACGTCACGTAAGTAAACAAATAAATCCGAGAAAAGCTTGCATCTAAGTCACCAAAATGTATAGATCTATAGCCTAAGCTAAAATAAGTCTTACTCATGTATGCGACTTAAATTGTCGCTGATCCCAACTAAGCTTTCCCATAACACATCCTGCTTTCAAGCATCCATCAAAGCTCTTTTATGTTCACAAGTTACATGACTTATGGGTCTAAGACCGACGACGTTCAGAAGGGAGAAAATCTAATGCAGGGATTTAGCGATCAAAGATGACCCGTCAACAACACTTGCAAGCTTAAGAAGGGCGGATCTAGGGGCAATCCGGCCATGCCCCCCCCCTCATTCAGAAATTTGCTCAGGACGTGGTCCCACCAATTTGTATGGCGCCGTAACACAGCACATGCCGTTACAAGGGCACCTCTACAAACAAGAACACAATCAGTCAGAGGTAGGACTCTTAGCATGTTAGTAGCATATGTGATTCAGTTGTTTTATATTAATTCAATTTTATTTTTATTGATTCCAAGCGACAAAAAATATGGCAGGCTATAATAGTGCTTTGACAACTGCTTTACTATTCAATATTGACCTGAATAGACCTGGTTTGGTGCGCCGTTTCTTTCATGCTTGCTATAGCGCTGCAGAAGAACGATGATGAATGGGCATTGTGTTCCATACTTCTCTGGGCAAGTCACTATAGGATATACATGTAATTATATTACAATGTCATGTGCATGTAGGCTACATCTGCTGTTTAGTGTTTATAATATGCATTGTACCGCTGTTACAATAGCCTACCACTGAACACTACGCGATTGTTGTAGGTTTCGCCATTTTATTGTCAACAATGCGATCGCCAGTGCATTCGAGATAATGTGTCTGTATCAGAATGATATCTGTCCGAATTTGGAGCTTCGTAAAATATTACAACGACCATTGATGCAGCGTATAATTTAAGAGGTTTTACGGTATACAATTATTTATAGTCTAATATTGCCGCATAACGGCGTATATACGCCGGTATGCTCTTATATATTATATGTCTCATAAACCGACTTTCATGGCATGTATTTCACAGTATGTGAAAGCGATTATAGAAATTGGATCTTATTGGATATACGTATATCCTAAGCTTAGGATCTGTGTTTTTCAGGATAGACCATTCACTATATTTTGAACGGACTTTGGTGATTCTTAGTCGAGAGCAACAATGACGCATAGCCATAATTTTTACGCACATATACTATACATTTAAGAAACAATACAAACATACGAATATAAACAATACATGCAATCATGCATAAAAATAATATTATAGCAATGCCATACAATGTCATATACATGTACGTTAGAGCATAATACGCTCGGTGTAATCGTCCATTATATCTACTGCAATGGCTTCTGTTTCTGATCCAATCGCATGATTTAACGACAGATTTTGTGAAAGAACGATAAACAGTAACTCATTAGAACGAAAGTTCGATCCAATTTATATAGCGCATGTTGTAGTTTATGCTTGACCGGTGAGGCCGCAATGCAATCAGTTGATTGCAATATCGTTTTTTGTTCAGTAGGATGTAAAGGCATAAAAACTTTCAGTGACCGATTTCCTGTCCCTGGTATTAGGCTTATAATTATGTGTGACCCATTGTGTGGGCGTATACGACTGTTTTGGTCAAGGCCGTAGCCAGGATTTGATTTCGGGGGGTGTTTCTTCGGGGAAGAATTTCTGACGACCTTTTTTTAGACGTCGGAAACGGCTTTCTTACCGTTTTTCGCCTAATTTCATATATTTTTTCATTTGTGATAGTAAATGCATTCTATTATTTTTTTACATTTTTCATTTATGGGGGTGTTTTCATGGTTTTATTTAATGGTTTTTACATCATGTGCTAGTAAATGCGTTATATTATTTTTTTACATTTTCCATTTCGGGGGGTGTTCAAACACCCAAAACACCCCTATAGCTACGGCCTTGGTTTTGGTCATTGTTCTTCTGAAAGCATATCAGCTTCTTTTCTGTAGGTTTCTGTAGCGTCTATAGGCCTAAGCCTTGTTAGCCCTGTCTATGGCTCTGCCTACCTGCCTTTCAGACTTTGGCTTTGCCAGTCTATATATGTTACTGTGTGTCTGCGTGTGTATTCCTGTCTGTCTGTCTGTCCGTGAGTCCATCGAGCAGATAATTATGCACTTCACTGTCTCTCCATCTTGTTTGTCTTCTCTATCTGTCTGTCTGTCTGTCTGTCTGTCTGTCTGTCTGTCTGTCTGTCTGTCTGTCTGTCTGTCTGTCTGTCTGTCTGTCTGTCTGTCTGTCTGTCTGTCTGTCTGTCTGTCTGTCTGTCTGTCTGTCTGTCTGTCTGTCTGTCTGTCTGTCTGTCTGTCTGTCTGTCTGTCTGTCTGTCTGTCTGTCTGTCTGTCTGTCTGTCTGTCTGTCTGTCTGTCTGTCTGTCTGTCTGTCTGTCTGTCTGTCTGTCTGTCTGTCTGTCTGTCTGTCTGTCTGTCTGCCTTCTTGGTCCATCTATCAGTTGCTCTACAGTTTTATATCATAATTACATAACTTCAAAACTTCATAATTACATAACTTCCTTATGATGGCCATGACGAAGACATTGACGACGACGACGACGATGACGACGACGATGACGACGAAGATGACGACTACGATGATGACGACGACTATGACGACGACGACGACGAGAGTGACGACGATGATGACGACGATGATGACGATGACAACGATGACGACGACGATGATGACGATGACAGCGACGACTATGACGACGACGACGACGAGAGTGACGATGATGACGACGATGATGGCGATGACGACGATGACGATGACGACGACGACGATGCCAATGATAATAATAATCTGCGGATTTACCTTGTGAGGTACGCTGGCTACATGACTGCATCCACAGCAACTGACGCAGATCGAAATGAAGAACAGGAGACAAGAAGAGACAACATTGTTGCGACATCGCAACGACAGATGTCGCGTCTGTCTGAAATCAGCTCCACCGACAACCAACGAAATTATCATGGCGCTAGATAAGCTGACGGCCGCTCCCGGCTGTACAGCTCACGCTTGACGTCCAGCGCCTGCAGAATCGCAATTGTAAATTCAAAACTTCTAAAGCGCCACTTATGATCCTAAGTGCACGGCACCAGCTTATTCACGGGCGCCGTCTCTGCTTATTCTAAAAGCTTTTATTTAAGTACTGTTGACGTCTATAACGTGTATGCTTTT